>JANHMN010000002.1:44081961-44127621 GCA_030674055.1 Rhabdomys pumilio
AGGCAGGCAGGCAGGCAGGCAGGCAGGCAGGCAGGCAGGCAGGCAGGCAGGCAGGCAGGCAGGCAGGCAGGCAGGCAACAGCACAAGCAAACAATACAACAGGGTCCTAGGAAGGTTGGAAGCAGGAAGAAGTGGCACATGTGGGTGACACTGCCTTTTGGACCCTTCACTAGAATCTGTTATCATTCTGACTTTTTAGGTCACATTCAGTTTTGATACTCAGAAAGTAAAATTTCTTGTGATCTTCTCTGGCTCTGTCTCTTTGTTTGAATGTCTTGTGGATTCACAGGCTACCTTTTAGGTTGGCTACTGCAAGACTAGCTTAATGTTCTTTTCTCGAGGCCAGGTAACTAAAATATCCGTCTCCTGAAGCGAGACTGGGTGTCCAGGGAGAGCACTAATACAGTGAGAGGCAAGGAAGAAGCAACTGCCACAGCCAGGAGATTCGCAGGCATGTCTGCCACTGAACTGGTATGTGCTGTTTGTTTTACCAGAGGCCGGGAGGACCCAGCAATGTCCTGAGAGATGCGTGCCTGGTGGCTAATATTTTGGACCCCAGAATCAAACAAGAAATCATCAAAAAGTTTATTAAACAGCATCTATCAGAGTATCTAGTACTTTTTCAAGAAAACCAAGATGTAAGTATTGACCAGATGAGGTCAGATGAAACTATTTAATTTTGTTGAAGAGGAAGCTAGCGTTGCCTTCCTCCTGAGCTGTCCTTTACTAATACAGCCAACTGTTTGTTAACAACTGTTTGTTGTGCACTGAACCACAGATCCCCAGGCTGACTTTACAGGTTAGTGGTTCTTCACTATTTTGAGTCACTGGCCATTTGGAGAAATTAATGAAAGCTCTTCTTCCCCAGAAGAGTGTACCCTGTGTACAGCACTTTGCATACAGTTTTAGCATACATTTTGCATACATTGACCCTTGGTGTCCAATCATGTCCCCAGCTGAGAACCCCAGTTCAAGGAAATAACTGGTATAGACTCTTTCCAGTGTCAGAAATGGAAGCTGGCTGTCTTTTTCTCTTGGATCCTGGCTTCTGCTTACTGTTACCACTTCTGAGCACTGAGTGGTTTTGTTCCTTCCTGAGGTCGCCTGGCTGGACAAAATTGACAGACGTTATGCCTGGGTAAAACGTCAGCTTGTGGACTATGAAGAGAAGTATGGCCGGATGTTTCCTCGGGAGTGGTGCATGACGGAGAGGATCTCAGTAGAATTTTGCCATGTGACGAGGTAAATTTCAGCTCTCCCCTACATCCAGACCTGACTTAGTATCAATGTGTCCTGCAAATTGGACACCATTTCCATCTTTACCACATGATTAGCACCACCCTCACACCGACTACACCCTCCTCTTCTCTTCTCCTCTTGTCTCCAAGACTTCCCCATTGTCTAGACCTTGCCTCAAATAACTTGCCTGCCCTCCCTTACCAGTGTGGGCCTCAGCAGTCAGATGTGTCTGGAGTGACTGAGCATGCTCACGTTTCCTTTGCTTCTGGATTGTGTGCATCTGTGCCTAGCGTGTCCATCCACCATCATTTTCCTCCTGACTTGCTAGATGCCTAGCTCCATAAGGACAGGGGTGGTTTCTCTTTGAGGATGTGGCAGACACTGAGGGAAGACTTTGCTGAATGTATTTCCATAATACAGCATTTCTACTCTGTGATTTCTTATATCGGCATCTGAACATCTTAAGCATTTTAAAGACCTCCCATTCATCCTCTCTGCTGTGTCTGTGAATATAGTCTAGGCCACAAAGTTCCTTATGGAAGAATTACACCCCAGCAAAGTTAACTCAGGTATGTCCAGGACACATAAAGCCAGAGTCAAACTGTTTTGTTACTTATTTGTAACTATACCAAACAGCATGGTAAATGGTTTTCATTGCCATTTGCTCCATTCTAACAGCATGTAATTATATTTGTCTTTAGGTTAATACAGAAGGGAAAATATCTGCATCTAAAATAGACTCCACCGCCTTAGTATCATTTATGCCAGTTCTCTCTGCCTCTCTCCTCCTCCTTCCCTCCCCCCTCCTGTGTCTCTCCCTTTCTTTCTCTCCCTGCTCTTCCCTTCCCTTCCCTTCCCCACCCATGATGCTGGGGATTGAACCCAAAGCCTTGTGCATACTAGGCAAGTTCTCTACCATTTGGCTATACCCCATCCCAAATCTTCCTTACAAACTGATAGTACCTTCAAACTATATACACTGTGAGACAAAAGGTTTTTATGTAATACTGATTTTATTTTTAAAAAATGGACTTTTAATATCAGTTTAAGTTCACATTGTAATTAGGTGGTCATTACAGAGATTTCCCATGCACCCTCACAGCCCCCTTATTTTCAACACTGCTTCTTCTCTCGCCACTGGCATGCTTACTGTCCTTGAACCTACCTTAACAGGTTTAACAAAGTCCATGATTTATATTAGGGTTCACTTTGGGTGGTGTACTTTGCTGTCATAGATATAGATCAAAGATACAGTATTTTTTTTTTAAGATTTATTTATATTTATGTGTATGGATGTTTTGTCTGCATGTATATCTGTGCCCCACATGTATGCCTGGTACCCACACGGGTCAGAAGAGGGCATAGTATCCTTTGGAGTTGGAGTTACCGATGGTTGTGGGCTGCCACATGGGAGTTGAACCCCAGTCCCCTAAAAGAGCAGCCAATGCTCTTAACTGCTAGGCCATCTCTTCAGCCTATAGATACAGTATTTAATAAATAGTCAAGTATTGATTCATGGCTAGTTGTGGTTGCTAGCTTCCAAATCTTGTTGGCAAAGAAAGAGTGAACTTCTTGAGAAATTGCTTACAAATTTCTCTCAGCTTCAGTTGAACACACTTGCCAGGCAAGCCTGTGCAAAACAAGGTATGAGCTAGCTGGGGAGTTTAGTAAAGACAGCAAGTCTTGCAGGCATTGCTGCCTGCTGTTGTCCCAGCTGGGGCAGTGCTGCTATTAAGCTTCGTTGTGGGGATTTTGGTGAACATCCTACAGACACTCACTCTGTCGTTTGTGTGGGAAGATGATGACAGCTTAGTGCTTACTCAGTACTCACCTGTTACTGTTACCAAATAACCTGCATTCTGTAACAGAGCACCTAGGTACAGTACACACAGGCAGAAGCAGCCAAGCATATAATGTTGTCTTTCACTGGCCCTCCAATGTGCATTTCTGGGGTCTTTGATCTGGATGAAGAGCTGTATATTGAGTTCTCTAGAAGATGAAGAGCTTTGTAATTCAGTAATTCATGACTTGTGAGATATATGAGATATATAAATTATATAGGAATAAGTTTCATCCTGTGTTATTAGCAAGTGACTGAAAATTTGAAGTTACAGGTGAGGTATTATGCTGCATGCCTTTAACCCCAGTATTCAGGAGTCTAAGGCAAGCAGATTTCTGAGTTTGAGGCCCTGGTCTATATACCAAGTTCCAGGCCATCCGGGGATGTATACGGTAAGACCCTGTCTGAAAACAACAACAAAGAACCACATAGAGATATAAACATCATAATAACCACATTAACAGATTAGCATCTGTAATTCTTTATGTGTTACTATGGTGTGTATAGTCTCCCTGTATGTGTAGATTCACTTTCCATGGATGATAGAACAATTCATGAGTTTGGAAACAGTTTTTATTACAGTATATTGTTATAATTGTTATATATTGTTATAATTGTTGTTTCGTTGTGTAAGTTACTGATGCTTTCTTACTGTGCCTAATTTATAAATCAGACCTCTCCATAGATATGTGTGTGGAGAAAGCATAGCATGTATAGGGCTTGGTCCCACCTTGGATTCAAGTATCTGAGGAAAGTTCTTAGATGTGCCCTCTGTGGGAAGGAAGACGATTATATTTCTATTCCCTAGGCTTTAGATTGAGTTTGTAATAGACCTCAGAATTTGAAATGATCCTATACATGTTTCCTGAATGAATGAAAACTATTTCCTTTGACATATATTTAATACATAAATACATATATATTTATTTTTATTTTATGTATATCCTTCATGTATTGTGTTCCCCATGTGCATGCCTGGTACCCGTAGAAGCTAGAAGCAGCTCTCCTGGAACTTGAGTTACAGATGGTTCTGAGCCACCACGGAGGTGTTGGCAACTGAACCAGGTCTTCTCCAAGAACAGCAAATGCTTTTAACCATTGGGCCATCTCTCCAGCCCACTTTGCCGTATCTTGAATGAAAGATGTTTGTTTGACAGAAGTCTCTTTCTTTACTTTGAAGGACAGAACTTTCCAAAATCATGCGAGCCAGAGCTAAGGAAATTGAGGTGAAATTGCTTCTTTTTGCGATTCAGAGAACAACTAACTTTGAGGGGTTTCTTGCAAAACGCTTCTCCGGTTGCACCTTGACAGATGGAACCCTGGTAAGACCTTCCTGATGGAGCTGGGTCTGGGTACTAGAGGCTGGGGTGGCCAGGCTTCCTTCATGGTTTGTCTGTAAAGGCTCCTTTCTCTGATGATGCTAGCTTGTGTCAGGTTGTCACACAGAACCAGCCAGTACTGCATGGCAGCTAGAATAGTGGCAGACAGCTCACATCTTGAAGCAGAAGCAGAGAGCAAACTGAGAATGGCACATGGCTTTTGAAACCTCAAAATCCTGCACTTGTTCCAGCAAGGCCACACCTCTAATCCTACTCAAACAATGGCACCAACAGAGGAACAAGTATTCAAATGCCCAAGATTCTAGGGAACATCTCAATAAAACCACCCTTGTCCTTAAAGAAACTACAAGTCACTAAAAGGACTAGTTAGCAGAAAAACCACTGAAAGAAGTGTGTGTGTCAGGGCTAGGACTAGCTCAGTGATAGAGGTTTGCCTTGCATGCACAAGGCCCTCCCTACGTTCTATCCCTAGTACTGCAAACAAACAAACAAAACAAAGCAAACAAAAAACCCTCAGACACAGGCAGTGTCCCTCTGAGAAGCCTGTGCCTGGCAGAGTCTGAGACCCTCGTGTCAGCCCTACCTGTCCCCTGCTTTTCAGCAGAGGTGTAGGTAGCCTGCTTTCAGCCTAATAGGGTGGAGAATTTTCAGCTATGAGCACGAGGCCCACCCTGGATGTAGTCCCTGAGCTCTCATGGTGTCTGGCTGCCCAGGCTGGGTAGAGCACAAGTGAACAAGTCACAGACCCCAACAACAGATTCTGGAATATTATTCAGCCAAATGCCTGTTTTGAGCCATACCCCACCTCTATCTTCAGGATCCCTTTCCTCATGATTTCTGTTTTACTGTTAGGTTACTGTAAGAACACAGAACAGGTGGCCCTCTAGTAGCTGATGACCAGGAATGCCTGTAGACCCAGGTCTGACCGGGACAAACTGATATTCTCACTAATCCAAGAAATCCCCCAGTGGTCAAAAGTGCTATCGTTGGGGCTCAGGAGGACAGGACAGGAAAAGGCAGTGGGGAGTGGAGGATGTGGCCAAAATACATGTGGATACTTGAACAAGAATGTCATTTTGCAACTTCTCCATCACTTTGTCGAAGGAATATGCTGTAGCTAGCAAGTAAAGTACTAGAATAATGGGGCAAAGAGGGCCCTTGTAAACAGCCCAAGGCTGCTGAGCAGGTCAGCCAAGCAGACCATGAGATGTCGGCCTGGGCTCTGTTCCTGTATGTGAAGACAGTGCCCTTTTTGGTTTTGTTTTGTTGTAGAGAACATGTTCAGCACTCACTATCTGGGTGGCACTTGACTGATTGCCAGCTACTTCTGTCTGGAGTGTTGGAGCTGGCATGCTTATTTCTCAGGGTCACACAGCACTTCATCACCTTGATTTCTGTAGCCTGGGCTGGCTCTTGGTCATCTCATAGCTGCTGTACTCCATAGCTAGGAACCCTCTTCCCAGACCTTGCCTTCTTGGTTATGTGACTTTGACATTTTTGGCAGAATGAGTTTGTCATTCTCCCTTATAATCATTCAGGAATTACTTTTCCTGTCAGGCTCCTAAGAGTTTCAGATCATGAGTCCTTGACCAGGGACACGCACGCACGCACGCACGCACGCAACACTACAGAACATCGTAATCTCTTTATTTTATTTTTTTTCTCAGTTGTCAGCTGTCTTTCTGTGCACTTCTCCAGGTCAGTCAACATCTAACAGAGTTCAGCCTCTTTCTCTGGACCATATATCAAGCAAGCCTCAACAGCCAATCTGCATTTTCAGTCCTGACAGTGAGGTCCCATAGACAGTGAGGATTTTCTCTTCAATGTGAGTTTTAGAACACTGTTAGACTGCCATGGCTTCCCCTAGCTTTGGTGTGCTATGAAGGTCCGTACTGTAGGCAGCATTTGCACTGAACCTGGTCCCAGCCATCACCTCTCTCTGGACTAACAGGTCATCCATTCTATTTGTGTTCTGTAATTCTTAATGGGAGGGACTCTGGTAAACCACTTATGGCTCCTGACCATGCAGTAGATGGCCCTAGGAAGATAGGCCTCAGCTCCCAGGCTAGCTATCAGCCACCTAACCTGATGATCTGCTGTCCCCTGGTCCTTTGCTGTTTGCCTCCAGAGAAGACTTTCTGAAAATCCTTTTTTGAATACCATTTTGTTTTAGGATCTCAGAATAAAATGGACCCAGGTGTAGCTTGATACTATTTAATACATGTTACATTTTATAGAAAGCTAGTAGACTCATTGGAAACAATTGGGGAGCAGGCAGTGAGTCAGCCAAACAGCCAAGTTGTCCAGAGATGCTGCCTTGCTGTTTGCTTCTTATGGCATCACACACACAAACACACACACACACACACTCCACAGCCTCCTTTTAAGCTGTTGGTGAGTCTGATGGTAAAAGGTGCATGGTACATTTTTAACTTTAAGGATGGATGCTCTTGCTTTGTCTGCCTGTACTAGGACTCCCAAGTTCTGTCCCCATTCTTTCCTTCAGCTATTCCTGCATGAGTGAGCAGCCAGTGTGTTTGCCTCTTGCCTCAACTTCTGACCCTGCAGGAGGGATTTAAGAAAGTCTAAGGCTCACATGCCTTGAAATTAAAAGCAAATGTCTGTATGTGACTTAACTGTATCCACATGCATTTGTAGTGACTTGATGATTAGATTGAAGGTGAGCAAATTCTATCCAGCCTTCTGCTGAAAGCAGAATAGATTGGGGTTAACTATTTCTCGAATTTGAATTTTCCTTTTCTTTGTCTTTTTTAAAAATAAGAATTCTCCTATATCATGCTGCTAAGGTCCATTTCCTTTGGCTAGTTATATAGGTTGTCCTTAAAAATAGAATTGTCATTTAGTTTAGAGGTCATTTTTAATGTAATGTATACTTGTGCAGCTTAAAAGATACAAAGTTACAGAAACAATTTTCTGTTTTGTCTTGTTTTAGGTTTTGGATACAAGGTCCTACAGCCTAGGCAGGCCTAGAACTGGGGATCCTCCTGTTTTCCCTCCTAGATCTGGCCCTGTAGGCAGGCACCACTACACCCAGCTTGTGCTTGTCAGCCTTGACATTTACATACAAGAACAGATAGTTTAAAAGCCTGAACAGAGCTGGACAGTGGTGGGGCACGCCTTTAGTCCCAGCACTTGGGAGGCAGAGGCAGCCACATTTCTGAGTTCAAGGTCAGCCTGGTCTACAGAGTGAGTTCCAGGACAGCCAGGGCTACACAGAGAATCCCTGTGTCAAAAAAAAAAAAAAAAAAAAAACCTGCACAGAGATCCCACCCTTCTGGCAACTTAATGCCTGCCTTAGGGAGGCCATCAGGAGAGAAGGGGAGCTTCGGGTTTCCCAGGGATCTGTTATGAGCAAGGGAGTAGCTTTGTTATACCTGAGGATCTCTCATCAGAGTTTGAAAATATTTATAAGTGGTTTCTTTTTAAGTTTTTTTTCTTAAGATTGTGTGTGTGCTCATGTAGGCATGTGTACACATGTGTACACATGTACATATGCACTCATGCCTGGTGCCCAAGATCAGAAGAAATTATCATATTCCCCAGGAACAGGGTTAAGGATGACTGTGAACCACGAGTGTGGCAGGAATTGAACCTTGGTTCTCTACAAGAACAACAAGAGCTCTTGTCCACTGAGTCATCACCACACTAGCCCTCACCTCCCATACCTTCCTAACCCTCCTCAACCTTCCTAACTCTGGGGCCTTCAATACAGTCCCTCGAGTGGTAGAACTCCCAACCATAACATTGTTTTTGTTGCTACTTCATAACTGAAGTTCTGCTACTGTTATGAATAGCAATGTAAATACCTGTGTTTTCTGATGGTGGTCTTAGGTGACCCTGCTGCTTTAGCCCCTATAAATGATTTCTTGACGCTAAGGGAATATATTCTAACATTTGAATAGCATCTGTGATGGTTTGTGTATGCTTGGCCCAGGGAGGTATGGCCTTGTTGGGGTAGGTGTGTAGCTTTAAGACCCTCATCCTATCCACCTGGAAGCCAGTCTTCTCTTAGCAGCTTTCAGATGAAGATGTAGAACTCTCGGCTCCTCCTGCACCATGCCTGCCTGGAGGCTTCCATGCTCCTGCCTGATGATAATGGACTGAACCTTAGAACCTGTAAGCCAGCCCCAATTAAATGTTGTCCTTTATAGAGTTGCCTTGGTCATGGTGTCTGTTCACAGTAGTAAATCCCTAAGAGAGTTTCCTAAAGGATAGTTAGGTTTTGCCTGTTCTAAGGAGAATGTAATACTTAGTCAAGATATAAAATTTGGAAATGGTAGGCATGAGTGAAGAAGCAGAAAAAAAGGGATCCATTTTCCCATCAGAATTGAGGACTTTGGTTGCTTTTATGTATTGTGTATCTGACTGCAGGTCATGTCTAAAGAGAGTCTGCTGTTTTAGCCATTTCAGAGAAGACCATGGCCAATATCTAGGCTTTCCCAACTCTGCTTCAGACTTATGATATGTTGGTTTCTCTTCTGTGCATATATAAAATCTTTTTCAAACTCACTATGTAGCAGAGGCTGACCTTGAACACCTGATATTCCTGTCTCTGTCTCTCAAGTGCTGAGATCAATTACATGTGTGCAACTTTACACCTGGCTGTTACCTACATGTTAAACATTGATAGAGAATAAAATATTTTAAAAATAAGTTTTTTTTTTTCCTTGACTGAGCTCTGTAGTCTGTTTTTGAGACTCCCTTATAAACACACACACACAGTATGCACATTTTCTATTTTCAGTACAGAAAGCAAAAACCTTGATGTAGAAACATTTGTGAGTAAGTACTAGTCGAACAAGAAACTCCTCTTCAAGTGTGCTCTGTACAGAGGCTCAGAGAAAGAGAAGTTGAATCGGACACATGCTTGTGGGTTAGTAGGGAAAGAACCCTGTAATACCATCCCATGTACGACATGAGCGTGTGGCAGCAAGAGTGGGGAGGATCGTAAACACCAGGTGTGCTCAGCCCCCACCCCACCCCACACTTGTGATTGTCAGCTAACGCCGCAGGCCGCCTAGCAAAGTACAAGTCAGGAACTGAGCTAGTGCAGTGTTTACAGAGTGAGAGGTGCAGAGAGTACGGGGCTTTCATCTCAGAACTAAAAGCTTTCTCCTTCAGGGAAAGGGGGGAAATGGCCTTAAATTTCAGCGCTCCTTCTTTGATAATGTAACATGTTCAGCCAGGGCCTCCAAAGAGGACTTGTGTGTGCAGGCCCAGATGTGGAAACGCACCTGACTGAAGCCAAACTCTTCTCACAGTAAATGAGACAACTTGGCTGGCCTGTGTGTGGCCCCTTCTGTTTGGAAGGTGCTGGGAATCCCATGTGAGCCAATCAGTGGGAATTAAGTTGCTGTATGAAGAACTTTATCTTCCCTCTTGGACTTGAGATCCACTGTCATCATCGCTAAAAGAACGGATTCTCTTAAAATTGGAAATCTCTTCCCTTCTTGGCAAATACTTCATTTCATCTAGCAGCACAGAGTTTATAGAATGTGTCATTCACGTTACTTAAAATCCAAATCCAAACTAGCAATTCTCCCTGGTCTACAACAGCTGCAGAGCAGGGAGGAGAAGTGTGGCCAGGATGGCTGACAGCAGGGCTGTCACCAGAGGGCTGTACTGTGCCAATGGTTGCTGTTGGCAAAGACTTGTTTTCCCTGTGCCACGTTAATCTGAGCAGCGGCATGGCCAACTGAGCCATGTCTTGGGCCTCGTACAAGAGCATTTTTCAGCGGGATGGTGAGTGCACAGTAGTGGGCTAGGAAGGAGGAAGCATTGCTGTGCTGTTCATAGCTGTAACTGAGTACTGCTGCTTCTGTTTCCCAGAAAGAGCCCCAGAGACGAGTCAGTGCAGCAGGCTCTATGTGGTGCTGAAAAGAAGTGGTTCATAAGACTTTCAGTCCTGTGTCCTTAACTTCACTAAGTGCACACTTATGCACACCTTTGATTCCAGTACTAAGGGCAGAGGCAGGAAGGTGGCAAGTTCAAGGCTAACTTGTCCCCCTACTAAGACACTGTCTCAGAAGGAAGAGACAAAACCTAAGGCCTTACTCAAGTCATCATTCCTATTAGTATTAGTGGAAGCC
Source organism: Rhabdomys pumilio (assembly GCA_030674055.1). NCBI lineage: Eukaryota > Metazoa > Chordata > Mammalia > Rodentia > Muridae > Rhabdomys > Rhabdomys pumilio. Next base: position 44,092,491 of record JANHMN010000002.1, read on the forward strand.
ACTGCTCATAAGCCTTTCCCTCTATGCCAGATTGTGTGTCCAGTTGCTCGTTTTCCATTTGAGAACAGAGCTGAGGCTTGAGAAGCTAGGCAGATCCAGTAGTCGAGCCTGGACTTGAACCAGATATGTCAGATCCAGAGCCAGTGCTCTCCCCTCAACCCCACTGTACAGGGTCTTCATCTGAGTGAGTGTCCCCGCGTCAGTCTCCTAGCAGCTCCAGCCGAAGTGTGTGATTCTCAGACCTTTCTTTCCCTTCCCTTCACTGGTCCCCTTGTCCCCCACCTGCCCTACCCCGTCCAAACTCCCTCCAGAATCCGTGCCTCCAGCTCAGTCCTGTCCTCTTCAGTTCTCTCTGCAGCGCTACATCAGTCCCATGCCATTTCCTGCTCCTGTTGTCGTCTTCTCCCCAACGTGGAAGGATTCTGTTTACTTTTTTAAAATTAAATTCATCCATTCATTCACTTTGTGTGTGTGTGTGTGTGTGTGTGTGTGTGTGTGTGTGTGTGTGTGTGAATGTGCATGCGTGCTTTCGTGCTTAGTTGCTTGCTACACACATGTGGAGGCCAGGACAACTTGGAGGAGTCACTTCTCTCCTTCCCCTGTGTGGGTTCTGGGGACTAAATTTGTGTTCTTGGGGTTTGTGGCAAGTGCCTTCACCTATTGAGACATCTTGCTGTCAGACATTTTTAGAAGTTATGTTAGACAAAGAATTTATATTAGTCCTAGATATTTGAGAGGCTACGGGAGATCACTTGAATGTAGGAGTTCAAAGGTAGCCTGGGCAACATAGTGAGAGCCAGTTTTGTTTTGTTTTTAAATCCAAATTAGTATCTGTTTTTTGTGGTGCAACTTTCTTGTGATGGGAGGAAAATCTTACCATGCCTACAAAAAGTACCAGACTGGCCGTCTGCGTGGTACCTCACACCTCTGCCATCTTTCCCTCTGTGTGGTACCTCACACCTCTGCCATCTTTCCCTCTGTGTGGTACCTCACACCTCTGCCATCTTTCCTGCAGACTTCCCAAGACTGCTGTTGTTAGTGCCTTCCCCTTATTTACATTTCCTGCTCTTCCTTGTCCTACCAGCCAGGTCCTCAGTCCCTTCTCACAGGGCTTCTCTTCCTTGTCTAGTCCTGCATTGCCCATGCGATGCAGGGAGTCTGGACGGGGCAGACATATAACTGATGTCTACTGCATGGCAGATGAGTGCTGTTGCCCAGGCCTAGAAAACACTCAGCCCACACTTCTCACCCTCAGGTAGCTCAGGAGCAGCTCTGTTCTGTCCCAAGAGGTTCTGCCCCTCTACCACATGTCTTACTTTTTTACCACATGTGTTACTTTTTTTTCAGATCCCTTACGACATGTTTCTGTGGTTGATTAAAGCCTCAGTCTCAGCAGACTGAGGGCAGAGCAGGTCTGTCTTACTCGATGGTTTCCGGGGTACCCTCACATCCTTTTGTGAGTGGATGAAGAAAGAAATGCCATCCACACTTGGAATGTGTGTGCCCTAAGAATGCTCTAGGGGTTTTGTCCATGATTCTCTCTATGACTTCATCAGTGTGTGGATGGAAGAAGGGACTCACCATAGCTTCTAGTCCAGGGGCCCTGCTTCACGAAGCTCATTTGACATTTTCCCTAGTGGGGCACAGACTCCAGGAACACGCTCTGTCTGTTTCCTTCATTCTGGTTCTGTTTGTTTGTTTCTTCATCTGTCAGATAAATAACACGTTGTGCTTTAGAGTGAAGCCCAGCTGTATGAAGGTCAGACTGTTCTTTCCAACTTCAGTGGCTTACAGTTCATGAAGGCAGAGGACATTTACTGTGAAAAGTCAAGTCTTGTTTCTTTCATGGAATGGTTTAGAGCAGGGCTTCAATTTTAGCGAAGGGGCCCACTTTCCACGTTCACAAGGCACCAGGAGACTTAGAGACATAGCAGCTTTATTCAGGAATATGAGCCCTAAATCTAAAATTAAGTGAATCTGAGGCTCCTAATTTAATTTTCACTCGTTTTATGTGCTTAATTTTTTGATGCAGGCTCTCAGGTAGCCCAGGCTTGCCTTGAACTCACCATGTGGCTGTGCGTAGACAAGAGCTCTACCTCTGAACTGTGTCTCTAGCTGGGGAGTTGTGTTGTGTTTTGTTTTGTTGAAGTGATGTTTTATATTACCCTGTCTGGTTTCAAACTCCTTGGCTTAAGAGATCCTCCTGTTTCACTTTTCAAAAAAACTGGTACTTCAGGTACCCATCAACTAATTTAATTGTTAAAGTTTAGGTCTGGTAAATTCTTTTTTTCACAATCCCTTTCCCTTAAAATATGAGTGTTCCCACCCTCTCTTAAAATGTCAGCAATGGCTGGGTGGTGGTGGCGCACGCCTTTAATCCCAGCACTTGGGAGGCTGAGGCAGGTGGATTTCTGAGTTCGAGGCCAGCCTGGTCTACAGAGTGAGTTTCAGGACAGCCAGGGCTATACAGATAAACCCTGTCTCGAAAAACCAAAAAAAAAAAAAAAAAAAAATGTCAGCAATGTTGTTTACTTGCTAGTTTGTTGGTTTTAGACAGATTCTTACTGAGTTCCAGGCTGTCCTGGAACTCACTGAATAACACAGACTGGACTCCGACTGGAACAAACCTACAGGTTGAGAACTGTGCTCTAGAGTGTTATGATTATAGGCATATGTCACCGTGCCTGGCTAAATACTAGCAACTCTTAAAAAGACAATTAAAGCTTAAGAGCATAGGTTTCTAAAAAACCTCTCTCTCAATATTATTTATGTGTGTGTGTGTATGCACACATACATTTAAATGATTTACGGCAGTTCAAGAAGCTAGCATGCAGAGGATGAGGATCTTAAATGTTTGCCTGATAGTTTGAATGCACTGTTTCTTGCCAGTTTTCTGCAAAAGCCATAGTCTTAATAATGATTACTTTAAGCTGATATAGTTATCACAAGGCTTTCTTCATATATAGAAGCCATTTTCTGACTACAAAATAGCACCCAAGTGTTTTAGACAATAATTTAGTAGTTTAAATGTGTATAAATAGAATTATCTTAAAGCTCATAGCAGATAACTTAGGGGGTTTTGGTTTCTGGGGAAGAAGATGGAGAGAGGAGAGACACTGTGGGGTAAGGGATTGTAAGAACTGGTTATATGGGCTGGCCAATTGGAGTATGAACAGCCCACGTGGAACATGGCAAGTCATAACTCGAGGTTATTGATACGGAAGTAAAAACTAATAGCTTAGAGGGCAGATACCCAGTTCTGTCAGATCCTTAAAGCCGGCAGGTCCAGGCAAGAGGAGAGAGAGGTCCCAGTCCCGCTGGGTCTCTCCGGAGCTGAGCGGGATGGTGAGTGTCCACTGTCCAAAGAAACACTACCCAGAGTCTTGGCGAAGCAGGAACTCAACTTTAATGTAACAACCTCTTGTTTATATAAACTTGGAGCATAGGGAGGAGGAGTTTTGGTGGGGTGAGATGACATAGGGGGTGGGGAAGGGTGACGGACAGGGCCGGTGGCAAAGCTCTACATCAGCAACAGCAGAGCAGAGGCAGGGCCAAACAGGTCCTGTTGAGTCACCCTGGATCAGAAGTGACTAAGACAGGTCTCAAAGGGCATGCACCACACCACAACAGACTAGCCACCCTCTCCGGCTTGGGGAAGAGGGTTGAGTGGAACTCATGAACAGAGTGAGCTGTGTGGGGGCACAGAGTGCCTGAGACTTCTCCATGGACCCCACAGCCACAGCAGGAGGTGTGCGCTGGATGATGTTCTGGCTGGGCGTCCGTGCCCCTGCCTTCCACGCACCACTGGCATAGATGGGAAGTAGAGACGAGGGGCCCAACACAGTTAGTGCTGATTAAGGCTATTATAAATATAAAAGTTGTGTGCTTTTTGTCTGGGAACTGAATGATCAAAGGCAGAGTAGAAATCCTCATTTGAGGTTAAACACCACCGCAACAGTTCACATTTGGTTACCCTGGTGCTTGGCAGCCATTTACACTATCGTCCAGCTGTGGCCTTCTCCTGGTTTTAGGAATCACATCAGTTTATATTACTGGTAGATGCTAAAATGTCACAAATACATTTGGAAACTCCCTTTTGACTTAGCCTCTTGTCTCCAGGATCCATCCCTTGCCACATCACCTCACTCCAGCACCAACAGCCCTTTTGCTTATCATTTGGGTTTGCTGAAACTCCTTAAGCATAAAAAATGTTTCTGATTGTGTGTGTGTGTGTTGCATGTGTGTGAATGTGCATGTGTGTGAGTGTACAGGTGTGTGTACTTACATGTAGAGGCCAGAGAAGAATGTTGGATCTCTTTCTAAGCCTTATTTCCTTGAGAAAGGGTCACTCACTTATTTCTCAGCTAGACTAGGCAGCAAGCTTCTGTGATCTACCAGTCTCTACCCTGTAACATAGGGGTTAGGGGCCACAGGCACAGGCAACCATACCCAGCCTTATAAACACCTTTAAAAGATACGCATGTGGCAAAGACATGTAACCCACACTTGGCAGATGAGGAAGGCTTCCTGGAAGAAGGAACCTCTCAAATGAAGACCAAAGGATGAGTGAGAGTTTTAGCCAGATTAGAATTGGAATAAGATACCCTGATCTACATGGTGAGTTCTAAGACAGCCAGGGCTATGCCTTTAAAAAAATCAAAACAATTAAAAAAAAAAAAAAAAAAGAATGGAGTAGGGTAGACAACACAGGCTCTAGAAAGTGAAAGAGGACTATGAAGCCATGGGGGTGAGAATGTGATCCCTGTGCCTCCATCCTTGTCATGAGGACAGATGTTGAAAAACTTGGATAAATTGAGTTGCCTGAAAGTCTCATGCTCAGAAATAACACCTTTCTCATGTCTTCATAGAAAAAGCTGGAGTCCCCACCACCGTCTACCAATCCCTTCCTGGAAGATGAAACGACACCAGAGATGGAGGAGCTGGCTTTGGAGAAAGGAGAGTTAGAGCAAGTAAGTCTGCTTGTATTGTAGTATGTAACTCATGCTCTTTCCTGAGAGTGGGCTGGCTCACTTCATGTAGGGTCTGTCCGGGACCACACTCAGAGATCAGGATAAGGTGGGTTTTATAGAAGGCCTTGTGTGAGGACACGGTCAGATAACAAAGGGCAATTTTCCTGCCCTGATCTGTTGCAGAAGAGCCTCTCCTTAGCATGTAGCACCACACACTTGCCTCAGCCCTTACGACAGGGCTGCCCAGTTATAGCTCTGCCTTGTTCAGCATCTTCTGGGGCTGTCAGGCAGCTCCTTTCCTCTCATCCAACGCTGTGATGATGCAAGGTACTCTGAGGTTAGCCATGCCATCTATGGGCTGTGATGCTCCACACAGAGCAAGCCAATTGGAAGCCAGTGGGGAGGCCTTGGAAATATCAGGGTGACCAGCAATGTCTTTGGTGTTTCTTTTTCTGAGCACACCAGCACTTTTAATTTCCTTCAACACTTTCTGTCCAGCTCAAAATTTCCTGTCCCTTCTTCCTGCAGAATAGTGTTTTTGTTTCATTGCTATTTTATGACAAGAGATGTTAGAGCAGTAAGTCAGCCATTTCCTTTCTGGATTAGAGCTCCTTCTCTTTAATTCTTTACACTTGGCTGCTAGAGGGTTATTTGGTGGCATTGTTTCTCTCCAGACACCAGCCAAAGGGAGGTGGCTGGTGGAAATACAGCCTGAGGAAATACAGCCACACACTGCAGCTAGCTCTGTATTCCAAGTGGCAAGGTTGAGAGAATTCTGACAGGAGCCAGACAGCAGAATTCCTAGAAACTGTTAAATGTGTCTGTTCCATTGATTAACATAGATCCATGTAATAACATAGATAACTCACATTTAAGGCACTTTATAATTTCAAAGTCTTTACATGCTTTCTTTCATTTCACTTTCACTGTGCCTCCCTCTGGTTTGCAGTGATGAAGGTACAACTCAGAAGCTAACCAGCTCACTCACCCAGGGTTACGAGTTTGGAAGTGGAGGGGCGGAACTAGCAGGCAGTTCTAGCAGATGGAAACTTGAACTTCTTTCCTAGCACCACCCCCATACACACTTTATGTCTTATTAAAAAGTAAAGGCCAGAGAAGGGAAGTTTATGGACAGGTAAATGGGAAGAACTGAGGGTTGCTGTGAGTCTGCCCCAGGAAAGTGGGGCTAGCTGTAGCTGGTTTAAAGCTGTGGTATTATTAGGCAGCACAGACAAGGGGATATTGCTTCTGACCCCAGTGCCGTTCTCAGAATGGGAACAAGGACTCATATTGGAGGGGCTTCAATTTTTTTTTTTTTTTTTTTTTTTTTTTTTTTTTGGTAAATTCCACTGGGCCACCTGCTTAGTAGAAGCATGCCTTGTGCAGTCATGCTTTGTATGGGACCTTCTTGCCTCCCTAGGCTATAAGCTGCCTTTGTCTTGATGAGTTAGAACCATGCAGTTTGATCACTCAGGTACTCTGTGTTAGTTGGTTACCTCTGGGTGTCATTACACTGAGTCAACAGAGTCCCTTCATTACCGTTTTGCTGGATAAAACATGACTTTGGTTTTGTCTTGAAACTTTTTCCTCTTCATGAAAGCTTGAAGTGACTGTTGTAAGACCAAAACCTTCAGGTTCTAAGGACAGTGATCACTGATCCTAAATGAGCAGGCAGGGAAAGCAGGGCTCTGCCGTGACGAGAACTTGGAGCCTGTGTCTGCTGCTCACAGCTGCTCACAACTACTGTCCTTAGATAGGTTTTAGGCTCTTTCACCCTCCATGCTGTCATATTGTGACCTTCATGCTGTATTCTTTGATGGCCCTTGGGGAGTTGGGAGAGAAAGGGACAGAGGTCCCTGCAGCCAGAGCATCTCCATTCTCAGTCACTTTGTGTGTGGACCTCCAGGCCAAGCTTGTTTTACACCTAAAGTTTTTACACGTGTTTTTAAAAAAAAAAAAAAACAACTAATAAAAAATCCTGATGTAGACGAAGTCCTCGTCATTGCAGGCTGTTCTTGATTAGCAGTAACACTCACGTGGTGACCAATGCCCCATATGTTACTCACACCTCTGCCTTGCTAGATGGAGTCTCAGATCGCCTTCCCAGCAGCCAGTTGGCTTCTGGAGTTTTGTGTACCAGAAGAACAGGAGCTTCTGGGGTGCAGGGAAGAGACTCCACAACATTAGTAGGGAGCTGACAGAAGTAGCAGGCATCCCCTGCCTGTTGTCCTAGGTTACTTGAGCCATCTTCTTGCTCAGCCAGTAGGCAGTTGGCTCCCAAGGTCAGGGTCAGCTCTTGCTCCCTGCTGCAATTTGTGCCTAGCTGCTGAGAAAGAACTGTGAACTTGAAAAGTAGTGTTTACTTCATGAGAAGACCTGAGTGCTTAGTTGCCAAGATATTCCTAGTAATAAAAGAACATTTGAAAAGGGACTAGGGGCACAGGAGGAGAGAGAAGAAATCAGGAATTTCTGGTTTAAAAATGTACCCTTCTGGTGATCCAAGCAGTTAGATTTAATCTGTTTACATTGGATAGTAATAAAAGGAAATGGGACCAGCTGCAGACCTCCTTACTGTGACAACAGTAACCTTTTATTATTCCATCAAACTCCGGGAGGAAATAGCTTAAACATCTGCAGCGTTTGGACAGAATTCACACACTCAGCAGTCCAGCCTGAGTGCTACTGCTAAATGACTTAGTGTATTCTTTAAGCTGAGAATCAGCTCTTCGGGGAGCTGCCTGGTGCAAAGGGAGACACCAGTGTGAGCTGAAGTTCCAGCACCTACTCACTAAACATGAGCACATTCATAGAGCAGCTGCGGGCAGGGGCCGCCCTGTGGAGAAGTAGTAAGAGAAAGAAACCTGGGCAGCGCCTCTTGTTATCCCCGTCATGCTTCAGCTCATAAAAATACATCAACAGGAACTAGGTACTGTGGTGACAGGACTACTAACAGACAAGGCAGAGGTAGATCAGTCACCTAAGGTGGACTTGGGACACCTGCCTGTCTGGTAATGCAGCTTCTGTATATTCAGTGGAGCCTTACCATGCAAAAGACCCATGAACATCAGTCTAGATAACTTTGTTAGAGCATCATAAAGCCATTTTCTCCCAAGTACAAATCTGTTTTTTTTTTTTTTTAACTCACCAAAGATCCTTTAGACTTGTTAGACATGCTTTTAAAACCATATGCTGTTTTGTACACAATTAGGAAACTATAAGTAAAACCACAGATTAAGATATTCCTAAAACGTCTTTATATGCAAGATCCAGTCTTTGGAATCACTTGTTAATTAAACTATATTTTGCTAGACAAAGCAGCATAAACTTGTGCCCCTTGTTTTCAGAAGGCTGAGGCAGGTAAAGGTGCTTCTGTACAAGCCTGGCAAATTGAGCTCAACCCCCAGGACCCATGTAAAGATGTGTTGTTGGGGATCAGCTAGAGAAGTCTATATTAGCCAGCTGGTAACTACACTGGGTGTTCAGGATCCCAATGTAGCATAACACACACACACACACACACACACACACACACACACACACACACACATATCTTGGGTTGACACACTTCAACTAACAAGAGCAATTAGCCAAAAGCAGAAGCCAAAAGCAAGGTTAATACATTTAAAGACTTTCCCATAACTATGGACCTTGATGGATTAAGTCCTTTGTTTTAGTTTAGCAGATGGTGCTGTCTATGTGCTGAGTTTTACAGCCCAAGTAGTGCTTCTTCCATAGAGTCAGTTGTGCTAAGGTCTGGGGCCTGTTACATATGGAAGGAGAAAACTGACTGCACAAAGTTGTCTTCGGATCTACATATACTTGCCATGGCATGTGCGCACACACACACAAAAGCAAAACAAAACAGAAGATGATAGTACAGGTTATGTAGGTGTCCTAGTTAGTAAAGCGCTCACCTTTGTAAAGTGTGAGGCCCTGACTTTGGATCTCCAGAATCCATGTAAAGTGTTGGGTGTGATGGGAGGCACCTATAATCCCAGTCATAGGAAGAGGCTGAAACAGATCGATGCCTGGCATCCACTGGTCAGCTAGCCTAGCCTGCCTGCCAAAGCTCCAAGCCAGAAGGTGCAAGCACCTGAGCGTGACTCATGAGCTGAGTCACCTCCACACTTTGCCCTACTTGTGCAGCACACCTTCATGAACCTGTACCCCCAACACATGAACGAAATAACACTAATGATTATATCTAATTACTGAAAAGATACCTGGCTAGACTAGCTATATTTCCCCAGTCTAAAGTCAGGCTATCTAGTTCTACAAAGACAGATTGAATCACATTTTTATATTTATTTTCTATATTATTAACAAATCACCTTATCCAGAAGAATAAAATGAAAAAACAGATAGGATGGGGTCTGGGGAGATGGCCTAGCAGCTAAAATTCTTGTTGTATGAACATAAAGACCTGAGTTCAGATCCCCAGCACCCATATAACAGTGATGTGGTGGTGCATATCTGTAACCTCAGCACGGGGGGAGCACAGACAGGTGGATCCAGACCCTTGCTAGCCTCCCAGTCTAGCTGAAATGACAAACTTCTGCTGTGAGAGAGGTAGTCCTCTTAGAGAGAAAATAAGTTAGAGAGCAAGAAGAAGATCTCTGCTCCTCCCCCCACAGGCGAACACCACACAGTCACACTCACGCATGCGCGTGCACACTCATTACCCCTCACAACCTTCATGATGGGTCATCTGTGTTAAGCTAGAAGAAGCAGAGACCAGCTCCTGGCACCTGTGCTCTGAGGCAAGCAGCTGTGGGCTGGGTAAAGCCCTGTGCTTTCCCAGAGACCCTCTCAAAGTCCTCTCAAGGGCCCAGCATTGGTGGGAGTTTTCAGATGGTAAGATACACAAGATCTGATGGATATTTATCATTAAGAAGGACCAAAGTTTTGAGTGGGTATAGTGGGATATCCCTGGTATTTCAGTACTTAGGAGGTAGAAGCAGAAGGATTTCCTGGAATACAGAATGAGACTCTTTGTCTTAAAAAACAAAAACAGAACCAGTTTCTAAGAAATCTGGCCTAAAATTTAAAAACATGAAACTTACTGGAGGTGAAAGAGAAACAGAATTATAGGGTGTATGTAAAGTTGACCCCTCCTCTCACCTTCTCTCCTTTTCTGTAGCCTTGGCCAGCCCAGAACTCAGAGATTTTCTTGCATCTGTCTACCAAATGCTGGGATTAAAGGCATGAGCCATCACACTCAGCAACATTTAATTTTTATTGAAAAGTGTTAGTTTTTAAACATTTGGATTTTTGTTTTTTATTCTATGTAGCCCTGGCTGTCTTGGAGCTTGCTCTGTAGACCAGGCTGGCCTTGAACTCACAGAGATCCACCTGGGATTAAAGACATGAGCCATTATGCCCAGCTAAAAAATATTTTTAACTAATAAAAGTGATTTGTAAATAACCAGATGCTAAGAAAATAGATAGATTTCTGTCTGTCACTGGGTGGCAGCTTTTCCAGATTTGGGCAGTTATTTTTAATCTTAAAAATTTGTGTTACTTTTTTTTTTTTTTTTTTTTTTAATTTTGAGCGGAGGGAAGGGACCACATACCTTGATACTTGTATGGAGGTCAGAGGGCAACCTGTGAGAGTTGTTCTCTTCTTCCACCTGTGGGTCCTGATACCCAACTCAAGGTGGGTCCTGATACCCAACTCAAGTTGACAATCTTGTGTTAAATGTGACCCTGCACACTGGCCCAGTACTTTGTTTTTGAGACAGGGTCTCACCATATTGCCAGGGTTGTTCTCAAGCTATCTTCCTGCCTCTGTCTCCCATATAGCTCAAATATGGATATGTGCCACCACACCTAGCATTTTTTAGTGTGCATTAAGATAGAAGCAGTTTAAGAAAGTAGACTTCTATAAAATATTCTTACCAGTTAACATCATTATATTCATAATCATAATGGAGGTGAGAGGAAGAGGGTATACTCACAGCTTTGATGGCAGTGTTAGTTTACAGATTATGCTTATCTCTGATTTAGTGTGGTATGCCTTATATATGGGTGAGAGAGAGAAAGAGAGAGAGAGAGAGAAAGAGATATTAATATACCAGTGGAGCAACATCTTTAGCCCCTTTTTTGTTTGTTGTTGTTGTTATTGTTTTGGGGTTTTTTATTTTTTGAGACAGTATGTTGTTATGTAGCCCAGGCTGGCCTCAGACTTCCCCTCCTCTTGCTTTGGCACTGAGGCAGCAGGAGTGCACCACTGTGCTCAGCTGGAGCTTTTGTGCAGTAGTCCTTCCTCACTAAGCTGATTAGTGGAGTGTGCTAGAGTGCTTACATGTGTCCAAGACCTTGGGTTTGCTCTTCAGAGCTACAGAGGGAAGAAGGGAGGTCTGTAAGCAGCAGTCCTAGTCAGCAAGTATGTTACAGGCATGGCTTATATTCAGTTTGAACTCTCAGGACCTTTGGTTTAGAGTCTTTTTGCTGACAACAATAAACAGATGAACAGTTTTTTAAGGAGTAGAAAGTAACACAGAGATTCTTATTTTTAGATACTTGGAAAGGAATTAGGGAGAAAATACAATTTTTAAATGGTTGCTGCCAAGTAACCTGTTTCCTAGCAGTTTTTAAGTATCAGTGTGTGGACGAGACAAGACAGTCCCCTCACCATGCTTTCTTAGGATACCCTCATGCTGAAGGACTGTAAGTGATGAAGCCAGAAAGTAGAGAACAAAGCAGTAACCCTCTCTCTGTTGGCCTCTTCTTCCTCTCTTTCTTATATTATTTGTTAATCAAAGTCCAAAGTCTGGGACCATTGCAGGAAGGAACAAGTCTGCCAGTGTGCCACTGATGGTGGGAGCTCAGCGCCTTCGTCTCCTGGGCTGTGCAGTAGCAGCAGTAAGACCCCATGAGGGAGCATTGTCAGGGGAAGACAGAAGGTGCCTAGCATCAAGATGCAGAATGACAGTAATAGCACCACAGCGTTAAGTCCAACCCAGATTTCAACTTTTAAAGGATCCATTGAGGATGAGCTTCCAAATCAAAGATACATATAATATCAGAGTAGCATAAATCTTCCAGCATACACAGCAAGTCCAAAATACTGACAAGTTAGCAGTAGCTCCCTAGAGTGAATCCTAGAGTGACGCAGGGTCCCCTTTTGTTATCTGTGAGATAAGAACTTTGGTGTTTCCTTTGAAATTACTTAAAATCTTGCAGAGGTTGCTCAAACATACAGTTTATATTCATTCATATTCTCCTTCCTCTCTTTCCAGCCAAAGAAGCCCAAAGCCCCAGACAATCCGTTTCATGGCATTGTTTCCAAGTGTTTTGAGCCTCATCTCTACGTGTACATTGAGTCCCAGGACAAGTGAGTGACAAGCATTCTGCCTGCATTTCTAGCCTCTGATCATATTGGTTCCTACACAAGGTCAACTTCTCCCAGAATCATTAAGAATACCGCTGTGTCTTCTGCATATAACCTTTTATTTTGCCTATAGTTTGTTTGTTTGTTTGTTGAGACAGGATATGTAGCCTTTGCTGAGATTAAATTAATAGAGATCTGCCTGCCTCCCAAGTGCTGAGACTAAAGGCATGTGCCACTACACTGGCATATTTTCCTCATTAATCTGTGCTGCCTGAGTTTGGCTGTATGAGGGTCCGTGTGGATCAGAACACCTCCCGCCCCTACCCCTATGTGGGTGCAAAGCTCTTGAGCCCCAACCACATAACCTCCCCCCACAAAGTGTCAGGCACCCAGACATTGTAAGGAAGCCTACTCCCTGAAGTATGTACTTTCAATTATAATTTGACTTTTCATTGTAATTTTTACTTTCATAAAAGCTTAAAAATAGCACAATATTTTTTCACTAGCTTTCCCCAGGCTGTGAATACCTGAATGTAAGCATAACTATCAAAATCCAAAGTAAGATTGATCCTGCTTCTGGTCTAGGACTTGATAATCATACACTTAGCCATGGGGTCTCGGTAGCCTCCTTTAATCCTAACTATGTTCTCACTTTTTCTTAGTCTTTCTGAACTTGACATTGTTAGAGGGCTGACCAGATATTTCAGATGCCATCAATTTCCATTTGCTTGATGCTGTGCCTCTCCTACCCCACACCCAGACGCCCTCTTCTGAAACAGTTTATAATGTTGCCCAGACTGCTCTCAGCTCCTGGGATCAAGTGATCCTTCCACCTCAGCTTTCTGAGTAGCTGGAACTACTCACACAGCATGGATTCATGTATTGTCTTTCTTAAACCCAAGTTAGGAGCTGCCATGATAACACACACTATAACCCATCACTTAGGAAGTGGAGGCAGGACAGTTTCAAGTTTGGAGCCAGCCTGAGCTTTGTATGTGAGACTGTGACCTCAAACAACAAAATCCAGGTTATTTACTTTTGGTAAGAAAACTATAGAAGTGCATTCTCAGTATGTCAGATAGCCGGTGTCTCTATCTGCTAAGGTGAAGCCTGCCAGCCTTTTCCACTGCTAACCTTTTCCACTGTTGAGTTACAGGGCTTTTTCTTTATATTAAGTGTCTTGCAGGGAATGCTTTAAGATAGGGGTGGGAGCATCCTATGTCTTGATACTGTTGGCTCATTTTGTCAGGGCTTGATGATTCTTTCCTGCAACAGTTCTCACTGCCTAATGCTGGTCATCTGTTTCCATTCTTTCTCCTCTACCTTCTAATTGGAATTCTACTGTAGGGAAGTTCTCTCTTCTTCCCCATTTGTTTGTATCAGTTAAGGACTTGGAGTCACCCATGCCACATGCTCACTCTTTCACAGACCCACAGGCTCCACAGATTCTCACAGACCAGGCATCTCCACCCATTTCCTCACAGCCAGAAGTGATCTAAGGTCCACTTGGTGGTGTAGGGCCCCTTGTTGACAGGAGACTATTCACGAAATGTGTCCCCTTTTTATCCCCAGATCTTTAATAGTGTCCAGGGTCACTATTGAGGTCACTGGACAGTAGAGTTTGGAAAGTTGGGTTAATGGAGTGGGGCAGGCTTTGAGGACACAGGCTGGCCCAGGTTACAAAGGACCTTACTTCCAAGGACCCACTTAGGAAAACAGACTGGCTCACACAGGAGAACACACAGGAGACTGACTAGCTGTGAAGAAGCCTTCTCTGGGAAGCATTAGGCCCCTTTTGTCTTTACTCTCCTTCATCTTTTCCTTTTTCCTTTCCACTGCTTCTGTTCTGGATGAACAACTCCTTATCTACAGGCCTATTTCAGGATAAGCAATAAGAATAGAAGAATGTTTTTAGGGGCACACCATCTCTACCCACTTGATCTTATAGGCAATACTCAAAAACTCTTACCTTCTCTTCTACCCCGGATATAAACCTTGTGAAACATCTTCCATGTTAACAAAAGTCAGCGCACACCAAGAAATGCAGAGTTGCTTTGAGAAGGCTTAGCTTTTCCATCTGCTCACGGCATGTGTCCAGCAGGCTCACAGAGGGCACTAGATACCAATGCCACTTTGTTCTTTGAAAGCACCTTGACAAGTGGCTCCTTGGCCCACAGTGGATGGTGTGCAGGGGGCCTGCTCTGCCCTCTCTGTGCTCTTGCTCAGGATGCCTGTGTGGGAAGATCACCTCATCAGGGCTGCAGATTTTATATGGAGCTAGGTGTGGGGTCTGTGCTCTCATCTGAGAGTTCTCTGTGCCTAGGGAACAACCTGGCAGTGCCTGTCCTAACAAATAACCAAGCAGCAGGAGAAGGCCCACAAGCCAGTATATAGGAAGGAGGCAAGAAGCAAGTCCCCACAAACCACTTGAGTGACAAGTTGTGCTAAGCTGTCCTTAGATGCATAAGTGGATTTCCCCATGTCTGTTTCTACCCTAAGAGGATGTTGCACTTTCTGCTCGATAGCTGGTAGCAATTTCCCTGGCTTGTGGGGATTTCTACATCAGCACTGGCTTCACTCTGTCCCGCGGCTTTCCTTGTCAGGAAGTTGTTGTGACTCAATTTCTGCTTACTCTCCTGAGTTCCCTAAAGTCACTTGTTGCCATTCCTATCCCCTTCTTAGCTTTGTCACACCTACAGCCTAGTTGTTTTTTTTTTCTTTTTTCTTTTTAGTTAACTCATACTTACAGAACAATTATAAGAAAGCCTACAGAAGTCTTTGCCCTTTCCCCAGCTTCTCCATCACATTGGCCTCTCTCCCACCTTTCTTCTACACACACCCATGTATCTATGCACATACATTGTTTCAGCCATTTGAACTCTCAAGTCTAAGATAAGACTGTCCTAAAAACAAGGACTTGAGGCTAGAAAGATGGATCAACACAACAGCAGGAAATCCTGCTCTTGCCAAGGACCTGAGTTCAGCTCCCAGCACTCTCATCAGATACTCACAACCACCTGAAACATCAGTGCCAGGGGCTTTGACAACCTCTTCTGGCCCCTGTGGGCATGCACACACACATTCATATAAATAGACAGACCCACATGCATGCATAGAAATGAAAAATAGAGGGCAGAACAGATAGCTCAGTGGTTAAGAGCACTGACTGCTCTTCCAGAGGTCCTGAGTTCAATTCCCAGCAACCATAAGGTGGCTCACAATCATTTGTAGTGGGATCCAATGCCCTCTTCTGGTGTGTCTGAAGAGAGCGACACAGTGTACTCACATACATAAAATAAATAAACCTTTAAAAAAAAAAAGAAATGAAAAATAGAGGTTAGGAAGGTAGATCAATGGGAGATTGTTCACCTAATATGTACAGGGCCCTGGGTTCCATTCTCAGCTTCAAACAAACCTAACAATAACATTTTGTGGGGTTCAGTGGGTAAGAGCACTGACTACTCTTCCAGAGAACTAAAGTTGGGTTCCCAGCACCCACACTAGGCAGTTTACAGCTGCCTGGAACTACAGCTGCATGGAATTCAGGGTCCTCATGTGTCCTCTGAGGACACACACACACACACACACACACACACACACACTTGTGCAAACACCAGTTAAATCCAGAGGTCATGTGGTCATGTTGGATTTTACCATTTGTGTTTAATTAATTCCTTAATTTATTTATTTTGAGACAAGATCTCATTTATGGCAGGCTGTTCTCAAACTTGCTGCATAGCTGAAGATGGCTTGAACTTTAAAAACATTTGTATATGTGTTCATGGGAAGAGTGTGAGTACACATGTGTGTGGAGGCTAGAGAATACTCTTAAGTATTCAGTTTACTTTATACTGGAATCAATTTATACCTTTAGAAAAGTTATCAAAACTAGCATGTTATATGTATACAGTGGGAGATGCTTGTGACCCAACACTCAGTTGCTGAGACAAGAGAATCTTAAATTCCAGGCCAGCCTGGGCTACATAGCAAAGCCCTGTCTTGAAATCCATCAACAAAGCTGGAAGTAAAAGCCAGTGCTGTACTGCTCCCAGCCTCAGGCCTTGCTTGGCTCTGCCAGTTGTCCCACTGTTGCCCTTTTCTCTCTAGGACCGATCACTAGTGTTCAGGCTGCCCGGGAGGACCCTCTTGAGCTGGCTCTTCTTCCTTTAACATGCCCCTATCATTTCCTGGATACTTTCCTTTTTTCTGGCACCAGGCTTATCTTGTGCATCATGTCCAGCCCTAGAATCATGCTTGCTTCCAAGCTCCCATTTCCTCTGTAGGGAGTAACCGTAGACACCAAGCTCTGGTGTTGAGTGTGCTGAGTGCTGCTGGGTGCCATTGCTCCTGGGCACTCAGCTGAGAGAGCTGAGAAACATGTGCCCACATGAGCGTAGATGCATCCCCACACAACTTATCTTCATATCTACCTGTACCTTAAAGCCTGTGGGTTCATGTCAAGACCTCCATTCTAACCTAACCACAGTGTTTCCCAAGCTGATGACTGCCTTCTATAACACAATAGCAAGAAGCATGGCTCCAAGCATCCTTGGTACATTTACTTGCTTCCTCCATTTGTCTGTATGTAGCCCATCTCCCAGTCTCCTCCCAAGCCCACTGCTCACCCCAGAGGCAAGTCCACACCTCTAGCCCAAGAGAAGTGAAAAGGGTGCATGTTAGTGGGTGCAGCTCTGAGTGCATGCATGCTGAATCTGTGTGGGGCTCTTGGGCCACCTCACCCAGTGCCACTTGTACATTGCTTTCCAGTCTAGTTATTATTTCTGAATGCTGACTTCAGATCCATCTGCACGTATCATGCTAAGCCAGTCTGCAATGAGATGATTGCTTCTCCTCCTTTGTTCATAGTTCCCTGTAATACTTTTTACTCATTATTTTTAACTTAATCAGCAGAAATCCTAACACTGTGTCATGTGAAACCTGCAAATGCTTACACAGTTCTTGGGCACAAAGCTCAAGCTGCAGAGAAGAGAGAGAGAAAGAAACCACATGTCCATGAGGTTTCTCTCAGCTGGAGAGAGTCAGGAACAACAGTGTGGCATGTATCTGCATTGTACTCTATAGACCTGAGATCAGTGCAGTAACTCTGTGATCTTGCACAAAGGTACTTCAAGTTACCAACCTTGGTTTCTTGACCTTTTTTTTTTTTTTTGGTTTTTCGAGACAGGGTTTCTCTGTGTAGCCCTGGCTGTCCTGGAATTCACTCTGTAGACCAGGCTGGCCTCGAACTCAGAAATCCGCCTGCCTCTGCCTCCCAAGTGCTGGGATTACAGTCATGCGCCACCACTGCCCAGCGGTTTCTTGACCTTTAAAATGACAATAATAACGCCCTCTATTTAAAGCTATTGGGAGGAATAAATGACATCATATTTCTAACCCATCTATAAACTAATGGAAGAAAAAGAACAAAAAGGAAAGAGGGAAAAAAGAGTTGTTGTGTGATATTATGAGGAGCTGGAGAAATGGCTCAGCAGTCAAGAGAACTGGCTGCTCCCAGAGAATCTGGGTTTTGATATCCAGCACCTACATGGGGCCTCACAACAATCTGTAACTCCAATCCCAGGGGATACACTACCCTCTTCTGGCCTTCTTGGGTACTGCATACATATTTCATAGGCAAATATGCAGGCAAGCACTCATTCACATAAAATAAATAAAATCTCAAAAAAGGTAAAGGTCTGAGGGGATGGCAGTGGGAACAAAGGGGTCTCACTGCCTCACTCAAGGCCAGACGGTTTTACTTTCCATCTCCACCCACAGCCGTGTTCTTCTCCTTCACACCCTCTCCCTCACACATTCTCACCTCTTTGACTTTGGCATCTGAGATAGGATCTCATGTAGCAGACTGGCCTCACCTCATTATGTAGCTGAGGATCTCCCGATCCTTCTGGCTACACGCTTTTGTTCTTTCCCTGAATCTGTTGCAGGCTTTCTCTGCAGCCTACTCCTCAAATAGCATTTTGTCTCCCTTGAAATGTGACTATTGTAAGGCTGCAGGGATTCTCAGTCCCCCACAGCCCCTTGCCCAGGACTTGAGCATTTGTAAACTCTTACTTGTTCACACTTGCCCTCAGGTGGAAAAGACTCCCTATGGTTCCAGGCTGCAGATCGTTAGACCACACATCCCTTTCTCTATTAATTCTACACGAAGATCTTGCCAAGCATCTGCTATTAGTGATAACCTTCGTTAAGTTAAATGTCTTTGTATCTTACCTTACAGGCCTCAAGCCTTGCACACAGGAAGTGTGGGCTTGTTGTTTAGTTGGCCTAACCCAGTACTTCATAAGCAATGAACCTCAGAGGTTCTATTGAGGCAGCTTTTGCTCTTGTCCTGTATGATGTGGATGCATGCTGATGCAGGGTGGACGAGGGCACAGGGAAGCTTCCTCACTAGGTTTCTTTCTCATCTGCAATAGAACAATGTCAAAAGTAATGGTGGACATTCCACAAAACATGTAGATCTCCTAGAGGGTGTTTTTGGTAAACAGTGTCTCCATGCTTTATGATCAGGTTGGCTCTGAAATAGGAAGTGGGTAAAGATAGGGTGATAGGAGGAGATCGGTGGTTACAGCAAAATCAACGCAGAGTGCCCTCTGTGTGGACGTTAGACCCTCAACTGACACCAGTGCATTTTCTGCCTTGTGTTTCTCCTTTCCTCCTCCTCCTTCTCCTTTTCTTCCTCTTCCTCCTCTTCCTCCTCTTCCTCCTCTTCCTCCTCTTCCTCCTTCTTCTATCCCTCCTCCTCTTCCCCTTCTTTCTCTTCCTCCTCCTTTACTGTCCCTATCCCTCTCTATTTTTGCATCATTTTATTCCCATCCTTAGGAACAAAATGTGGAAGATGACCATCTAAACATGCATTGGATACTAACATGAAGGGTAGCGTGACACACCAGCCAGTGCAGTGGAATGAAGGAGCATGGACAAATACCCACATCCCAGGGGAGACCCAATGGTGCACACAGAGACCTTCTGGCTGTAAATCAACTGCTTATGGCAGATACTAGCTAGAGTGCTGTCCCGTACTGTGGAATCACATCATAGACCAGGGAATGGCCCTGTTGATTCACATCACCTACTGTGCACCAAGACAGGGAAAGCTTGACCTGTTACATAATACGGCAAAATGTTAACTCAAGTGCTAAAACCAGCTGCTGTGATACGTACATGTTATTCCAGCAGTGGGGAAACCGAGGCAGGATAAGCACAAGTTTCAAGCCAGTTTGAGCTACATAGTAAAACCCTACCTAAAAAATAATAGTAAGAGCCAGGTGTATAGCACATACTATATCCTAGCACTCAGGAGGCTAATACAAGAGGAGAGTCATAAGTTCAAAACCAGTCTCAAAACAGATGAACAAACCAAAACCAAATCATGTGGTACTGAGTGGCAGGTGATGGCAGTTCCAGCTGAGGGAGCAGGTGTTAGTTTGAATTGTGCAGTGAGGTCTGGGCCTAGAGAGCTAGAGGGAGGGTGCTTTGGCCAGGAGGTGACAAGTGAAGGCCCAGCAATGGGGCCACAGAGGTGAGCCTAGGTGCCTTCTGTGCAGACGAGCAGTGAGGGTCCATGAGAAAGTAGAGCAAGAAGAGTTTGTGCAGAGTGGGGGTGGCCAACACACTTGCAAAGGTCAGCTAAAGAGGCCCCTCTCTCCACAGGCAGAGCCTGAGCCTGGGTAGAGCAGCCACATCTGGATGTCATAAGCTGAGTAACAAAAGCACTGGAGTAAAATGTCAATTGTTTCCTATTCCTGCTAATCGATGCTGTGTGTGGTTCTTGCCTTTTTCTTCTTATTGTATAAATATATTTTTAAAACACAGCTGGATTCTTATAGCCTTAGCCAGCAAGCTAAAAAGATACCACATGTCAAGAGGGGCCTCCCATTGTCCACACAGCACAGCTGTGCAGAGGACAGTAGTTAGAGCCCTGCTAGATTCCAGCTCCTGATGACTTGGAGTGACTAGGGCAACTTGAGGGATGTTTGCTTGGGAAAGTGGAGACAGATCCAGTGGAGACAGGATCTCAGCCACCCTCCCCACCATGACCAGGCAAGCCACTTTTCCAAGCTACTTGTATCCCAAGATTTTTTTTTAATATCTTTAATTCTGAAAGTTCTACAGAAAAAAAAAAAAAAAAAAAAAAAAAAAAAAAAGCAAAACTATTCATCTTAAAGAAGGAGGGCATTCTTTCTTTAAAGCCGCCCATCCTCCAACATGTTTAGGTTCATGATGTCTACATCTTTGCTGCCATCAGAGCCTTTTTGTAGGCTGGTGAAAAGCATGAGGCTGGGGTTTGGGCTGCTGGGGTTTGCAGCCTGCTTGTCTTGGACAAGGTATTTTTCTGTGCCTGGCTTTTGGAGAAGGAGCATAATAAAGTAGGTACCGTCGAGGGTTACTGCTCAGAGGTAGCATTCTGTGACTGATTAGAAAGCACAGCCATGACTCCTGGTGCGCCATAAGTGTTTAGGACTTTGGTTTGTGGAAAGGAGAGCTGGTGCTTGGCACTCTGGGGTGCATGCTTATGTGGCAGGTTCTCCAGTCAGCTCTGCCACCTGGTTTTATGACAGTTTTAGGTGGCAGTTTTCTCACCTTCTGGAGGAGCAGCAGTGCTCTGTCTCCCTTACTGGGGTCTGGAGTCAGACATGGTGATGAGATACCTGGAACAAAGCAGTGTACAAATGTCAAACTTCATTATTGCCATCTTTTTCAGCAGGGAGGTAAATGGCGACATGGATAAAATGCGCCCACATGTAAGTTTGGATCACACCAAGAATGAGCATGTGTGGGAACAACTTAGGTTCTTGCAGACAGCACTCCTGCCTGGTTTCTCCAAGTGAAACAACATTTCTGCTCTTCCAGAAACCTCAGTGAGCTGATAGACCGGTTTGTGGCAGATTTCAAAGCCCAGGGCCCACCCAAGCCCAACACTGACGAAGGGGGCGCTGTGCTCCCCAGCTGCGCTGACCTCTTTGTCTACTATAAGAAGTGCATGGTGCAGTGCTCACAGCTCAGCACGGGCGAGCCCATGATCGCCCTGACTACCATCTTCCAGAAGTACCTCCGAGAATACGCCTGGAAAATCCTCTCTGGCAACCTGCCTAAGTGAGTCCTGTTCCCTTGCTCTCTCCCAGCAGGGAATTGAGTCTCCTGATATCCTTAACTATGGGAGTCTCAAAGGAAAGCCACTCTGAGGTCGTTTACTGAACTGCTAAGAATGTCAAAGAGGAAAACACTCCTTCTGGGCTCTCAAGGGCCTGACCCACTGCTGGTGCTATCATCTTTAATGACATTCCACAGCTGACCACGACTGTCAGCAGGCATGTTCCCCCAGCCACCAGTGTAGGTCACAGTGCAACACTAAGTTGGGCCTATTATGTATGTGTACACAGTACACATGGATTCAACACAGAAAAAAAGTTACTCAGCAGCAGAGGCAATGTGGCTCCCCTGTTCAGTGTGTTCATGCCTTGAGTACCCAATAAACAAGCTTTCCCTCCTCTAACTGTTTTCCATGGCCTCTAATGCTGTGAGCACAGCCGTAAGTTTAAAGATATGGGTGGATTGGGGCTGGAAGAAAGCTGAGTGGGTAAAGTGCCTCCTGCACAAACATGAGGAGCTGAGTTCAGATCCCCAGCACCCACATGAAAAGCTCCTGCTTGGCTTACTCACCTGTAATCACAGCAGCAGGAGGCAGAGACAAGAAGACCCCAGGGCACAGTGGCACCCAGTCAGGCCAATCGAGATAGTGAGAGACTTATCTCCAAAACCAGATGGAGAAAGATAGAGGACGACACCCATCAACTCTGGTCTCTATTTGTGTGTTCACGAACACGTGTGCACTGTTAGACCATCTTACTCCATGTGTTCACTTATGAGCTCCACATGTATGCGCCTTAACTGAGAAAGATTGTTGGAGAAGCAGATTTTGTGCCACAGATGACCCCCAAGTGAAGTCTGCACCTCGAGGAATCCCAAGCCAAGGCACTAGGCCAGATAGCCTCCTTGGTGAGAATGGGATCATCCCAGGTGAGGACTGCTCACTGGCTCTCTTGGCGTTGTCTCTTCCTGTTCTTGTGGGTGAGATGGTCTGAACAGATGACAGTCAAGGTAAGGTCAGGAGCAAACATACCCATTGTGTGTTGATTTATTTGTACTGTAGCCAGCTTTTCCTCTGCTTTCTTCTTTGTCATAAAATATGCAGCTTCAGGAAGCAAGTTAGCAGCTGCAGCCTGACTAGTTCCTGTCCTTTTTTTCAGAACCAGCAGCAGCAGCGGGGGGCTGACCATCAGCAGCCTCCTCAAAGAGAAGGAAGGCTCAGAAGTGGCCAGGTTCACTCTGGAGGAGCTATGTCTCATCTGCAGCATCCTGAGCACAGCCGAGTACTGTCTGGCTACCACCCAGCAGGTGAGCACCCAGCTGAGCATGCCTCCCTCCCAGAGCTCTCTCCCACAGCTGGAGTGGGACCTGTGAGCTAAGGTCTCCTGCCACCTGGGGCAGTCTGGTTGGCCTCTCACCATATAGTCAGAGACTGCCCAAGCAGCCATCTTACAGGGGAAATATGGCTAACTTCCTGTAAGCTACCAAACAGGCATGACCTCTTAAAAGTAGGTCAGTAGCATAGTGTCCTTCATGAGAAAAGCATCAATAAACTGTCTTCTGGGTATCAGGCAGCCTTTGACCAGGCAGCCTTTCCTGACATTTTATAGCCTTCTCTGTCCACCATAACAAACAACCATTGTTTGAGGTGTTGACTGTGAAGCAGAAAGGGTGAGGCCTCTGATGGAGCCAATAGAAGGCAATTCAACAGACTATAGCTTTGCAGAAAGCTGAGCCAGAGTAACTTGCCACTCAGCCCTCCACAGGGTTCTAGGCTGTTTCTCTCCGTTTGGCCTGAAGCAACCTGAGAGAATCCTGCTCTTCCTGATGTTGATGCTTATTTCCTAAGCATTCAAGAAGTCAGCGCAAGGGGCAGTTTAGACGTGACAGCTTGACACTCCTATGTGCCAGGACATGAGCACAGGAAGTATCCAGCAGACTCCTTGAGGGACAGCCAGCTTGGCCCAGAGGCCAAGGCCAAGGTAGTAGCACACTCTGGGGGTGCGGTCACATATACAGGAATGACTCATAGACCACTTTGGCCTGGGAGCCAGAGACAGGCAGGCACAGGCACACACACACACACACACACACACACACACAGAAGCTTGAGCCCCTCATGAAGAAAATAGGTGTTTAGAGTATATGAAAAAGACACATAAGGTAGTGTCACTTTGATTCAGAGATTCAGACAGGGTTTCAGACTATAGACAGGCTGGCCTCAAGCTTTCAGAGCTTGCCTTCTGCTTCCAAGTGCTGGGATTAAAGGCGTGCTCCATTATTACCACCACCCAGCTCTTAACACAGACTCTTGTACGCCATATGAGGAAAGTGACACAGAGTGCCTCTGCACTTAGTGATCTTTTCAGAGCCCAGAGCCCAGCCTCATTTCCAGCTGTGCCCCACTGTGTTCTTACATACTTTCCTTACACATACACACACACACACACACACACACACACACAGACTACTCCTAATGCCATCATCCTCAAATAATCAATCCCCCATTAGCAGCTTGGGTTATTTTATAAACATAGTTTTGTATGAAGTTTTCTTAGTTCACTTTTTTTTTTAAAGATTTATTTATTTTATGTATATGAGTACACTGTAGCTGTCTTCAGACACACCAGAAGAGGTCATCAGATCCCATTACAGATGGTTGTGAGCCACCATGTAGTTGCTGGAAATTGAACTCAGGACCTCTGGAAGAGCAGTCAGTGCTCTTAACTGCTGAGCCATCTCTCCAGCCCCCTTAGTTCACCTCTATATTCTTTTATTGTTAGTGTTGGTGCCGTAGCATTCTCCTGTTACTAAAATATCTTATTATTACTGTTTATGGATGTATATTTTCATTAGAGGATTCGTGGATATTTAGAAACAGCCCCGGTAATTATTTATACTGCTTTAAAGTTTTGCTTCTACAAATAATCTTACAAAAACACCCTTCTGAATATAGTATCTTAAAAGTTTTATATTGTATTTCTAGAACAGATTCTTAGAAGTTTTAGAAGTATTGGTAAATCAGAGACTGTTTTGATGACTTGTGTAGCCATTTTTTTAAATGTAATGAAACCCATCTAACTAATTATAAAAGTGAGTGCATCCTGAGCCACCTGTAAGATGTCTGAACGCCACATTTCTTTAGAAGAAACAGATTCCTGGAGAAATGATTGATTCCAGGCTGAGGGGATAGATAGGGTGGCTAAGGATGGAGCACCGTTGGTCCAGCCTGGCCCAGCATGCATGAAGCCCTGGGTTTCGTCCCTGGCTCCGTGTACTCTGGTACGGTGATGCACATCTGTACTGAAATCCCAGTCTTTGAGAGGTGAAAGAGGAGACTTGGAAGTTCAGAGTCTTCTCCAGCTACATTGAGAGCTTAAGGCCAGCCTGCACTAGAGACCCTGTCTCAAAGCATAATGGGGCCTGGAGACATGCTCAGCCGTTAGAGCACTGCTTGCTCTTCCAGAGGACCCAGGTTCAATTCTCAGATCTACATAGCAGCATACAACTGTCTGTAACTCCATTTATAAGGGATTGGTTGGCTTTTCTGGCCTACAGGTACCAGGTACTCTTGTGGCGCACATACATACATGCAAGCAAAACAGCCATATATATAAAATAATAAAATAGTTTTTAAAAAGTGAACTTGAGACATTATGCAAAAAGTGATCAATTGTAGTGGATTGAATTGTGCCCTCAAAATTCAGTTCTGCTCACCAGTGTGCATTGGGGTGTTTGGGTATTATAGCCTTTTAGGCAAGAAATTTTGTTTTAAGATTTATTATATATATGTATGTATATGTATGTATTATATATATGTATATATATATATGTATATACACACACATACATATATATGTAAAATATGACTACACTGTAGCTGTCTTCAGAAGCACCAAAAGAGGGCATTGAATCTCATTACAGATGGTTGTGAGCCACCACCATGTGGTTGCTAGGAATTGAACTCAAGACCTCTAGAAGAGCCATCAGTTCTCTTAACCACTGGCTGGCCATCTCTCCAGCCCCTAGGCAAGAAAATTTTACAAAGTATCCAAACAGCATTGAAAACTAAGGGTAAAGTTGGGTAATGTATTACTTGCAAAGGCACCTCCTCTTTCCAAGCAGCTGCTGCTCTCCATCTTGCGAACATGTCCTCCCAAACACTTTGCATTTATCTTTTTTTTTTTTTAATTTTATTTATTCACCATTGCTCTCTTCAGACACACCAGAAGAGGGCGTCAGATCCTATTACAGATAGTTGTGAGCCATCATGTGGTTGCTGGGAATTGAACTCGGGACCTCTGGAAGAGCAGTCAGTGCTCTTAACCTCTGAGCCATCTCTTCAGCCCTGTATTTTTCTTTTTAAATAAAAATGGTCTCAAATTCTATATGTTATTCTACATCAAAGTGACCATATTCTGTTTATAGTTAGATCATAGGCATCTTCTTTCTTTCTCATTCTCTGTCTATCTATCTCTATCTCTGTCTCTATCTCTAATACGAATTCTCCTTTTGGCGGTGAGGTGTCAAGACAGGATTTCTCTGTATAGCAGAGCCATGATGTCCTGGATGTCCTGGACTTGCTTACTAGATAAGGCTGGCCTCAAACTCACAGAGATCCACCTGCCTCTGCCTCCCCAGTGCTAGGATTAAAAGCTTGTGTCACCACGCCCAGCTGACAAATTCTTGTTGGCCCAGACTAGCCTCAAGATTACAACAGTTCTCACAGTTTCTACTTCTAGAGTGCTGGGATTTGGACATCTTTTGATACCAGTACCACCTCAGCTTTCTCAACTCATTTTGAGTCTCTCGTTCATTTTGTCATCCCTTCAAGAAAGCTTTACTAGACACTTCCATATGCTGCCTCAGCTGGTGATATGCAGAGAGGACAGGTGTCTTCCTGTCAGGAGACTTAGAGCAGATGGAAAACAAATAGCAAGCAAGCAGGCTAGGGTTTCCCTGCCTCTCTGTGGTAAGGGTAAATACCAAGAGGGGAGTTGGGAGGGCTAGGAAATGGGGGGCTGGTCAGGAGGGGGAGCAGGGGCATCTTAGAGGGAGGAAGTATGGAGTGAGGAAGTCCTGAGACAAAGACCCTGAAACTGTAAATGCCAGAAGCAAGGCAAAGATAGCAAGATGGGGCCAGAGAGATAGACAAGAGCCATGCCGTGCTTAAAGTTAGGGTTTATCTTCAATAAGGTAGCAGAGGCCCCTGGAGCATGTGCACACACACCTGTGGCACACTGTCCCATCCTCCCTCATAGGTGACCAGGTTTCCAGTAATATAAGCCCTTTCTGGGAAGAACTTTACAAATGCAGAGTCTGACCTATTGAGTTCTCTAAATGGCCCCTTGCCCCTTAGTAGTGGCAGAAATAAATCTGCCAAGAATCCTAGCATGGCTCTGTACATTCTTCTCTTTATTTCATGAAAATACATTTCTAAATGTGAAATTGGCAGATTACCTTTATAAGCTGCCCTCTAAAAATGTTACCCTCGTTTGCACACCTTTAAGGACATTTTGTTTTTAAGTTTTTTAATATGTATGTATGTGTGCCTATGTAATGTATGTGCACCACATTTATACAGTACCCACAGAGGCCAAAAGAGGGTGATGGATCCCCTGGATCTAGAGTTACAGGTGGTGGTGAGCCACCATAAGGGTGCTGGGAACTGAGCCATCTCTCCATCCCTCTAAGAGCACTTTAAATCTTAATGCAAAGCGTTCATCTTCTTAGAGTGAGTGTGACTGATTTAAGAGTACTAGATTTGTCAATCCCCAGGGCATTTTTAGGTACACACAGATCCTGATCATTGTTAATCTCTCCATGGTTCTGGAGGATATGAGTATTCCTACCCTAAGCCCTGAGCTAACCAAGGCGAAGATGTATTTATCTGACACATTGGCACGTTGGCACAGTGATGACCATAGAAATACTGAGCAAACATTTTGACTGATTTTACTGTCACTCACATTAAAAGTTGCCCACATTGGTGGGTGAGGCTACATGTTACGGGGTAAGCAGGGAGACCATTCGAGTTACTTTTCACAGATACAGCTCAAGGGAGGAAAAGTTATTGCAGTCTTGCCACACTGGGAAAGAGCAGCAAGGCTCTCCCGTAACCTTCAAGTGTTCTCACCAGCTTTTGACATCTTATAAAGGCTCCACAGCCATCAAAATAGCGCCACCACTAGGGACCAAACACTCAAAGCCTGAGCCTGCAGAGGACAGACCATCTGAGATTTTGATGTGTTCTAAGAAGTAAGCCCAGAGTGGCGCCAAAGGAGCTGGGTTCTAGGAAGCTCATTTGACCCTATCACCTGCTGTCCTGGATGGCTACTACAGTCCTCACCTATGAAGTCAGGGTAACGGGACTTCCCTCACATCCTGTGGGATGTGTCCCGTGTTGTGTCTAGAACTGTCTGGCTCGTCACTTTGTGAGCCTCAGTAGGTATGGAACACCTTTGGGTAATCATTAAACACACTTCTGCTTCTGCCCTTTTCTAACAGCTAGAAGAAAAACTCAAAGAAAAAGTTGATGTGAGTCTGACTGAACGAATTAACCTCACAGGAGAAATGGACACGTTCAGCACGTACGTACCTTCCAGGCTCTTGCTCCAGGTTAGCCTTTCTTCTTCACAGGCACTGTGTACTGTAGAATGAGTTCCCAGGGCACTCGTTCTCCACCAGCCATGAAAAGCAGTGCCTCATTGCCCAATCCTCCTCCTCCTTTTTCTTCTCTTCTTCCTCCTTTTTCTCTTCTTACTCCTCTTTCTCCTTCTCCTCCTCCTCCTTCTTTTCCTTCTCTTTCTCTTCCTTCTCCTCTTTCTGACTTAAGCAAGTTTTTAATACAGATGCTTTTGGAGAAGAACTCAAGAAGAGACCTAGGGTTAGTAGTTATAGGAGTAGCCTTAGAAGTTTGGGCTCTTACTGGGTTAGACATACCCAAATAAAACAGGACATGAAGAGCTCTTCCATTATTAGTGATTAAAACCTAAGATTTCATGAAGAAATGAAATTTTAAAATTGTGTACATACTTCAAAAACACCTATGTGGAGTGAGTCTTACATCCCATCATTTTTTGGAGCAATGGCCACAGCAGTTTGTTTCCTTGCAGTGTCATCTCCAGCAGCATCCAGCTGTTGGTTCAGGATCTGGATGCAGCCTGTGACCCTGCCCTGATTGCCATGAGCAAGGTAAGATTTTAGGAGCGGGCTTCCTACCAGTGATTGACATGCTTTCCCACAGCCCTTCCTGTTATGTCTTGACCCTGCTTTGTGTGAGCTGAGAGGGCCCTGGGCAAATCCCCCAGAGTTCCTGCTAGGCTCACCTGGCACCTGCAATGGTTGCTGGTCCTTTTGTGGGCTGGGGGTGAGTCTGAAGGAGATGAGTCCTTGGGTCAGCATCTGGCTCCTGCTGAAACCTGTCAGTGCCCTTGCCAGATGAGCAGTTTGGTGAGCTCTGCTGCAATGACTCCAGACTCCCTGCCCGCTGAGAGGTTCTGGCTCTTTTTGAGCTTTGGTGTCAGTACTAAACGCTCAGATTTTCATGTACCCTTAGCCCTCAGCCCTCTATGGCCCTTTTGACACTCACCATATGCTGCTCTTTGGGGTTTTATGGGCCTGTTCTTTCTTCCCCAAACAATGTAAATTCCTGAGGAATGTGGTGAGTCACGCCTGTGATCTCAGGATTTAGAAGCTGAGGCAAGAAGGTTTCAGGCCTACACAGAAAGGCCCTGTCTCAAAAAAGAACAAAAGTATTCCTTAAGAGTCTAGACCATATTAAAGACTTCGTGTTTACTGATTAAGTAGAAAGTAGGCAATTCTTTGTTGACTTTTAAGCCCGACAGGACCTTGTAAACCAGGGGTTAATAAACCATGACCTGCAGCCAAATGTGGCCACCACTTGTTCCTGTAAGTCTTAGTGGGACATAGCTATGTTCATTCACTTAAGCACTATCTGAGGCTATTGCTGTCGCTGTAGAACTAGTGGTTACAGCAAAGACCTTATAACCCACAAAGCAAAAACGTGGTCTAGTTGGCCCTGTCCAGATAAAGCCTGCCAACACCTACCTAGTCATGGACTCTTGGAATACTCGTCCAGGTTTTGGAAGAATAACTTGTCTGGGAAACTAGGCAGAATTTATGACAGAGGGCAGTGGGAGGAACCTTGACACTGGATCAGACAGACCTAAGTTTTCTGGTATTCCTTTTGAGATCACTGCACAGATGACTAAACCTGTGCAGACCCATCTCTCTGTGTGAAATGTATCTGACTGGAGGCCTCTCAGAGCTGTGCAAGTGGACAGCAACTGAGTGCCTGGGGGTGCCTGTCAAGCACTCAGAAAGCCCAGGTTCCTCCATCTTGACAAGAGGAACACCACGCCTCAAGAAATAGACTTTTGGTCTGAGTTTGGTTTTATGGTAGATTATAACTACTTAACAAAAATAGGATTAAACCAAAACTTTGGCTTTGGGGTTTAAGGAGTGAAGTAGGAAGTTGAGAAGCAGCTGCTGTTCTCAAGACCAGTCCTGTGCCCACTGGGATCCCTAGCCACACACTGTAAGCAGGTAGTTTGAGGCTGGTCTGTGGAGTGGAGCTGTGAGGATTCGTTTTCTAGGCTCTGGTTTATTCCCTCACTACTGGCAAACCTTCTGTGCATCCTGAGTAGGCTCCATTCCAGCTGCCATCTCTTCAACTGCCACACTGCAGCCTGGAGCGCAGCTGCCAAAAGATTTTCACACTGACCGAAGGAAGAGTAGAATCTTCTCTCTCTCTCTCTCTCTCTCTCTCTCTCTCTCTCTCTCTCTTTCTGTAAAATAACATGTGGAGTGGTTTTAACACTCCAGGTGTTGCTTATATGAACTGTCAGTTCATTAGGCAGACTTCCTCGAGTTCCTCTTCCTCGCCAGCCATTTCTCCCCAGGTGCACCCCAGAAAATATCAACCATACCTCCTATGTTTATATCATAGGAAAATCATAGGTTTGGGAACATAGCAGTTGGAAGGCCATTCCTGTTTGTCTGAGTCTTCTGGAGCTCTAGCAGAATGAGACCCATGTGACTAAGGTAAACATGGCGGTGCTCACTGACTGACTCAGCATGAGCCCTGCGTTCAGTTTCATGGAGTTTCTTCTAGGATTTTTTTCAAACCTTTGTGATGGTGATTATTTCTGTATCTGATCCCATCATTGTTTGCTGCTGGATAACTAGTCCATCTTGAAATCTGTCTAGCACAGTGCCGGGGGTTGCAGGGATAGGTATTGTCCCCAGGTGCTCCATCTAGTAGGTGGAGACTGGAGATGTGAGCAGAATGGGCAGATTTGTGGTGTGAGAGGGGAAATTGGGGCCATAGGAGAAAAGCAGAATCCAACAGTCAGCATTTGAGAAACCAGAGGCGGATAGGACATGGTCCAGTTCTCTGGAAGGAATTTATGATGAGGAGGTTGTTCAAATAAGACTGCAGTGGAAGCTGCAGCTTTTAAAGTTACTAAAGTCAGTTTGTCAAAATTGCCAATCTCTTTCACTGCCTTAGGAAGATACAGAGTGTTCTGGACTCAGGCAAGGCTGTCTTCAAGTTTATGCTGTGCTGGGTGAAAACTCAAGATAATCAATAAAATAGATAGATGTATTTCATAAATAGTGAGGGCAGTGGGGAGTGGGCTTCTAGCAGAGCCCAGAACTAGTTCTGAGGTGAGGGAAGGAGGCTCCTTGACAAGGTGCATGGAGCCCAGCGACTGGTCACATCATTGTATTGAGAGGCCAAAGCTCTGGGATGTCCTCAGTTAGCATATCAGGCTGAATAACTAATAAGTTTCCGTATTTCTTGTTAATACCTTGGACACCTTGTCTGTGCGGTTTGTACTGCCCCCGTACACATACCCTCTACCCCATCTTGGAGCTGATTCAACCTGAGTATGCACTGCTTTCTGGTGGTGTCCAGCCCTCCCGCACTCTGACCTTTCTACTTAGAATTCTTCTTGAACTACTGTCTACCCAGAAAGCCCAGCCTTTCCAGGAGTGAGCTCTGATATCTATCTCCCCTTTAAAAAGTTGAGCTATAATTCCTTTCTTACTTAGTGTGTCTATTGCTATGATAAAGCACCATGACCAAAAGCAACTTGGGGAGGAAAGGCTTACAGATCTTAGGTCTTACTCTTACTCCCATCACTGAGGGGAGTAAGGGCAGAAGCCTGGATTCAAGTTGACAAACTAACCAAAACATATCACAGAGCACATGTCACCCCTTAAAATGTCCAAATTAGGAGAATTTAGTAAACATATGTGACCACAGGGCCACCAGGACTGTCTCATTCTAGGGTATCCTCATGACCCTAAAAGGAAGCCACCACCTCTCAGTGCCCACCCCAACACACATACCTCTTAGCAGCTGTCCCAGCAAGCCCTGTTCCCTGACAGATATTAGTCTACTTACTGTCTGTATAGATTACCTATCCTGCTGAACTTCCTACACTTTACAATGTTTTCAGAGTTCATTCATGGTATGCCATGTGTCAGTACTGCACTTTCTGATTTTTCTGTGTTTTTGTGAGTTTTGTTTGTTTTTGTTTTCAGATAGGGTCTTACTGTGAAGCACTGGCTAACATGGAACTTACTGTGTAAACCAGGATGCTCTCAAACACACAAGAGATCTACCTCTGCCTCCCAAGTACCATGACTAAAGATGTGCACTGCCACACCTGGGCACATTCCATTGTTAAAACAATGCTAGAGGTTGAATCCAGGACCTCGCTGATACCAAGCATGTGCTGTACCATTAAACCACGCACCCAGCCTCTAGTCCATTCCTTTAATGGCTGAGTGGTACTTCATTGTTTCCTTGTTAGAGTTATTTCCAGCTGGTGGGAACAGTGCTGTGAACATCTGTGTGAGTGTATGTTCTCAGTTTTCTTCTGTGCACACCTATGAGAGAAACTGCTGGATCTCATGGTAACTTCCATGTACAATTCCAGGCACTGTCTCATGGTTTTCCCTGTCTGCCATTTGACATTCCCACCAGCACAGTAGAAGTGTCTAAACTTTCCACATCTCCATCAACACTTACTTTGCATGTATTAAAAGTGTGGCCATCTGTACAGGTATGAGGACGTGTCTCCTTGTGACCTCACTGCTATTCTCTGGTGACTAAAATAAAGTGCCAGTAGTCATCTCTTCTCATGCTTGTTGGCAGTCTGCCTGTCCTCTTTAAAGAAATATTGGCTGAACCCTTACCATTCAGGTGTTGTAAACTTGACTTTCTGTTGTTGAGCTATAAAAGGTCACCATTGTCTCTTCCTCCTTCTATTTATTTGTGTATGTGTGTGTGTTGCTTTTTAGATTGTCTTGCTGTGTAGCTCAGGCTGGGCTCAACCTTTCTGTCCTGCTGCCTCAGTTTCCCAGGTGATGGAAGTTCTTTTAGAGCCTGTAGCAGCTGTTATGTTCACTCCCATGCTGTGGGTTGACTTTTCATTTCCTACATAATGTCTTCCCACATTGATGAAGTCTAACAAGAATAGATTTCTTAGTGATGAATCAAATCCTTGGCGTTTTTCAAAGATTTTTTTATAGGTTTAACTCTTACATTTAAGTATTTAATCCACTTAGAGTTAATTTTGTTTATGGTATGAAGTGAGGGTTCACTGCATCTATCTGAATGTAGATATCCAGCTTTCCAACCCTGAGTGCTAAAAAGGCACTTTTCCCTTATTGAGTAGTCTTAATACTTTTGTCAAAATCAGAAGAGGGCCTGGAATGGTGGCCCAGCAGTTAAAGCTGGGCACTTACTGATCTTGCAGAGGACCTGGGTTCAGTTTCTAGCACCCTACTTGGAGTTCACAACCTCCTGTAACTCTAGCTCCTGGGTACCAGGCACACATATAATACACATACATACATGCATGCAAGCAGCACACTCATACACATAAAGTAGTGAATCTTTTTTTTTTTTTAAATGAGAAGAAAGGGGGAAGAGAAAGACAGGGAGGGAGGAAGGGAGGGAGGGAAGGAAAGGAAAGGAGTTGGGGGATGGTAAGGGAGAAGCAAGGAGGGAGCAGCTGAGCACAGATGCGTGGGTTTTCTCAGACTCAGCTAGGCTGTCCTTGGGCCAATGCTGCCCTGTTTGTGTTCTGAGCACACTGTAGCAATCTTTGCAGTCAGTTGCTGTAGGTCCTCCAGTTTTGTTCTATCTTGACATTGCTTTAGTTATTCTGAGTCCCTTACCATGTCACCATTTCTTTTCTTTCTTTCTTTCTTTTTCTGAGACAGGGTTTCTCTGTGTAGCCCTGGCTGTCCTGGAACTCACTCTGTAGACCAGGCTGGCCTCCAACTCAGAAATCCGCCTGCCTCTGCCTCTCAAGTGCTGGGATTAAAGGCGTGCGCCACCACTGCCCGGCACCATTTCTTATCTTAGCCAGAGCACTTGTTTTTCTCCCTTAAGATGCCCCAGTGCCTATACTACCTTTCAATTACAAATTATTTTCCAATCTTTATCTTATTCTTAATTTTTGAATACCTCGAGGTCCATGTCTTGTCTTTTGTCGGATGTCATGGCATAGGGCAGGCTTTGCTTTATAGCAGTGCACCAAAATGACTATGAAGACAAAGAAGCTAGGAAGACCAAAGAATGATGGAGAAATAAAGATGCTACTGCACAGACTGAGCTGTGTGGAGCAGTAGGCTCTACATCTCTGTGGAGGTGACAGGTCACAGGCCCCCTGGTCTCTCCAGCTGAGAATGAGGCCTGAGTTCTTTCCCCAAGCTTAAATAGCTGGCTCTCCTCAATGGAGGAGGTTAAGACTGGTCAGAATTAGGAGCACGCTTTCACTCTGATGGTGTATGCAAGAGCCCTGCTTCTGGGTAGGTGAGAAAGTACAGAGTGACCAGACCAGCAGAAAACATAAGGTGGTGCTTGCCCGTAATCCCAAAGACTGAGCCAAGTGTTGAGTTCCAGGCAAGCCTGCCTATCTTAATGAGACTCTCAAAGATAGACAGATAAATAGAAAATGGATAGATAGATAATAGATAGATAGGTGGATGGATGGATGGATGGATGGATGGATGGATGGATGGATGGGAAATAACTTACATATAAGCATCAGTAAGCATGTGCCTGGCTCTGGTGTATCTTTCATTATGAGCTCACCAGGTGTTCATATTCATCTTCTAAATCCATATCCACAGTTTCACAGTGATAACTATCCGGTAAGGCACAGTGAGCAGCCAGACCAAGTATACCAGTCTGCCTGTGTATTCTTTCCTGAAAATGAAGGAACTATCCTGGCCTGCTCTTCGTCTGTTTGATTTTCGTATTATGCCCAAATCATATGTTTAGAGCAGTGCTATGACCAGAACCCACCAAGCTCCTACTTATGATATGATGCAGCTTTCTTCCTCATAAAAGTATGAGACTGAGCCATCCTCTGATTCTCGGGAAAGGGTTATTGGGGAGTTTGGTTGGAAACATTATCAGTTTTGTCTTTTAGATATAAATTTCACAGATTCTTAGGAATCAGTATGTTCAATTATGGTCTTACAACAAAGATTGAGATATAAATATGTGCCATTAAAAGGGCACCCTCTTTACTGGGTTGTTTTGTTTTTTTTTTTTTGTTTTTTGTTTTTTTTTTGGTTTGGTTGCTCTCTCGAGCGCTCTCTCTCTCTCTCTCTCTCTCTCTCTTTGTGTGTGTGTGTGTGTGTGTGTGTGTGTGTGTGTGTGTGTGTGTGT
>JANHMN010000002.1:44129907-44196694 GCA_030674055.1 Rhabdomys pumilio
TGTGTGTGTGTGTGTGTGTGTGTGTGTGTGTGTGTGTGTGTGTGTGTATGAAGTCCAGGGCTTGGCACCCATGGCACAGCGTTAGATCCCAACTGCCAGCATTCAAACATCTGAGACTGTTCTCTATATCTCTCTAACTTGAGGTCATGGAATTCAGGTTTTCAGGTTGTCAGGGGCTTCTTTCAGAGTCTCTTGCAGACGAGGAAAGGCAAGGTCTGCAGTGTGCTCTCTGTGGGAATGTGAGGATCTCCTTGCCTGCCATGGAAAGTGGACAGCAAAAGCAGAATTCCACAGATAAGCTAGCCTCCACAACGTCACCTCTGCTTAAACACAAGTTCTGGGTACTTTGGTCATTGTTTATTTTATTTTCTTACCTCCTCTTTCTGTCACCACTGCATCTGATGTACAAGTTTTTATGAACTATTTCTTATTATTTATATAGTACCAGACAGTATTTAATCCCAGATCACCCCACCCCCAAACAAAAGGAAAACTCTAGGTATAAAGGGGTAACTTTTAGATGCTGAACGCCAGAATTTATTGGAAGTGCTGGAGGCTTATTTTTTTTTTGATGTGCCCATTCTAGTACCAACACCATTTGTGCCCTTTGCTAAGAGATTTGTCTGGCAGCTGTGTGTACCCACCAGCTGCTCTCAGGGCCAGCGAGCTTACCTTGAACCAGCCCAGTGAAGTGGGAGTGCTTTCCTCAGTCTGTCTTTTCTCTTTCTCACAGTTATCCAAAAAGCATGCCAGTGTAGTGTTTGGCTGTAGATAGGCCTGACTGTCTCTACTATGTCACTTGAGTTTCCTGTTCTATAAGACTGTCAAAACTAAATGACATCATACACAGCTAGTAAGTGAAATGACACCAGGCAAAGTGTTACCCATGGGAGCACACGGATACACATACATAGGAGGCCACTTTTACACACATGTACATGGAGGGTACATATACATACCACACATGCACACATGCTTGTGGGAGAACACACATGCACACATACACACACACACTTGTGCTGCTGCCTTGTTTGTTTTTTGTTTTGTTTTCCAGGATAGAGTCTTGATGTGTAAGCCAGGGTAATACCCTTGAATTTATGGCAGTCCTCCCACATGTCTTGTCCAGCTTTTTGACAATTTAGGTTACAACCTAAGTCCAGGCCTGGTAGTTCAGGCCTTTAATCCCAGCACTTGGAAGATAGCTCTCTAACTTCCAGCCCAACTAAGGCTACATGGTAAGACCTTGTCTCCAAAAATAAATTAATAACAACCTAATCCCATAATCATCTAGGGTAGCCAAGGACATCAGCCAACTGGAGCAGTGTCTAGATCCGAGCACTGCTAACTGTATTTTGTACATTTGTTTTAAGTAATAGAAACGGGCTAGCAGCTGGATATGGTGATGCATACTAGTAATCCCAGCACTTGGGAGGCTAATGCAGAAAAATACCATGGTTCAAAGCCAGCCTGGGCTATATAGTGAGTAGCAGGCCAGGCAGGGCTACAGAGCAAGACCCTGTCTAAAAAACACCAAAAAGCATGAGCTTAGGAAACAAAGGCAGGGATTGAAGTTCAAAGGGAGAGCACAGAGGCCATGGGCTCCATTCCCAACGCAAAAGGGAATTGGGCTAGGGAGAGAACTCAGTCAGCAAGGTGATTGTCATCTGCCTGATCCCAAGCTCCAGTAAAAAGCCAGAGGTGGTGGCACTGGGGAAGTAGAGACAGGCAGATCCTTGGGGCTTGGTGACCAGCCACCCTAACTAATGAGAGACCCTGTCTCAAACAAAGTAGACTCCTGAGAAATAGTACCTAGGGGTTGACTTCTGGCCTCTGTTCACACGTTTACACACATGTGCACATACAGAGAGAGAGAGAGAGAGACAGAGAGACAGAGAGAGACAGAGAGAGAGAGCACGTGCTCAATAGCAGTTTTCATTGTTTGCCAGTACTTTAAATTATCTCCTTCATTAAGCCAACTATAAAGTTTAAAATCATGAGTGCTTCCTAGGGTTTCTTTCAGGTTGGCTATACCTGGCTAAAACTTAAAGCAGGGTTTTTTTTTTTTCACATATACAACGCATGTGAACATTGGTGTTGTCCATTCAGCTAGCTAGCAAGAACTGAAAGCAACACAGCTGCAAGCTGCCTTGCATCAGACTTGCTTTATAACTGGTGACAGAGCATGTCACACTTTCTTTCGTGCCCATCTTTTGTGAGTGAGGAGCTGTCATGTTTAAATAATTGTTTATAAACTGCATTGAGATCATGAACTGTCCAATGCTGCCAACTTGGAAGGCACTAGTCATTTATTTCTTGATTGACAGTGGGACACAAAGCTCTGCCCAGTTCCCTGGGTTTTTTTTTTTTTTTTTTTTTGCCCTTGCCCAGATCACCTTGTTCCAAGCCTTGCTGCAGAGTTGGGGAGAGGGAGGTGAAGGGTGGACCTAACACCTGTCAATTTGGGCCTCACCCTGTGAGTTCACTGGGAATCATTGTTTGGAAGGATCGGATCTTTAAAATGAGGTAGAAGAAATGCTTCTCAAATAAGGTAACAGATAATGAGGAAAACATTACACATAGCTGGAGTGCTCATTGTACAGACAGCTCCTGTTGGAGCTTTAACTGTTTCTCTATTGTTTCTGGGGTTTTTTTCCAGTTAATTTTTTTTTTCTTTTAGTGCCAAACAAACCTGTAGTTCCAGCTACTGGAGAGGCTGAGGGGGGGAAGAGCTCTCGGTCTCAAAAGTCATGAGATCAGTGTGGTTCTGTCCCAATCAATCAATGAGCAGATCCATAAATATAATTTCCTTTTTCTTTAAATAAATTTCTTTTCAAATGAAATTGCCTTTTAAAAGAGATTTTTTAAATGTATTTATTTTGTGTGTATATATGTACATGTGTTCCATGGTACATGTGTGGAGGTCAGAGGACATCTTACGATAGTCAGTTTTTTTCTCTTTCTACTATGTGGGTTTCAGGTATCAAACTCAGGACAACAGCATTGGCAGCAAGTGCTTTTACTTGCTGAGGCATCTTGCTAACCCAGAATTTCCATTTTCTGTCTGGAGCTTGTGTTGGTTTACGTGGGTTTTGTTAGTTTATTTTATTAGAGACAGAATATTGTATATACGGTCCCTGCTGGCCTTAAGCTTACAAACCTCCTTCAGCCTACAATGCTGGAGATCACAGGCATGCACCACCACACCCAGTTTCAAAACTTGACTAGAAGGTTTGCAAAAGGCTTTTCATGCCTCTGTAAAATGGAAGTGGAGGGGCTAGAGAGCTAGCTCAGAGATTAAGAGAACTTGTTGCTCTTGTAGAGAACCAGAGAAGTGTTTTCTTGCCAGAGACATCAAGGCCTTAGGGCTGCTGACCTCCAGTCTGAATGGAGCCTAAGGGCTATGTTTGGCTTAAGAGTTTGAACAGTCAACCTTGTTTAGTTTTGAAGGCTAGCTCAGCAGGGCTACTCCAAGATGGGGTCAGGGGTGAGTACCTGCCAGGTAACACAAGCTGGGAGCCCCCAGCCCTCCTGTGTACCTACAAAATACAGAGTCACTACACTGTAAATTCTTCTTGCCTTCCAGGGCATTTCCCTGACTCTTCCATGAGTATATAAGTGTGAGCTCCATTTTGTTTGTTTTGGGGGTTTTGTTCTTGTTATTATTTTGTTTTGTTTGAGATGGTGTCTTTCTATATAGCCCAAGTAGTTTCTATAGAAACTAGCTATATAGACCAGGCTGATCTCCAATTCAGAGAGTCCCCTGCTTCTGACTCCCAAGTGCTAAGATTAAAGGTACATACCACTACACTCAGCCTCATTCTTGTTCCTTTCTTTCTTTCTTTCTTTCTTTCTTTCTTTCTTTCTTTCTTTCTCTTTTAGGTTTTTCGAGACAGGGTTTCTCTGTATAGCCCTGGCTGTCCTGGAACTCACTCTGTAGACCAGGCTGGCCTTGAACTCAGAAATCCACCTGCCTCTGCCTCCCAAGTGCTGGGATTAAAGGCATGCACCACCACCGCCCGGCCCTCATTTTTGTTCTTAACCAGTCAAAGATCACATCAGCCCTGATGAGAAAATACACAGTGTACTTTTGTGGAAGGTCTGGGGGGAAGTTGTTTTGTAGCTAGGTGTAGTGGCTCTTTCCTCTCATCTTAACACTTAGGGGACTGAAACAGGAAAATTGCTCTAAGTTTAAGGCTAACCTTGTTATATAGTAAGTTCCCAGCCAGCCTGGACCACAAAGCAAGATCCTGTCTCAAGAAAACAATAAATAATAATAAAATCCCAAACTCCTCCCAGTTTACTTTTAAAAGGGTCTGTAAGTGAATTCTCTTCTAGTTTGTTCTGGGTTTCACCACATTTAGTCCAGTTGCTAAATCTCCCCAATCTCCCAATCTCCCAATCTCCCAAGCTGCCCAGCTGCCTGCAAGTAAATATTCCTCCCTGTTATTCAGTCCCTGGTGGTGCTGTCCCTCTGTGGCAGTGGTTCTCAACCTTCCTAATGCAGTTCCTAATGCAGCACTTTAATACAGTTCCTCATATGGTTGGGGACCTCCAACCATAAAATTATTCTTGTTGCTACTTCATAACTGTAATTGTGCTACTGTTATGAATCACAATGTAATATCTGATATGCAAGATCTCTGACATGCAACCCCTATGAAAATGGGTCTGTGGGCCTAGACATCCCCGTTCCTCTGTTCAGTGACGTGGTGAGCACCCTTTGCTTAGGTGGAAAGGCTGCCAGAAGCATTAATGGGAACGAGAAATGGAGCCTGCACTCCATGCCACTGGGGAGGTGGCTTGCTTATTTTTACTCTAAAGCAGCCTCTGTGTCAGACGATGCCAATCCGTATGATACCAAGGCATGACCTAGTTTCCATCCTCCAGTTCCCCTTTCCCATTAACAAGTAACACTGTTCCCCTGCGGGGGCTCTCAAGCTTGGCTCTGTCCTGTCTGTTTCAGATGCCATGGCAGAACGTGGAGCATGTTGGTGACCAGAGCCCTTATGTCACTTCTGTTATTCTTCACATTAAGCAGAACGTCCCCATCATCCGTGACAACCTAGCTTCCACACGGAAATACTTCACACAGTTCTGCATTAAATTTGCAAAGTAAGTCCTGAGTTGTTTTGCTTTCTTGATGTGCTTTCTGTTTCAGTCTTCCAGGAGAACCAAGCAGCAGCAAAGAGATGCCCGTGTACCCATCCGTTCATGACCATATCCCTCACAAACCTGTGGTTGACCGCAAGGTCACTCTCCAGGCCTATCTCTCTGAGTTGGGAGAGATTGTTAATGGTTCTGGTATCATACTCAATAAAGTTATTTTACTGCTGTACTTAGCCTCCCAGCAGGCTCACAAATCCAGGTGTCCCATCTTCTGGTGGGGCTCATTCTGGGACCTCCAGGAAAACTAATATTCTTCTGTACCCCAAAGGGCTATAATGGTAAAAGCAAATGGACCACTTCAGGTTATGTGCATGCTTATAGCAGCAGTCATCAGCCATGGCAGAGCCAACAGAAATGATTTGGGGTATCTTGTTCTTCTGAATTTTATCCATGAAACCACTCCTTGCCCGAGCTTTTATTTTTCAGTAAGTTCGTGTGTGCATTTTGTCTCGGACTGGATTATAAGCTTCTCAAGGGTTGGGCCCATCAGTTGTAACTTTGAGCCTTTACTTCCTCCCCTTCCACCACAGGACTTGTTATAGTGGCCAGAAATCATCTACTTCTGAATATCCTTATGTCCAAGGAAAGTACTAGAAATTGGGACTAGAAGCAAGCCCCAAGTTGCCTGCCTTCCTGTCAAGTCCTTGTGTGTGGCTATTTCAGCCTTGAATTTTGAAGCAAGGAAGTAGTTTGGTTCTTTGCCAGTCAGCATCTGGCTCCGGCACTGTTTCCCAAGAGGCCAGGCAGTGATGAGGGCCAGTGTCTCCTCTGACCAATTATCAGATGCACAGTTTGGCAAGTTGCTCCAGGAAGGTCAGTGCTGTCCAAGCTACCGTATTTGGTTTGTTTTCGTCCAGGTCCCAACTGGTGACTCAGGATTCTGAGTTTCTCTTTTCTCCAAATCTCTCCCAGTTTTTATTCAATTAGATTTTCCCCATCTGACATAAATAAACCCCCAAGGAACAACAATGACAAAGTAGCTGTAGAGTTAACTTTAGTTTCAACCTCATCAGGAAGGCTTGGGCTGACTCCCCAGGGAGCGTTTATGCTTGCACACCGCAGATGGACCAGGAGCCGACATTCCCTTCTCTCTCTGGATGCTCATTAATGTGTACTAAAAGCATTGCTGATAAATCACATGTGACACTCCCTGTAACCACTGCTACAAGTGTCTCTGTAAAAATTTACTGTGACTCAAAATCTCCATTTTAAGCACCCAGGGGTCTGATTGAGCTAAGGTTAAAGTGAATAAGGAGTCCATTGCTCAGCCCATCCAAGTGTCAACTTCACATTCTCTCATCACCTTTTAATTTTAGTACTAAGCTTATTCTGAGTGTTCTGGGAATAGGGTGCCCATTGCCCACATCTGGAAAAGTTTAACCGAGGACCTAGAAAGTTTTGTGCTTTAACTCTTGGTGACTTCCCATCTTTATAAAATCTCAGCCCAGAGCAGTAGCCACCACTTCCATCCTGCTGGTCCTTGGCAATGACACATCACTTTGCTGGGATTTCTTCTCCAAAAACATGTGTCTGAATTATTTCCATGTTTCCACAGCCCACCCACTATGGACTAGTCAGGGCAAGTTCAAGGCCAGCCACAGCATACTCTAGTATGGAGTAGCTTCCATTACAAGCTATACAGGCACATGTGATGAGTCCCAAATTCAGCCTCCCATTACTCATTTGGCACAGGTTAAGTTCTCAGAACCCCTTCCAGACAGCCTCTTGTTCACTTCTCTAGATCAGTAGACCCACACCTGGATCTGACCGCAGGACTTCAAATACTTTTGCTGGTCCATCTGTGGCTGTACTGACTCCACTAGCAGCCTTTTCTAATGATTTATCAAGGTCACTCCTAGTTGAAACTAGTTTGGCTCTAAATGACTTCTCTCGCCCACTAAGCTAGTATGCCTCTATGAAATTCTCCCAGAGGTCTTTAGCACTCAGTGATTACAGTGTACAGGAAGAAATGTGAGATTGAAGGGGAGAACATGGCATGGACCCATCGTGTAAGATGGAAGAGACAGGTAGCAGCTAGCTGCTGTGGAAACCCTGCCCCTTTTCATGCGTCCTCTGTGGGCCTGGGCCCTGGGCACCTCCTGGTTGGCTCACTCTGGATCTTGCCTAGTAATGCACATGTCTGTCTTTCACGGCTTTGAACAACGTCAGCACAATGCAGCCTTCTTGACTCAGGCCTTGAAGCTTTTTCAAAAACCTTTCCTTCCCCAACTTGCTGGGTTTTCCCTCTCCCTCACCCTAAACAGCATTATCAGCCCCTTAGTGATCCAGGTTGCCCCTTAGTGCTCAGCAGATTTTTAGAAAATCATGTGATTTTTGTTTCTTGGTAAGAGAATTGCCACCTTAGTGATTATTTCTTGGTTTTGCTTTGAGATACCCTAACTGCCCATGTAGTTCACTTTTGCCACTATTGGGGTATTTTCAGCTACTGGTACTCAAATGGACTTGAATGGCAAAGTAGAATTTTACTGTACTATCTTTTGCTGTTGTTTTAGGTTTTTTTTTTTTTTTTTTTTGAGACATCAATGTACTGTGTAGCTCTGGATGTCCTAGAACTCATTATGTAGACCAAGCTGACCTTGAACTCACAAGAGATCTGCCTATCTCTCCTGAGTGCCGGGATTAAAGGTGTATGCCAGTACACCTGGCACAAGATGGATTTTAAAATTTTCATATAACCTCAAATCTAGAGGAAGTTAGGACAGACTTGAAAAAAGTTGGTTTAGGGGAGAGATAGCTTAGTAGGTAAGAGCACAGGCTGCTCCTTCAGAGGTCCCCAGATCAGTTCTCAGTACTCACAGGGAACAGCTCACAATAGCCTATAACTCCAGCTCCAAGGGTCTCAATGGCTGCTTCCAGCCTCTATGGCACACACAGACATATACACTAAAATAAAAACACATAATTTTTTTTAAAGACAGAGAATATGATTGCTTTAGGGTTTTGGTGGTTTCGTTGAGACCTGGTATAGTCTGCTGTCTTTGAGACTGGCCACACCCTCCGAATGGTAAGACAAGGACAAGCATAGGTGTGTTATATAACTCAGTTATGTAGACTCTGCCCTGGGGAACAAGTGGGCGTGTCTCGGTAACCTTGCTGAGAGGTGCTTTCCTCCAGATAATTAGACATAGAGTAAGGCCCTCTCAAGGACCTAAAACAGCCACCAGTGGAACTGGCTGATGCTCAGTAGACTTGCCCTCTATAGGACTGAGTGTGGCTCAGTGGTATTGCCTGGCATATGCCAGGATCTGGGTTCCATCCCCAGTACCACAAACAAAAATAATTCACCTCTGTAACTTAAGATGGGGTGAGCTCTCCCCCAGAACATCCAGGCTATTCTTCCCTAAACAAATCTGGAGCTAAAATTAGAAGGAAAGAAAAGGCAGTGAATGGTGGCGTAGGGGACGTGAGTGTCCACCTTGATTCTCGGTTTTCTCATGAAAGGGAGTAGAGCCTTAACAAGTTTCTGCAACTCTTTACTAGAAAGAAAATAAGCCTAACTTGTCACTTTTTATCCACAGTTCGTTCATTCCAAAATTCATCACCCACCTCTTCAAGTGTAAGCCGATCAGCATGGTGGGAGCAGAGCAGGTAAGGCAAACTCGGTATGGGACCTTCACCTTCAGCCTTGGCTGTAGATCTAATACACATTCTCAAGTAGATCAGTCTGAAGAGACCCAGACTGGTTTCCCTGGTGTAGGGAGCTACAGATTTGTTTTGTTTTGTTTTGTTTTGTTTTGTTTTGTTTTGTTTTGTTTTGGTCTGATTTTGTTTTTTGAGACAGGGTTTCTCTGTGTAGCCCTGGCTGTCCTGGAACTCACTCTGTAGACCAGGCTGGCCTCGAACTCAGAAATGCGCCTGCTTCTGCCTCCCAAGTGCTGGGATTAAAGGCGTGCGCCACCACTGCCTGGCTGTTTTGTCTTTTGAGGTAGGTTCTCATACTGTAGCCCCAACTGGCTCAGATCCATTAGATAAGCACATCCTCATCGAGTGTACAGAAGGTATAAAACAAGGTTGTGGAAACTGTCTTAGGGGCATGAAGAGTGAAGGCTTCAGGTTTCTCTGAGGGATGCTGCTGGAAGGACAAGAGGCAGTGTTCTCAGTACAGCAGAGGCCCTGGGTGTGGCAGGGCAGAGGCCACATGAGGCAGGAAGAGCCTGAGCTCTCTCACTTCCCCAGGAATATCCTTGATGGGCTCCTCTCTCCATCTGAATTCTCTGCTGAAGCATGATGGTGCACGCCTGTAATCCCAGCACTTGGGAGGCAGAGGCAGGTGGATTTCTGAGTTCCAGGCCAGCCTGGTCTACAGAGTGAGTTCCAGGACAGCCAGGACTACACAGAGAAACCCTGTCTCAAAAAACCAAAAAAAAACTTCAAGAATACAGGACTAGAGAGATGGCTCAACGTTTAAGATCACTTCCTACTCTTGCAGAAACCTGGATTCTGGTTCCAAAACCCACTCTGGGCAGTTCACAGAACCTGTACCTCCGGTTCCAGGGCATCTTCTGTCCTTCACAGGCGCTGCACACACATGGCCTGCAAATAGACAAACAGATACACAAACAGATACATAA
The DNA here is from genome assembly GCA_030674055.1 of Rhabdomys pumilio. Lineage (NCBI taxonomy): Eukaryota > Metazoa > Chordata > Mammalia > Rodentia > Muridae > Rhabdomys > Rhabdomys pumilio. The sequence continues at coordinate 44,139,666 of JANHMN010000002.1, forward strand.
ATAAAAGCACATTTACAAAACAAACAAGAGTTGTTGCAGTGTTCCAGCAGTGGGAGGTGGGGACAAGAGGACCCTGAAGTTTGCTGGCTAAATCAACAGGAACGAAGGTGGATGGCAGTTGAGGCAGATACTCAGTGTCCACCTTGACCTACACACACACAAATGCAGGCACAAAAAATATTTCTCCAATCTCTGAAAATACCACTTAAAGTGTAAACTATTCACAGGCAAATCAAGAACAACTCTTCTTCAACTCTATTTGTGAACACTTAGGCTACATGTAAGATTGTGTAATTCATTTCCATAGATCCTGCCTGGTAGCAAACAAAGCAGTGAGGTAGAGGCTCAACTCTTTCCCAGCTCAGTGCTCTGTCCTTGTGGCTCCTTGACTGTGTTGACAGCACCCCCAACCCCCTTTCTTGGATAAGCATGTGCTCATGAAGTGTCAGAGGCAGCTAGCAGCATCTGTGGATGGCAGAGCCTCTTGAATCTCAAGTGCAGTATGATTTTGTCCCCTCTGTTAGCAAGTGCAGGACACTGTGAGTACTCAGGCTCTGAGCTCTGGAGTGACATGAGCAGAGGCTGGACCCTGCACCTGCAACACTGGGTCTGTTTGTGCATAGATACTTTACAGGACCTCTACTTCCTGTCTCTGAATTAGGAGTACTTAGTACCACCTCATGAAGTAGCTGAGGGTTAAATAAAACAGAGCCATGTATGGTGGCATACACCAGTAATCCCAGCCCTTGGGGAAGCTGAGGAAGATAGAGGGATTCTAAGTTTGAGGCCAACCTAGGCTATACAGTTAGATCTTGTCTCAGAATAAAGTAAAAGAAAAACAGTAAAAATTAAAACCAGTGCCCATAAGTACGACACATGGCTGTCATGTAGCCAGCCCTCATTAAACACCAGCCCTGCTCACTGTAAACTTCCGAAGACCTGAACATGACCTTGTTTCTGTTTCATTGCTTGTCTGCCCTGATATCTATCCACATGCAGCCTGCATGAAGACTTCTAGTCGGTGCTTGCCCTCGGCTGTCTGCCTGACTAACTCCAGCCCAAGTCAAAATGTTGTCTTGGAAAGCTCCCTGGGAGGTTGTACAACTCAGACACCAGCTGGGCTTGACTGCTGCAGTCAGTGTTCTGAAATCCTGACCCTGGCATGTCCGGAGCACAACACTCATTCTCTCCATCGGAAGTGGCAGAGCAATGCCCTCACACGCCAGCTCCAGTTTCATTAGTGAATGTTTACCAGGCACTCACTCTGTTCGCCTCATTACAGTGTGCCATCTGAGAGGATATGGAGTGATTAAGATCTGTGTCTGGGGCAGCCGTAGAGTTCTCAGTTACATTTCTGTCTACAGACTTGACCAAGCCCCTGGAATCCAAAGCTGACTCATGGGAACGGGTCTGGGTTTGTAGCCTTGCTCAGGCCTCTGGAGACTACTGTAGTGTCTGACAGCCATGGGAGTTTTGATGTTGTCACATAAGTTCTATATCGTGACTATTTTCCTCAAATTTTCTCTTTTATAAACAATGCCAGCTGGAGGAAGGTAGGGGCATACCTGCCACACCAGCACATTCAGGAAGCAAAAGCAGGAGGGTTGTAAATTCAAGACCAGTGTGGGCTGTGTAATATGACCCTGTCTCAAATAACAGCACAGAACAGAGAACAGAATATGAGCAGAATCAAATCAGACTGCAGGATGCTTGGCCAGTGTTCATATCTGCTTTCACATGTCAGTGAGAAGCCCATCTTCTATAGCTAAGTCTCATTTCTCATACCCCATGCAAAGACAATGAGCAGTAAGAGGTGGCTATCCACATACCCACTGTTGAGGCTTTGAGGAGGAATAAGGGCAGTGTGGCCCTTCAGTGTTTCTCATGTGTAGTTCAGGTTATCTGGGTAAGGTTACCCCTGACAGCTGAACTCTGAAATCCAAGCCATGATGTAGCTAGAGGTCTGTCCACTTAGGCAGTAGGGTTCAAGGAATCAAGAAGTTAATAAAGGGGCTGAAGAGATGGCCTAGCAGGTAAGAGCACTTGTTGCTCTTATAGAGGACTTGAGCGGGCAGACTGCCTCACTCATACATATTCTCTCTCTCTTTGTCTCTCTCTCTCTTTCTCTCTCTCTTTCACACACACACACACACACTATAATAAAAATCAATTTTTGAAAGAATATAATAGAGATGCTTGTGAGTAGAAACACATTTTGACACATGACACACTCGGCCTTGTGTCATGGCCCTGCACCAAGCTTTAACTAAAGCTGGAGAGTTCAAAGCTACGGCTGTGCCTCTTCTTCCAAAAGGTACTAGATGAGGTTAGGCTTGAGTACAGATGTGAAAAATAAAAAAGGAGCCCTTGCTGCTCCTTATTCTTGCCTTGATTAGTACATACAGTGAGTTATTTATCTTCAGCCCCCAGAGTCCTCTTGAGCAGTTACAAGGGCACGTGGAATTGAACCGTTCCTGTATTGTAGTGCTCCTTGCTGGTTTGTGATTTCCAGAGGACCTTGTGGGATTTGCAAGGTCATTAATTAGTCTTACAATGGAGGTCGTCTATGACTGAACACAGCAGAAATAAAATCCATTTGCCTAAACTTACCCTAGAGAAAACAGCACAGTGTGGTGTTGGAAAAGACACACAGTCCAGCCCTCGCTCCGCCGTTGATGGCCCCCTTGTTCCCACACCTCTCCTGTCTGCTTCATGCTCACTGTCCTACTTCAATAAAGCACTGAACCAGGCACTCTCCAAAGGGCCTTCTAGACCTTCTACACTGCTCTAAATCCTCTTGTTTGTCAAGTTACTTTTTCTTTCTTGTGTTTTCTTCATTTATTTCATTTTAGTTTTGATACAGTGCCCTACTGTATAACCCATAGTTACAAATAAATCCACAGACCTCCTGCCTCAGCCTGCTGAACGACGGAATGCTAAGCGTGCACACTACGACCCCCACTTTACTTTGTGTTATCTTCAGACAGCATATCAAGGGGTGGGAATATGGCTTAGTGATAAAGTGCATGCTTAGTGTATATAAGATCTTGGGTTCAATTCTTAGAACCATAAAAAAGAGTCTTTCTGAATATGTACCAATGGAACACTTTGAAATTGTACGTAACATAAAATGCTCCATCTTCCAGTGTGCAGCTCACTGGCATTAAGCATAGCCATTGCTGAGAACCTGCCATGATGGTCATCTCCAGAGTAAACCTCTGCACCCATCTGCCCGCTGCTCCCACCATAGCCTGACTGGCTCTGAGTCTGACACTCCTCAAATGAGTGCGAGGAGACAGCATTTGTCCTTTATGTCTGGCTCCTTTTACCTCGCCTGATGTCATCAGAAATTCCTTCCTTCTAAGGCTCAATAGCATCTCATTTTATATATTAAAATATACTACATTTTTATCATATTGGCTTTTAAACTCTTTTCTATTTCAAAACTATCTTTTAAAGCATTTTGGGGGGCAGAAACTTGTTGTTGAGACAGGCTCTTACTGTATAGCCATGACTGGCCTCAGAGTCACAGAAATTCATCTGCTTATGCCTCTGCTTCCCAAGTGCTGAGATTAAAAGTATGCACCACCATGCCTGACATTACAGCAAATTTGAAAGTACAGACATTACTGTTACCAAGAGTGAGAAAATAAGAGTTATTCTCAGGCACATCTCTTATGTGTAGCCTTTAGATAGCAGGGTTTCTTCATTAAAAGGGAAGGGGGCTGGAGAGAGAGTTCAATGGTTACGTGCTCTTTCAGAGAACCCAGGTTCAGTTCCCAGTACCCACATTGCAGTTCAGAACCATCTGTAACTCCAGATTCGGGGAATCAGATGTCTCTTCTCAGCTCTGTGAGTTCTTGTGTGTACCTGATGCATATGTATACATGTACACATAAAATAAACAGATCTTTTTCCATAAAGAGGCCAGGCATGGTGGTGCACATCTTTAGTTCCAGCACTAGAGAGACATAGGCAGACAGATCTCTGTGAGTTCGAGGCTGGCCTGGATTGTATGGTGAGTTCTAGGCCAACCAGAAATATATAGTGAGACCCTGTCAAAAGAAAGAAGGGGGGAGGAGAAAGAGAAATGCCTTGTCAAAACAAACAAATGGTAGAATTTATTATTTATTTAATAGTAAAATTTAAACCTTAAAGTATAAATAGGGTAATTGTTGAATTGATTAAAAGATATTTTAAACATGATAATTCATGTACAGTAGCAAATTCTTAAAATTCTAGGTGTCTAGAGACAGGAGACTTAGAGTTCAAGATTGTCCTTGGCTAAGTAGTGACTCTGAGGCCAGCTTGGGATATACAAGATGCTAAACAAATTTTTTTTTCACTGGCCATTGGTGGCGCACGCCTTTAATCCCAGCACTTGGGAGGCAGAGGCAGGCAGATTTCTGAGTTCGAGGCCAGCCTGGTCTACCAAGTGAGTTCCAGGACAGCCAGGGCTACACAGAAAAACCCCTTCCCAAACCCCCCCCCCCCCAAAAAAAAAAAAGAAAACCTACAACTCTAAAAAATATTTAAATGACTCTCTAGTTAAGAGTGCATACTGCTCTCAAAGAGGACTGGAATTCAGTTCCCAGCACCCACATGGCAGCTCACAACCACCTACAACTCCAAATACAGAGAATCTCATACCTTATGCCTCTTACTTTTCTCCAGAGGCACACTGCATACATACATACGCACGCACGCACGCACGCACGCACGCACGCACGCACCCACATACATACACATGTACTCACACAAATTAAAAATAAAATCTTTCCCTGGCATGCTGGTGCACACCTTTAATCCCAGCTCTTAGGAGGCAGAGGCAGGTGGATCCCTTGAGTTTGAGGCCAGCCCGTGTTTATATGGCATATTTATATTCTATGGTTTATATAGGAAGTTTCAGGAGACCAAGACTACATAGAGAGACCCTGTCTCAAAAAAGACAAAAGCTTATATAAATTTAGAAAGGCTGCTGAAACTAAAGTCCACATTAGAAATGTGTTTCTTGGATCTGGGGCTCAGAGGCAGAACATGTGAGCACTCTCCAGGCCCACAGTTCAGTCTCCAGTGTGACCAAGTAATATACTCCTGCTTATAAGCAACAGTCATGAAAATTTCATTTTTTATTTTTATTTTATGTGTATAGGTGGTTCACCTATATGTTTGTGTACCAAATGTATGCCTGGTACCCACAGAGGCTAGAAAAGGGTGTCGAATCTCCTGGAACTGGAGTTACAGATGATTGTGAGCTACCATGTAGGTGCTGGGAATTGAGCCCAGGTCCTCTGCAGGAGCAACAAGTGATAACTGCTGAGTCATTTCTCTAGCCCTTGGAAATAGAAAATTTAAATGGAACCATTTCTATTTGAGTGTGGTAGCATGTACTTATAATTCCAGCTAGTTGAGACACTCAGACAGGATGGTCATAAATTCAGTAGTAGCCTAGGTAGACCAGGAACCCCCTTTTGGGGAGGCGGTTGGTTTTTCAAGACAGGGTTTCTCTGTGTAACCCTGGGCTGTCCTGGAACTCACTCTGTAGACCAGACTGGCTTCAAACTCAGAAATCCACCTGCCTCTGCCTCCCAAGGGCTGGGATTAAAGGTGTGCGCCACCACTGCCTGGCTCGGAACCAATTTCAAGAAAACAAAACCTATTCTCAGTAGCAGCAGAAAGCACTGACTGCCTTGAAACAAATTTTATCAAAAACTGTACAATCATTCTAGAAAAGAAACTGCACAACACTAAGGGGTCCTTTTAGTCAGGCCTGGTGACGATCGGAGGCTGAGGTGAGAAGATGGACAGCTTGCAGCCAGTTTGGTGGTGTAGGGTGTTCCAATCAGCCTAAGCTACAGGGTAAGACCTTGCCTCAATCAATGGGAAGGGAAGGGGTCCTCATGAAATCTTCCTTTACTGGGTAATGATCTTTCCTAGGCAAAGCTGCTTGGCCAGTCTGCAGGCCCTCAAATCATCTCTGAGGTGTAAATAAATTGGTCGTAGCCACTCCTTGCCTAATGCTTAAGCAGATGCACTGAGATGAGTTTTGAAGAATGAGGCCAGCAGATAGTGATAATCAATGGGAGCTTTTGTCTTCCCACAACACCAGTTCCCATCTCTTGGGATCACACTGCTTCATGCAATAACGAGAGGGAGGGAGGTTCCCATCTTTGCAGCTGTCTAGCAAGACGGGATTTTCTTGTGACTGGCCAGGGGCAAGCGTGTCATACCTCCTTAAGATATGGAATACACTAAAGAATTATGTCTCACTCATTCAAAATCTTCCTCTCACTTAAGTCTATACAATTATCTATGCATATACTATATCTCTGGGAAGTAGAAAAGGTAGCAAGCATCCCCAGATGTGTGAAATAGATTTTTGTCCCAATAGGCCACGGATTTGATTTTGACAGACAAGGCTCTTATAATTTGTTATGAAGTTGAATCTTTGCCAGGCCTCAAAAGACACACTTAAAGAAAAAAGAAGGAAAGGATATTTCTTGTTAACAATGTCTAGAAAATAAATCAAAAGGGTAGTGACCAGTCAGTGAAGTATGTACTGTGTTCCTACTCTGCATCTCGGCAAATTTCAAGTAGGTTGTTAGGGTTCTTGTTGAAGTCCCCGGTGGAGTCTCAGCCTTCTCTCGCCGTCCCCCATCCATGCCCAGAAGTGAGCACTATTCTCATTTAGGCTTTTAGGTTGCCATATGTGCTTGGGTGTTCTATACATGTATATATTCCCAAATGATACATGGGTTGTTTTGCTTATTTCTAAGCTTTATATAAATTGTACTATGTGTGTCATTTCCTCCCTTGCCTTTCCCCCCTACTTAACATTTTTTTGAGATTTATTTGTGTTGATCTCTGTCATTTGTGTTCACTCATGTTAGCTTCAGTATCATTTCCCTTCGCATAAATATGCCAATGTTCGTTTACTCATTCTTGTTTTACAGGCACTGAGCTGGTTCTAGTCCTTGCCAGTCCAAAGAGTAGGTCCTGGGAAGTTCTTTTTAACATGAGTGTTAGGAGTTGAATGCACCTTTGACTTGTGTGTTAAGTGCTTATTAGTTCCCGGCTGGTCACACTGTTTTGAAAGGTTCTGGAAAGCTTAGGAGGTACAGGAGAGTTGGAGGAGAATGTTACTGGAGGCATGTCGTTGAAGACTATATCTTGTTATGTAGACTGTATCATGTCTTCTCTCTACTTCTCTGCAAAGAGGTAAAGAAAGTCCCCACTGCACAAGCCTGCCACCATTATGTTCTGTTGAGGTGTATGAGGCCAAGTACCCTCAGACTGACTCCTCTGAGACTGCATCAGAACGAATCTTCCATCCCTTGACTTTAGGTACTTGGTCATAGCAACCAGAGAGTTAAGAATATGACAACCAAGAATTTCTCCCCATGATGTAGGTAAAAGATGTGTACCGTAGTTGCATGTTTGTTTTGAAAGTCTCTCTATGTAGCCTGGTGCTATGCTGGAAGTTGTACATAGCCCAGGCTGGCCTCATGCTTGTCACAGTCTAACCGCCTCTGCCGCCAGGTATTGAGCTACAAATGCACAGCACCACGACTGCTGGGCTCTGTGGATCTGCAGGCAAGGAGATCTCTTGTGTTCCCTCAAAGGGCTCGAACTAATTCACTCTGTCCCCTTGAGTTTGGACTTCAGTGCTGTATCCTCAGCCAGCACTGTGTGTGTGGTGCTAGTGTTGGAACCAGGGCCGTGTGCATGCTAAGCAAATACTCTGCACTAGAGTTCACCCGCCCTGATATCTCGTCTGTATGTGCCCTGTGCCTCCTTCCCTTGCCAGTGCAGCACTGGTCCACGGCTGGCTCTATCTGGGTTTTACTGGGAGTCTCATATAACTTAGAGTAGTGTATTTTTCAATCTATCCCATATTTGACATTTTTTTCTAGCCATAAACAATAAATAAAAAAAAAATCTCTGTATTTTCTTCTAAAAGTTTGACTGTTTGGGGCTGTTGAGAGGTGGCTCTGTAGTTCAGAGGACTGGGTCTGGTTCCCAGTAGCCATGTAAGGCAGCTCATGACCACCTGTAATTCTCGCTCCAGATAATCTGACGTTTGTTCCTCCAGCCTTTGAGGGCACATACACACAAATAAGTAGTAAACTTACTCTTCAGCCGTGATGCCTTTAATCCTACCACTTGGGAGGCAGAATCAGGCAGATCTAAGTTACTTCGAAGCCAATCGGGTCTCTATAACAAGGCTACATAAGAAACCATGTCTCAAAAAAATTTTTTCTTTTAAGTTTTCTTTTTTATATCCTAGATCCTTATCTATATGAAATTACACAGAATTTTTTTTCTCTGAAACAGGATATTGGCTATTTCATCCAGGGTGGTCTTGAACGCCTGGGTTCAAGTGACCCTCCCAAGTCACTGGATTGTAGAGTGTACACCTTGGGCTTTGGACCCACCACCTTGTTCTTTACAAGTGTATGGAAAGCAATGTAAATTCTAAGGGACTCTGAAGAGTATGCTAACCCTGGGCTCCAGCTGTTGTTGGCCTTGGCATTCTGTGCCATTCTCTCAGATGCCAGGCACACTTCTCTGTGAACTTGTGGCCTTTCTATAAAGCAAACACTATGGTGGTAAGAATTCATCTTAGAGCTGATAGGTTAACCTGAGTTGGGATCCTCAGAACCCACATAAAAAGCCAGCATGCCTGTAGGCCTAGTACTAGGGTTTGGAGACAGAACAGACAGACCCTGGAGACCTAGCCAGCCAGTTGAAGCTCAATTAGTGAGCTTCAGGTTCTGTAAGAGAGCCTGTCAAATGAGGTGGAGAATAATAGGAAGATTGACCTCTGGCTCTTCACACACACAAACATGAGTGTGCACACAGAAACTTATACACACCTACACAAACCTGACTTCGAATGGCTTTCTGAAACAAAAGTAGTAAGATTACTTAGCTACCCCAAAGTTGAATAACTTAGAAAGTTTGGGGTCTGGGGTCTGGGGTCTGGGGAGATGGCTCAGAGGACAAAAGCACTTGCCCCTCAAGTATAAAGGCCCCAAGCTGAACTAGGCAAAACCCACATAAGGTTTGGCACTGTGGTGCACGTCTCTAATCCCAGCACTTCTTTTTTTTTTTTTTTTTTTTTTCCAAGACAGGGTTTCTCTGTGTAGCCCTGGCTGTCCTGGAACTCACTCTGTAGACCAGGCTGGCCTTGAACTCAGAAATTCACCTGCCTCTGCCTCCCAAGTGCTGGGATTAAAGGCGTGCGCTACCACTGCCTGGCTAATCCCAGCACTTCTAAGGCAAGAGAGGAGCTCAGAAAAGGATAAATCCTGAAGTTGACAGGCAGCTAGCCTGACACCAGTTGTGCAGTGCAGTGGTAAAATAACCAAGGAGACCCTGCTTCCAAACAAGGTGAATGGTGAGCGCCAGCACCCTAGACTGTCTTCTGACCTCCACACATGCATGGCGTGCACATGCCTGTGCTCACCTTAGACACACAGAAAGTAAGCTTAGGCTTCTAACCACTCTCATTCCTTTATGAAATTACTGTCATTAGGGCAGCCTTCTTGGCCACTTTTGGAGAGTAATATTTCTTAGTTATCTAAACTAAGCATTAACATTTCCTGAATCCTTGTAGCATTTTTGAAATTATAATCACCATAACCATTAAGTCGATTGTATCTCTCATTAGCTATTTTGTCTTTAGTCAGAAACTCTCCTGTCCAGTACAGGGGAAAGGAATGATACAGTGTCAGACCTTAAGGTCTCACTCCTTGCCAACTAGCTGTAATTATGAAAGGCTCTCTGCCAGGTCCTTGGGCCTTGTCCTGAATGCCTTAACTACCATCTGAATTTAGTGGTAGCTGAAAGATCTGTCATTCCACTGGTGGCTCCTTTTGAGCCCATTGGGCTCATACTAGGGCCATGTGATTCTATTCTCTTAAATAATTTAAACAGACCAAGACACACCCTCCTGACTACAGCCATTTCAGTCTTAGTTCATTTTTACAGTGTTTGTGATCCATCTCAGTCTCATGCTGACTAATGCTCTTGCACTGAGCTGTACCCAGGCCCTGGCCTCAGCCATTTTTGTGCACCTTGTCATCAGTGCCTAGAGGCTTCTAACCAGGACATCCTGACTTTTGTTGTGGTCATCCACAAGGTAGATGCTCGCTCAGTGTGGACATGCTAGGTGCTGGGTTATACCTAGCAGATTATTAAACCTTTGGAGCACTGATGTTCTGTCCTATACACCGGGAGCAGTGAACTCATAAAGGTGGACCCTCAGAGAGACAGTGTGAAGAAACTCCTGCCATCATTTCTAGCCATTGGTGGTCCATGAAGAAAGTTGATCTCCTTCCAGATCACGGGCATCCAGGAGGACCAGAACAAACAGAAAATGTGGGTTGTTGCCAGGATATGATTAAATATAGTTAAAATGTCATCAAACAACATCTAGAGAAATCCTAAGTACAGCAATAACAAGATGCCATTTTTTGCCTAATGAATAAGTAAGGTTTTTGTAATAATTTTTCAGTGCTGATGAGGGTGCAATGTCTATGATGCTAGTAGCTATGTAAACAGGTGCATTCTGTGTAGAAAGAGATTTAGACATGTCCTGGGAACCTTCAGAATATGCGAAGGCTTTGGCCTGTCTCAGAGATTCTTCCCTAAGGAGATACCATTGCTGAGGCTAGACTCAGCCATGAAGCTGTCTCCCTCAGCATAAGGGTTTGGGTTTTGTTATTTTTTTAGATTATTTTTCTTTTTATGTGTATGAGTGTTTTGTCTGCATGTATGTATGTATGCATGCTATTGCCTGTGGAGGTCAGAAGAGGGCATAGGATCCCCTGGAGCTGGGGTTACAGATGGCTGTGAGTCGCCTTGTGGATACTGGGAACCAAACTGATTAACCACTGAGCTGTTTCTCTAGCCTCCCCCTAAGTCCCCCAGCATCTGTTACTAATGACAAAAACCTAGGGAGTGAATTAAGTACGAGTGTGCTATTGAGTCTTAAACTCACATAGCCTGTATTGATAGTCACTAAAAATCATAATGGTTTTTAAGTCTTTCACAATGGGAGATAATGTGTATTCTAGAAAGGGCGGGTATGAAGCCATACATCACTCAGCATGATTTGAACTTGGTTGTTATTCATACATACCAGCTAGCAGGAACTATACCCACATTTCACTGTGATTTCTTGAGGTAGCTTTTCCTGGACAGTGGAATTTTGTTTGCCTTTAAAGTTCTATTTTCCAAGTTTTCTGTAATGGGAAAGGATCGTGTGTACGGTATATAGCACTGGCCTGCTCAGTGTGGCCATGCTAGGCACTGGGTTCCATGGGGTGTCTATAATACTCTGCTTTGTCTGCAGCTTCTGCTGGACACCCACTCTCTGAAGATGGTCCTGCTCGACCTCCCATCCATTGGCTCCCAGGTGGTGAGGAAGGCCCCTGCCAGTTACACTAAGATTGTTGTGAAAGGCATGACCCGGGCTGAAATGATCCTCAAGGTATGTCTTCTCTGGACATTGTTCAAACAAGCTGGTCCCATCTTAGAGCCCTTGTTCTGGGGAGTTTGGGTTTTGCAAACAGAGTTTGCCCTGCCCACTGACCCCCCAAGAGTTGTCCACACTGTGTGATGTTGACAGTCAGTGCACAGTTACCTGGGGATCAGAAATCCTTTCTGACAGATGAATTCTGTCTACTAAGCTCTACCAGCTCAGAGTCAGGTGGCAAATCAGGAGAAAAGCCCAGAGTCCCTCTGCCTCTCAGCGGGAGTTTTAGGCCCAGCTGTCACGCGCTCCCTTCCCCAGAACCTCTTTGGTTTCCCATGTTTTGCACCTTTAAGTGAACTCTGAGCAGATGTTGTAGTAACTGAATCTAATTGACAAATGGGCTTTTTAAAGCCTCATTTAACAGAGACTGTACTTTGTGCATTGGAAGAGCAGCATCTGCCTCCATCTTCACTTGGCATGTCTGAAGAGCCTGGCAAGCTGGGAGACAGAGGCTCTGTTCTCATGAGGGTCTGGCACCCACAGGCTCTTCAGGCCCATTTTCCAGAGTGATTCTAATGATGGCAGGCAGGAGAGGAAGGCCGCAGTGGCCTGGCCTGGCTGCAGATCTTAGGACCTGGGAGACCTAGAGTGCATGCCTGAGGAAACTACAGACAGCCTCACGGTTCTCCTCCCCAGCTGGCTTGCTCAAAGGAGGAGAGATGCATTTTGGGAAATATCTGCAAAGGACTTTTGAAGGAACAGCTCCTTACTATTTTTCTGGTACATTCTCAGGAATTCAAAACAAAATCAGCCCACTAGGTAAGAAGAGGCTTATTCCAGAACCAAATGCGATGAATCTGAAGAGGGAGATGCTGTCTGTCTGTATATTAATTTAATTGTTAGTTAAGTGAATGTGGAGAAATGAAATTCCAGGTTCAGGTCTTGAGAAGAGTCAGGCCAGTTTGGATTTTTGTTTCTGAGAACATCTATGAGCATGTGTTCCTTCGGCTTCTGCCTCCCTCTCAGTAACAGACAGGAGTGGATACCCCCACCACCCATGAAATCCCCCAGCAGAAGACACTAAGTTTCCCAAATGGTTCCTTCCAGGACTCCTGGTGGAATTAGGAGCCTCCAGTGTGTGGGGGACCAGGAATCCATATGTTCAAGAGCAGTCTGGGTAATTCAGCCGCTTGTGGAAATTCTGCTCTAGTGGAGCAACAAGTTGAAATGAGCCATCAGAGCGTTTCTGAGCGTGGGCTTGCTGCCGTCTGACGGCAGCTTACAATAGACCCCGCCCTCCAGCCTGAGGGCTCCTGAGGACCTGCTCTTGTCTTCTCTTTGGTAGGTAGTGATGGCCCCTCACGAACCATTGGTAGTATTTGTTGACAACTACATCAAACTCCTTACGGACTGCAACACAGAAACCTTCCAGAAAATTCTGGATATGAAGGTAAGCTCTCTTGTTACATATATCCCATTTACCCTAAGGAATGGAGTGTGGATATAGAACCTCGGGGGCGGAGGGGCACCTCAAAATGTTTCTGGCTTCACCCTTCATTCCTGAAGGCTGACCTGCCATACAGATTGCAGCATCCAGAAGACCACCCTGCCCAAGTGAGGCCATTGCCCAGCTGAAGCTGGAATGTGGTGCAGGAAGAATGGGGCATTGTTCTTCCCTCTACCTCTGTTTTTCCTCTTTCCAACCCTTTCCTCTCCTTCCACAGTTCCTGTTTCTCCTTCCTCAGTTTTATCTTCCAGCTGCTGCCCAGGACCAGAATTCCTCTGAAGAAAGCAAGGTCCTTGGGTTCTGTCGTCATGCAGTTAGCCCAACACAGCTCAGGCTGAGCAAACTACAGGAACAAGGTGTGCCTCCTACCCCTGCCAGCCATGGTGGGACCACCGCCTGACCCCTCTTCTCTCCCTTTCCTCTCAGGGGCTGAAGAGGAGTGAGCAGAGCAGCATGCTGGAACTTTTGCGGCAGAGGCTTCCTGCCCCACCTTCAGGGACAGAAAGTTCCAGCACACTGTCCCTGATGGCCCCGACACCAGAGCAGGAATCATCACGCATCCGCAAACTTGAGAAACTGATTAAAAAGAGACTGTAAGGAACATGCAGACACCGGGCAGTGTTGGCGCACGCCTTTAATCCCAGCACTTGGGAAGCAGAGGCAGGCGGATTTCTGAGTTCGAGGACAGCCTGGTCTACAGAGTGAGGTCCAGGACAGACAGGACTACACAGAGAAACCCTGTCTCGAAAAACCAAAAAAAAAAAAAAAAAAAGGAACATGCAGACATTGGGTCCCCAGCACCTGATTTCTGGAAACCCTCACCCTCGTGACTCTAGGTCCTAAATTCTGAAGCCTCTAAGGACATTACGGTTATTAAAGTATCTCCCATAACATGTCCTATTTTCTATCTCAGTCAGGGAAGCTCAGTACAGTCTGGGTTATAAAAAGGCTGTTTTAGATTGTCTCCATCCCTGAAGCTGGGCAGCAGTGGCTGAAAGGTCCCTGTGCTTCCCCTGCTGTCTCCAGGCTGCCTTGGGATGGTTGAATTGACACTGACCCATGTTGTCTCCCCACACAGCCCTCACCACCAGCCAGGAGCCTACAGCTTGGCTGAGGAAGCCTGGATCTCACCCCTTCCTCCCTCTCCATTTGAGGTCCTTTACCTCCTTGTCTCTAGAATTGGCTTGGGAGCCCCAGTGAGCCGAATGGCCAATGGCAGAGTGGGATATCGGCCTCTTTACCAATTCCCTGCCAGTATTAGCACTTTTCCGTGTAAACAGCTGTTTCTGGGACTTAATCTGCTGTCTTCCATGACATGGCCAAATTACCTGTTTTCTCTGTACTCTCCTGAAGAGATACCTACTATATCTCTTGCCCATGGAGGAGACAGACTGAGTGGATGCTGGTGTGTGTGCCCAGTCTGGGTAGCAAGGATCTTGCCTGTGGTGAGCCCCTGAGCTGGTATGGAGGCAGACCTAGAGCTGACTTAGAGGCAGGGTCTTCGCGGCACTCTCCCTGTCCACATGAACACTTGTCTAGCCCACTTCATTTTACTACTGGATCCTAGGAAGGAGACTGTCTGCTTCCAGAGAGAGACACCAGGGAGTTCCTTTGGAAGGGCTTTCTTGGCAGAAGCTGTGGGAAGGAAAACACAGTAAGTCTGACCATCTGCCTTCCCACTTCCTCATGTGTTTCAAGTCCAGAGTACTTTCCAGAGTCCCTCAAACATGGTGGCCGCATGCAGAACCACAGTGGCACGTCATTATGACTGCTGAGAAAACCACTTAGGAACCTGATAGGGAGGGACCTTGCACAAAGGCTCAGAACCAGAAACACGGATCTCAGAGCACAGCCCGGCACTGTTCTGCCCATGATGCCCACCACCAGCACTTCCAGGGGAGTCACCCCACTTCCAGGGATTGTACACCTTACCAGTGCAGACGTCACCCTGTTCTCTTGGTTCACTTGAAACCAAGGCTCTGTCACACGACCACAACCTCAGTGTGACCACCTTTACTGACAGCTTTTGTTCTGGTACTAAACTTGTTAGCCATTAGAACATTAAGAGCTGGGCCCTTGACTTGATCCCAGATACCAGACCGTCCATTTCTCAAGCACTTTCGCCACAGCAGGGAGGCTCGTCTGGTTATCTCTGGCTATCAGAGTGTCCAGCTCTGATCCTAGGCCTCTCCTCTTTTCTCTTCTTTCCTTTGTTCTTTTGACCCCTGAGCTACACACCAGCCCTAGAGCCTCATTTCTTCATCAGCATCTAGCCTATTCTTGCTAGGAGAAATAACTCTCATGTACTGAGCATCTTAAAATTCTAAACAGAAAGAAAACAAGTAACAAGGAAAAGATGTATAGCCTTTGGTCAAGATGCATCACAACCTAGACAAGTGCAGAAGCTCTCTGGGCCTTAGCTGGGGGGATTCTTCTCTGCTGCCCAATGGTCCTACCCTATTGGAAAGAAGGCATGAGGCTTTCCCCAGACAGTATAGCCAAGTCAGCCACCTGCCACCCACCTGGGGCCGGGGGAGCTGAGGAAGTCATCAGCTCCAAAGTAGGGGCTCCTCCAACACCTGGCTATTGTCACCATACTCACACAGCTTATTACACTTGTCTTTTGGCTCATTCATGAGAGGCTGGTTTTCCAGCCATCTCTATGATGGCACTGAGAGGTCAAGCTGCTGTTTCTCCCAATCAGTGGTCACAGCAGCGAAGTGACTTCCTTGATGTATTACACTGTCAGAAACCACCTAGGAGCCAGCAGATAGGTGTCAGTAGGAGTTACGTTAAGTGTCTTCTTGATGAGGACTGAATACAGCATGTTCTGTACAGACAGCCTCTTCCTCACCTGGGGAATACATTAGACTCCCTCAGGGCCTTTTGAAAAATGCAGATGTCTAGAGAGTTAACTGAGTCTGCAGAGAGGCCTGCTGTGTATATGTTTCGAAGCTGCACAGGTGATTACAGTTATCTGTCAGTATCCACGGGAGACTGCTTCCAGGACCACACACACCCCATGCAAATACTCTGTCTCTTCTGTAAAATGGCACGGTGTGTGTAAATAATTCGAGCACATTCTTTAGTTGACTCTGAATATCTCTGGACTATGTATAGTGCCTCATATAATGTAAATACTACATAAATAGTTGAGTTGCTTTGTTGTTTTTGTTTTTGGTAGTGGTTTTGTTTTGTTTTAAGACAGTCTCACTATATGGTCCAGGCTGACCTTGATTCTCATAACCCAAGATGGATTCACAACTACGGACATAACAGGCGTTCACTTCCATAACTCGAAATAAATAGTTGTTACACTGGGTGTCTTAGGGACTAATCACAATTGAGAAACTAGTCTTATGTGTTCAGACAGACCCAGGCCCTTCCCCACCTCCCAAATATTGTTACTGTCTTTGGTTGAAACCACACTTGTGTGACGCACAGATACAGAAGACCAACTGTAGAATGCTATCACCCCTTGCAATGAAAAGAGAAAGGACTTTATTGAAAGAGTCCTGTAGCTCATTTACATGGATGTGTGTTTCTCTGGCTGTCTGACCTGAGGCTGCAGACGTACAGTTGATCTGGTACCAGCAGGGCCTTTCTAGTGGCTAACAGCTTTCATTTGAAGCTAGTATAGACAATTAAGACTGTACCTAGAGCTGAGTGAGCTCTTCCCATAGGATCAGGGGTCTTGTTTGATGGCCGTGGTTCAGCCAGAAGCTTTATTTATTACTGTTACTTCAAAACAATATACATAGCTAGGCGTATGGCACACACCTTTAATTCCAACACTAGGGAGGCAATGGAAGGTAGACCTCAGAGTTAAAGGCCAGTCTATATAGTGGGTTCCAGACCAGCCAGGGCTACATAGTAAGACTCTGTAGCAGAAAAATAGAACGAACAACAGGATAACAAAATTTAAGAGTTCTCTGCATATCTTCTATTAGGGCAGATAGCTGGCTTGGAGTGGCTAGGCTAGAGAAAGTTTCGTTTAGATTATACCTACAAAACAGGAGCCACAAAGAACCGCTGGCCTCTTGCAGAGCCTTATAGGTTAAAGGCCTTGGATTCACTCCCTGTCACTGAAAAGAAAATTCCTCTCTAGTAGAACAAAGAATCAGCACCCAAGACTCTACCCAGCACCCGGAAAGGTGCCCATTTTGCGTACATCTCAAGTGGCTCTCAGGTGCAGAGCAGAGAGCACCCAGCTGGCTGCTGCCTGGTGCGGGGGATGTTACTCAGACCTATCCTGAGTTACTATTGGAAGAGGAAGCCTGGCTCTCTGTTTACAGAAGGCTCAGGGAAGTGCCAGGAGCATGCAGCTGGAAATATCATTCCTCTCCCTAGGAAGAGAGGTCTCAAAATAACCAGTTTGCTTGAGGGGGAAGGCAAGTTCCACACTTCTTGTCTACTCCAAGTTGAATTCCCAAAAATAAAATGTTAGGGCTGACTGCATCTGGCCATTTAAGCATTAGCCTTGGAAACGGGCTCGTGAAAAGCCAGCAGACATGAAGAGAGCCATTACGTTCTACAAATGAAATAAAAATTTCCAGTCCCATCCTAACTGTCCATCAAAAGAGCATGTTGGACCCGCAGAATTCTGCACCTTTGGGAGATGTAAATTTCTCTCAAATAAAAGGATCATTCTTTTGTTTAAGTGTCTTTCCTTTTGCCCATCTGGAATTAATTTCTTGCTACATCTTGAAATACAAAAATACTTCAGTTAATTAAAGCATTACTGAATGTCATTTGCTAGAATGTCTTCCCTACTGCTGACAGAAAACAGAAGGGACCCTAGGAAAGAGCAGTGAGGCAGGTGGAGGGACATGCTCTCCTTTCCTAGCAGTCTAAAAAGAACGTGGCAGTCCTGGACCGTCACTGGCTGTCCAACTGCAGTGGCACCCTCCGTCTGAATGTGTGTGTCAAGTGCTCTGCTTCTGGTTTGGATTCCACTTTGCACCAAGTTTCCATCCCTTGGCTTTCCCTCCCCTCCCCATCCCACTCTCAGCCCAGTTTCCCATGTGGCTGCCCAGAGTACCCTTGCCTGTGCACAGCAAGTTATTCCTGCTTGCTTCACAGCTGGGTGGGCATTTTGCAATGGGATCTTTTAGGGAATTCTGGTGTTTCTTTCAACAGTGGAAAATCTGCTGCAGCACTTCCATTAGTCTGGCCTGAGATCTTTACCTACTTTCCATCCATCGTCACCAGCTCCTGCTTCCACAGGCCAGCCAGGGATGACTCTCAAGAGAAAAGAAGCACTTCCGATTACCCACCCCGGAGGGCTGCATGCAAGATGATTTTGCTACCAGCCCTCCCTTCTCACCTACATAGCCAGGCAGAGGAAGCATTGGTGAGCAGTGGCCTATGAAGAATGTGTCCGCTGGAAACAAAAGCAGACCGGGATGGAAACTTCCACAGAAGCCCTGCTCTGCAGGTCTAGTCCTAGCACTCTCACATTGGGCCAGACATTGATCCTCTGAACCTTAGCTTACATCTGTTTATAAATCTTTTCAGTAATCTTGGTGGGGGGGGGGGTGTTTCATTTTTTTAATGAGACAGATTCAGGCTAGCCTTGATTTCACTAGTTAGTAAGGCTGCCCTTGAAATCCTGTTATTCCTGCTTCTGCCTCTCAAGTGCTGAGATTGAAGGTATATATGTGCCACTAACCCCAACTCTACCCAGTGACCTGAGGCAGGAGGATTTCTGTGAGTTTGAAGCTGGCCTGGGCTACATGGTTCTAGACCAACTGGGTTGCAGAATGAGACTGTGCCTCTGAGACACAGAGTCAGTGGGGCTGTGCTGTTCTCACTGGACCAGGTGTGGGTCTGCTTCCCTGAGCCAAGGGTCATGGGAAATGTGAAGGTTTGTTATCTGCCATAGCTGAATCTGTGGCTGGAAGTACTGACAGTGCGGTTGTAGCCTCAGGTGGCCAGTCTGCCTTCCCTGGGCTAACTTTAGACACCCAAGTGGAAATGTATCCTGCTTCCCTGTCCCAGCTGCATCCGCACCCAACAACACAGTGTCAGCCTTTACCTTTTTAGGTTGTGATGGTGATGGCTACCTGACTCAAGAGGTCTCGGAGCCTCCCATCCTGCACTCCTCTTGCCCTGGCATCGACTACTTCCCCCTAGCCATTAAGAATAAACCTACAGACAAGGAAGAGAGCTTCCTCTCCTGGCGGTGTTGGCCAGGATGCCCACTTCGGAAAGTGGGACACATTTCCTTTGAATACACTGCCAAAGGCCATCTTCCAAAACAGTGCTTTGTGTACAGTGTCTAGTCCATGGCTCCTCTCTCCAGTTATTCTTGCCTGAAAGCCTGCTGTTGTCTCCTGGGGTTTTGTGAGGTTTGGTTTTTGACCTATAGTAACCCCCAAATTATGGAGAGACAGGCAGTCCTAATTGGAAAAGCTGCGGTTGGCTCACAGAATGGAATCCATTAAATGCTTGACAAAGAATCTTAGATTTTTTTTCCCCCAAGGCTGCCTAATTACCTACATCCAGGGGCAAAGTTCCTACCTAGCCTTGTGGGATGATGACTCAGAGAATGTGGAGTGAGAAGAGTGATTATAAATTAAAATTTGTGGGGGCAGGGCTTGCTGATGGACTCCTATAATCCTGACTCTGGAGAGGCTGAGGCAGGATGCTCAGGACACTGCTCTGTAGGGTTGGGGACATAGCTCCAGTAGAGTGCTTGCTGGCCACCTGCAGTGTCTGTGCGGCTCACAACCTTCTGACAGCACTACCAACCACGAAGCATGCCAAAGGCCTTTTACCAAAACAAACTGGGACAAAACCCAGTCTGAAATGCCCTGTCAGCTAAGACTGCTTCCCACTTCATCTGAGACCTCTTTCAACTTCTGCTTCATAATCAAATGGAATTTGCAAAATTTCCACGCCTCCTTCTGTTTGGGATAATTTTTCAGCAAGTCAGAAATTAAGACCAGCTTCTCAACAAACTCTTCCACCGTTTCCAAGGCCAAGAAAAGTCTTTGCAAAGGCGCCACAGCTTTCCAGAGCAAAGTGGTGGCAAGCAACTAGCTGCTTCTGCCTGCTTGGTTGTTGAGGTACACGTAGGCTGCGCTCCATGGTGGCCTGAAGGAAACACTGTGCCTGGCCACTGAGGCGGCCCCTGAGGAGTATCAGCAAATAGTATAGCTCTCACAAAGGGGAGCAGTCATTCACTGACACACCTCTCAGCATAGACCCAGGCTCAGGGGAGTCTGACACCATGTTTAACTTAGAAGATTTATTTTGTTGTTTGATGTGTATGTCTGTGTCTCTATGTGTGTCTGTGTGTGTCTGTGTGTGTATATCTATGTCTATATCCATAGAAGTCAGAAGAAAACACTGGACCCCTGGGAACTGGAGTTACTATTGATGGTTATGAGCCACAGTATGGGTGCTGGGAATCCATCCCCCATTCTCTAGGAGAACAGCCAATGCTTGTAACAGCTGAGCCATCTCTCCAGCCCTTTCTCCTCTTTTTGAAGTGAGTTTTTTACTCTACAGTCCAAGCTGATCTCAAACTTGTGTCAATCCTCCTGTCTCAGCCTCCCAAGTGCTAGAATTGCAAACATTAGTCATACCTATCATGTGCTCTTTTAACTTTGAATTATATATTTTTCAAATTTATTTTAGTCTACACACACACACACAAATGCAGTGGAGCATTGTGGAGGTCAAAGGGCAACTTTCAGGAGTTAATTTACTTCTAGTATGTGGGCCCTACTGATTAACTCAGGTCATCAGGCTCGGCAGTAAGCACCAACTCTGAGCCATCTTGCCAGCCCTTGTCCCAGGTGTTGACTCTGAGACTGGCAAGCTTTGCTTTCAAAAAGGAGTGTAAGAAGTTGGCTTGGTTTTGGGACCTAGCTGTAAGGGTCATCTGCGTCTTCCACTGTGAGAGAGGGAAGATGGCAAGTTCCAGACCAGACAGACCACATAACAAGACCTTCTCTTAAAACCATTTATTAAGTAGGGTTGGATCCATTTTGCGTATGGAACCAGGAAGCCCAGAGAGATGTGTCCAGGAAGGAGCCAGGATCTCAACAAAGCCACCTTCCATCTTTCTAGATAGCATGTACTCCTCCAGGGTTTAAAATTTTATAAGATATGAGGTCCTTGCTGTACAAAATAGGAGTGAAAATTTTATTATTAATAATATGTTCTGAGTTTAAATCTTTTCAAAGGAAATCAGAGAAGATGTTGAAACTCGTATTTCAGGGCACGATGGTATGTACGTGTCTGAGGCAGAAGGATGAAGGGATGCCCTCCGCTGCCTAGAAAGCTGCCCAGTGGTCCAGAACATTTGTTGCTCTTGCAGAGGACAGCCTGGGTTTGTTTCCCAGCACCCACTAATTCTAATTCCAGAAGAGCTCATGCCTTCTCTGGCCTCCTTAGGCACCACCAGGCATGTGAGGCTAGCCTGGTCTACAGAGTGAGTTACTTACACTGTTACCATTCTTTACAAAGGCCAGATGTGGTGGCATACACCTTTAACCAACACTTGGGCCGGGCAGTGGTGGGGCACGCCTTTAATCCCAGCACTTGGGAGGCAGAGGCAGGTGGATTTCTGAGTTCGAGGCCAGCCTGGTCTACAGAGTGAGCTCCAGGACAGCCAGAGCTACACAGAGAAACCCTGTCTCAAAAAAAAGCAACAACAAAAAAAAACCCAAAACAAACAAACAAAACAAAACAAAAAACAGCACTTGGGAGGCAGAGTTAAGCAGATCTTCGTAAATTCAAGGCCAGCCTGATCTACAGAGAGTTCCAGGACAACCAGAGCTACAAAATGAGTCTCAAAAAAGAAAAAAAAAAAAAGAAGAAAAAAAAGTACTTTGCATTCGAGGTCTTGAATGACAGTATACTTTATGTTTCAACCCCAGCGTCTACTTTATTGCTGCTTCCTTTGATTTTACAGAATTGAGAAATCTTGATTTGAAAAATTGTAAACAAGCCAGGTGTGGTGACATACCCCTTTAACCAGCACTTGAGAGGCAGAGCCAGGAGGATTTCAGAATTTGAGGCCTGGGCTACACAGAGAAACTCTGTCTGAAAGAAAAGAAAAGAAAAGAAAAGAAAAGAAAAGAAAAGAAAAGAAAAGAAAAGAAAAAAATTGAGCCAGGCAGTGGTGGCGCACGCCTTTAGTCCCAGCACTTGGGAGGCAGAGGCAGGTGGATTTCTGAGTTCGAGGCCAGCCTGGTCTACAGAGTGAGTTCCAGGACAACCAGGACTACACAGAGAAACCCTGTCTTGAAATAAACTAAAAAAAGACAATTGAAAACAGTATCTTTCTTCCAACCACAGATATCCCCTCAACATGTGTGTATGCATGTATGCGTGTGTGTGTGTGTGTGTGTGTGTGTGTGTGTGTGTGTGTGTGTGTGTACAAGCATGCATACACCACAGTATGCATGTGAAGGTAGAACAAGCAGCGCTGGGTGTTGGTATCACTTCCCACCTTTGTTTGTGACAGGGTCTCTCTTGTTGTTCACTGCTGCCTACACCAGGCCAGCTGGCTCCCCACTTCCTGTGAGATCATGTCTTTGCCGCCTGTCTTCTGATGGGACACTGGGCACAGGGAGGTGGGGAGGAGGTGAGTGGGGAGATGTTTACAGATGCAGGTGTTCTATTGCGCAGGGTTTTTGAGTGGCTTCTAAGGATCTAAACTCAGGTTGTTTTTCTGGTCCTGCAAGCACTTTCCCCACTAAGCCATCTCCATCCCAAATATATTTTGTTGCACACGCGTGCGCGCGCGCGCACACACACACACACACACACACACACACACACACACACACAGTTTGGTCTTTTACTTTTGAGCTCAGGTTCACTTCAAACTCTCACTCTTCCTGCCTCACAGTTTCCTGCCCAGCCTGAGTTCTGGGGTTACAGCATGTGTCCCTATGCACAGCAGCAAGCTCAGATACTCTAGCTAAACAGAGGTACCAGGGGTTAGAGAGATGGCCTCTCAGTTAAGACTACTCTGCTCCTTCAGAGGTCCTGAGTTCAATTCCCAGCAACCACATGGCAGCTCACAATCCAATGCCCTTTTCTGGTCTGCAGGCATAGATGCAGACAAACCACCTGTATACAGAGAAAATAAGTCTTAAGAGAGAAAGAAAAAAAGAAAGAAAGAAAGAAAGAAAGAAAGAAAGAAAGAAAGAAAGAAAGAAAGAGAGAGAGAAAGAAAGAGAGGAAGAAAGAAAGAAAGAGAGAAAGAGAGGAAGAAAGAGTACAGAACAGCAAGACAAACGCTCTCTTAACCTGCCCTAGTGACAGAACAACAGGCCATGGGCCCTCATCAGCCTACCTGTGACACCTTTGAGATACACCCTTGTATTTGTATAGTTTTAGTGTTTTGTTTTATAGGAACTTAAAAAATCCAATTTTGCTGGGCAGTGGTGGCACATGCCTTTAATCCCAGCACTTGGGAGGCAGAGGCAGGCGGATTTCTGAGTTCGAGGCCAGCCTGGTCTACAGAGTGAGTTCCAGGATAGCCAATACTACATAGAGAAACCCTGTCTTGAAAAACCAAAAAAAAAAAAAAAAAAAAAAAAAATCTAATTTTAAAGAAAAGTTCAGGGATGGGAATATAGCTTGATTGGAAGAATGGTAGCTTAGCATGCATAAAGCCCCAAGTTTGATCCCCATTACTACATAAACTGGATAAGGTAGCACATGGGGTTTTGGGAGAGGGTGGAGGGGTGTTGGTTTGGTTTTGTGTGTATCCATGTAAGTCTATGTGGACAGTAAAGTGCAGATAGCCATAGAAGGCAGATGAGGGCACCAGAACCTCTGGAGCTGGAGTTACAGGCAGCTATGAGCCACCCAGTATGGATGCTAGAAACTGAACTCTGGTTCTCTGCAAGAGCAGCATGTGCTCTTAACCACTGAGCTGTTCGTCTCTTGAGGCCCTGGTGGCATACGTTGTAATCCCTTGGGAAGTGGGGGCTGGAGTATCAGAAGTTCACAAACTCAGCCACAAAGCTGGTCCAAGCAAGGCTAGACTGAGATATTTATATATCTGGGGGTGTAGGGAGGAGCCAGAGAGAGACAGAAGAAAAAATAAAATCAAAGCTTTGTGGGTATCCCCTCATGCCATCTCCATGTAGTTATCCCTTCATACCATCTCCATGTGGATCTGGGAGCTCTGTCTCTTGTTTCTTTGACCTTGGAGGGTAGCAGATTTGGCTATTGCCTTGCAGGAAGTAATGCCATTCATTTAAAGTACCCCACCCATTCAACAATAGCACCTGAACTATTGCCCAGTTTCTGTTCAGATAACCTTGGAGGCCACCTCCTCCACTAAAGAAAGACACTCTGGAAAGCTCTGAGTCCCACTCTGCACAGCAGTCAGTTCTAAGAACAAGAGTTCGTGTTCCATTGCTGTGAAGAGACACCATGACCATAAATGCAAGTAAGGGGCTGAAAGAAAGCAAATCCCTAAAGCTCTAAGGCTTTTATTTTTTACTTTTTTTTAAAGATTTATTTATTTTTTACTTACATGAGTACACTGTAGCTGTCTTCAGACACACTAGAAGAGGGCATCAGAGCCCAGTACAGATGGCTGTGAGCCACCATGTGGTTGCTGGGAATTGAACTCAGGACCTCTAACAGAGCAGTCAGTGCTCTTAACCACTGAGCCATCTCTCCAGCCCGCTCTGAGGCTTTTATATCCGAGGTCTTAAGTGTGCAACACTTTCCAGCTTTTTGGAGAACTTGAAATATGGTCTTCATAGACGTATCCTGCTACCCCGGAAAATCAATAGATGAAGAGGGGGGCTAGGCCTGCCTCCGGGCAGCCTTTCCCTCCCCCTGCAGCCCCAGGTTAAGGGGGCCAATGCTGGGCACTTGCTACCCCATAGCAGTAAGCCCCCTTCCCTCCAGCTGGGAAGTTCTGAACTGGAGTGTCACAACTCAGTGTGCCTCGTTTTATTACCTTGGGGGACTTTGACCAAAGTCCCTCATTTTGCAGAAAAGTTAACTAACTGAGGCCCTGGTGAGGTCAGGCTATCTCTGCTCTAAGCTACCTCCATATTGTGTAAAATAGTGGTTTTTTAGGCTGTGCCTTGCCTGGAGTGACTCCATTTTGAAGGTGGAGGATGACTCTGCACCTAGACTTGTGAACAGCAGCAGGTGTCTGGTACCGTCCACCTGCACAGACTGACAGATGATCTCTTCCCAGTAGGAGGAAGGACACCACCCTATTAATGTATCGGGGTGAGTTGGGGCTGTAGGAGCATAAGCATAGTAACGGTTCCAGGAGAGCCATGCCCTGAGGAGTCATGGAAAAAGAGCCCATTCCTCTTCTGGGCCACATCAAGAGGAAGATGCCTGACACTTTGATGGTGAAGGGCTCCCTGACCTGTCATGTGATCATGTGATCACCTAGCGTGTAAATCAAGAAATAGATAGGCAGAGACTGCTGACTGTCCCAGAGCTTCAGCACCTCGGGGGCCTCACCTACTTGGCTTCCTGTCTGTTCTGCTCATCCGTCTGGACCCACAATCTATCTGTGCTCTTGATCTGGTTATGCTCTTTCACCTCCACAGCCATGCCTGAATTTGCAGCTCCACTCAAACCTACGAGCGGGACCTGACTACAGCAGCCCCCATTCCTCCTCTCACCTGCTGCTGTTTTATCAAGACTGAGGACCTTGGGCCTGCTAGAGCTTCATTTTTATTTATTTCTAAATTTATTTAAAAGATATTTTATTACACTTTACTCATTCACCTTTTTTTGTGAGTGTGTGGTTGTGTTCCTGGCACAGTACACGTGCGAAGGTCAGAGCACAATTCTCAGGAATCAGTTCTCTGTATCCACCTGTGGGACCTGCAGATCAAACTCTAGTTACCAGGTTTAGCATCCGGGAACCTTTACCTGCTGACCCATCTCTCTGGCTCCTGGTTTTATTTTGAGGTTATTCAGGAGAACCTTGATCTTTCTATGTAGCCCAGGCAGGCCTCAAGTTCCTAATCCTCCCATTCCAGCCTATTGTGTAGCTAGTATTCAGAGGCAGGCAGATGTGTATGGGTTGGAAGCTAGCCTGGTCTACATAGTGAGTTCCAGGTCAGTCAGAGCTACATAGTGAGATCCTGTCTCAAGTTTTAAAATAATAATAATAATAATAATAACAACAACAACAACAACAACAACAACAACAACAAGAGGAAATGCTTCAGCCGGTAAAATGCTTTCCCCCCAACATGAGGAATGGAGTTAGGATCCACACAGCACAGAAGCCCAGGGGCATGGTGGCTAGCCTGCAATCCTAACTCTCAAGAAGTAAAATGAGGATCCT
Organism: Rhabdomys pumilio; assembly: GCA_030674055.1. NCBI lineage: Eukaryota > Metazoa > Chordata > Mammalia > Rodentia > Muridae > Rhabdomys > Rhabdomys pumilio. The sequence continues at coordinate 44,165,964 of JANHMN010000002.1, forward strand.
GGGAGCAAGGTAACTCTGCTTCAGTAAATACAGAGAAATCCAGGAAGACATCTGGCTTCCACACACACATGCGGGGGGATTGCGGGGAGGCGGGGGAGGTCTTGCCTGTCTGTCTCTTGCTTCTCCAAGGTGGTTTTGCTGAGCACTCCCTTTGAGTGTGTGGGTACCCACGTCTCCACATCCTCCCTCAGCAGGGCCACGATGTTTTTTCCGGCAGGCATCGTGGGCTACAGGATGTAATTGCAGCTGTAGCTGTAGAAAGCCAGGAGCCAGAAGGTCCTCCTTTCATTTTAATTGCACAAGACTAAATGTGACCCAACCTAGACCACATCTTGCAAGAAAGTTTGCTCCGTTGCATAAAACACCCAGGCCCTTCTGCTTAGGGCTTTGTTGGTTCAACTGTGAAATCAATGGCCATGCTTTCTGTTTTCATTTTCCTGAGAAAGAGTCACATATAGCCTAGCTGGTCACAGACTTGATATGCAGCCAAGGATGACCTTAAATATCTAATCCTGCTTCCACCTTCCCACTGCCGGGATTATGGGTACACACTTCCATGCCCAGATTTACACAGCGCTGGGGATCAGTTGCAGCTTCATTCTCGCTAGACAAACAAAACTACCCACTGAGCTGCATCGCCAGCCCGGTGCTCTTCCTTTCTAAGTAGCGTGTGGTGAGGTGATAAATAAGAAAGTGAAGTAGTTCCTTTTCCTCTTCCTGGTCACCTGTCCTCATCTCCAGGGCAGCATAGGTCCAAATGATAAGAGCTGACGAGTACTTAGCCTTTGCAACTCTGAAGCAGTGAGGACGGTCTCCGCGCTCTCCTCGCACCAGGACTAGAGTGCCATTCTGATTGCTCTTGTTTTGCTTCTGACTCAAAAGTGCTTTTCAGTTTTAAACACCACAGTCCTGGGAGACTTTGAAACTCCAGTTCCAAGGGAGCTGACACCTTCTTCTAATCCCCCCCAGGACACCAGGATGCCCAGGACATCAGGCATGCATGTGGTGCCACATGCATACAAGAAAAATGCATAAAATAAATAAATCTAAAAATGTTAAATTAGTCAATAAAGGTAGGCATGGTGGTACATACCTAAAAACCCCAGTACTTGGCTGCTGGAGGCAGGAGAATCAGGAGTTCACTTTAAGGTCATCCTCAGCTATATGAAAATAAACAAAATTTATAATGAAGAAAAGCACGTTCAGTAAGGTCTACTGGGTTGGAGGTACCAGGCCAAAGAGGGTGTCTAATTCTCTAGGTTTGGAGTTACAGAGGGTTCTGATACCCCATGTGGGTGCCAGGAATGGAACCCAGGTCCTCTGAAAGAGTAACAAGTGCTTTCAACCCCTGAGTCACCTCTCCAGTCCCAAGCAACTGTCATAAGAAGAGCAACTGGCTGCACCCAAGGGCTTCCATTCTCTATCCTGTCTCAGGCAGCCATGCTGTGCTGGATCCTCTGGTCTTGAAGCACCTTGGAGAGCTCTGAGGCTCTCTTTGCTGTTTGGCCCCACAGACGAGCTGTTTGTTCTAAGGACAGTGAAGCATGTCCTTCTATCACGCCTGTCAGCCGAGGAACCAAGAGTCTGATCATCCGTTGCTTAACCAAGGGCTGTCTTCCCAGCTTGCAAGGCCTCATCCAGTCTGAATATGCCAAATAGAGACAGAAGTACAAATGCATTGTACTCAAGGAGCCCACGTGGCCCAGCCCTTTGCAAAATCCCACCTGTGTCTTTTGCAGAAGCCAAGAATGGACCTTCTCAACTGCACTCGGGAAAGTCAGCTCTGAGCTTACAGGTGGGAATATCCAGGTGGGGCCAGACTTCACCGAGCTTGTTGGAGGCTCCTTCACGGGGAACATTCGAGCACTTAAGCACCAGCCACACTTGGTCTCTAGGCTAATGCTGCCCTCTGGCTTGAGTAGACCACATCTCTTGACTCAAACTGGTCAGCTCCCAGTTGAGAGGTTGGAAAAGGGGCCCACTGGTCCTTCAGGCTTGCTTAGATCCGATGTTGCCAGGCAAGTGCTGGGTATTCCTCTGGCTCTGTGCCACCCTGTGAATTCTGAGGGCTCATGGTTACTAGCCTACCAGCAGCCTCAGCAGCAGAGCCCATGCTCTTGTGGGTTGTGTTGGGTTTCTGACCATTACAAGTACCTGGTTCTTGGCTAAAGCACAGCTTTTTCATTCAGCCCTGCTCCCTTAAAACCAAATTTAACAACAACAAAACCTGGCAAGGTCTCATATAGCCCAGGCTGGCCTCAAACTCTCTAGGTGGTCAACAATCTCCTTCAGTTCTTTTTATATATATAAAATTTTTAAACATTTATTTTTATTTCATGTGCATTTATGTTTTGCCTGCGTGTATGTCTGTGTGAGGCTGTTGGATCCCCTGGAACTGGAGGTATAGAAAGTTGTGACTGCCATGTGTGTACTGGAAGTTGAACCCTGTCCTTGGGAAGAACAGCCAGTGTTCTATTGAGCCATCTCTCCAGCCAGGCCTTCAGTTCTTGAATTTGAGATCCCAGTGTCTCTCTCTCCTAAGTGCTGGTATTTCTGGCCTATGCCACCTACCCTCCCTTTCTTTACTAAATATGGCAGATCTCTTTCAATGTCCTTTGAAAATAAGGACTTTGATCTTCAGATACTTAGAGGACAAAATTGAGTTCTATTTTTTTAAGGTATTTTGTTGGCATGAATACAAATGAAGGAAAGAAGAGATCTAATCAGACAATGACGTGAATCCTCTCTCTTTTACTGAACAGAGAACAACCCTGAATCCTGGAGGCTGGAGACCCCAAGGTGCCCTGGACATGGGCAGAAGCCAGCAGACTGAGCCAAGAGTGTTTTTAGTCCATTGGCTGGCTTTACTGAAGACAGGCCAATCCACAGAAATAAGCAGCAGCCATGAGGGGTCTGCTTTGCCCTTGTCTGAGTTAATTTCCATTTGGGCATCAGTTTACTAAGTGCCAAAAGAAAAAAGAGAAAAACAAACCCTACCAAAAATGCAGGGTTGGCATCCATTGTCAGGCAGCCTTTGTCCTGAGGGATGCTGGGAGAGACCCACAGGCTGGAAGCCAAGTTCTGTGAGGACACGGTGCCTCTGTGATCTAGGCCCCTAGGGGTGATGACCCTTTTCTGAAAGGACAGCATTTAGATGAGGCCAATCTCTTATAGGCCCCATGGTCTCTCTGGACCTTGTTTGCTTTGTCTAACTTACCTCCTGATTTCTACAGATAGCCCAGCTGTTCCTCAAACAAAAGCCTGTCTCCAAAACTGGGCCAGGATGGTCAGGGGAGAATCAGGTACTCTTTCCTTCCCCTGCTGGCTTTATTTTACTTTATTTTAAAACACGGCCTTGGTATGACACCCTGGCTGGCTTGGAATTCCCGTCCCCAAGCTTTAATTAGGATATTCTGAGTAATACCCTGGGGGAAGCATCTGGAATAAGATGTAAGATGGTGAAGAGTTTTGGAGCAAGGCTCTCTGAAAGGCTCTGGGAAGTGTACAACTTGAAGCTTAGTGTAGTGGGTCACACCGTAATCCTAGTGCTTGGAAGTGGTAGGCTGAAGCAGGGGAACTGTCTGGAATTTCAGGACAGAAACTTTGTTGTTGTTGTTGTTTCTTGAGACAGTTTTCTCTGTGTAGCCCTGGCTGTCCTAGAACTAGTTCTGTAGATCAGGCTGGCCTTGAACTTCAGAGATCCGCCTGCCTCTGCCTCCCAGGTGTTGGGATTAAAGGTGTGCGCCAACAGCATTTTAGGTCTAAACTCACTGCTCAAGGCTGCAGGGATGGAGCCCATTTCCAGGATCTGAGCTGCAAAGTTCATACACACCGTTACATAGAAACTAGGTCCCTTCTAGGGACCAGTTGGTTTGGCTCTTTCTTATCCCAAGAGCACCTCTGTTTCCCAACTAGGAATGCCAGGGGTCCCAGACAAGGCCTGGCCAGATAGTATTGTTGGCAGGAGATTTATGAATAATTCTGGGGATTGACATGGGACAGAGGTTCACCACCTTGACTTCAGCATCATGAATAGTCCTATGTTTGACTCTCCTGCAAGCCCTGCTGATTTCTGCACATATCAATGTTAAACAGATAAGGAAGGAAGGAAGGAAGGAAGGAAGGAAGGAAGGAAGGGAGGAAGGAAAGAAGGAAGGAGGGAAGGAAAGAAGGAAGGGAGGGAGGAAGGGAGGGAGGAAGGAAAGAAGGGAGGGAGAGAGGGAGAGAGATAGAGAAAGAGGGAGAGAGGGAAGGAGGGAAGGAAGGAAGGAAGGAAGGAAGGAAGGAAGGGCTGACTGGTGGGTTGTTCAACTCATGCTTTGAGAGTTGCTTGGTAGTTCTCCAGAGGCAGGAGGATGCCCTGTTTGGCCTGTGACTGAAAGAGTTGGGAGAGATTGTTCTTGATGGTCAGACAGAACTCAGACAGGTTGTAAATCAGCTACTCCCTGTGTCCAGTTGGATGACTGCTACTCCTGGATTTCAGAAGCTTCTCTGACATCCTGGGCCAGCTGCTTACGGATCAACAGTGCCAACAAGGAAGTGTGCCAAAAACATGCCCCTTTGGGTTATCTCGAACCCTCTGAGGCTGGCAGCTTCATACTCTCTTGCTTATGCCAGTAGCTTTGATGTCTCCATGGGTTTTCTGCCAGGATGTAGATCAGTATTGAGAAGAGTGCTCAGAGGGTGGCAATGTGGCTTCTCAGGCTCTGGAGTCAGCAAGTCTCAAGGTAGGCACCTCCCAAACTGCCCCCACAACAATCTGCACTGGGATGGGGCGTGGTTGTCCCTGCCCAGCATCTGAGCTTTCTCTGTCTCGGTCTCCAGCTCTTCTGGCCCAGTGAAGCAGGAGGCTACCATCTCCTTGGAGCAACTGCCACCTCCCTGGTCATCTCTCCCAGTCTGACCAGCCCACCTTTCACACTCTCAGAAAGTATAGAGGTTGCTCCTCTGATTTGGGGGGTGGGAAGGAGGGTTCCAGTTCTGCTAAGGTGTGCAGATGTTGGGATCAACAGGAGTAGGGAAGTGTGACACCACAGAATGTCCTTGCATTAGACACTTGTCCAGTACCATACGCTGTGGATTTTGTAACCTATTCCCACCGGCCCTGAATGAATGAACAACCTCCCAATACAGCCCCCCTGTGGGATGTATCCTCTGTAGATGGGATGATTCTGGCATTCTGTTCCTGGCAAGCTCCCTTCTACTCAACATGTGATTAAAAGCAAACCCTTCTTTCTCAGTATCTGAAAATGATGGGTAGAGAGAAAGGAAGACTGAACTTTGCTGGCAGATCTAGTCAGTCTGAACATATATTTTTAAACAAATCTGCCCCAAGCAGGACAGATGTTCTTTGTCTTTGCAAAGATGTGGACCGGACCGCGAAAGTGAGCCAGGGAAATCCTCTGGTGGGGCACATGGCACTTGGTGTTGACACCCCGGACATCTTCATGAGAAAAAAAAATTGAATTTGAGCACACCCCTAACGCAACTAGTTTCCACTGAAGAAGAACTTCTCTGTCAAACCTATCAGGAAAGTCCACTGTTTGTTGTTGGGTTTGGGTTTTGTTTTGCTTTTAGAAGGAATCCCCTCTGATGGAACAGAGGGAAAGTTCCTGTGAGTGAATAAACTGTGGCCTCCATAAGGGGAATCTTGACCCCTAAGAGAGCTGCTATGCTTGCTGGTCTCTCTTGGAGATCCAAGCCTGTGACACGCTCAGAACTTCCCTGCCTGGACTGCCTACAGCCCGTTCAACTGAGCGCGGGGTCAGGGAGAGTGATCGACGCCTCCGGGAGTCCGGAGGAGTAGGCCCTCTCTCCTCCGGGGCAGACGTGAGAGCCAGAGCAGGCCCTGCTGAGCCAACGGGCGGCTGGAGCCATACGAAGCGCATTAAGTATTAATAATTTCCAGTTGTTTGCTCGTCCTTTCCCCCCACCCCACCCCCGGCCAGCCTCTGCAGACTGGGACTCGGTTTTAGCTCTGGGCTGCCAGATCTAGAGATTATTAGCACCTCCCGGGAGCCGGGGGGACAGTGCAAGGGGGTAAGGATCGCCGTGGACCGCAGGGACAGGGTGCTGGACCGGACGAAGCCTCGTAGCCTTGCCAGTGGGCGACGCGGCCTGCCGGGGGGTGGGGGGGCGTCGCGGGAAGATCGGCGCCCGGACGAGCTGGGCGGCGCGCGGCGGGATCGCAGCGGCCCCTGGCGCTTGGCCTCTCGGCGGTCACCGAGGCTGGGCCAGCCCCCGAGGCGGGGCGGAGGGCGGGGCCTCGAGCGAGCGCGGCCGCCGGCGACACCCGGACAACGCGCCGGCGGCGGGGCAAGGAGGGCAGCCCGGAGGGCAGCGGCCCCGGCCCGCGTGTGCGGCCCTCTCTTGCACTCCAACACTGCGCCGGCTGTGCCCGGCCCCGCCACGCGTGCAGCTATGGTGGGCCGGCTGAGCCTGCAGGATGTCCCGGAGCTCGTGGACACGAAGAAAAAAGGGGACGGCGTCCTGGACAGCCCTGACTCGGGGCTGCCCCCAAGTCCTAGCCCCAGCCACTGGGGGCTCGCAGCGACGGCGGGCGGCGGTGGGGAGCGCGCTCCGGTCGCAGGGACGCTGGAGCCCGATGCGGCGGTGACCCCTGTAGTCCCGGTGAGTTGCCTCGTGCGCGGACTTCTCCCTGTCCCAGCCCACCCGCAGCCCTCCCCGGGGACTCCCCAGCGCTCGCTGTCGGTGCGGCCACCCGCCCGTCGAGACGGCGTGGCCATCCCCGGGAGCCGGGGCGGGAGCGTAGCGAGAGAGCCGGCCAGCTGGAGCCAGTGGCTGGAAAATTGTCATCGCCTGGGAGGCGCGGGAGCCCCGGGAGAGGCGAGCCGCGGTCTCCTCCCTTCGAGGTGGCGGCCCCCGAGGCTGCCAGGCTGCGGCTCGACCACATTCCTGCTGGGGCGGGCTGGGTGGGGCTCCCGGGACACGGACTGGGATCCCGTCCCTCCCCACCCGGGGGCCCACGCCCCGCGGCTTTGCTCCCAAAGCGGCCTCCCTCTGTCGGGACCCGGGAGAGGGGTGTGCTCTGTGCTCCTGGCGCAAGGCGGACCAGCCTTTTAGGGGACCTTCTGAGTAGTCACACTGGAGCCTTCAGGGTCTGGTAGGTCCCTTTCCCAGCCAGTCTTCTGCACTTAATGAGATCAGCGTCCTCCAGGTGGCCAGGGCTTTAAAAGTATTAATCCTTTTCCTTCTTTTACGTTAAACTCTTTGCAAGAAAAACTCCAAGTCTGTTTTGCTTTGGGATCTGTTCAGGTGGTGGTATTCAGAGTAGACCTCCAGAGAGGCCACATCCTGCCTACAGTAGAAGCTCAAAGTTGGACTGAGGGATGGCTGGGACTGTGCCTCCCATGGGGCCATCAGCGGTGGTGTTATGCTTAAGGATCACAGTGGAGCTTTGGTGGTGTGGGGCCTTCTTGACCTACTGACCCTGTCCCAGCAAGGACCAGTAGTGCCTCTTCCACTCCAAGGTGAAGCTTGCTTGAGTTTGGCCTTTCAAGTCTCACTCATCTTCCCTGCTCTGACCACAGATCAGATACTCACTGGTGCTTCTGACGTGGATTCCTCCACCTGACATGAACCCTGGCCCTCACCTTTCCCATCCAAGTCCTGGTGTCCCTTCCATGCTCGACTATACAGCCTCCTGTGGGAGTTTTCTCAGGCTTGTTCCAGAACCCGTGGCTTGGTGTCTGGCCTCAGTGTCTCCGTGTATGTCTATCTTATCACTGCTGCTGACCCAGTAGCACACTGACTCCCTCCCTCACCTGGATGCCCAGGGAATGTCTATCTGGGGAGCAGGGATGGGGGTACAAAGGAGGCAGGACAGGAAAACCAGTATGGACACCTTGCAGAAAGTTGTCTTGGGACTGTGAGAGAACTCTGTGGCCACACCTCATGCTGCACTCCCTCTGTCCACCGCCTTTAACTTGAACTGTATCCCCTCCACAACAGGGTCTCACAAAACTCCATCATAGCCCTGGAATGGTACCCCAGCTCCCCAACATGCTTTTGGTTTTTGCATCTTCTCCTGGTAACACAGAAACATTTGCCTCCTTCTCTGTCCTGGAGGATGGGACTGTCTCTTCCGCACCCTGGCACAAATGTAGTTCTCGCTCTTAAATTAAGCAAAGAAAATGACAGCTCTCAGAGAACCAGAGAGCACAAAGGGCTGCAAGGTCCCCCCGCACTATGTTTATCTCTGCACTGGAGCACAGAGAGGGACAGAGAGGGTCACCTGGGTTTGCCTGATGAGTCAAAGTAGCGCTCTGCACACTGAGCTTTCTGGCTAGTGAAGGCTGGCATGGGGAGAAGGCACCTCTGGGTTCCTCTGTAACAGTAGTGAGGACCCCCTGTCATGGATGGCTACCCCTCTGTCAACCCCAGAGGCAAAGGAGGTGGGGAAGCAGGGGTGGATCTTTACCTTTAAAAAGAAATCCTGGAAGCTTTTTCTCTTGGCATTAGATTTAGCCTTTCTGTAACTATTGCTGGGACAATTACATGGGGGCAGGGGCTCTGCATCATTGAGGTTCTGAAGAGTTAAGTTTGAGTTGTGGGCCTTTCTCAACACAGGGCTGCCCATCAGTCCTGATGTGGACATGGTGTGTGCATCAGGTCAGCTTCCTCTTCTGCCTTTCACAAACCTTTGGTGATGGGAGGGGGCAGCCCCTCCCCCCAGCATGCAGATAAGGACATAGGACGTGTGACACAACTCTACTGTAGGCACAAAGTACATTTAGGGTAAACAGTGCCTACTGTGCAAATGAGTGTCCATCACTGAGGAGTAGAGAGGGGTGCAGGCTGATCTGGGATTTGAACCCTGACCTTCGGGTGCCCTGTCTAATGATCTTTCCACGCCATGGGCCAGCCCTATCCTTTGTAGGGCCAGCGTGTGGTCAACAGGAGGTGGGTCACTCATAGCTTTATCTCTTCTCTCCTCTCTCCCGGAAGAACCCAGCATCTCTGACCCACTCGCTGGCTGCCATCTGCTCACCGAGACTCTGTCCCTTGTCCTTCGGCGAAGGAGTCGAGTTTGACCCCTTACCACCAAAGGAAATAAAGTGAGTATGCTGACCTGTTATTATTTCTTAAAATGTTAAAAATAATTCCAAGTATAACTGTTTTTAAAAGGTTAATTATGAAAGTGCACCAAAGACTATTAATAGTTTGACTTATTTTCTTATCCTCTAACTAGTTAAACATATAGGTACTACATTACATAGCCAGTTAAAGTTTTGGGATGGGATCTTGCTATGTCTCGTTAGCTGGCCTAGAATTCAGCTAGTACCTCAGGCTGACTTCGAGCTTAGGGTGATATTTCTGCCTCAGCCTCCTGAGCGTTAGGATCACAGGTGTACAGCGTTCTACCTGATGTGGACCCTCTCCCCTACCCCCCAAGACAAGGTTTTTCTGTGTAACCCTGGCTGTCCTGGAACTCACTCTGTAGACCAGGCTGGCCTCGAACTCAGAAATCTGCCTGCCTCTGCCTCCCAAGTGCAGGGATTAAAGGCGTGCACCACCACTGCCCGGCGGTGGACGCTCTTTTTAAGTGAGATTTCATGATAAAGTTCTGCCATGTGCTTTGTGTGTTTCATATACCATGTCATGGGAAGCTAAAGATTCTGTCGAATATTAATTCTTCTATTCCCCTCCCCTCCAAAACAAGGTGCTATGACCCTGTCTCATGTCACTGGGTAAGTCCTCTGGGAATGATCTCAACCAGGATTATCAGGGGCAGAGAGTCATGGAGGCATTCCAGCAAAGAGCTGTCTTTTTAGAAAAAGGAATTTTACTTTTGGTAACTGGGGTTTTGTAGCTGCAGTTTCAATCGATTGAACACAAAGGGGCCTTTGATGAGGAACAGAGGGAGGTTCACCCACTTAGAGGTGAGCAGGTTAGGCTTTTATTCCCCTGGAGCTTGTATTTCTGACAAAACTGGGACATGACTTTGTGACATTAGCTCCCATCAGAGTCTTGTGACTCTGGGGAGAACAGACACAAAAAGCTGGTTCACACTCACGTGACGCTGATATCTGTGAAGCTGCAATATTAATGCATCTAAGTCATTACTGTGATGCTTTCAGAACGTATTAACCCCCTCAGCCACGAATGGCATGTATCCCTGCAGTCCCAGCCAGCACTCGGGAGGCTGAGGCAGGGAACATGTGGAATCCAGCTTAGGCTGGTCTACTTTGTAAGACCTTGTTCCAAATAAATAAAATAAGGACGACGGCGACGACGATGACAAAGATGAAGATGTAACTGAGGGATACAAATGCCATTAGGTTTGTGGTTGGCTTTCAGTGATAGGATCAGATCCCTGGGTCTCCCAGAGTTGGGAGTTTCCCGAACCATACTTCTGAGTTTGAACCGAACCCTGAGACCATGGCTAGAGCCAAACTTCTAGAAACAGCACTTAGCAGTTCTGGAATTCTTTCTTCTCTCATTCGAGAGCTGGCTGGCCATTCAGCGGGAGGAGAAGTTCCTTAGCCCCACACAGCAGCCGACTCCACCTCGGTCCGTGATACAGCTCTGCTTAGGATAGATGCATTCGATGAACAGTAATGTCACCACATGGTGTCCCAGCCGGGTTTCTGTTGCTGTATAAGCACCGTGACCAAAAGCTCACATCGTGAAGGGAAGTCAAGGCAGGAACCTAGAGGCAGGGGCCATGGAGGATTGCTACTTACTGATTTGTCCCTCCATGCTTGCTCAGTTTGCTTTCTATACACCCTGGTACCAATCAGGGATGGCACCGCCCACAGTAGGCTGCACCCTTTCACATCAATCACCAATCAGGACAGTGTTCTGCACAGTTGCCCATAAACTTAACTGATTGGCGCATTTTCTCAGTTGAAGTTCCTCCTCAGATGACTCTAGCTTGTTCCAAGTCATCATCAAAAACAAAAAAAAGTAGCCAACGCACTTGAACATGTTATGATGCAATTACGCATATTAAGATGCTGCTAAGTCGGCTGGGTGATGGTGGCGCATGCCTTTAATCCCAGCACTTGGGAGGCAGAGGCAGGCAGACTTCTGAGTTCAAGGCCAGCCTGGTCTACCGAGTGAGTTCCAGGACAGCCAGGGCTACACAGAGAAACACTGTCTCAGAAAAAAAAAAAAAAAAAAAAAAAAAAGAAGCTGCTAAGTCAAGCCACTGAATGATGTCATCTTATGGGACCACTGGCATATATGTGCTGTGTGTGATTTAATTACCCTTTGTTTTCAAGCACCTTTTTTGGGTTTTGTTTGTTTGTTTGTTTGTTTGTTTTTTATTTTTTTGGTTTTTTGTTGTTGTTTTTCCCAAGTGCTGGGATTAAAGGTGCGCCGCCGCCGCCGCAGCCACCACCACGCGGCTGTTTCAGGCACCTTTTATAGAAGTGTAGGCAAGTTAAGTGGTTAGACTAAAGGCTTCCAGCTTAGATAAACTGGAATGGAATTCAGTCGCTGTGGAAATGGTAAACTTTGGAAGCCCGTGTGCTGCTTTTAGGTCCCAGCTCAGGCCTAGGGCTTTAGCTTAGGGTTAGAGTTCCTGCTTAGCATTCTAAGACCATGGGTTCTATCTCCAGCCCTGCAAATCCATTAGTCAGTCCATCCACCCATCCACCCACCCCAGTTCATCACTCAGGGACCCTACTGTGGGGAGCCGACAGAAGGCGGCTATTATCCTTGCAGCCATCTTGAGCCATATACCCTGATAAGAGACTTGTTTACAATAGCCTATAACAGCTGAGCACACTCTGATAGCATCTTACTTTAGATACCCAGGATCTTCCCTTGGGTGTGTGAGACTTAAGGGCGTGACTTAGAGATCGGATTTAGAGATAAGACTTAAGGCGTGGCTTAGAAGTGAGACGTATAAAAGGCGAGAGGCAGACAGAAGAACAGATTATTAGGTTGTTAGACACTTGGCACTTGGAGGAAGAACAGAGGAAGACATTAGGCACTTATCACTAGGAAGGAGAACTTGGAACTAGAAACTTAGAACTTGGAGGCACTAGGGACTAGGAACTCAAGACTTGGGACTTGGACTAGGAAGAGAGACTAAAGAATAAATGGGATTGAATCACACTCTGTCTGGTCTCCATTCTTCAAGTCTGTCCTCACTCTCTCTTGCTGAACCCTGACCCGTGGACTCTAACAATTTAGCCCCCGAGACTTTTGGCAGTGTGGGTTCAAACATTGAGCAGTCCTCGACATTTTGGCCCCCAAGCGTTGGGTAGTGTGGTTCTCAACATTTTTGGTGCCCAACATGGGGCAGCTCGGGCGGCAACACCCTATGACCCTTATGTGTGCATTTTGCTTTCTACTTCCAGGGTCTCTGGAAAGATCCAGTTAGGTCCTGTGTCAAAAGTGATTGGAGTGTATGTATGTCCCTCAAAAAGGACTCCCATGGACTCTGTGCTGCTTCTCTCTGATGCAGCCAAGGTCAATGCTTGCACCCCAGGAGAGCTTGGGGCCCCATGCTCCTAACTCAGAGGACAGCCTCATGCTGGCTTGTATCTCCCCACAGGTATACCTCCTCAGTCAAGTACGACTCTGAGCGGCACTTCATCGATGATGTGCAGATGCCCCTGGGCTTGGTGGTGGCTTCCTGCAGCCAGACAGTCACCTGTATCCCCAACTGCACCTGGCGAAACTATAAGGCCGAAGTGCGCTTCGAGCCTCGCCACAAGCCTGCACGCTTCCTCAGCACCACCATCGTCTACCCCAAGTACCCCAAGACCATCTACACCACCACTCTGGATTACAACTGCCACAAGAAGCTGAGGAGGTTTCTATCCAGTGTGGAGCTCGAGGCCACAGAGTTCCTGGGTAGCGATGGGCTAGCCGATGAATGCTGACTCAGCTAGCTTGAGGTTGGACCAGCTGTTCATACACTGCCCTGGTCCCCAGACCACCCTGGACAAGCTGGGTAACATTGCTCTTGCATGTCACCCCAGCCCCAGAGGATCTAACCTGGAGATACCTCTAAGCCTAGCCGGGGAAGATGTATTAAAAAAAAAAAAATCACTGCATCTTATAATAATAGAGAAACTCGGCTTCGTTTAAATTTTTTCCAGATAGTTTTTTTTTTTTTAAAGAAGCGTGCGTGTGTGTGTGTGTGTGTGTGTGTGTGTGTGTGTGTGTGTGTGTGTGTTTGTGTTTTCTGGTGTTCTAGTTGGTTGATGCAGTTTCCCCAAAGTCTCAAGTTGGTGGGAAAATAAAAAACGACAGTGATATCAGGGCAAGCTGAGGTGAGTGCGTCCTCCATTTTCTGATGAACAAAGTGGGAAAATCTCTGGAATAGAGAAGACGAGTTAAGAAATTTCAGCCATTGCTGGGGTGGGGGGCAGGGGGGCGGAAGAGAGTTAACTCTGATAGACCGTGAGGCCCATATGTGCTCAGTCTGTTCTGGGCCAGTTTTTGTTTCTGCTTCTATTTGTTTTTCCTGTTAACCCAAACTCTTAGATTTATCAAAAATCTTTCCTGATATTAGGGGAGAAAAAAAAAAAAAAAAACACAAAAGGAGATGCCTTTAAAACAAATTCTCTGTCCATTCCGCTTTTGTTGGTTGGGTAAACAGTTAGCAGGTCTGAGGCACCAAGGCTGTCTGGTTCCTGAAGGTTGGTTTCAGGCCCAGGCTCTGGTGCAGCCGAGCATGCTTGGCATCTGGTTAACGTCTCCTGGGCTTCTGTAACTCTGCTCATAGGTATTTTGGGGTTTTGAAATACTTTCCCTTTTTTTTTTTTTTCATGAGGCAAAATGCAGCAGAGGGCTCTTTTTGAGAAGAACGGCATTCTGAAAGAATGCTTTAGAAAAACATGCTTTGGGGGCTGCGTAGAAATGTTTCCACTGTGGGCCGTGGTGCCTGAGCCCAGCTGCCGATAGGAGAAGGCAGGTTTGAATGTGACTTGGATCATCATGATTAAATATGGACTTTTTCTTAGACTCTGATAGTGTCGAAACTAAAAGCAAGGGCTGTTTCTCACCACCCAGATGAAGCTAAGATGGATTCAGGAGTAGGGAGTGTCACGTAGATTCCACAACCTTGCCACTGTGGTGATGGGAGGCATTTTCTTTTGTACCACGGTACAAAATGACTATTGTGGAGTCAGGTATGATCAAAGATGTTTCCCAGCCAACTTCCTTCAGAATCTAGCTGAGCCAGCTATAGCAGCAGGGGCAGCGCTGGGCAAGAGGTTGCTGCACGCACCAACCTGCCCCCTGCTCCCCGGCCCCTACCCCAGGCTTAGCCCTTGCTTCTTAGAATCCCCTGCCAGGCCCCACAGTGCTGGAGTAAAGAGAGTGGCAAGCTGAGTTTTATTCCAGCATTGGAAAGAACAAGATGTACATATTTCCTTTGAATACATCCAAATCATGTCAAGTGGGTTACCAAGGCTCTGCCTTCCCTTGTGTCTCTGGGTCTCTGTGGATAGCGTCCATCTGTCCAGAAAGCAGAATTAAGACACACTGGCTCCCCTGGAGCCACAGCAGAGACTTGTTATCATGGAAAGCGGGTGCAAAGTTAATCACTTTCATCTAAAGACTGTGGCGCTGGCTAGAGCCACATCACCTAGTCCATGTCCCCTGCAGATGACAAAGTCTGTTGTACTTTTCAGTTCATCCTTCTGGACACAGAGACTGCTGGTGTCATGGTCCCAGTTGGCCAGGGTACAGCACAGTTGGGCCCACACTGGGATCCTCCAAGCTCCTCAGTAAAACTCAGAGCAACCAATGCTACTCAGCTTTAGAAAAAAACATTTACTGCCAAAAGTGGATTTTCTATCTGACTTCATAATGTTACCGAAGCGGCAAATATAATTTCTTTTTGCAAATACAGTTTCTAAATTAGGAAAATCACCAAGGCTTTGCTCTGTCCCTTTGGGGACACTTGCTTGGGCTCAGAATGATGTCATGAGAAAGTGTCAGGAGAAAGTGTGTCTTTGAATGCAGCAGTGTTGTAAAGGTGTCCGTAAGAAAAACAATTTTCTTCTTTCCTTGTTTTTGTCTTAGAGGGATCATGTTAAGTTGAGGCAGAACGTTCTAGGTGTGGATGGGGGCAGAACCGTGTCAGTAAGTCGAAGCAGTGACCGTGGATGTCTGATGAGGATGGGAAGGCAGGTTTTTATGTTGTTAGACTATTTACCAGAGCCAGCTGTGTGTAGCTGTTTTGAATCTTCTTTGATTCTCTAAACCTGCCTCGGAAGCTGAAGGCCTGGAAGCTGGGTGGTGACATACTGGAACACCCTGGTGGTGGTGTCACCAGCCCAGAGTAGATTCCCGATGGTTGGCAAAGTGGAAAAGGAGGTTTGTAAAACTCACACTCGCCTGACATTCCTGAGTGTGCAGGTGAGAGACTAGCTGTGTTCCGGTGAAGCCTTTCACCCCATCTCCTAAGTTACGCCTGTTAGAGACGATGCAGGTCTCTAGAGATGGCTGGTTCTCCTTTCTAAAAGGAGATGGGTGGTTTCTCCTGTCTAAAAAGACTTCATTTGAACAAGCATCTTCTCATTTGACAATTTTCCTCCTTTTAAACTTAGAAAATATTTGACACACACCAAAAAAAAAGTTTTAAAATTATCTTTGACTTCTGTCCCATTTCATTTTTGCCTTGTGATTTCTCTGTTTAACAATAAATGATCTAAAACATAAAGCCGGAGTATGTGATTGTTTGTTTGTTTGTTTGTTTGTTGTTTTTTATTTTATGTATGTGAGTACACTGCCATTCTTCAGATGGTTATGACCTCCATATGGTTACTGGGAACTGAACTCAGGACCTTTGGAAGAGCAGTCAGTGCTCTTAACTGCTGAGCCATCTCTCCAGCCCTATTTATTTATCATCTATTTATATGTTGTTGTTTTAATAAGCAGGGTCTCACTATGCAGTCCTGATTGGGCTGGAATTTACTCTGTAGACTGGGCTAGCCTCAGACTCAAAAAGATTAATCAGCACGTCTTTGTCTCCCAGGTGCTAGAATGCCTGGCCCGCTTTTTTTTTTTTTTTTTTTTTTTTTTTTTTAAGTAAAATCATAACATAGCAGAGGTACAGACGTGCTTGGCCTGGTACGTGGCATTCCTTCCTAGGAATTTAGGGCAGAATGCTTGTCTCAAGAAGGGCTTAACAGAGACAGATCAGAGAGGGACTTCCTAGGGTTTTGTTAATTTGGTCTTCTGAGACAGCATTTCCAGATGTGGCCCAGGCTGGCCTTGAACTTAGAGTGATCCTTCTGACTCTGCCTCCCAAGTGCTGGGATTCCAGACTCTGCCTTGGTTTTATGGCTTTCTTTGGGCCAGAAGGTAAAGGGAAAGAGTCCAGAATTTCATAGCCTACTTCAGGAGAGGGACAGGAGGGTCAGGAAGAGGTCATCCCACTGGGCTTCTTCATCTCCTACAGTCACACCTTAGTGTGTCAAAGTACCACAGTGTGGGGTAGCATTTTCTGTGACAGGAAAGATTGAAATGAAGGCCCTTTAAGCCTATAATTCTGTCCCTTGTGAGACTGAGGCAGGAGGCTCTAGAGTTCAGGCTTGGTCTAGACTGGACAGCCAGCTCCAGGTTCTGTCTCAAAAAACAATACAGGTTAGGGAGGTGGGTTGGTTGGTAAATTGTTTGCTGTACACATGTGATGAGCTCCCCAGCACCTATGTGAACAGTTAGGTGCAGTGGTGCCCACATCTGTAATTCTCATTCCAGGAGCCAAACAGGACAGTCCCTAGAGCTCGCTGGCCAGGAGATTGGTGAGCTGGGCGAGAGACCCTGCCTCAAAAAAACAAGATGAAGAATTGACTGAGAAAGACACCCAATGTCAACCTCATCTCTACATGCACACGCACATGTGCACACATGCACACACATGCATATGCACACACATACATATATACACATATGCACACACAGACACGCACATACATATGTACACACATATATACATACACACATGCACACACACAAACACACATATATACACACACATAGCGACACATATACATACACATACATGCACATGCATACACATATATACATTCACACATATATACATACACATATTACCCATACATACAGATACAAACACACATATACCCACACAAAGATACAAATACACACACACATACAGACACACACATAGACATACACACATAGAGACACACACATATAGACACATACATGCACACACATGCATGCACACACACATATAGACACATACACGCACACACATACATGCACACACACATACATACACACAAGTATATAATAAAGAACACACAGAACACCGAGACCTCCAGCCACATTCCTGCCCTGATAAAAAGGCCCTGAGCCGTACTTACCTGTTTGCCTTTGGGGTATGACTCAGAAACAAATACTCAGGAATGTATAGTATCATTCCTGTGAGTTTTTTCCTAGTCTCTCCTATTTTAAGTGCAGGGAATTGAACTCAGGGCTTCACATGTGATAAACTATTACAGTCTACCACAAAAGGTGTCTCTAGAAATAAACCTTAAAATTGAGAATAAAGCAAAGATGCCATTTGCTCCATTGCCTAAAGATCTTCACCAATGAGATAAGGCAAGAAAATTAAAATAGCTTGGTATGAGAATCTCAGCACTTTCAAGGCAGAGGCAGGCTGATCTCTGTGAGCTCCAGGTCAGTTAGGGCTACAAAGAAAATTCTTGTAGTAGAATAACAACAACAACAACAGGAAGGAAGCCAGGCAGTGGTGGCTTTATCCCAGCACTTGGGAGGCAGAGGCAGGCAGATCTCTTAGTTTGAGGTCAGCCTGGTCTACAGTGTGAGTTTGAAGAAAGCCAGGGCTACACAGAGAAACCCTGTCTTAAAAAATAAATGAAAATAAGGAGAGAGAGAGAGAGAGAGAGAGAGAGAGAGAGAGAGAGGAGAAGAAGGAAAAAGAAGAGAAAAAAATTGGCATAAAAGGAGCAAAGCCACCCTTACTTAGTGTGTGACTTTTACATAGAAAACCCTGAACTACCTTTAATACTACTAGCCAAGATCATTGAATGAGGATTAAATAGATCAAGACCTCAGAGTAGCAATAGGTAAGAATTAGTTGTGAGCCAGGTATGGTGGCCCAACATCTTTAGTCACAGCACTTGGGAGGCATGAGTTCTAGGCTAGCCTGGTCTACATAGCAAGTTCCAGGCCAGTCAGAGCTATTTAATGAGAAGAACCAGTTGTGACCAGGCATAGTGATGCACACCTGTGACTCCAGCACTTGGAGCTAAGGCCAGCCTAGGCATCATAATGATATCCTTCACAGCAAATGGCGTTAATTGTGCTAGAATTCCTGATTCTCAGCTGGTGAGAGGCTTCAGACTTGGGGCCACAGAGACTCCATTTCTTCTCTATGTTTGCGTGATTATTCTTGTCTTTCTATCCTGCTTGAAGTATTAGTAAAAATAGAAATTCCCCCGGTATAGAACTGCACTTTTGATGAAGAGATCTTGATTATTCCAGGTAGGAATAAGAATGATAGGGGCTAGGGAGATGGTGTAGTGGTTAAGAGAGCTTGCTGCTCTGAGGACCAGATTTGGATCCCGGTACCCACATCACATCAATCAATTTACAAGCTTGAATGAACACACACACACACACACACACACACACACACACACACACACACGTACACGCACGTACACGCACGTACACGCACACACATGCACACACCACAAAGCTTTTTACTTAATATTTTTAGATTTATTATTTTATTATTTTACATGTGAGTATTTTGCCTGCATATATGTATGCTCACTGTGTTCATGCTTGGTGGCCTTGGAGGTCAGAAGAGGCCATTGTAGCCCCTGGAACTGAATTTATGGAAGTTCCACCATGTGGGTGCTAAGAATTGATTCCTGGGCCTCTGCAAGAGCAGCAAGTGCTCTTAACTGCTGAGCCATCTCTCCAGTCTGTAAAGATTTGTGTTGTAGAGGCTGGAGAGATGGCTCAGCAGATAAGAGCACTTACTATTCTTGCAGAGGACCTGAATTTGGTTCCCAGTTCTCATCAGACAGTAACACCTGCATGTAACTCTAGTTCCAGTGACTCCAACATGCTCTAGCCATCATGGGTACCTGTACACACATGATGGCCATAAACTCATGTATATACACACATATCTATTAATAAAAGAACCTTTTTTTTTCTGGAGACAGGGTTTCTCTGTATATCTTAGCTGACCTCAAACTTGCTCTGTAGACCAGGCTGGCCTCTAAATCACAGAGATCCACTTGCCTCTGCCTCCCAAGTGCTGGAATTAGAGATGTGTGCCACCACACCTGTTTTAATAAAAGAATCTTTTTTAAAAAGATCGTGGCATAGCACATCGATGGGGAGTAGGTGGATCACACATAGGAGTTCCAGGCTGGCTTGCAACATGAGACTCATTTATACTAGCTGTTTGAATGAGTGTGTCACCTATAGCTTGTATGCTTGAATGCCTGGTCCCCAGCAGGTGGAACTGTTTGATAAGGATTGGTGGGAGTGGCCTTGTTGGAGGAGGTGTGTCATCGGAGGTGGGCTTCAAGGTTTTAAAAGCCCAAAAGATTTCCAGTTAGCTTACTCTCTGCTACCAACTTGCTGATAAGACGTAAGCTCTCAGCGACTGCTCCAGCACCGTGCCTGCCTGCCTGCCTGCCTGCCTGCAACCATGCTACCCACCATGATGGTCATAGACTCATCCTCTGAAACTGTAACCAAACCCCCAGGTAAATGTTTTCTTTTATAAGTTGACTTGGTCATGTCTCTTCAGAGCAATAAAACAATAGATATATGTGTTTTGTGGCTCTGTTTTCTTTTTTGAAGTGTTGGAGATTGAACTCAAGGCCCAGTGCATGCTAGGCTGGGGAACACACTGCTTCTAAGTGGTGGTAGTGTGAATACAGTGTTTAGTCTCTCCAGGATCGTGTTGGATTAACATGGAGGGTAACATGGAGCGCGGGCGAAAGGTTTCTATTCCCTTTTGCAAGCTACTTGCTCAGAATAAGGTTGGGGGGGCGGTGTTTCTTGGCTACGTCAAACCAATTGCTGCCAATGACAAATGACTCTCCTCTGTTGCAAAGTGCTTTGTTTAGACAATTAAGCCAGGCAAAGAGAATTAATAGGGCATTCCCAGTGCCACCCCCACCCTCCCCAAAGAGTTCTCAAAAGCAAACGCAGCCTTGAAAAGTTAGCTTCGTGAACTTGCTTGCTCGTATTTATTTAGTGTTTATTGGGATCCAATTGCTTTGAAAAAAAAAATTAAAAGGGTAGGCATGACTACATTAAAAGACACCGGAGTGAAAGGGTTAAGATCGGCTAGGGAGTGATGTCTGTGGGTGAGGGCATCACCAAGAGCCACACAAAGATGAGCTGATGTGAGAGCAAGACTCGGCCCTGAGCTTCACCACAAGCAAGCCAGAGACAAGAGCGACCTGTGTGACAGTGTTTACTAAAAAAAGACACTGGCCTGCAAGCACAGGATTTCTGGCTGATGCTAAACTCTGAGAGGCCTCCAGTAGCACCTGCAGGCACAGCAGGAGCAGGGACCAAAGGCAAGTTCCTGCGGGCTACTTCCGGTTTGGCTCCCAGGACGCAGAAAGCAATTAGAGGGGCAGCTAAGTCCAAACAGACACTGAGCCATGAAGTTCTGAGTTCAAATCCCAGCTTTGCCACTTGTTAGCCATGTCACCTTGCGTCCCTCAAACTATAAAATGGAGAGAACAAGAGATCTCTTCCCTCAGAGATGACACCAGGATTCAAGAAACTGATCTGTGGGAAGTGATTCGAACGGTCCCAGAATGAGTTAAAAGCTGTGTAAACGTGTTTGCTTTAATTATCTCCTGGCTTGTAATTTTACTCCCAAGAATGTATCCAAAGCACTGGAATTTTTCACTAAAATGTGCATATAAGGATATTCACTGCAGACTTGTTTAGAATAGCCAGAAAAACAGGAAACCAATGAAATGTTCAGAAATGAGTGGGGTGGAGGAGTCCATGAGAAGAAATACAGACGCTATTAAGTGTGACGTGAGTTTAGTAGTTTGGGGATCAGATCATGTTATGTTTCTGTTATCATTGCTTGGCTGTTTGGTTAGTTGAGGCAAGGTATCCAGTAGTCCGGGCTGGCCCTGAATTTACTATATAGCTCAGGATGACTCCTGGCTGGCCTGAAATTCCCTATGTAGGCCAGGCTTGCCATCTAACTCAGAGATTCAGCTGCCTCCTGAGTGCTAGGATCACAGATGTGTGCCACTCAGCTTTACCTCATTTTACAGACTAAGCCATCTCCCCAGTCCCCTGTGTTTTATATTATATTAAAAACTGTATTTATCTGTATATGTATAAGACTCTGTATGTGCTGGGTGGTGGTGGCGCACACCTTTAATCCCAGCACTTGGGAGGCAGAGGCAGGCGGATTTCTGAGTTCGAGGCCAGCCTGGTCTACAGAGTTCCAGGACAGCCAGGGCTACACAGAGAAACCCTGTCTCAGAACCGCCCCCCCCCCAAAGAAAAAAGACTCTGTGTGTACACACAGAGATTCCAGAAGAAGGCATTAGGTCCCCAGGAGCAGTGTGAGCTGCCCAACACAGGTGCTAGGAACAGAACTTGAGGTCTCTGGAAAGGTAGCAATCACAACAACTGAGCCGTCTCTCCAGCCCCACCCCCTAGGATTTTAACAGAACCATTTAAACACAATATATGCACATTACTCATTAACTTTATTAATAGAAAAAATAGAAGGAAGGATGGACAACAGATGTAGTTAATTCCCTCAAATTAGTGTTTTACACTACTTTCTTTATTTTATTTTATTTTATTTTGAAACAGAGTCTCACTGTGTACTCCAAGCTGTCTTAAACCTCAAACTCATAATCCTCTCCTGAGTGCTGTGATTATAGATGTGTACCACAGCAAAACAAACAGCAAGGCTGGATTGTCTGTTTTTCTTTTTCCTCCTCCTCCTTCCTTCTCTTCTTCCTCCTCTTCCTCCTCCTCCCCCTCCCCTCCCCTTCCCCTTCCCCTCCCCCTCCCCTTCTTCTTCTTCTTCTTCTTCTTCTTCTTCTTCTTCTTCTTCTTCTTCTTCTTCTCCTTCTCCTTCTCCTTCTCCTTCTCCTTCTCCTTCTCCTTCTCCTTCTCCTTCTCCTTCTCCTTCTTCTTCTTCTTCTTCTTCTTCTCTAGACAGGGTTTCTCTGTGTAGTCCTGGCTGTCCTGAAAATCACTATATAGACCAGGCTGGCCTCAAACTCAGAAGCTGCCTCTGCCTCCTGAGTGCTGAATTAAAGTCATGTGCCACCACAAGACACATGGTTTTGTTTTGGACTTTTGAGACAAGATCTCCCTACATAGCTCTGTATGTCCCGGGACTCAATATGTTGATCAAGCTAGCCTTGAACCTACAGAGATCTGCCTGCTTCTACCTCCTGAGTGCTGGGATCAAAGGTGTGCACCACCATGCTAGGACAATAGCTTCATTTTTCTATTTATCATATGATCCTCAGGTGTTTCCTAAGAAGAGCCTGTGTTTCTATGCTACTTTCAAGCTGATAGCTTGTGTTACTTAATTTTGTCAGGTTGACGAGATAAAGAAACACCTATGGAGGGCTGGAGATGTGGCTCATTTGGTAAAGTGCTTGTCTCACATGTGTGAGCCTCTTGGGTGTGATCCCTATTACCTCATAAAATGGGCGTGGTAGTGCAGCTCTAATCCCAGCTCTAGTGAGCTGGAGGCAGGAGAGCTGAAGTTGAAGGCCATTCTCAGCTGTATAGTGGGTTTGAAGCCAACCTGGGATCATAAGACCATGTCTAGAACCGGGCAGTAGTGGGGCACGTCTTTAATCCCAGCACTTGGGAGGCAGAGGCACGTGGATTTCTGAGTTCGAGGCCAGCCTGGTCTACAGAGTGAGTTCCAGGACAGCCAGGGCTACACAGAGAAACCCTGTCTTGAAAAAACAAAAAACAAAACAAAACAAAACAAAATAAAAAGACCATGTCTAGAATCAACCAAACAACAAATACAAGAAAACACCCAGAGGACTGGTGGGGCACATCTCTGGGTGTATCTCTGAGGGCATTTCAAGAAAGGATTAACTGAGTGGACAAGATGTGCCCTGAATGTTAGTGGCTCCATCCCATGGGCTGGAGTTCCAACGAGGGCGGGGTGGGGAGGAGGGGAAGGCCATTCATCTCTCTCCGCTATCGTCAGGTTATTTGTCCCAGTCCTGAGAATAGTAGCTGACACAATGTACTGTCACTTCAGAATGTCAGCCAAAGACTCCAGACTTTTAATGAGAACGCTAGTGGACCCAGCATAGCCATAGCAGTCACAGGAGTCTATGCATCTGTGCTCAGTTCCCCCACTTTTTCCCATAGGAGATGCCAAGAACTTCCATGTAGCCCTGGGCCATGAGAGGCTGTCACAGAAAGGACACTCAGACTTGAGCAGCAGGTCACAGGCAAATCTGCCCTTCACTGGGGGGGTGGGGGGAATGCTATCTCCATCTTCTGAGGTTAGGTGTCACGCGCACAACATTCAGCAGATACTTTGGAACAAAGGTAGCCTGTGACTCTCCTCACAAGACCTTCAGAATTTCCCTGAGGGGGCCGAACAGCCACCACCCAAACATTGTTAATTTAATGTGCGTACAAATCAGCTTCGGATCTTTAAGCTACAAATCCTGACTCAGCAGCTTTGGCTGGGGACAAGGCAGGACACCAGTGTCTGCTTACAAGAGCTGGGAATAGGGGTTGGAAAGATGGCTCAGGTGGTTAAGAAAACTCACTGGCTGCCCTTCCAGGGGATCAGGGTTCTATTCCCGGCATCCATGTGATGGCTTACAACCATCTATAACTGCAGCTCTAGGGAATCGGATGCCTGTTCTGGCCTCCACAAGCACCAGGTAGACGTGTGGTGTACAGACACACATGCACTCAGAGCCTGAAGCATTGGTTTGAGTGGCTGTAACTGAGTGGGGTTGGTTGAATGAGGTAGGATTCCTTTCTGGTGGCAATTCGAGGGGAACAAAGCAGGCAATGTGTTCAGAGGCTGAATGTATCCGTGGGCAATAGCATAGCCAGGAGACACTGAGGAGATTATCACCTTAGAGGCTGTGTTAGTCAGGGTTCTCTAGAGTCACAGAATGTGTGAAATGTCTCTCTCTCTCTCTTTTTTTTTTGTTGTTTTTTGTTGTTGTTGTTTTTGTTTGTTTGTTTGTTTGTTTTTGGTTTTTCGAGACAGGGTTTCTCCATGTAGCCCTGGCTGTCCTGGAACTCACTCTGTAGACCAGGCTGGCCTCGAACTCAGAAATTCGCCTGCCTCTGCCTCCCAAGTGCTGGGATTAAAGGCGTGCGCCACCACCGCCTGGCAAAATGTCTCTCTACATTAAGGGAATTTATTATGATGACTTACAGCCTGTAGTCCAACTTCTCAACAATGGTCATCTGTGAATGAGAAGTCCAAGAATCTAGTAGTTGCTCAGCCCTACAAGGCTACTTGTTTCAGCTGGCCTTCTGTACAAGTAGATTCCAACAGATGTGCTGGCAAATAAATGCAAGAAGAATGACTCTTCCTTCTTCCAATGTCCTTATGTAGGTCTCCAGCAGAAGGTGTGGCCCAGATTAAAGGTGTGCGCCACCAGGCCAGGATCTGGGACTGTTTTGTCCCAGGCTGACCTTGAACTCAGAGATCTCCTTGCCTCTGTCTCCTGGGATTAAAAGCATGTACTACCTTGCCTGGGCCTAAGCTTTTCATGGCCACTATGCCTCAAGATCTCCATGCCAAGATCCAGGTCAGAAACTTGTGTCTTCCAACCTCAAAAATCTGGATCACGCTGGGCGGTGGTGGCACACGCCTTTAATCCCAGCACTTGGGAGGCAGAGGCAGGTGGATTTCTGAGTTCAAGCCCAGCCTGGTCTACAGAGTGAGTTCCAGGACAGCCAGGGTTACACAGAGAAATCCTGTCTTGAAAAACCAAAAAAAAAAAAAAAAAAACTGGATCACAGGAGAGCCCTCCAATACAGGGGCCTTCTATTGCTGGTTAATAGAGATTCCTGTCCTCCCTGAACCCCCACTCTACCCCCCCAGGTCACTCCAACCCAGGTCACTACAATTCCTAAGAAATACACTTTTCTTCCAATACCATTAGTTTTCAGGGCCTAGACCAAGACTAGTGGGTGCCAGGCCACCTTGACCTCTCTCTCGTTGTACTCCAGAAGTATGTGTACCAGTATCTCTGGGACCGACCAGCCACACCTCTCTTCCACCCTGCATAAGTCCCTTTCCCTGTCTGTGCCAGCTCCCTTATGTATGAATGGAAATCACAATACCTTCCTACCCCAGAGATTGCTGTACGGAAGAAATGAGATATTATGTTTGTTGAATGACTAACACTGGGCTGAGTCATGGAGGTGCCTGATACACCTTATGGTTAATATCAGTCTTCTGGCAACAACCTGCAGCAAACCATATCTGTAACAGTTGATGGACCAATGTCTCCTCAAACTTGGAGTCCTTTTATCAAATCTTTTAGGAGCAGTGTGATGTAACAAGTCACCTCTTGTCTCCAAACTGCAGCTGTAAAATGGAGATAATTTCCATTGCTTGGGGAACAAACGTGAAAACTTTATAAACAATAAAATTGCTATAAAGTGTTGCAATTATAACTAAGGTGGAACCCAGAAGGAACACACACACACACACACACACACACACACACACACACACACACCGGGAAGCAGGAATCGTAATCCAGGCAGCTATGTGCAGCTCTGGAATGCACGTAACGAGCAAAAGTATTCAGTCTTTTTCCTCCTCCCAAGTTTTATTGCTATGTAATTAACAAAAATAAGGAAGCTGGAGAGGTCCATTCAGTCTGATCTTAGCTCTCGACCCACCCGGCAGCCATTACCACTTGGGAGCACACAGTTGCAATATGGACTTGTAAAAGCCCTCTCAAGGTTGATGAGACAGAGTATCAGGTAAAGGCCTTACTGGCAAAGCCTGAAGACCTGAGTTTGATTCCCTCCATTCCTCATGGTGAAGAGAAAGAGCACACTCCTACAAGTTGGCCTCTGACATCCATAAGAATTCAGGAGAGCTCATGTGTATCCCACACATAAGGAATTATTAAAAAAATATACAATGAAATAAAAGTGTTCTGAGCTTGGACTGTGTGTCTGTGATGCCTGGATAAAATATCCCTTTTTTTAAAGGGGATATTTTTTTTCTTTTGTTGTGTGACAGGGTCTCTGTGTTGCTCTGACTGGCCTGGGCCTTGATATTTGATTTGTAATCCAGGATGGCCTTGAACTCACAGAAAACCACTTGCCTCTGCCTTTCTAGTGCTGGGATCAAAGGTATACACCACCTCACCTGGCTATTTTATTTGTGTGTGTGTGTATGTGTGTGTATAGTGTAGTGTGTGTGTGTGTGTGTGTGTGTGTGTGTGTGTGTGTGTATTTGCAGGTTCTAGGGGAGAACTGGTGTGAGCATCTGATTGCCTGGAACTGGAGTTGCAGACACTTGTGAGCCACCTGGTGTAAGCACTGGGAATTGAAGCCAGGTCCTCAGGGAGAGCAGCCAGTGCTCTTGACTGCTATGTCCTCTATCTGTCCTTTAGGGTCACTGCATACACAGAACACGCACACATACAAGCAGACCAAACACCATACACATTAAAAAAAAAAAAAAAAAACCCAAACAAACAAACTTTTTCCATTTCTTAGAATGAGCTTGAATTTGGGGTTTTCCAGCCTTCAAGAAAAGCAAGATGACAGACAAGTAAGTTCAGATGGTGGCCAAGGAGGCTAGGTGGCTGTTGCCACATGACAAAATTATCCCTAAATGCAGTGACTTAAAATGACCTTATTAAGGGCTAGAGAGATGGCTTTGTGCTTAAGAGCATTGCCTGTCCTTCCAGGAGATCAGGGTTCAATTCCCTGCACTCACATGGCAATTCACAGCTGTCCCTAATTCTAGTTCCAGGGGATCCAGGACACACACCTAGACACAGGCAAAGCATGTACACTAAAAATAAACATTAAAAACCAACAGCCTTGCCGGGTGGTGGTGGTGCACGCCTTTAATCCCAGCACTTGGGAGTAGAGGCAGGCAGATTTCTGAGTTGGAGGCCAGCCTGGTCTACAGAGTGAGTTCCAGGACAGCCAGGGCTACACAGAGAAACCCTGTCTCGAAAAACAAAACAAAACAAAACAAAGCAAAACAAAACAAGCCTCGGTCAAGGGGTGGTGTACACCTTTGATCCTAGCACTTAGGAGGCAGAGGCAGGTGGATTTTGGAGTTCAAGCCCAGCTTGATCTACAGAGTGAGTTCCAGGATAGCCAAGGCTACACAGAGAAACTGTCTGGAAAAAACAAAACAACAATTAACCCCACAAAAAAA
The DNA here is from genome assembly GCA_030674055.1 of Rhabdomys pumilio. NCBI lineage: Eukaryota > Metazoa > Chordata > Mammalia > Rodentia > Muridae > Rhabdomys > Rhabdomys pumilio. The sequence continues at coordinate 44,193,349 of JANHMN010000002.1, forward strand.
AAAAAAAAACTTATCAAACCTGGGTTTGTGACCCATGCCTGTAGTTCCAACTGCTTGGGAGACTGAAGTGGAAAGATCACTTGAGTCCAAGAGTCTGAGACAACACACCAAGATCTTATCTCAAACACAACGACAGAGGAGGAACTGGAGATGACTCAGTGGCTAAACACTTGCCCTGCAAGCAAAAAGACCAGAGTTCACATCCCCAGCACCCACATAAAAGCCAGCAGAGTGCTTGGGCTCCGTGAGAGGTCCTGACTCAGGAGACTGAGTAGAAAGCTGATTCAAGACTTGTGACATCAACCTCTGGCCTACACAAGCACACACACTCACATACTTGTATGCCTACAAACATGCAAACATGCATACACATATACATGCATATCATACATACAAACAGATGCAGTAAAAACAAAACAATCATAAGCAGAAGAAATCCCCATCTTTATTGTGACGTCATTTCCGTGGGCTGGGAACCGGGTACAGCCAGATGGCTGCCTGTGGCTCTACTTCTGGCCCTGGCTCTGTTTCTGGTCTCTAGGATGTAACCAAGATACCAGCCACAGTTGCAGGCTTCTCAAGGCTTGGCTCTGGTGACCCATTTCCAGGCTCACCTTGTGACTGACAGTAGCCTTGGGTCCTCTCGCTGTTGGTGAAGACAACAGCTCCTTTCCATATGGGCTCCCTTTGGGTGACCAGCTACCTGGCAGTTAGTGTTCCCCAGAGCAGGAACCTTGAGAAAGAGTATGTGGCCCATGGTGCCACGGCCTACGTATATCTGACAGTCACCAACAGACTTTGTTTTTAAATCTTTGTAAGTACATTCATTTATTTATATGTGTACAACACACAGGGTAGGAGGACAGAGAGTAACTTGTGAGATTTGGTTCTCTCCTCCCGGGTCCTGGGGACTCGAACTCAGGTCTCATGTTTGGCAGCAGGTGCCTTTACTCACTGAGCTAAATTGCCCACCCCATTTTTGATTCTTTAGACAGGGCCAAAGGGTTTAGCCTGGGTTGAAGCATGTGCTAGATCGAGGCAGAGGGCACTAGGGGACAACTACTATACAAGACTGGAAATCAGTGACACCCTTGAGATGTGCAAGGGGTTCATAGGTGTACTACCTTCCCAGCCTTGATCCTAATACTGGTGTGTCTTCTGATCTGTGAATCAGGGTGAGCTGGTGTGGCCTGCCTTAAAGGTTGGGACACTACCTCCACCCAACCATCAGACAGTCATTATATGAACCCAGGCAGCAGAACATTGTTACACTTCGGGAAATAGGCTCTTGGCATTGGCCAAGGGTCAGTTACTGTGGAGTTAAGCATGCCATGCAACCCACTCCTACAACCATTGATCAGGCCTTTCAAAAACAAACAAGCAGAGGCAGGAGGATTGTGAGTTTGAGGACAGGCTGGGCTGTGTAAGGAAATTCAAATTAATAATCTCAATCTAAAATCTCAAACTAAAAATCTCAAACTAATAAAACAATAACAATCCTTTGTTATTGGGAGGGCAGCAGATGAAGAATGTATTTGGCGTCTCTCTAGGGCAATGTTCTAACCATCTGCTCAGATCATGCAGTGGGGCCTCCCCTTCTCTGCCCTCCGACAACACCTCCCCACACTCTGCATCCACCCAGTACTCCATTCCCTTGACTGCTAGGGTTCTCCCAGTGATGGACACATGACCCTTGCAAGGCTGGAAAGCTTTGGGACTGATAGGACAGTAGATGGGGACAGAGGAGTCAGGCATTTTTCTTCACAGAACTATAAAGACATCAGAGGTTGCCTTTGCTAGTCTGTGACAGCCCAACCTAAACCTGAAGCAAATACAGAGGTGATAGAGAGGTGGTATGGATCGAGAGAAACAACTTCCTGGATTCAACTGTGCCTGAAGCCACTTCAACCCTGAATGCTGATGGCTCTGTAAACTAGTTGCACCTCTTCATCTCAACTAGTACTCAGCCTGTTTTTCTACTTGCTGCCACTGGAGGAGTCCTCACCAAGGTGGTTGGAGCTGGAGACATTTCTGTCTGCTGGGAACATTAATCCTTACCCACTTCCTAGAAGACTTACAGACTTACAGACTCCTAGAAGCTAGAAGGTACCAGAACCTATCCCATCTGGAAAAAAAAAAAAAAACCCTCCCCAAAACAGAACATCACTGAGGGAAGACAGGAACTGAAGCAGCGGTCATGGAGGAGTACTGCTTACTGACTTGCTTGCTCCCCATAGTTTGCTCAGAATATTTGTTTTTTTTTAATGCACTCGGTGACACTTGTCCTAGGGTGCTACTACCCACAATGGGCTGGACCCTCTAATATCAATCGCCAATCAAGAAAATACCCCCACAGACCTGCCTATAGACTAGTCCTGTGAAGGAAGATTCCTTCTTCCCAGATCACCCCACTTCTGTAAAGTTAGTATAACTCGCCAACACAGTGGCTCACAACTGTTGTCCTAGCGCTTGAGGGCAGAAGCAGGAAGACACTAGACTGCATAATGGAAGACTGTCTCAAAAAACCAAGGAATAATGCCATAGGATAATGAATTAAAACAAACTACAAACATAACCCATAGGACCTGTAACTGGTATCTCTGGGGAGGGTGACAAGGGTCCTTTGTCAGCCTGAGCCTTTCAGGGACAGACAAGCATATTTGGTCATGTTTGGTCTTGTCTACTCAAAACCATTTTAATATCTGAGAAGCAAATGAAACATCTTCTAAGACTGTCATTTCCAGGTGGCCGATGCTTACCCAGAGACAGCTCTTGCTCAGCCAAAAGGCTGTATCTTTGTGCTCTTGGGTAATTTCCCCAAGAACTAAACTAGGCTTCCAGGCCCAGGTGGTGTGGCAGGTTAGAAACTTGACACCTCTCAGAGGAGATTAACTAGGCCTCTGTCAGGGCCCTGGGGAGCATGAAGACTCAGCTCCCTCACCTTCAGGTGCCATCGATGGCAAGATCTGGGTCAGTCAGAAATGTTTTTCCAGGGCTTAGAGCAAGCGCCAGCTGCGCATCCTGACAGGCTAGTCAGTTTTACAGGATTGGCTCGCTCTCTTGCCCTGTTCCCTTTGCCTCCTTGTGTTCGAATCCTTGCTTCAGGGTAAGCTTCTGGGGAATGCCAAGTAAGACAAGGCACAGCCCTTACTCAATGGTAAATATCTGGAGAGAATATGTGCTTAAGCAACGAAACAAAAAAATGTTTTGACATATCTCTATATCTATATATCTGTATCTGTATCTCTCTCTGTCTCTCTCTGTCTCTCTCTCTCTGTCTCTCTCTTTCTTTCTCTATCTCTCTCTCTCTCTCTCTCTCTCTCTCTCTCTCTCTCTCTCTCTCTCT
>JANHMN010000002.1:44202153-44224963 GCA_030674055.1 Rhabdomys pumilio
CACACACACACACACACACACACACACACACACACACACACACACACACAGAGTGGCTGGCTGCCTTAAGCTCCGCCTAAAGAAGTAATTATAAGACTCCCATGCTCCCTTCCCCAAACCTCAGGACTGCCTCTCCTTCCACTGCCTGCTTAGCACACAAAGCCAACGCCCCACACCTGAGCCCAGCACTAGCCATATGAGAGGTCAAGGCCACTTTCCTGATGGCCAAAGCCGCACAGGTTACACTGGAGTTACATCACTCACAAGCAGGGTCATTCTGCTTCACAGCTGCACTCTTCCTCAGAGTAGGCTCAGTGTCTTTGCTGAGACATCTGGAGGTTCTATGGTTGAACTTTGGGAGAGGTAGGGACTCTGGGCTCCTGGACAGTGCTGGTGTATGTGTATGCAGATGAAGGTCCCAGTGAGTGAGATTGGAGTCTGTGTTGTGGGTGTGATGTCTGTGGACAGCTAAGAATGTAAGTGCCTAGAATACCTGTGTGGGTATAGAGTTTGGGGCGTAGCTATGCATATGAGTATCTAGCAGATCTGTCTGTTTGCGATGTAAGGGTGTGGCTATGCATGTGAGTTTCTAGGATAGCCGTGGGTGTATGATATCCAGAGGTGCCTAGTATCTGTGTAGGTGTGCAATCTGTGTTAGCATTTATGCATGTAAATGTCTAACTGAATCCACACGTGTAGACTGCATGTGTATGTACGATGGAACAAACCGTACTTCAGGTTTATCAGAGTATCATATTGCTATAAGAAGGCAGTATAAAGAATGTTGGTGTTGCCTGGCAGTGGTGGTGCACGCCTTTAATCCTAGCTCTTGGGAGGCAGAAGCAGGTGGATTTCTGAGTTCAGGGCCAGCCTGGTCTACAGAGTGTGTTCCAAAACAGCCAGGGCTACACAGAGAAACCCTATCTTGGGGGAGGAATGGGGGAAGAGTGTTGGTGTTACTGCTGGAGAGATGGCTCAGCAGTTAAGAGCACTGGCTGCTCTTCCAGAGGTCCTGAGTTCAATTCCCAGCAACCACATGGTGGCTCACAACCATCTGTATTGGGATCTGATGCCCTCTTCTGGTGTGTCTGAAGAAAGCTACAGTGTACTCGTATAAATAAAATAAAATAAATAAATCTTTAAAAAAAAAAAAAGCGTCGGTGTTGACAGGAAGATGAGGCAGGGACTGGTGTGAGTTTATGCTGTCCATACACAGCTGTCTCTTGGCTGTCCTGTGTGGGAGTGACTATCTGGCTAGGATCTGTCCATCTGGGCTAGTCTCTTTTTGACTCTGAACCTTGAAATGTCTGTGAGTAAGGGTATGTTTTGACGAAGAGGGGCTAGGAAGTGGAGAGAGATGAGCAGACCATCACTCTCTGAGGGGCTGGAGGCTTTTGGTGTGGGGATGGTCTCTGTGTGGGACCCCACACAGAGATGTTAGATGTTAAGGGTTCTTAGGGGAGGGCGTGGTCTCTTTGGATATACTGGGAAACTAAAGTTGGTAGACATCCATAGTAATTAAGGGGTATCTGTGCTGATGAGCACGTGGTCTTTTTGGGTAAATCTGGCCATCTCTGGGCTGCCTTAGAGTGTCCTGTGAGGTTTCTGGCCTGAGATGGCTTCCAGGTAGAGGGATATGGGAGGAATCTCAGGTTCAAAAGCGAAGCAGCCTCTCTAGCTGCTCCTCTTACCGTCGCCCTTGCCCGATCCTTTAGTCTTTTTCTTCTTCTTTTTTTTCTTCACCTTCCGTTTGGCCAGCTCGGAGGAGGTGCCCACGATGGGGGGCAGCTTGGACCCCGGGGAGCCCTCAGGGCCGCCTTCCCGAGCCTCCTCCTCCTCCTCATCCTCACCCTCCTCACCATACTCCGCCGCCCCGGTCCCACCACGGCCGGCCATCCGCGTGCCCGGAACACAGCAGAGGACCCGCGCCGGGCGGGCTCCAGGCTCTCGCTGCTAGCTCAAACCACGCGTCTCCAAGGCGACCGCTCCACGCCATGCGCACAACTAAGAAGTTGCCGGCAGGGGCACCCTAAGGCTCTAGATATACGCATGCGTGTTTTGATCTGTTTGCGACCTGGTGAGTCAAAGTGCACAAGGCAGGATAGAGACTGTTAATGCTTGAGCTGACAATGACATCTCATCCACTAATGCATGGTTTAAAATATTTATCGTTTTTTTTTTTTTTTTTTTTTGAGACAAGGTCTCATGTAGTTCGAACTGGCTGGTCTTGAATTCCTCATTCATTTGTACCCTCTCCCAAGGGCTGGTGTTACAGGCATGAGCTATTGATGTCTGGCTCCTCTCCGTACCCCGTGCCCCATCCCCTACTCACCATTTAAATTGCCCAGGATGGTCTGGAGCTCACTGTAGCCCAGGCAGACTCACGATTTTCCCGTTTCAGCCTCCACAGTAGGACTATATGTATGAGCCACTAGGCCCTCACAAAAATTGTTTTCTTTAAAACAGAAACAAAACACTTTTTTAAAAAAGATTTATTAGTTTTTTTAGTTCGTGTGTGTTTCTCTTGACTATATATATGCGCACCTCTTGTTGATCTAGCTGTATGCTTGTGTGTTGTAATCTACTTGAGCCCTGGTGTGGGCCGGTGTGGGCCAGTGTGGGCCGGTGTGGGCCGGGGTGCACCCGTCAAGGCTAACTAGATGCTGTGGGTCCTTGGGCCGGCACTGACATATCTCCTCCACACCTGTGCTGGCTCGGAAGTGAGAAGAATGCACCAGATCCTTTGGAACGTGAATTCCAGACGGCTGTGAGCTGTGGTGTGGGGTACCCAAACTGGGTCCTCTGCAAGAACAGCAAGTGCCGTGAACTACCGAGGCTCCTCTGAGCATCCTACATCTAACCCCATGACAGTTCTTATCAAGACCGTACTCAAGGCTGGGGACACAGCTCACTGGTAGGGCACTTCTATAACATGTAGGAGACTGAAATGTCTTCACCCACCCAGCACCACAGATTTAAAAAGACTAAACCTGGTGTGAGCTATTGCTGGCCTTTTTTTTTTTTTTTTTCTTCAGGTTTATGCACCACGGGTCATATTTTCCAACATGGCTGCCAAGAGACAGCGGTGTAGCTTAGGTAGTAGAGTCCTTGCCCGATCCCCAGCACCCCATAAACTGGGCATGGTGGCACATGTCCATAATCCCAATACTTGGGAGGTGAAGACAGAAGGACCAGGAGTTGAAGATCATCCTTGGCTACAAATTGACTTTGAGAGCAGCCAGGTTATGGAGATGCTGTGACAAACCACCACAGCAACCAAAACCAAGTATGCCTGCTGTGATACTTCCTATCCTGTAAGTCCTTCAGGAACCTCACCCTTTCTACAGGAAGGGACAGTCAATTCTTTTCCCTTTCCATCTGGGTAGATTAGTTGACTTTCCTGGAATGAACAGTATGTGTCGTGTCCGGAATGTAGTTCCTGTGTTCAAGCACTTGCTTTACACCCAAAACCCTACGCTTCCTACGCTACTTTCCTTCCTGCTCACATGCCTATCTCTCTCTTGGTTGCTTGTTTTATTTAAAGCTAAATCTAAAATTTAAATTTTATTTTATGTTTACATATGTGTTCACACATGTGCCACTGCATGTATGCGGGAGTCAGAGGACCATCCAAGGGAGCCAGTTTTCTCCTTCCACCATGTATGTCCTCAGGATGGACCTCAGGTCTTCCTGTTTCTTTACCCACTGACCCATCTTTCCCACTGACTTGCTTGTTTTTGTTTTGTACTAGAGAGTGAACCTAGGGCCTTATAATTGCTAACACTGGCCAGATGTCCTACCACTGAGCTACACCGTCAGCTCTATGATTTTTATTGTTGATCTGTAAGAGTTTTCGTGGTGTGTGTGTGTGTGTGTGTGGTGTGGTGTTTGGAGTCAGGGGTCTTTGTAGTCCAGGCTTACCTCAAACTCTATGTAGCCAAGGGTGATCCTGAACTTCCAATTCTTCTGCTGTTTTAATTAAGGTTTTTATTGCTGTGAAGAGATACCATGACCACAACAATTCTTATAAGGAAAAGCATTTAATTGGGGCTTGTAATTGTTTTGGCTTCTCTAGGTCTACCCCTGTTTCTAAATAATGACAGAGGCTTATTTTTATTCACGATACTTATGGCCTTAGGCTTGCTCCCCAACTAGCTCTTAACTTACATTAACTCATTTATACCATTCCATGTCTGCCACATGACTGGTTACTTCTCCTCAGTTTCATAGGTCCGATGTCCTCTAAGTCTGGGTGGCGAATCTTCCTGCACTTGACTCTTTCCCAGAGTTCCTATCTTTCCGGATGTCCCATCTCTAGTCTGCCTTTTGCTAATAGGCCATAGGTTTTTTATTTTAACCAATCAGTGGGTGCCTTAGGCAGGACAGAGAAACGCCTTTACACAGTGCATATAGACATGTTCCCTACAGGGGCTGGCGCACAGTTCAGAGGCTGGGTCTGTTGTCATCATGACTGGAAGCATGGTGGCCCACAGGCAGACATGGTGCTGGAGAAGGGGCCAAGAGTTCTATATCCTAATGAGCAGGCTGCGGGCAGTGAGAGACACACTGATCCTGGCTTTAGCTTCTGAAACCTCTGAAGCCCACTTCCAGTGACATGCTTCCTCCAACAAGACCACACCCCCTAAAAGTGCCACTCCCTGTGAGTCTTTGGGGACCATTTTTTTTTCAAACCACCACACCTGCCTTCACCTCTCTTATGCTGGGATTATAGTCATGTGTACAGTTTATATGGTGCTGGGAACTGAAGCCCAGACCTTGGGCAGGTTGTACAACATTCTACAGACTGACCTATTACTACACACCCAGCCCTATAAAGGCGCTTCACTGAGTTTAGGGCCAATTCCTCTGTGGCTGTAAAGAATCCAAATCTGTAGCTTATTGTGCTTATTGTCTTACAGATCATCTTAAAGATCTATTTATCTCGGGTGTCTGAGAGTTTTCTCCAAATGTATGTATGTTTAACATGTCCATGCCTCGTGCCCAAAAAGCCCAGAAGTGGGTGTCAGCTCTCTGGGAGTTATACATGGTTATGAGCTGCCACCTGAATGATGGGAATCGAACCCAGGTCCTTTGCAAGATCAGCTAGTGCTCTTTACCCCTGAGCCATCTCTCTGGGCCATGCATATTTTCCTAATGGTGTCTTTTGATAAACAGAAACTGAAAATTTTACTGAAGCTATTTTATCAATATTTTCTTTTGGTAACCAGTCCAAGGGACCTTTGCTAACATATACTCAGAAGAATGGTACGGTACTATGTTTTTGTTCTAGAATCTCTGTGGTCTCAAGTCTTAATGTTAGGCTCATAACCAATCTTAAATTAATTTGTAAACAAAGTTAGATAAAGATCAAATGGATTTCCCCAAACGTCCATCAAAGAGATATTCTTTTCTTCATGGACTGACTTCAAAACCTTTTTGGTTTTTTCTTTTTCTTTTTCTTTTTTCTTTTTGACAAGGTAACCCAAGCTGGCCTCCAACTCACAACCCTCCGTCTGCCTTGGCCTCCCAAGTGCTAAGATTGCAGGCACCATGCCAGCTTGACTCAGAACATTTTTTAGAAAACCAATCAAGTGTGTGTGCATGCGTGTTCGTGTGCGTGTGCGTGCGTGCGTGTGCGTGTGCGTGTGCGTGTGTGTGTGTGTGCGTGTGCGCGTGTGTGCGTGTGCGTGTGCGTGTGTGTGTGTGTGTGTGTGTGTGTGTGTGTGTACTCTTCCTGGACCCTCTGTTATATTGCTTGTTCTTCCATCTGCGTGTATTTGTACCGATAACATGCTGTCTGTGTAATGTAGCTTTGTAACTAAGTATTTTTTGTTATGTTTATGTATATGTGTATCTTACCTCCATATATTTCTGTGCATGACTGGTGCCTATGGAGACCAGAAAAGGATGTCAGGCCCCTGGAACTGGAGTTACAGAGGTTGCAAATCACCATGTCAGTTCTGGGAATTGAACCCCCGTCCTCTGGAAGAAGAGCAGCCAATGCTCTTAGATATTGAGCCATCTCTCCAACACCTATAATTAAGTCTTCATCTCACATAGTCCAAATACTCCAACTGGATTCTTTTTGAGTATTATTTGGACTTTTGTAACTCCCTTGTTCTTATAGACACATTTCATATCTTCTTGTCATCTTTCATTTTCTCTTAGATAACCTACTGAGAGTTTGCTGGGAGGGTGTCCAATCCACGAGCACAGTGCACAGTGGCTGCCAGTTATTAGTGCTGGTTCGTGCACTTGCACCGGACTCAGGGAAGTGTTGTTCTGCAAAGAACCCTCCTGTTAGACCAACGAGCTCCTTAGTGTGCGCAACAGTTCCACACACAGTGAGCATTCAGCATCTGCCTCTTGCCTGTCTGCTTCTGTCCTTAAGAAGAGAGGGTGGTGGGGTGGCTCAGCCCAACATGCACTGACCACCAAGCCTGACAACTGGAGTTCAATCCCCAGGACCCACACAGTAGACGGGAGAAAACAGACTCTAGGAAGTTGTCCTCAGACCTCATGCATTCCATGGCATTCATGCATGTGTGTGTGTGTGTGTGCGCGCGCGTACACACAATGCAATAGAAAAGGAGTCATATGACACACAAATGACAGCTGTCCTTTGTGCAGCTGGCCCACTGCTGTGTCTGGAGTTTGTTTGCAGATGTCCTGTACTCAAGTCAGTGCCTGTGTACAGGCTCTGGGAGGGCTGGCTGTTCTCCCCCTGTCCTACCTCCCAGCCGTGCCTCCTTGCCTGAACGCTTGACTGGCTGGAGACAGCTTGGCTGTTTTTCTTTCATTCATGAAGGTTGTGTAGGGCCAGCCAGTGGCTACGAAGGAGGTTACCTCCAGTGATGGGGTGCATTTTATGAACAATCATGAAAATCACTTACAAGGGAAGCTTTTGCAGTTGTTTTTAAATGTTTTTGTGAATTCTTTTGAGAATTTCACACATGTACACAATGTGTTTTGACCATAGTCACCTCCCCCAACTTCTCTGCCTCACTCCCAATCTCACTCTCTACTTTCTTACTTCCTCTCAACTTTGTGGCTGTCCTAGAACTCTGTGTGTAGACCATGCTACACTAGAACTCACTGTGTAGACCAGGCTACACTAGAACTCACTGTGTAGACCAGGCTACACTAGAACTCACTGTGTAGACCAGGCTGTTCTAGAACTTACTCACTCTGTAGGCCAGGCTGGCCTGAAACTTACAGACATCTGCCTGCCTCTGCCTCCCAAGTGCCTGAAGTAAAGGCATGTGCCTCCATGCCCAGCCCATTCTTTTTTTTTTTTTTTTAAATTACCCACTGAATGCAATTTGTACTGCCCATGTACTCATGGGTCTGGTGTCATCCACTGGAACATAGCTGACCTACCAGGGGTGATACCCTGAAGAAAATTTGAGTCTCCCTCCCCCAGAAGCCATCAACTGTTAATAACTCTTCAGGTAGGTGTGTGAGCCCATGTTCCATCCTCATCACTGTTGAGTGAATTCATCTTGTGCTGGTCCTGGACAGATGGCCACAGCTATTTTGAGTTCACGAGTGCAGCGGTCCTGACACAGTGAGTGAGTTTGCAGGTACTTTAACTGTTCTTTCACCTGGTCTCAGGATTCGGTCCCTGACTCCTTTCTTAGCCTGAGTCTTGGGATTTTTTTTTTTTTTTTTTTTTGAGACAGGGTTTCTCTGTGTAGCCCTGGCTGTCCTGGAACTCACTCTATAGATCAGGTTGGCCTCGAACTCAGAAATCCTCCTGCCTCTGCCTCCCAAGTGCTGGGATTAAAAGCGTGTGCCACCACTGCCCGGCGGGTCTTGGGATTTCTAAGCCATCTCTGTACCAAAATAGCTTCATAAGGTCTACTGTGCCTCTTGGGTTTTGTTGTGTTTTGTCAATTTGACACAAGTTAGAGTCATCTGGGAAGAGGGACTCTCAGTTAATAAAATGCCTCCATCAGATTGGTCAGGAGGCAACTCTGAGGGAGTGATTTCTTGATTAGTCATTGAGATGGGAGGGCCCAGCTCACTGTGGGTAGTACCACGCCTGGGCAGGTGGTCCTGGGTGCAGTAAGGAAGCGGGTTGAGAAAGCCATGAGGGATATAAGCCAGTAAGCAGCTCTGCCTCTGGATCAGTAAGCATGGCCTCTGCACCAGCTCCTATCTCTGAGTTTCTGCCTTCATTAGTTTCTGTCTTGGCTTCTTTTGGTGATGGACTGTCACCTGGAAGTTAAATGAACCCTTTCTTCTCCATGTTGTTTTTAGTCATGGTGTTTCATTACAACCAGAGAAAACAAACTAAGACTGTCATAAGTAGTTTTTGTTTGTTTTGTTTTGTTTGAGACGGGATCTCACCTTTTAACTCTGGCTAGCCTGGAACTCACTTTGTAGCTCAGGACAACCTCAAACCTGGAGAGATCAACCTGGTTTTGCCTCCTAAATGCTGGGATTAAAGGCATGTACCACTAAGCCTGGACTTCTTTAGAGAGAGAGAGAGAGAGAGAGAGAGAGAGGGTTTTTATTTTAAATTTATATGTATATATTTGTGTCTGTGTGTAGGTATATGCACACAAATACAGTCATAGGTATTTGTGAGCTGATGAGGGTGCTGGGAACTGGACTCAGATCCTGGAAGAGCAGTCTGTTCCTAACCCCTGAGCTTTCTCTGCAGCCTGCCCTCTTCCCCTCTTGCTCCCCCTCCCCCAGCGTTATTCTGGAACACTCTCCTGTCAGTCTTCCTCTGTCCTCGGCATGCTTGACTACACAGTGGCATTCGATGCTGCTGCTGTCCCCTGCTTCCTTTTTATCTGTCACTTATTTTAACTTTTAAACACGTGTTTTGAATCAGAGCCTTACCATAAACTCTGGCTGGCCATGAACTTGCTACCCTCCTGTCTTGACTCCGCAGATGCCGGGGTAACAGGCATGGGCCACCATATCCAGCTTCTCTCTTTTGAAATATCACATTTGATTGGCATTTGGACATTTTGTGGTTTAATCAGCTTTCCTTTATTATAACAAACAGATAAATTAAGCCACCCTACAAAGAGAAAAGATTTGTTGCTCGTGGTAGCTCACACCTGCAATCCCAGTACTTGGGAAGCTGAGGTGGGAGGATTTCTGCAAGTTTGAGGCCAGCCCGGGCTACATAGTAAGTTCCAGACTGACCCAGACTACAAACTAACATTTCATCTCAAAAAAGCAAAATGAATCTTAGAGGTTTGGCCCATAATCTATTGGCACATTGCTCTGGGTCTGTGGCGAGACTTCCCATCATGGTGCAAGGCCGAGGTGGAGGAAAATGACTCCCTTATGGCTGGGAACTGAAGGAGGAAAGGAGAAAAGCTGGGGTCCCACAAGCCCCTTGGAGGAGCTCCAACTGGGTCCCACCTCAGAGTTTCTGATACCTCTGATTAGTGCCACTCTAGAAAGCAAGCCTTACCACATGGGATTGTGGGAGACTGAATGGCCGCAATGCACTCTGGTTTTCAGTCCACTCACTATGGACATCATCCCTTCCTTCCCAGTCACCAAACACTGGGCTTCCTCAGTTCTTGAGGCCCTGCCTATGTATTTTCTTTATCTTGTCTCCTCTTCCTCTTTTTTTTCTTAGACAAGATCTCCTTATTACCCCATGTAAAACTATCTATATAACCCAGGAAGACCTCAAACTCACAAACTTCTCCTGCATCAGACTCCCAACAGAAGGGATCACAGGTGTGTACTACCATGCACAGTTTTCCGAAGGCATCCCCACCCACGCTTCCAAGCTGACACCGTTACCTCTGTGCTGTTGACTTCCAACATTCTGTCTTTAGCCTGGAGCTCACACATCCACACCCATCATCCAACTTAACCCCCCACTGCACAGATTCACCAGGGCAGACAGCATCAGTTACTGCGTTGATTGTTGTATTGGTTTGAGTTCCACAAAAGCAAACTTTTAAGCAAAAAGTTGAATGCAAAGAGTTTACCTGGGATACAATCCCAGGAAATATTCATAGACTGGGAATAAGTAAGGCCAGAGATGAGACAGATCACAAAATGCCTGTTACCCTAAGCACTTCTGCAAAGCCAGAGTGCAATCCTCCTAGAGCACTCTGGGTGGCGCTGTAAAACACACCCACGGCGCTTCCGATTGAGACACCAAGGTGCAGCTGTGAATTATCCACCAGCTCCAGAAAAGTGTTGAATTTCCAGTGACTCTGGCTTACTCTGGCAGGCCCAACATGCATGCCCTTTGCAAGATAAAGTTTAAGGGCTGGAGAGATATGTGGTTTTTCCCGCCCTCGTGGATCGATCGTCATCTAATTCGGTCCAGAAGGGCAAAGGGAGCAGACACAGGGAGACGAGGGGTGGGGTTTGGGGGAAGTGCCGGAAGCCCTGTGAGAATGTACGGTGAATGATCACACTGGACCACTTGTCAGTGGGCGGATCAACTTTACTTAGGGTGATTGAAGGCTTATAAAGTTTAGGGGGACTGAGGGCGGGGACTTCCAAGGTCACTGGCTGAGGGCTTAAGGTACCTAGCATACCTCATTAGCATGGGGAAGCATTTCAGGAATCTCAGGTGCTGGCTGAACAGGTTTTGTCAGGAGAAAGAAAACTGATCCTATAAACTAATTGAGGCTTCATGATATTCCTTAGGTAGAGGTGAGTGAGAGGGCTTAGGATCCCCCAGATAAGGTCAGAGAAGGAGAAAACCTGCTACCAAGGGGGTCTCCCATATTTCACCAAGCCCAAAGGCTATCCAGTCATCGTGGACTTTGACTTTAATTAACACACACCTTAATTTCCCACAGAGATGTCTTGGCAGTTAAGAACACCAACTGCTCTTACAGAGGACCCAGGTTCGATTCCCAACACCCCTGTGGCCGCTCACAACGATCTGTTAACTATGCATGTGGTGTATTGACATAAATGTGGGCTAAATACACATGCACAAAAAGAATAAACAAAAAAATAAATAAATAGAGTGGAGGTAAAAGGCCTTTGGCACGAGGAGGTGAGCGGCAGAGCTGGGAGTGGTCCACTGCTCTCCGCTCTCCTGCTGCAGATTGCACCGGTCTGGTTTGGGTACCTGCTTCAGGTAAGTTTTCCTGATCTCAGGGTGGAATCCAACAGGGCCACTGTGACAATCCTAGTTGTTGGTCTCACAGAAGGAATTTGGGACCCACTGCTGGCCAGTGAGTCTTGAAGGACGTCTCCTGGAGGCTTCTGGGAAGTGCTCTTCTACTGTCAACATTGTCCTCTGCGGATGTGGTGCCAGGTCATGGGCATCGTCTTGCATAGTGATGAGAGTTAATGTGAGGACAGAGTCAATGCCCCAAACTGGAGAGACTCTGGAAGTGCATCCTGGAGATATGTCTAAGAAAAAACTTTTCATTTTTAGAATTAATTTTTAATTATGTGTGTGCAAGTGTCCTCAGAAGCCAATGTGTCAGACCCTTTCTGAGCTGGAATTACAGGCAGTTGTGAGCTGTGAAACACAGGTGCTAAGGACCCAAACTCAGCTCTTCTGCAAGGGCAGCACGGGATTCTAACCGCCGAGCCATCTCTCGAGCCTGCAGAATAAACAAAGCTTTACATGTATGATCTTAGTACTTGGGAAGGTGGAGACCAGAGGAGTAGGTTAGTCTCAGTCACATTTAGAGATTAAGGCTAGCCTGGGCTACATGTGAGCCTGTCTCAAGAACCAAAAAGCAATATAAACGCAAGCTATTGAAAGGTGGATCTAGCGTTTGTCCCTCTGGCCTTTTCCCCAACTCATTTCTCCCTCCTGGCTTCCTAACAGCAATCAGGTGCTAAGAGCAGAGACTCCCCTCCCTCAGCAGCAGGAGGATGGCACCAGGACCCCTGGAGGGTCCCCAAGACAGACCCATGAGGATGCTACAGCCAAGCCAGAGTTGAAGCTCCTGAGCACGTGGAGATTTCTGGGATCTAGGCTTTTGTTCTTGTACAGTCCTGGAGCTGTTGTCAGGATGTGGGTAAGTCCTCTCCCCACAGGCTTCCCCTGGCTGGCCTAACGGAAATAAAACTGTCCCTGCTCCACTGCCTCCTCTCTTCCGTAACTGGGCTCAGAGGCTGCAGTGGGCTCAGAAGGCTGCAAGTGGACAGGTCTGATCTGGTCCCTCAGCACAGGGTGGGTCTTGGAACTAAAATATTAAATAAAAGGGGCCATTTCAGGGAGGATGTGGAACTGAATAGGGGGTTGGAGGGATGGTTTAGAGGTGAGTGCTTCTCTTCCAGGGGACCTGAGTTCAGTTCCCAGCACCCAAGTCAGGCTGTCACAACTGCCTGTGAGTCTAGCCCAGGGAGATCTGAAGCCTTGGGCCTATGGGCACCTACACTTACATACACAAACACATGATGAAGAATGAAGGTAAATCTTAGAGATAAATATGAGAGTTTATGCCTGCATCCTCAGCTCTAGGAAGTCAGTCTGGAAGGCCAAAGACACAGTATCCTATTGTATAAGAAAGGTGACATCGGCCAGGCATGGTGGTACACACCTGCACTCTCAGTACTTGGGAGAGTTCAAGGTCCTCATTTACACAGCAAATCTCAGGCTAACTTAGGGCTAGTTTCTTTAGGGCTAGTTTCTTTAGGGCTAGTTTCTTTATGCGAAGAAACAAAAACTAACTACAAACATCATTATTGCTTTTCAGGAGAATAAGACCATTAATCGGCTTACACATGTATATGTACATGTACATTTCTACACATACATGCATATAAATAGAAGTGTAGACTTTATATAGCATTCAAAAATCAATAGGGCGCCGGGCGGTGGTGGCACACGCAAACCTTTAATCCCAGCACTTGGGAGGCAGAGGCAGGAGGATTTCTGAGTTCGAGGCCAGCCTGGTCTACAGAGTGAGTTCCAGGACAGCCAGGGCTACACAGAGAAACCCTGTCTCGAAAAAAAAAAAAAACAAAAACAAAAATCAAAAAAAAAAAAAACCCCAAAATCAATAGGGCAAATGTGATATTTTCTTTTTAAAAATACTTTATTTAGTCTGTGGTGTGCACACGTGTGTGTATGTGTGTGTGTGTGTGTGTGTGTGTGTGTGTGTGTGTGTGTGTGTGCATGTCTGTGTGTGCATGTGTGTGTGTGTGCGCACATGCGCTCCTGAGAATGAGTGCATGTGCATGAATACAGGCATAAATAGGTGGGTGTGGTCAAAGGACAATTTTTTGGAAGTTGGTGGTCTCCTTTCACCTGAGTTTTGAGGCAGAGTCTCTCCTGTTTCTGCCACTGCACCACGTACTCCCACTGAGCTGGACCCATGAACTTCCAGTTATTTCTCCCGTTTCTTCTCTTCATTCTTGCTCTAGTAGCGCTGGCATTACTGATATGCACTAGCATGTCCAGCTTCACTAGGTAACCTGGGCACGCCTGAACCTGCTCTGTAGTCCATGCTGGCCTTGAACTCACAGAGATCTGCCTGCCTCTGCTTCCCAGGTTCTGAGGTTACACCTGCATAACTTGACTTTTTGACAACTATAATGAATTAATTTTTATTTTATTCACTAAGTTCAATTTTGTTTTGTATCTAAGAATGAACGATTGATCCCACTGCCTCTCTCTACCTCCCAAGTGCCTGGATTATAAGCATATCCCATCATATTTGATTGATATGGCCCTGGCATTGAACCCAGGACCTCCTACATACTAGGCAAAAATGCTACCAACTGAGGTATGTCTCCTGCCTTGAGTTTTATTTTTCTGAGTCAAGGTCTTGCTGAGGACTGGATGGGGGCCAGGATAACCTGGAACTCTGGCTCAGCAGGTCCTGCCACCAAGCCTTACTGCCTGAGTTCAGTCCTTGCAACCCACATGATAATAGGAGAAAACCAATTCCTGAGTCTCCCTTGCCACAACATTAATTATACACTTGAAAAGGCTTAGCCAGGCCGGGCGGTGGTGGCGCACGCCTTTAATCCCAGCACTTGGGAGGCAGAGGCAGGCAGATTTCTGAGTTCGAGGCCAGCCTGGTCTACAGAGTTGTAAAAGACCACTCTGTTCCGCAAGTCAGGGTCTAGCAAGAGAGAGAGAGTGGGGGGAAGAAGGGGAAGAGATGCGAAGAATAGAGACAAGCCAGAGGATCTGTAGTCAAGACTTCTTTACTGTCTCCACCATACACACACCACTACACCTACTACTACTACATCACACCTACAAGGAAATCCTGGGTATTTATAAGCACACGCAGGAGAACATGGGTGAAAACATTTTACCACGTGCACTATACAGCTGGGGTCACTAAACAGCAAAACAAGCTATGTGGGATAAACAAGATATTTGTCAGAGTGTGCTCAGCTGTTGTAGGCTGTTGAAAAACCAAGTCTCTATCAGGGTAAATGGCTCCAGGTGGCTGCAAAGATGATAGCTGCTTTCTAGCCGCTTTCTGCTAAAAGTCGGCTCCCAACACAGAGTGAGTTCCAGGACAGCCACAGCCAGGGCTACACAGAGAAACCTTGTCTCGAAAAACCAAAAAAAAAAAAAAAAAAAAAAAAGGCTTAGCCAGGGTTGTTGGCACATACTTGTGGTCTCCACTCCTCAGAAGGCTGAGGCAAGAGGATCAGCTGAGACTATGAACACAACATGATAAGGCTCCAACTCAAACCATCGTGACTTAGCATCTGTTCACTCCTCCCATAAATACTTCCCAATCTAAAGAAGTACAGTGAGCAAGGGGCAGCCCTCAGAGAACCTTGCTTGTGTGTCTCCTCTGTCTAGTCCCTGAGGTCAGAGCATGTGCTGTGTTTAGCTGATATGCTTGAAGTGAATGAATGAATGAATGAATGAATGAATGAATGAATGGTTTAGGATAATGGAACTCCCTGTCATCCTGTGAGGGACTGAACCTGTCTGAAAGGTGAAGAAACCAGAACAAATTCAAAGTGGCTTGCTCAAACATTTAACGTTAATTAGCCATCAAGTGCTCCTGGAACCCACTGTCCTGGTGGGTTTATGTGTTTGTCTGTCTGTGTACATGTGTGGGGTGGGGCCTGGGGAGGGGATGGGATCCAGGATCTCACATGTGTTCAGCATACTCCCTGCCGCTGAGCCTCTGGCCTGCTCTGTGGCATCTTACAGAACACAATAGGCTTCAGAAGATGGATGTTGTCGTGGTCTGTGCTGGCTTCCTTGCTTCCACTTTCTCCCTGTGGTCTCAGTAACTGTGTCTTTGTGAGGATCAGGTTTCCATCCTTTGGCTGGGTTACTTTGGGTAACATTTGTGGCTTTGTGGCTCCCTGCTGGCTACACAGCCTGGGTTCCCCAGTGAGCTGCTGTCCTGGATATTTCTCTTGGTGCCGTCCAGTCCTGCTGTCTGTGTGTTCCCCAAGGCAGGCAGGCTGCGCCCATGTTTCATCAGCATTAGCCTTAGATTTGGGCCAAAGTCATCCCTGCTGTGGGTCTTGTGTTTCACAGGATCTGGCTCAGCCTCTGCTGCAGTGACCTCCGTGAAGGGACAGAGATGCTGTAGTCTAGGCTCTTGTCCACCAGAGGCTGTCCTATGCTTGTCCACAGTTTTAGTACCTGGACCTTTTCATTTCTCATGCAAACGATGTTGGCCTGCTTGGAGAAACCATGTAGGTCTCCTCCCTTTTGCTCACTTTCCTGGGCACCTCCAGGCCAAGGTCAACATGGATAGAACCTGGAAAAGCAGCTCAAAGTTTCCAAACCTGTGCCCTTAAGGGACCATTTCAGACTAAGTTGGGAACAAGAAGAGGGGGCAGGCTGTGGGATGGCACAGAACCCCCACGGCTTTGAAATTTGAAACTGAAGTCTGGCCTGGCAGATTGGAGTACAGGCACGGATTTGTCAAGGTAGACGATTGGTATGTATTTTACTTAACACTCTGTCAATTTAATTTCTAACGTTTAGTATTTGCACATACGCTGTGTGGTCCCTATGTCTGTGCTTGCCCTGGGCTTTGCAACTGTTAAAGGCAGGTCTGGGGCCAAGAATGTAGCTTAGTAGCACACGGAGTACTCTAAGCTCAACCCGGCGTACAGAAGGGGAAAAGAAGAGGGTATGTTAGCATTTGTTTTGAGGGCTGGGCTGTAGCTCAGTTGGTAGAGTCCTTGCCTACCTGGTGTGTGAAGCCCAATGCCCCGTACCCTGATTCTCTGAAGACTGAGTTCGATCCCCGACACCATACAAACTGGTTGTGGTGCTGCACACCTGTAATTCTTGCCCTTGGGAGGTAGAGGTAAGAGTTCCAAGTCACCCTTGGCCTTCTGGAAAATGTAATAAGATGGGGGACAGACTGGGGAGATGGCTCAGAGGTTAAGGGTGGTAGCCCAGCTCTCAGCACTACACTGAATGGCCCCCAGCAACCTACAGCTCTAGCTCCTGGGAATGCAGCACCCTCTGCTGGACTGTGAAGGCACTTGAGTTGTCACCACGCGCACACACACACACACACACACACACACACACACACAGAAAAACAAAAATAAAATCTTTAAGAGAAAAAAAGTAAAAATAGTGAGAGTGCCCCCTCTCCCGTTGAAATAGAAAGAAAGCCTGCTCTCTCTCATCCATAGGTCCTTCAGTGACACCAGCCTCTTCCAGGGTATCCTCTCCTACCTCACATACCTTTAAAAAGGGGAAAGATAAAGCCACACTCTATGGCCAGGTCCATAAGTTACACTATGTCCAGATGGTGGCAACTGCCTAGCAACTTCTTTTCTTCTCCTTCTTGAAACAGGGTCTCACTCTGTAGACCAGGCTGGCTTCTAACTCACAGAGATCTGCTTGCCTCTGCCTTCTGGGCCCTGGGGTTAAAAGTATGCACCACTACACCTGGTTTGTAACTTCTCAAAAAAAAAAAAAAAAAAAGCCATCAGCCTGATTTACACTGTTGTGGGACAAAAAACAAGAAAGTAAATTGAGGAAAGGAAGGAAGGAAGGGGCAACACCAGGCTCACTGATGCCTGATACCCCTTCATACTCTTCCTGCATACTGACTGTTCCTCCAACATGCTGAACACTTGTGTGTGTGTGTGTATGTGTGTGTGTGTGTGTGTGTGTGTTTCTGGGGTTTAATCCCAGTGCCTCATGAACACCAGTCAATCGCTCCGCCTATCAGCTGCATCCTGAGCCCTGTGGAAGCACCCAGCTGCAGCGTTTGCTCCCTCATCCTTATCAGCTGGGCCTTCCTTAACTGCATCTGCCTATGCTCTTTCCTGCCTGTATTTTCTCCATAGTCCTTTTTGCTGTTTAACATACAGGACCCAGTTGTTTTCCTCAGCTGTCTGGCTGTCTTTGCTGGAACACATACCGCAAACTTTTAGTTGCTGAATCCCCAACCCTCAAAGCTGTGCCCAACAACACAACAGGTGTGCAATAGAAAGTCTGGTGGCTCGCACTTGTGATCCTAGTATTTGGGAGGTTGAGGCAGGAAGATTGCTAAAAATTTGAGTCTACTTGAATTTCACCTCAATTTTTAAAAAAGTTAGAATATGCAAAGCACCAGCTGGCTCTCAGCTCTTGGGTCCCCAGGCGCCGCTGGTGGGCAGCGGAAGGGCTGAAAACAAAGTGGGGGCATATGGGTTAGATTGGCCCATAGCTGAAGGGGAGAAAAGGAAAGAGTGCTCTGGATGGGTCCCTTGGGGATGAGAGTTCTTGGTTGCAGTGGCTCAGCCCCATGGCTGGCTTGGCTCGTTTGTCTGGGTTGGTGGTTTCCATAGCTGGGAACACAAGAGAGTTCTTCTGTGGGAGATTAGGCAGCAGCATGAAGGCCTGCCCCACTGTTCCCCATGGCGTATTTCCTTTTTTTTTTGTTTTTGTTTTTGTTTTTGTTTTTTCGAGACAAGGTTTCTCTGTATAGCCTTGGCTGTCCTGGAACTCACTCTGTAGACCAGGCTAGCCTCAAACTCAGAAATCCGCCTGCCTCTGCCTCCTAAGTGCTGGGATTAAAGGCGTGCGCCACCACCACCCAGCCCCATGGCATATTTCGAAGAAGAGAAACAGTCCAGAGTCTTAAGATGTTCATTGTTATGGCGGAAAGTAGATGAAAACTATACCCCAGTTTCCTCAGGGCAAGCCTGAGGTTAAATATCTTTTGTAAGGAGGAGGGTCTGAGAAGGAATGTTTAATTGGCTACGCCCCTCTGGCCTTTAGGTACCTCATTAATATGGAGATCTGACTTGAGGCTCCTAGCTGAGAGACCCAAATCTATGGAGGTCTGTGGCCTTGGGTCAGGAGCCTGGTGTCTGGGAGTGTGGCAAACACCTACCATCCCTTGCAGGGAACCCTGTGGGATCACTTGCTGGGTCATCAGGGTTTCAAACCTAGCTCAACCAGAAATCAGGCTGCCTTTCATGGTCCTACAGCTTCAAGCTTATGAAATCAGTATCCCATCTGGTTTGAAGATGCAAAGTTAAGAGTACAAATGGTAGCAAGAGACTGGGAAGCCTTTGCTCACTGTTTTGACTGAGACAGATGATCTTGCTAAGTAGCCTAGGCTGACTGTAAGCCTTTTTAAAGATTTATTTATTTTATGAATATGACAGCTCTATCTGCATGTATACCTGCAGACCAGAAGAGGGCATCAGAACTCATTATAGATGGTTGTGAGTCGCCATGTGGTTGCTGGGACCCCGGGCCTCTGGAGGAGCCGCAGGTGCTCCAGCCCCTACCGTGACCTTTTGACCCGAGTACTATACTCCTGAGGGCTTTCTGTAGGCTTGTGCCATTAGGCCCAGTGAAACCCCCAATTCTTGCTTTTGTTGCTGTTGGTTTTGTTTTGTAATTCAGGATGGCCCCAAACTTGCTTTGTAGCTGAGAATGACCCTGAACTTAATTTTAAAATTATTTTATTGGAGCTAGAGAGATGGCTCAGCGGTTAAGAGCACTGACTGCTCTTCCAGAGGTCCTGAGTTCAATTCCCAGCAACCACATGGTGGCTCACAACCGTCTGTAATGGGATCTGATGCCCTCTTCTGGTGTGTCTGATGAGAACAACAGTGTGCTCACACACACAAAACAAAAGAAATAATAATCTTTAAAAGGTTATTTTATCACTGTATGTGTATATACGTTCTGCCAGAAGCTGGACCATTTTGTAGCCATGCTACATTTGAACTCATGACATTCCCCTTACCTCAGCTTCTAGTGCTGGGATTAGACTACAGATGTATACCACCATGTCTGGATTTAAAATGTATCTATTATTCATTTATTCTTCTATGGTATGAGTGTTTTGCCTGCATGTATGCCTGTACCACATGTAAGCCTGGTATTGGCAGAGCCTAGAAGAGGGTGTCAGATTCCCTGGAACTGGAGTTGCGTACAGTTGTGAGATATCCCTACGGGTGTTGGAAATCAAACCCAGGTCCTCTGGAGGAGCAGTCAGTTCTCTTAACAGCTGAGCCATCTCTCCAACCCTGGATTTTTACTTTTTCCAACCTACACTGCAAACTAAAGTCCTCTTATGAGCCAGATTTCCCCTCTGCTCTAGTTTGTATGTCCTAGCCCCCAGCACTTTGCTAACTAACGACATTTGGATATAGGACCAGTGAAGGTTTAGATGGTTTAGCACCCTGAAGCTAAATGCTCCAGGATGTACTAGTGATTTCCGGCAACTTGGAAGATTGAGGCCAGAGGATTGCCAGAGCCGAGGAGTTTGAGACCAGTTTGAGTAATAAAGGAAGAACCTGTTTCAAGGTGAATGGGGGCTAGACACAGTCATACACAGGAGAGACAGAAGGGTAGACAGCCATTGACAAGTTAAGGCAAGACCTCAGAAGAAGCCAGCTTGTGGTCCCTCCATCTCAGGCTTCCTGACTAGAGAGCACAGAGCCAACATAAATCTTGTTTAATAAATGCTGGCCGCCCTTGTCTGTGCCCTGTCTATAGGGCTTCCCTGTGGAAGCCCAAGAAAACGATATAGCTCCTTTTGTCCCCCTCTTTACCTCCCTGTCAAGACCACAGCTTTACTGCTGTTTCCTGTTCTCCACCTGAGACCTGGCTCACCCTGTGACTTCCTGGTATGTTTAGCCACCAGAACAGAGAAACTCAGCTTAGTTAATGGTGGGTGTGGAGGGACTCACTGTCACCTCTGCTCAGCTCCAGATTTTGATCTTTTCAAACCCTATCTTTGAGGGTTTGGGGCTTTGGGAAGGCAGGGCCTGGGACTACAGAAAGCAATGTGGACCGTGAAATTTGGCAAGGTCAAGCAAGGGACTGTTATGAAGGGGTGGGTATGGGTATGACGAGGTGGGCACACCTCACAAGGGAAGTCACCCGCATGCCCACTCATTCCATCTTGAGGCTGTGTCCTAGTCCAGCTATATGCCAATTCCTTAGGATTGAGCCTAGAGTTGCTTCTTTTTGCTATGTTGTTATCAACTTAAGAATGCTGGGAAGTTTTACCCAGCTCAGGGCCTCAACAGTGTAGTCTAAGCTGCCATCACAATAATATGCCAATTAAAGGGATACCTAGTTGGGGCTGAGATGGCTCAGTAAAGTGCCTGCCAGCCAAGCTTGAGGATGGACCGCACTCAATAAAAGGCTGGCTTGGAGTGTGTCTGTAACCTCAGGGCTATGGGTGAGAGACAGGCAAATTCTTGGAGTTCACTGGTGAGCAAAAGTCCACCAGGTAGAGCATGATCAAGGAAGACACCCGGAGTGACCTCTGGCCTCCATACATGTGTTCACATACATACACATACACATATGCACACATACTTACATGCACATACATCCTGCATGAATAACACACACACACATATGTATGCACACATGAACATTAATGGCAACAAGGAATGGGAGCAGATGTAACAGTGTGGCATGTTGTGCAGCAGCACAGATAAAAGGGTTCAGTTATCCCAAGTTCACATTCAGAGATTTGACATGAGCTTTAGATTTAAACTGAGGAAAAACTGGAGCAGAAGAAGAGAAGCTGCAACATCTAGCAGTCTTAGCCACAGTGAGGGCTGAGCTACATTGTCTCACTTATGAGTCTGTTCAAGGCATCACTGTGGTCATCTAAAGTGGCAAACTAGTTCCCAGGAGAACACACCTGCGTGCAGCCTAGACATCATGGGGCAGCCCTCCTTCCTTAAACTGGGTAATGTCCTGCTGGGAGTCTCCCTGTTCCTTGTAAGTAATTTTTCCTTTAAATGAGAAAGATGTGTTTATCCACTAGTCCTAATGCCTTGATGCTCCTTAAATATCAGGTGGCTGCAGGTTTAGGGCAATGACTGAATGCCAGGCTTTAGCAAAAGTAATTTCTCCTCTTTTTTCTTCTCTTCTTCTTCTTGTTCTTTCTTCCTACCTTCCTTTCCTTTCTTTCTTCCTTCCTTCCTTCCCCCTTCCCTCTCTCTCTCTCTCTTTTTTTGGTTTTTCGAGACAGGGCTTCTCTGTGTTGTCCTGGCTGTCCTGGAACTCACTCTGTAGACCAGGCTGGCCTCGAACTCAGAAATCCGCCTGCCTCTACCTCCCAAGTGCTGGGATTAAAGGTGTGCGCCACCACCGCCCGGCTCTTTCTTTCTTTCTTTCTGAAACAGGGTTCCTCTGTGTCCTCCTGGCTGTCCTGGAACTGGTTTTATAGACCAGGAACTCACAGAACTCTGCCTGCCTCTGCCTCCCAAGGGCTGAGATTAAAGATGTGAGGCAATACTGCCCAGCAGCGAAAGCAATTCCTAAGTATCTGTTGTAAGTGAACTTGGGCTCTTTCTGTAGCAGTTTTCTCCTCTCTCAACTTGGACCACAGGAGGCACTGTCTAAAACAAAACAACAAAACAAAACAAACTAACAAAACCCAAAGCAAATTATAACAAAGTACCATCATGATAGGGAATTCTCAGTAAGGATCTGTCTCTTTCCTCTCTCTCTCTCTCTCTCTCTCTCTCTCTCTCTGTGTGTGTGTGTGTGTGTGTGTATCAGACGGGTCTATCAATCTCTACCTTGTTTTTCTTTTTTTGGTTTATTTAAAAATTTGTAAAAGATGTACTTACTTTTTATATGTATGAGTATTTGCTTGCATACACATATGTGCACCACGTATATGGAGTACCTTTGAGGCCATAAGGGAGTGTCAGACTCCCTGAAACTGGAGTTACAGACTATTGTGGTCATGTAGGTAGTACTCTTAACCACGACGCCATCTTCTCAGCCTGTTTGGGTTTGTTTTCTCGAGACAGGGTCTCACCGCATAGACTTGGCTGTATTATTGTCCAGCTCTGTCCTCCAAGCCAAAGTCTTTTTAACACCATCTGTCTGTCTGCAAAACATCATCACAACTGGGCTGCTTGACTGCTGACATCTGGTTGTTCCTTCCAGCAGCTGTACGCAATTTAGCCCTAATTCTGTGGTGTGTGGGGGGAGGTGGTGGTGGTGGTGGTGGTGGTGGTGGTGGTGGTGGTGGTGGTGGTGGTTTGGTGGCGGTGGCGGTGGCGGTGGCGGTGGTTAGAGAATACAGGTGAAGAAGAAGTCACCGACCATGTGACTACAAGGAAGCCATCATCCATGCTTGGTCTATAAGTGTGTACAGTAAACTCATTGGTTTCCTCAGGTGAACTATGGTAGAACAGTCCTTTAATTTGCCCTTAGGAGGTGGAGGTAGGTACTACTTACAGCTCCCCACTGAAAGTATTTTGGCAATAACTCTACGCACCGAGCCACCTCCCCGGGCCCAGTATTTTTACTTTTTATTTTTTAATTTTATTCCTCTTTTCTTCTTTTAACTTTTTAAAGTAACTGTGTGTGTGTGTGTGTGTGTGTGCGTGTGTGTGTGTGTGTGTGTGAGAGAGAGAGAGAGAGAGAGAGAGAGAGAGAGAGAGAGAGAGAGAG
>JANHMN010000002.1:44233686-44271995 GCA_030674055.1 Rhabdomys pumilio
GGGGGGGGGGGGGAGTTAAGGTCCAAAGACCAGCTTAGTCTCTGAGGGAGTCTTGGCAAAGGTCCTTATCACCTGTCCATCTCACTGTGAGGTTCCAGTCGGAGTTGTGAGGTGAGGGGAGTGTCCTAGCTAGCCAGACACCAGTGTTCCCTTGCTGGTCTGAGGCCATTCTCGTCTTTGCTGTGAAAGCTCTTAGGAAGCAGAAGCCCTTCCAGTATGTTCACCTGTGTCCCTGGTACCTCAACATAATTACTCTCTGTTGCAAAACAATGGCGTTCTGTTGACAGTGAATGAAGAGTCTGCCTTCTTTAGAGAACAGGTGGATTTGCAGCTGGCAAGGAGAAGGGCTGGGGATGTGACTCAGTTGGTAAGGTGCGTGCTTAGCACACATAGACTGCCTTTGATTCCAAGCACGACATAAATCCTTGCTGCCACAGTGCCGAGAAGGTAGAGGCGAGAGGGCTAAGGTTCAAGAGTACCCTCTGCTACACACAGAGCTTGAGGCCAGCCAGGAAGACGAGATCTTAAAGATGGACCTGTGGTCTCCTTTTGTTTTGTTTCGACAAAGTCTTTGCTCTGCTGTCCATTTTGTCCAGGATGGCACTGATGGCCTTGAACTTGTGATCCTTCTGCCTTGATCTGCTCAATAGCAAAGACTTCAGATAGACACCGAGCTGCACTCCACCCCCAATCTGTAATCCTTTCTAAGAAAGAAACGTTTGCTTGGATCAAAGAGCAAAGCCGATGAGGCCACTGTGAATTTTGCCATGTGGATATGGAGGAGGCTTTCCTACAACGTGGAAAGAAGAGTTGGCAAGGTTAAAAGAAAGGACTTGGAGAACCGGTGCAGCCGGTGATTGGACCAAGATAGTGCATATATTCACATCTGTGGGCTCTCGTACAGACAGACAGACAGACAGACAGACAGACAGACAGACAGACATGTGGAAGTATGTCCCCCTTCCCATTCAGTGGGCATGTGGGAGCCACCATGGAGGATGGGGCCATTTCACACAGGAACAGGACAAGAGGGCCTAGGGTGTGTCTCCTTTCATACACAAGATGCCCACGGGTAACAGCCAATCAAGAACAGTAGGTTGTATAAAGACAGTTGTGTGGCTGCTGGGGATCCTGTGTGAGATATGTAGGAAATAAAGAAACTGGCAAGAGTCCTCCCTCAGTCCAACCCAAGTACACGGCTGAAGTACCACGAGCGCCTACTAGAGGCCTTGCTTGTTGGAGGAGGAAAACCTTTGCAGGCTAAAGCACTGACTAAAGCAAGGGACCTCACAAGGCAATTGGAGTATCAACCAGTTCCTCGGGGTCTGTTTTCCAAAGAGAGGCTGGGTCACGTCAGAAACTGAACGCGCTGTAACAGGTTATGCATGCTGTACTGTGAGGGACTCCTAGAAGGGAGCTTGTGGGTACACAGGTAGCCCTGCATCCTTAAGATCTGAGGATCAGGGAAATGGCCAGGGTGGAGACGATGACATTACTATCTCCAACTACTGACCCTCACAACGAGCCAGCCTTGAGTTAGGGGCTTCCCGGCATTCAGTTCTCCTCTTCTCTCCCTTCTGCAGAGAAGACTGATACACAGTGGCAATTTATATTAAGTTAAATTAAACGGAGTAACACATTCAGTCCCTTGTTCCTAGTGGCTAGGGCAGCTAAACAACATCTCTGTACTACAAGAAGTTTCCTGGCAGGTCTCACAGATTCACAGAAGATCACATTTCCCATAGGGAAAATCAGAATCCAGATGAAAGTCGATATGACCTAATGGGGGCTGCTAAGTTAATATGGCAACCAGGAGTCCCAGGCTTTTCACCTGGCTACTGATATCCAAGGCCATCTCAGGAATTTTTTTCCTCTTCAGCGTTTAGTCTAAGGGGCTGGAGAGATGTCTCCACTCCTCTTGGATGCATATACACCATTCAGGTTTATAGCGGCTGGAAATGAATACAGCTTGATTCATTTTGAACTGGTAGAGTCAAGACAAAGCAGACAAGAGCTTAGGCTCTGGGTGGCTTTTTCCTTTGCAGACTGTAGCATCCATTCGCGCCTCCTCCAATCATTCATTCCACAAACACACTGAACACCAGCTAGTGTTAGGTTTCCAGAAACCCTATCTTTTGCCTCCTGGGGTTGCTAGAAGAGGCTTGAAACTCCTTAAAGAAAAGACGGAGCTGTTCGTTATCTGCAACTAAAAGGAGCCCTCGAGATCCACTCCGTGCCAAGAAGAGTCTTCTAAAAAGGATGGTGCCTATCAGATGGCCTCAGGCCAGGGCTCTTCAGCTGGCAGGAACAGGTCCCAGGTCAGAGATGGGCGGACCGGGGCGGGGCGCTCGCCCGGTACCTGAGGTGGCCACCAGAGGGCAGCCAGGGAGCGCGCCCGACCGGGGCGAAGCCCCAGGTAAGTGTGGCTAAAATGGGGCCACCCCCATTTTTGGGGCCCAGTCTCTTGGGACCCCGGTATGTGTGTTTGGCTCCAAGATGGGGGCTAGAGCGCGTGCACGCGATGGTCCCAGAGCTAAAACTCTGATTCTGGAGATGGTGAAACCTGGGGTGGGACCCGGCGGCCAGCTGCCCTTCTGGGTTTGCCTGCCCTCTCTCTCCCTCGGTTACCGGGGACTCTGATCTGCACGAGATCTGTCCCGGGACAGCGTTGCTGTCCGCTCCGCTGGCGGGCTCTTACTCCTAGGGTTTAGCCCACAGCTCGGAGCGGAGGATGTACCTCCCGCAGTCCCGGGTGTGTCCCCGGCGCGGGGTGCGGGCTGGTGGGGGGAGGGGCGCGGGAGGTGCGGACGGCAGGCGGCGCTGGGGCGAGCGCGCCCGCGAGTGAGTCAACAAGTGCGGAGCCCAGCGAGCGCGCGCGGGTGGCGGGAGGGGCCTGCAGGTGGTGACTCCCGGCGCGGTCCCTCAGTGCCCGGCCGAGGTGGAGTGGGCAGGATCCAATGTTTTCGGTGACTGGCGTTTGTGTGGGGTGTCCTTGGCCCTGGACGCTGGTCTCAAACGGGCTGGCTGGCGTTCAGGAGTAAGAATCCGAAAGCACGTGGAGCCTTTGAGTGTGCAGGGTGGAGGGTGTCCTCCGTGCCAGCCGGTTCTGCCCCTGGAAGCCCCCTCCCTGCGGTCAGCCAGGTTTGGGGGGAGTGTTTCAATCCACGCGGGGCGCCACCGGGAGCTCAGGATGGCGACCCTCCCTGCCCGCTCCCAGGGGCTTCAGGCGGTCTGCGAACTCTGAGGTGGAGCAGGGCAGAGCGACCCGATTTTCCACCAGTGTGTCTGATACATATTAGAGGTTATAGTTCAGGCTCTGACTCGCCTCCACCCGGAGAGATTGCGCCTTCCATCACAGCCTCTTGACAGCCGCTTGGCTCCCAACTGAAAAAAGCAGAACCGTGAGGCGAGCTGTAAGTTTTGCTCTCACCGTCACATTTTCCACAAGTGCTCAGCACCTGCTGCTGTCCTCCTCCCTAACCCTGCAGCCCAGACTGCAGTCCTGCCACTTAGCCAAAGCTGCTAACTGGCTTTCCAGCGAGCCTCCCTCCCTCCTGACTCCACTCCATACCCACCGCCTTAGGGGTTGGGGGGGCTCTGTTTTGCAGCCTTCCCTACCGGCAGTCTTATTTCTGGGCAGGCTGTCCTCCCTTTTGTTCCCCACTTATTTCTTTTTCAGCCCTCTTTTCTTGCTTCTGCTTTCTGGGCCCAGTTCATGGTTTCTCATGCAGTGGCCTTGGGGAGGCTTCTGGGTCACACTAACTCGTGCCTAGTCCTGTCCAGGCTTTCTTTTCTCCAGTACCCCACAGTCACTCAAGAGTAGTCTGAATCTGGACGGGTGTCTCAGACAGGAGCCTTTCTCATTCTATCAGACTACATTTGCCTCTGAGGGGTCTGGCCTCTCTCTCTCTGGGATGGGTTGGCCCTGACCTGGGACAAGAATACTGTAGACTAGAATACTGACTTCTGCTGCCGGCCTGCATGCAGCAAACAATCAGACATTGTCACCTCTAGGAGTGGCTTTTGAACCGTCATTGACCTCTAAGAAATCCCCAGTGTCCGGTTTTCCTCAGGCCTTTTGGGGTCTGCTCCTTTGCTGGGTTCTTGGGCTTTCAGTCCTGGGCTTTGTTCACACTGGTTTCCAATCCTGAATCTTCTCTCTTCCCCCTCACTGTCAGTCACCCTTGTCCCTCCCTGTACTACTTGGCTCAGGTGCTGTTGCCTGAGAAAGCTTGATCCTCCTGCCTGGAATTCCACTGATCCAGGATCCCTTTCCCAACTCTGCATCCTTTTAACCACAGCTGTCATGCTGTTGCCGTTGCCGTTGCCGTTGCCATTTCCGCCTCTCCCGTTTCCGCCTCTCCCGTTTCCGCCTCTCCGTTTTTCCTCTGGATCCTTAGCACTGCGCATCCTGTTGGTGTTCAGTGAAGTGCCCCCGAGTTTCTGAGAACTTTCCACCCCATGCCTGGAGCCCTGCTCAAACTAAATCTCCCTCGGAGAGCTGCTGATTCTTCCAGATTCTTGGCCATCTGCTCCTCTAGGCTCCGGAGCGGCTTGGTTATGCTGTGTTCTCTTTAAATCCTGAGCATTCTCTGCTGTTGGCTTCTCAACCAAGAGTGGACATTCTGTGTCCTGAGTTGGGCGCTGTACCAAGGGGTCCAGGTGTTTACTGGTTTTTGTGTTCTTGAAGCATTCAGAGAGGTGGATACCAAGATTATTGTCTCCATTCTGCCTATCAGGAAGCAAGCTCAGAGGGGGCCAGGGACCTGTCTGACTCACACCACTTGTATGCAGGTGGGCAGAGCTGAGGTGGAATTCAATCCTTCTGGCTCCAAGCTGTCTTTAGATTCAAGGATTTGTTTGCCCTGAAGGTGTATCAGCGTGCCCTCAGTATCTGGCCCTGGTGTGCAGGG
Organism: Rhabdomys pumilio; assembly: GCA_030674055.1. Lineage (NCBI taxonomy): Eukaryota > Metazoa > Chordata > Mammalia > Rodentia > Muridae > Rhabdomys > Rhabdomys pumilio. The sequence goes on from JANHMN010000002.1 coordinate 44,238,600, forward strand.
CCTCAGTATCTGGCCCTGGTGTGCAGGGCCTCAGTATCTGGCCCTGGTGTGCAGGGCATACTGGTGGCTTGGGACTCTTCTGGACTGTAGGAAAGGACTAGACAACAGACAGATGAGTAATGGGATCCTTGGGTCCAGAGATTGTGACATCAGTCAGGGAGTCCCTGGAAACATGCTGCTTCTGATCTGGCTTTAGAGCTGTGGAGCAGAGAGTTCTGTTGGGATGGGGGGTGGGGAGTAGGGTAGGGGGTCCTCAGGTCTGACCTTCCAGAGTTCCCTAAGTGCCCATCCCCTAGGTACACTTTCAGTCCCCTTTTTGAATCTTCAACTAAGTTTCTTTGGGAGGCCCCCTTCCCTTCTCTTGGAGGCCACTGTCATAGGAAAATGAGCTCTTGCTGTGAAATCCTGTTACCATAGCAACCAGTAGTGTGAGGCCCAAGTCTCCTGCTCCTAGGTCTCTGCACTATGTGCTCGGAGGGGCTTTTTCTGTGTTTGCTGCCTGAAGAAATTAAATATTCCGCTTCGCTTTCTTTTTGAGTAGAAATTAAATTCTTTTGTTTTTTCAAACCAGTGACTTCTGGGTACTGTTTGTGTCCCAGCAGGTTGTAGCCAGGCAGCTGGCACGCCATTAGGGATGACCCCAGGGTGATGTCCCTGGTTTAGATCACATTTATGAGTGATACCCAGTGCTCCATGGGTAGAAGCTATGCTGTCTTGGATGCTTGTCAGGAAAGAGGGACAGCAAGGGCTCCAGGGGTGGGCAAGCCAGCTCCCTTCTGCTGCTGTCTATAGGCCTTGTCCATGGACACCACCCAGAACATGGGCACCTTGGATGTGAAGGAGACAGGGATGCTTTGGGCAGTAATCACAAGCTATTAATATGGGTAAAATGTGGAGATGGAGAGACGGCTCTGCAGTTAAGAGCACTGGATGCTCTTCCTGGTTCAATTTCTAGCACCCATGTGGGAGCTCACAACTGTCTGTAAATCCAGTTCCAGGGTGTGGCACCCTCATACACACACACACATACATACAGGCAAAACATCAATATAAAAATAAATAAGTCATTTAAAAAACTTTAAACAAACAAAAAGAAAGAAAGTAAAAGAAGGATAAGAAAGAAATATGGTCCAAGTGCTCCCAGATGCAGTTTCCTTATTTAGTTCTGTGCTTTCCTTATTTAATTCACTGCCAAGGGAAGTTAGAAGTATTAACATAATCCCCATTTTGCAGGTAAGAATATGCTTCCCCAGAGAAGTTAAGCATTTGTCAGATAACACACAGCAAGTACGTGATGGAGGTGGAGTTCAGTCCTGGGATGTCTGTCCTTATGACTAAGGCTCTGTGTGCTGCTCTATGGCCGATGGAAGGGCTATGATTTAAGACGGAAAGGATGAACAGGGAGGCTGAACAGACCGGCTGCTCTAAGATTCCAGGTGTAGAACAGTCGTTTGCAACACCGTATCAGTGCTTCAACCTGAGCCAGAAGCTACAGCAGGGGAAAGGCATGTTCCGAGAGGGTTCAGACTGACATCGGTAAATAACCAATTATGGGAGAAAGGACTCAGAGTCCTTAGAAACCAGGGCATATGTAGACACTAGAACCTCATTACAGGTGAGAATGAGCAGTTAACAGCCTCATGAGTCACACAAGCAGAAATCAGAGCGAGCTACAGGCTAATATAGTGCTACCCCAGAGGTGGAAGGATAGTTGCAGGACCTGCTATGTAACCCAGGCTGACCCTGAACTCAGGTTCAAGCAATCCTCCTGCCTTGGCCTCACCAGACTTTTTTTTTTTTTTCCTTTTAATTTTATTGGTCAAGTATTGTGTTTATACTGTCAGAATTTATCACTCCCCTACTCTCTTACTGAGAACAGAACTCAGGGTCTTATACATGGAAACAAAGACTTAACAACTGAGCTGTGGCCTAAACCCAGAATTCACTCGTGTGTCCTTTGGTGTATATAGTATACGTCAATAGAACATACTAAAACAGAAGAAGGGCCACAGTGAACAGAACCCTGGGGTGTGAAGACAACTCTTCAGCACATGAGCTGTTCACCTCACTGACTTTACCTACAACCTTGGTTTTTGGTGACACGTGGGAGGGGACATGAGAGTGAACTTCTATGTCTTAGAAGGAGTTGGCTTAGGGATGGGGGTGCTGGGAGAGCCAGGGTTAGCTCTGCTTGTGCCCTTTGCACAGCACTGGCTCTGTCTACAGGGGAGATCACTTAACTATCAGGTGGCTACTTGGCATGGACACGGCTCCCATCCTCCTCCCGTCATGGGCCAGGAGTGAAAGGGTGAGGGTCCATGTATCCACACTGGCTAGTTACCAGGGGTTGGGTCTTCCTGGAGGAACTGCAGGATATGGGTCTGGTTGTTCTAGGAGACCCAGCCCAGACCTCAGACCTCAGTCAGTCCTCAGAGCGAGCTGTCAGTAAAAGAGCATTGCAAGGCCTGTGGCAGACTGCAGAGCCCAGCTGTGCTTCAAGAGCGCCCCTCTGTTCGCGCTGCATTTTCATGCTGCTAAAAATACCCGAGTGCCTTATGTAAGACTGCAGGTACCGCGTGGACACCTTACGTAAAAGCACTCCCTAGACCCTGGACAGTCAGTCACATGTCTCCATGACCATTGTGGCACAGTTATGAAGCTGCTGGTGTTTGCCTGTCAAGGAAGAGAACTGTGATTGGTGCCCTGTCCTGTCAGTCGTGGTTTTGCCTCATTCACCTGTTGGTGTGGTTTCATTTTTGGGTGTGACCCATCTGAGCAGTTGACTGGATGCTAGGCTTTGTGAGATTTGCTCTTCTGCTGGTCCCAAGTCACTGACAATGGATCCTCTGCTTCACCAAGATGTAGCATCTCAGAGTTAAAGAGCCTCCTGCATCCTACAGGAGTCTCCTCCATCATGATGAGGTGACCATTCGATTTGGCTTGAGTGCCCACAGTGAGAGGGACAGCTATCTCAGTAGTAGGCTATGATTTTAATAAGAAAGATAAACAATAAAAATGAAGGCATACAGTGCATGTTGAAACCAAGGAGAAATTTCACATGGGCCTGGGCTGTACATCCATGGTTCTGAGGCTTGGAAAAGATGATCACTGTGGATACAGTTTGTGTGTGTGTGTGTGTGTGTATGTGTAAATCAAACACAACACCTTGGGCATGCCAGGCAAGTACTCTATAATTGTCAGTCTCTAAGGTATATGTATTACAAAGTCCATTTTTTTTTTTTAAAGTTCATCCATTTTAAGATCATGTCTTAGTTAGGGTTTCTATTGCTCTGAAGAGACACCATGGCCATGCAACTATTATGAAGAAAAACATTCGATTGGGGTAAGCCATTTAGAGGCTTACCATTCAGAGGTTTACCATTCAGGGGTTTAGTCATTACTGTCATGGCGGGGATCATGGCAGCATGTAAGCAGACGTGGTGCTGGAGAGGTAGCTGAGAGCTCTACATCTGAATCTGCAGGCAGCAGGAAGAGTAAGCCAGTAGGCCTGGTGACACACTTCCTCTAACAAGGCCTCATCTCCCAGTAGTGCCACTCCCTATGGCCCTATAGGGGCCATTTTCATTTAAATCACTACAGAACATGACTTCCTTTAATTTTTTTTTCTTTTTTGTAGTGCTAGGGATTACGTATAGGCTTCACATGCTAGGCAAGTGCCATACCGTAGAGCTATAATCCGGCCCTATATTTTGTTTGTTGTTTTTGAGACAGGGTCTTACTGTGTATCCGTGGTTGATGCAGAACTCACTGTATATCATAAGCCTTGCCTGTCCCACACAGCAAGATCTCACAGGTTCAGGATCCTTTCTGTAATTCAGTTTTTCCATTCTGTCTCGAGCTTCTCTCCAGTCTTATCTGAATTTATTTTGGTTTAGAATGGGAAGTAAGATGCTTCCTTGATTTTATTAGCTGAGGCTCCGCTGTCCATGTCTCTCACATACTCTTGTCTTCCAAACTCCCAAAGATTGGCCCATTAACTGCTGCTGACAATGTTTGAGGGTTTTTGTAGTCCTACATTTCAAATTCTTCTAATCCCTCCTACAAACCAGTTCCAAGGGCTTAAGAGTCACAGAAGTACCATGGCAGTGGCCTAACTTCTTGTACCAGTTTTCTGTACTGATTACTTTTCCAGTTGCTTCAACAAAATACCTACAAAGCAACTTAAGGAAGGAAGGACAGTCTCACAATTGAGTTTACCATCCTCGTTGGCAGGAAGGGAGTGGCTGAAGGAGCAGGAAGCAGCTGGTCATGTGACATCTGCAAGCAGGAAACAGGAAGTGATGACTGCTAGTACTCAGTTTTCTCTTATGCAACCCAGGGCCTGAGCCTAGGGAATGGTACTGCCCACATTTAAGAAGGATCTTTTTGCCTCAGTTAACCCAATCAAAGTAATCTTTCACAGATGTGCCCAGAGGCTTTTCTCCATCATGATTCTAGAGCCTGTCAAAGAAGCAGAATTGTATAGCCTGTATAGCCATACTGTTAGAAATTCAAGTAAGGACTGGAGAGATGGCTCAGAGGTTAAGAGCATTGTCTATTCTTCATGAGGTCCTGAGTTCAATTCCCAGCAACTACATGGTGGCTCACAACCCATCTGTAATGGGATCTGATGCTCTCTTCTGGTGTGTCTGAAGAGAGCAACAGTGTACTCATATACATAAAATTAAAAACAATCAATTATAAAAGGCAGATATCGAGAGCTTCCTCCTTCCCACATCCCTCAGCCCTCAGGTGCACTAGATTTGATGGGTCCATTTTTCCTCCTTCTGATGGATGTGGAATGTCAGCTTTGCTATAGTATACAAGCATGCAAGTTTCCAGGTTTTCTGTTTTTGTTTTTGTTTTTTCCCTGAATCTGTTATTTTTCCTTTTCTGTCACTTTATCTTTTGTTGTTGTTGTTTTGAGACAAGGCCTTACTGTGTAGCTTAGGATGGCCTGGAATTCACTATATAGTATAATTCACTATATGGTGGGTGGCTCTCAGCTCTTTATATCCCAGGTCCACCTCCTGTGCTGGGATCACAGACATGGCCCACCACGCCTTGCCTTGCTCTCACATTTTCATCATGACTTTATGTTAGTGTCTGGACGTGCAAACCCTTGTTCCTAATTTCCTTGGTTATGCTTGCCTATGTGTTCATTATTCTTTATGAAGTCTATAATGGTTTCATTGCGTTTTCTACACGTATCATTAACATTCCATTTGGGACTGCATTTATGCAATAATAAATAGATGGAGTTTTCCAGCCCAGGGATGTAGTCTTCCCTGTAGTCCGGTTTTCATTTCTGTTGTCTCCTCTCAGAGTGCCCAGTTAAGTTTCGCGGTTGCCTTTTAAAAGGAGTGGTGCACGTTTCCTCTTAGGTGTTTTGAAGACAATTTTAAAATTACATATTTATTTAGTGTGTGAATGTGGAAGTGATTCTCTCCTATCATGTGGGGCCCAGGGATCCAACTTAGGCTTGGTGACTCATTGAGCCATCCTGCCAGCCTGGTGTTTGTGGGTTTTGTTGCTCCTAGGAATATAGTGCTGTTTTTCAGCTAGTCCTCCTTCCCTCCATCTCTCCCTTCCTCTTGCTCTCTCACCCTTCCCCTTTCTCTCTTCCTCCTTCCCTTTCTCCTCCCTCACCCTCCCCTCCCTTCTCTCCCTCTCCCCTCCCCTTCATTCCCCCTCCCTCCTTCCTTCTCTCCTTCTCCCTCCTTCTTCCTCTCCTTCTCCCTCCTTCCTTCCTCTCCCCTCTCTCCTTTCTTCCCTCCCTCTCTCCCTCCCTCTTCCCCTCCTCCCTTTGTCCCTCCCTCTCCCCTCCCTCCTCCCTTCTTTCTCCCCTCCCTTCTCCCTTCCCTCTGTCCCTTTCTTGTGGTGCTGGTGATGGAACTCACTTTACTATTGAACTACCCTTCATACTCTCATTTTCTTGGTGATTGGAGATTATTGACATTTTTATAAAAGTTATTGATTTCTCTCTCTCTCTTTTTCCTTTTAAGTCTTACTATGTTACTTTGGCTGCTTTTGAACTCATGAACTCAAGCTAACTTTCTGCCTTAGCCTCTAAAGTTGCTGGGACCATAGTGCCCATTTAGAAGTTATTTTAAAATTGCTAAATATATATACAAAATAATACAGACACATGTGAGCAGTTTGAACAGACTGATAAGGCAGATATATATTCCTGACTTTGCACACTGATTGTTTTCATTAATTCACTTATTTATTTACTTTACTTGCCAATATCAGCCCCCCATTCGTCCCAGTTACCCCCACTTCACACAGTTCCTCCCCCTCCCCCTCCCCTTGGTATCCACGCACCCAGGCAGATCACGACACTGCAGACTAGGCACATTCTTTCCCACTGAGTCAAGACAAGGCAGCCTAGTTAGAGGAAAGGGACCCACAGTTAGACAGCAGATTCAGCGGTAGCCCTCACTCCAGTTGCTGGGGACCCACATGAAGACCAAGCTGCACATCTACTACATCTGTGTGCGAGGAGGGTGCTAGGGCCAACCCATGTTCACTTTTTGGTTGGTGGTTTAGTTTCTGGGAACCCCTAAGGGTCCAGGTTAGTTGACTCTGTTGGTCTTCCTGTGGAGTTCCTATCCCCTCTGGGTCCCTCAGTCCTTCCCTCAACTCATTCATAAGACTCCCCAAGCTCCATCTAATGTTTGACTGTGGGTCTCTGCATCTGTTTCCATCAGCTGCTGGGTGGAGCCTCTCAGAGGACAGTTATGCTAGCTAGGCTCCTATCTGTAAGTACACCAGAGTGTCATTGATAGTGTCAGGGATTGGTTTTTGTCCATAGGATGGGTTCCAATTTGGACTAGTCATTGGTTGGCTATTCCCTCAGTCTCTGCTCTGTCTTTTCCCTGAGCATCTTTTATGCAGGACACATTTGGGTTGAAGGTTTCATGAGTGAGTTGCTGTTCTTATCACTCTACTAGGCGTCCTGTCTGCCTAAAGGATATTGAGCCACTTAAGGGTCCGTATCCCCCACTGCTAGGAGTCTCACGGAGTCACCCCCATAGAATCCCTGCCCCCACATTCCAGGTCTCTGGCACATCCCAGAGATATCTCCCCTTGCCCACCACCAATTTTTGTTCACTCTCCCCTGCTCTCCCTATACCCGATCCCCCTGCCCTGTCCCCATCCCCATCCCCTCACCCATCCTCTTCCCTCTCTCCATCCACCTTCGATATCTATTTTATTTCTCCTTCTGAGAAAGATTCAAGCATTCTCCCTTAGACCTTTCTTGTTATTTGGCTTTTTTGGGTTTGTAGAGCATAGCATGATTATCCTAAGCTTTATGGCTAATATCCACTTATGAGTACATACCATGTATGCATGGTTTTTGGGTCTAGGTTATCGCATAAGAATAATATTTTCTAGTTCCATCCATTTGCCTGCAAAATTCATGATGTCCTTGTTTTCAATAGCTGAGTAGTCTTCCATTCACACACTGATTTTATACCTCTTCTTAAACAGATCTGTCCACCCTGTCCCCAGAGGACATGCTGACCGAAATAATATATATAATCACTAACTGCTCTTTACAATGTAACTACGCGGGTTTATAGCTTTAATATAGTTTAGTTTTGCATGCATTTGAGCTTTTGGGTTTTTTGTTTGTTTGTTTGTTTGTTTGTTTTTGTTTTTTGGGTTTTTTTTTTTTTTTCGAGACAGGGTTTCTCTGTGTAGCCCTGGCTATCCTGGAACTCACTCTGTAGACCAGGCTGGCCCCGAACTCAGAAATCCACCTGCCTCTGCCTCCCAAGTGCTGGGATTAAAGGTGTGCACCACCACCGCCCGGCGCATTTGAGCTTTTGTAAGTAGAGTCAAATGTATTACTAACAGTCACATTGGTATGTGCATGTGCGTGTATGCATGTATGTGTGCATGCATCTGTGTGTGTGTGTGTGTGTGTGTGTGTGTGTGTGTGTGTGTGTTCTGGAGCTTATTATATCCTTGCCTGTGGCTCTAGTTTCTTTTTTATGACTGTAAGTAAAATGCCCACCTTGTTTGTCCCTTCCATTTGCAGATGGGCACGGGCCTTTTTGCATCTTCCCAGGTTGAGGCCAGTACCTTTCCAGGTACAAGTTCTCTGGGCTGTTGTCTCAAGAGTGGAAGGACAGTCTGAAGCTCTGTGTGTTTTTTCCAGAGTGCCTGCTACCCCTCTCACATCAACCATACTTTGAGTTTATGCTGCCTGGCCCGAGCACATGAGTCTCTCATTGTGGTTTATACCGGCAGTGCCAGTGCGTTGGTTATCATGGGGTTGCGGTTGTTTTGTGGGGGTGCAGTGTTTATGGGTTGTTTGTGTTTCCTCATTCACTCTCCTGTACTTTCCCGTACCCCCTCCCTCCCCCCCGATTCTCAGTGATTCACAGCAGATCTTCACACATTCCCACGGTGGTACTAATCTAACACCTACTTCTGTGTTGTGAAGTCTCTGGGAAGTGGCTTTTCACTCTTAATAGCATCTTTTGAAGAATAAAATAGTTGGATTCTTCAGTGAACCTGCACCAGCTAAAACATAGTGTTGTGTCTGGTCGTCTTCTTTTGCAGTTTGAGGCCCAGACCGCTTCATTCATATGACGACGATGACGCACGTACGATGACTAGAACCAAAGACAGTGGTGTGTGCCTCTCTCATTGCTAAGCACCGACTATATATCTGTTGCCTATTGGTTAATACCAAATCCAAGGTTGTTATATGATCCTTTTTAGTCTCTCTGTGTGGTTTTTGTTTGTTTGTTTTGTGTTTTGATGCGAGGGAGTGAACCTAGGGCCTTCTACATGCTAGGTGAGTGCTCTACCACTGAGTTGCATCCAGAGACCTGTGACAACTCTACTTAGACAGTTGTATTCTTGGGCTGATTAGCTAAACTCTCAAGGAGGCAATCACTATTCATTAGTTAACTGGAAGGACTAGAGAGATTGTTCTGTGTTAGGACATGTGTTACTGTTGCAGAGGACCTGGGTTCAATTCTCAGCACACAGTGACTTGCAACTATTTGTAATTCCAGGCCATCTGACACCCACTTCTGACCTCTATGGATATTATATGCACATGTGATGCATATACATACACAGAGGCAAAACACTGACACACATAAAATAAATAAGAAGAAAAGGGTTAATTGGCAGCTAGCTTTGAATGGTGTACACATCTTTAATCCAGAACTAGAGAGGTGGAGGCAGGTGCAGTTCTGTGAGACAAAGGGCAGCCTGGTCTACACAATGGTTTTTCAGCCAGTCAGGGCTACATTGAGAGACCCTGTCCCAGCTCCCAGGCCACCTGTAATTCTAATTCCAGAGATCTGACACCTTTCTCTTTCCTCCATGGGAACCTGCACACACATACACATGACAGACAGTCACGTGGGCACTCAATTTAAACAAAATCTTTTTAAAAAGAAAGTTAACTGGAAAAGTTTGCAACCAGCTAGGAATGAATTGGTGGCTATGCTTATGCACAAGCCCCTGGGTTTGCTCCTGATCCTCTTCCAGGGTTTCCAAAAGTTAATGGCAAACTGCTTTCAACATCTGGTCTTGGTAGGTTTTGTTGTTGTTGTTTTTCCCCTTACTCAGTTTAAATTCAATTCTGAGTTTTAAAACAATTTTCCCTCAGTCCCCTGTGGCAAGCTCATGAAGAACACTGGCTTAATCTAGAAGGAGAAATGTAGGGGTGAATGTCATTCCCCACAGTTCATTTTTGGAGTCTAGGTTCATCCTTTTCTCTCCTTAATGGACAGCATATCAGATGAGGGGGTATTGGGGTCAGGGGTCAGGGGTCAGAGCCAGGGTTCCAGCGAAAGCAGTTCTCCCCCCACCATCCCGGGGACTGTGTGCTTTAGAGGTTCCTGTCTAAATGACTGTGCTCTGAGCAGTGTCTTCTAAAAGTAAAAAAGGAAATGAATTCCCTTCTGGTTTCTTTCTTTCTTCCTCTTCTTTTTAATGTCATCAAATCACACGGGTTAGTGACAGGGAACGACCCAATTTCAACTGGTTTCTGACTTGTCACAGTGCTTGTCCTGGTTAATGTCAAGGTCCAGGAGAGTGTTTGATCAAGGGCAAGGAACCGTGGGTGAAGTTGGCAAAGGAAAGGTCAGAGATGAATATGAAATTGTCTGGAGCCCCTGTGGTAAGCCGCCCCGGCTGGCTCGCAGCTCACACAGACGGCTGTGCTGTTCCACCGTCCACCCGTCCAGAGTGTTCCCTGAGCCTTAGGTGTGGGACTGGTGTAGCTGTGTCCACTGGGACTGGGATCCACAACTCTGCATTCTCATTGGTTGTGGGTTTCTATAATGGTCTCCTTCTGTTGAAAAAAAAAAAGTTTTCTTGATGAGGCGTGAAGACTTCACTTATCTATGGACATAAGGACGGTAGTTAGACTTAATAAAGTAGTGGTTGTAGGTTCTTCTCCAACACCCCTGACGTCACTAGCCCTTTGAGGCTGAGCGAGCTTCCCAGTACTATGCATGATCGAGCCTGTTGTTAGCATGTCTTTTTTTAAAGACATTTGTTTAGTGGGGGGGGGGGGAAGCTGAAGGGCCAGAGCGAGCAGAGGGCCGGAGCAAGAGGAAGAAGAGAAGAGGGGGAAAAAAGACATGTATTTATTTTATATATCTGAGTACACTGTCATTGTCTTCAGACACACCAGAAAAGGCAGCAGTTCCCATTACAGATGGTTATGAGCCACCATGTGGTTGCTGGGAATTGAACTCAGGACCTCTGGAAAAGCAGCCAGTGCTCTTAACCACTGTGTCATCTCTCCAGCCTGTTGAGCAGGTCTTAAGTCAAATTATAGAGTTGCTGGTTACCACCAAGATACATGTACCACTACTGCACCCTTAGAGTTATCATAGGTTGTTGTGATTCGTATGAGTCCTAGCTGGATAGGACTGTTGGTTGCTTCCCTCCTTCGGAAGCTTGCATGGCACCCACTTGTACCACGAAGCTAGTGTTCAGGTCAGTTCCAGCTCAGGAACTTCTGAAGCTCTGTATCTGAAGTTGCACGGTGTCTTCAGCAGTAGGGACTTAGCTTCTGAGGGATAGCCAGGGGTGATAGCAATAGGTGATATAAGGAATCAGACTACCAACCATCTACCTTAAAAAAAAACTATAATGCATCTAATTCTATGTATAAATATACATATATAATTTAAATGAAATTTTCTCACCTGGGTTGACAATGTGCTTCCAGGAGCCAAAGACCACCTAACAAAACCCCCAATACCAAGCATAAGAAGCTGCCTTTTGAGTTGTTGGTTAGGTTGTCCAAGAGACTCCCTATCTTATTTTTGAAATGGGGTCTCTCACTGAACCTGGAGCTTGTTGACTTAGCTAGACCTGTTGGCCAACGACTCCGAGATATCCTCCTGCCTCTGCATTCACCAGCAGTGGGATGACAGTAGGGCTCCACAACTCTTTGCATTTCTTTCATGGGTGCTTGGGATCCAAATTCAGGTTATTATGCTTGCAGGTGCTTTGCCAGTTGAGTGTCTCCCTGTTCCCTGGGGCATCTTTTATAGGATCATTAATCTCATTGATGAGGGTCCCACCCTCAGGGTCCGATCACTTCCCAAAGACCCAACATCACCTTAGGGAATCGGATTTCAATGTTATCCATTCCAGTTGTCCCTTAGGTACCACTGAATAGTGTGAACATCTTGCTTGGCTAGAGCTGTCGCTGGCTGTGGACATGGTGGGTACACCAAAATCCCTTCTGTAGGTTGGGTGCCATGTGGGGACCCCATGTGGAAAACAGCTTTGGACTGAGTGGTTTATGATGGCAGTTTGCTAACAAAGGATGTAAAGCATCTTGTTTTAACCATCCCAGTGTTCTGTGTTGATAACTGGTTTCCCCTTTGTTTTGGGGAAATGGGATCTTACTGTGAGCCAGGCTGGCCTGAAATTATAGTCTTTCTCAACCTTCTCAGTACTGGGGTTATAGGGATCTGCCACCGTGCCTGGCTATTACTATGGTCTCTAACCATAGGCTGGCACAGAGATGTCCCCATAGGAACATCCTTTATGAATGTGTGCAGAAGTGCCGGGTGGGCTGGCCTGGCCTTAGACTTCCCTGACTTCATTCTCAGGTTCTGGTGTCAAGGGGAAGTGAGTCACCCTTGATAGAATGATCTGGAAATACTAATAATTTAGCAAACTAGAATAGTTGAAAATTCAAAGGCTCCATAGGAAATTGCAGCTGCCATTGCAGACATGAAAGTCCTCATGCAGCTCACACAGAGAGGACAGGGTGGAAAGAATAGGCCAGGGGCAGCGAGGATGCAACTGTGTGCTGACCCTGCACTTTGCAGACCTGATGTCCAGAGCCTAGGCCAGTGTGATACAGCTCAGGGCACAGTCAGAGGCTTGCACTATGGAGTCCATGGCCTTTAAGAAGGACCACTGTGTGGTATTCTCAGATGTGAGCTCTGCTAACAGATGTGGGGCAGGGACCTTGGGATCTTGGCCATGGCCTGGGGGACAGACAGCACACAGAAATAAGTCAGAAGAGTGAACACAGCAGAAGAAGGCTCAGCTGGAAATAGAACCTGCTTGAGGTGTACATGTGAACAAGAGACTTGTAAGTTGCAACTAGTTCCATAACACGGCAGGTGAGAATCCCTGCAGGCTGTTTACCAGAAGGTAATAGGATTCTGACCTACAGGCAAGGCTATTAATGGCCATCTCAAGACAGATCTCTAGGAGTGAAGACAATTAAGGCTCTGTCGGGGAAGGGCGGGACCAGAGGGGCCTAGTCCTCTAGTCTGAGGATGTTGGCCAGTGGGAGCTTAGCTAAGCGACTGACTCACAGGAAGAGGGCTCCAGCTGGAGATTTCATCCTGATTCTATCGCTTCCACTCTCAGGGGCCCTTTGTGATGGCTTCCTCCAATTTCCTCATCTGTAAACTGGCTACCTATGGTATTGGCATAGCCATCATGAGAAGTCATATATAACACAGAAGTGCTCTCTGCCCTTGGGGATGGCTTTCGTTAGTATTAGGATGTCCCCAGTTTGCCCCAGAGGTGTCCTTTTGCACCTGGAATCACTGTGAGTGGGGTTCATACTCAGAACCACCATTGTCTGATTGTACGTGGCACTGCATGGCCTTAGTACTCACCTCGTTCCTGGGGCAGCTGAGTGCTCTGAGTCAGGACTTGATGTTCAGCTTAATCATGGTGTTTCCGGAGACAACTCTTTGGCTTGGTCCCCGTTTTCTTTGATCCTTGTTTATTTTTTATAGCATTTAGTCACGGAATTGCTTCCAGCCCTCCTTGAAATAGGCAGATGTACATTTGTACCACAGAAATGTATTCACCACTGCATACTGACTCAGTATACAGAAGTGTGTCATCTGCCTGAATCCTGCTACTCTGAGGTATAAGGAGAGGCAGTAAAGGGTCTGTCTTCAATGGGTGAGGATGCAGAACACCCCCAGTTCCACAGCAGAAAAACTGCAGTGTGTGTGTGTGTGTGTGTGTGTGTGTGTGTGTGTGTCTGTGTGTCTGTGTGTATCTGTGTGTGTCTGTCTGTGTGTATCTGTGTCTGTGTGTACACATGCATGTGCTGGTGTGTGTTTTCTGCAGTTCTGAGTATCAAAGCTTTAGCCTTGCGCATTCTGTGCAAACTTTCTGCCACTGAACTCTGTTCCCAGCCTCAGCCCGGTAATGCCCCTGTAGTATGCCTGGCACCATGCTAGGTCCTTAGTAGATACACGACTGCTTCTAGGGATGTATGTTGCAGTAGTGGAATCATAGAATTCTGGGAAGTTGATCCTGTGAGCTCTGCTAATGTGTGGGAACACCATAGACCCTAGACTGTTGATTTGGGCTTCTGGGATGGCCCTGGAAGCAGTCTGCAGAGGAAGGAGCTGGAAACTCAGGTAGCAGGGGCTAACTGGGGGTGTAGGACTGCCTGGGCAATCAATCTGCAACCCTATGGGGTCACATGAGGGACATACAAAAGTGGAGACCCTAGGACATCTTCCTTGTCTACAAACTCTCCAGCACATGCTTCCTACTCATCTCGTGAGGCAACACTAAGCACAACCATCCCACCCTGCTGACCTCTGCAACAAGTGTTTATTTCTCAGTCTATGAGTCAAATGAGGTTTCACTGATCTAGGCTGTTCCCCATGAGCAGTGATTGGTTCGCATTGTGAATGGTTTCAAAATTGAACCCATGTGTCTCTCAACCCACTTGGACCAGTGACCACACAAGGCTTGTTTGACTTGGGGTGACATGGACTGGAGTGCTAGGAGCTAGCTCAGTCATAGAGTAAGTCAGGCCTTCCCCCAGCCCCATCAGAGTCATGAGGATCTCATTGGCCAAACAAGTCACATGGTCAGACCAGAACTCAGTGGAGCAGGGAAATACATTTTCCCCAGAAGACTACAACGGGACATGGCTATTTAGTATTGTTTCAGTCATTCATTGCTAAGTAAACATTTATTGAACGTCTTCAGTGTGCCAGGCTCTGTCCTCCAGGGAGAGCTGGTACTTGTCTTCTGCAGCTTAGATTTAAATGTTGGAAATAATGGAGAACACCCTGACAGCTATCTTGACCATTTAGCTACATCTGTGATAATCGCTACAAACGAGGATTACAGAGTACAAGACTACAGGTGTCACTGAGCCTGACCTTGTCCAGGGAGGAATGGATGGCTGAGAGCTCAATGGACACATTGAAGTTTCTTAATAAAGGGGTTGGAGAGATGGCTCAGTGGTTAAGAGCACTGACTGCTCTTCCAGAGGTCCTGAGTTCAATTCCCAGCAACCACATGGTGGCTCACAACCATCTGTAATGGTCTCTGATGCCCTCTTCTGGTGTGTCTGAAGACAGCTATGGTGTGCTCAAATAAATAAAAATAAAAGTCTTTTAAAAAATGTAAAAAAAAAAAAAATAAGAATTTGCAGGGTGGGAGTGGCACATGCCTTTATGCCTTTAATCCCAGTACTCAGGAAGCAGAAACAGGCAGATCTCTAAGAGTTCGAGGCCAGCCTGGTCTACAGAGCAAATTTTAGGATAGTCAAGACTACACAGAGAAGCCCTATCTTTACAAAACAAAAACAAAAACAAAAAAAAAAATGGGAAAATTTGTCATTAGCAGTCATTCTAAGAAATTCTAAAATGAATCCTAGGACTGTACTGTAGAAGATGCTACCGAGTGACTCAGGTCCACAGGAGAAAATAAAGAGCGCCTTGCAGGGCATAAGTACGCTTTGTTTATAATTCTTCTGATTAGTAGGT
Organism: Rhabdomys pumilio; assembly: GCA_030674055.1. Taxonomy (NCBI): domain Eukaryota; kingdom Metazoa; phylum Chordata; class Mammalia; order Rodentia; family Muridae; genus Rhabdomys; species Rhabdomys pumilio. Next base: position 44,253,872 of record JANHMN010000002.1, read on the forward strand.
ACTGTATAAAGAAGTAATTATTAAACTGCTAATAGGCTTATGCCATATGAAGATGATTTACATGACAGTAATGGGCCAGAGAAGAGAGAAGGGAAGAAAGTTGAGTCACCTTTCGCTTAACAGGCACAGGCCCTGAGATGTCCGTAGCTTAACAGTTTATCACTGTGCAGACATCATAGAGTGGACACAATTGAGATGGCTACACTCTTTCTAGGGGATGCAGTTTTAGGGGACCACTGCTGTATGTGGTCCTTGTCAACGGAAGCAACATTGTGGAACACATGACTGTGTAGTAGAGCAAAGCCTTTGTACTTTATTGAGACTAAGTCAGTGTTAATATGAGCTTAGTGGTTTTAAATTAAAATATTAATTGAATGAGCTGGGGATGTGGCTCCGTGATAGCGAATTTGCCTAGCAACATGCACATCCCTGGGCTTGATCCCTACCAACACACACACACACACACACACACATACACACACACACACACACACACACACACACACCACAGAGAGAGAGAGAGAGAGAGAGAGAGTAATTAAACTTATAATCTGTAATTATAATCTCTGAAGTAACCAGTTAGAAATTAGCTTAAAATATAATAAAAGATTAATGATTAATGAAAATTTATATTAAAAATATTACCACAAGGGGCCCCATTAGATGGCCACTGATAAAAGCATTTGCCTCAAAGCCTGACCACCTCAGTTCAGCCTCCACTGGTAGAAGGAGAGGAACAATTCCTGATGTCCTCTGCCCAACCTCCACATGCACGCCGTGGGAGCACACATCCCCGTGCATACACGTACGTGCACACCCAGATATACAGGAAATGTAAAAGAGAGTGGAAATATCTATAAGATATCAGATAGAATCGACTTTAAGACAAAAACTGTGCCTGGGAACATATTTCAGTGGTGGGGTGCTTGCCTGGTCTGTGTACTGCCAGCATGTGGTGGGTGGGACAAAGATGGTGAGGATGTCCTAGGAGGTCGGCGTGCTTGTGGCACAAAGTTAACTCCCCAGAACCCATGCATAGGCTGGGAATGGCCATGCCTACCTTTAACCTCAGTGCCAGGTGGCTGAGAAAGGAGGATCTTGGGAGTTTACTGCCCTTACATCCTTGCCTAAGTGGAGCTTCAGGCTCAGCAAGAGACCTTCAGCCTTAAGGGTACAAAGCAGAGAACGGAAGACAATACCTGATATCCTCTTCCTGGGCTCTCCATGTGTGCACAGAGATGTGTGCACACACACTACACACACAGTGTACCAAATGAATAAGGTCATTTAAGATGCTAAAAAGCCAATCCATCAGGAAATAATAACAATTACAAATATATATTTACCCAGAAACAGACCCCCAAACTACAGAGAGCAAAATTAGCAGTGAGGATGGGAGAAACTGGGATTCAACAGTGATAGTTGCAGACTTCCAGGTCTTTTGCTTTATTTATTTCTAATTATTTATTTTAGTGTAATTTTGAGACAGGGTTTCACTAGGTAGCCTTCACTGGCCTGGAACACCCTAGGTAGATCAGGTTGGACTCAAATTCACAGAGATCCACTTACTTCTGACTTCAGAGTGCTGGGATTAAAGGTGGGATTAATTTTTGGAGCAAGGTCTTGTTGTGTGGCACAGGGCGGCCTTGGGGTTGCAATCCATGCCCTCATTCCTGGATTCAAGGTCTTGTTCGCATTGATGGATGCATATGTAGACAGAGGCTCAATAAGGAAATAAAAGACTTGACATAAACCAATGAGGCTTAACAGACAGCTATAAAGTACTCCACCTCATGCACCCCTTTTTCCCCCTAGGCTGGTAGCCAACAGCCCGAAGGGAGAAAGGGGACAGAGGCAGAGAGCAACAGAATGACCGGGGCTGCTTTATTGTTTTCAAGATAGAGTAAGGGCTTTTTTAGGGGTACAGGTGGAAAGGGCTAATTGGTCATGGCATCAAGTGAGGAGGAAGGACAGGTAGGTTCTAACACAGCACCTAATTAGCATGGGGGCAGTAGCCAGAGTGGGGCGTGTGTGCCGAGTTATACAGCCTTACAGAGAGCTCTGTACACGGGCACTTTTCAGACAAGGCCAGCCACCTGTGCTCAGAGACACTCTCCAGACAGAGGCAGCAGAGACAGGGAGCCTGCTAAGAAAGGGAGTCCCCCATTTTGCACAAAGTCCAGAAAGCCATCCAGTCATGGGGGACTGCTAGCCTAATTGTAAGGTTCCCCAACACCACCCGACAGCAGCCGGTTCTTCATAAGTGTACATGAAGCATCGCACCAAGAGTGACTACATATGAGACTGGAAAACGTGTCTCAATAAATTTAAAGGGATTGAAGTCATACAAATTATGTTCTTTTAGCTATACTGGAATGTAAGTTAGAACTCCAAAGCTACAGGAAACTGGGGAATTCACAGATATGTAGAAAGTAATTTCCTCCAAATACTAAAAGAACTCCCAAGTGAAATTAGAAAGTGCTTTGAGACAAATAAAAAAAAAAAAAGTGTAACATTTTAAAGCCTATGGAAGGCTGGAGAGATGGCTCAGCAGTTTAGAGTGCTGGCTGCTCTTCCAGAGGACCAGGGTTCAGTTCCCAGCACCTATGTCAGACAACTCACAACTGCCTGTAACTCCAGCTCCAGGGAATCAGATGCCTCTGACCTCCCTGGGCATCTGCATATACACACACACACACACACACACACATACACACACACATGCACGCACGCACGCACGCACGCACGCACGCACACAGATAAAATGAAGACATCTTTAAGGCTTACAGAATATATAGTTGTGGATGTCTATATTATAAAAGAGGAAAGGCCTCAGGTCAATAATCTTCTGCTGTAAGAAACCAGGAAAGGAGCAGAAATCTAAACCCAAAGCAAGCAAAGGAGAGAAGTCATAAAGATTAGGACAGGGAAAAAAAACGAAAGAATAATAAAAAGGTCATGAATCCTATGACTCCGTTTATATGCAGCACCCAGAATATGCAAATCCACAAGACAGAAAGTAGATCAGCCTTTTCTAGGGGCTGAGAAGGGAGATTGGAGTGACTGCTAATGCTTTCTCTCTGGGGCGCTGAAAATGTCCTGAAATCCAACAGTGGAGACACAGCTCTGTGACTGTGCAGAAACCCACTGGGCTGTAGAGTTTACACAGGCGAGTTTTAGGATTTGTGAATTGTATTTCCATAATGGTGCTAAAAAACAACATTTAATAGAGATAATTAGGTGAACAAGATTGTATCAGGGTCCCTGAAGGTCCAGGGAAGGAATATGACATTAAAGGACATGCAGAGGCCCCAGGTGTGTAGGAAAATTTTGGCTTTATACAAATAGCAATAGGAAGCTGCCAGGGCAATTTCAAGCCTGTGGCCGCATGCTAGGACCAGCCTTTTGGGAAGCTCATTGTGACAGTAGCCAGGATGACTGGCTACAGGGGTGCAGAGGAAGATCTGAGGAGGCAGCTGCAGCCCAAACACAGAGAACTGCATTTCAGAGGTTTGGTGTTCAAGGTCACCTTGCTAGTGGAGATGGATGTGGCAGCCAGCCTGGTGCACAAATCCTCTGCTCCCCCTACTGCTGGTCTGAACATCCCCAGGCCATCTTCATTCTGGGTTGCAGGGGTAGCAGGGAACAGCATGTCATATGAAGCAGGGCTGCTGGGTACCTGTGGCTGGCCCTGGCTGGTTACAAATGGTGACAACTGAACAAAAAGAAGGATTCCAGGCACTGGAACAACTCAAAGCTGAGGTCACTCTGCCCACCCAGATCATGGAGGACTGAACGGGGCATGTCTTCAAAGAGGGGAAGCCAGGTGTCTGCTTCCTGTCTGCTTTGTCTCTGGATAGGCTCCCTTCTCTCTCAACCCTGCAGACCCTGTTTCTCACGGCTGAACATATGGCTCACTGTCAACCCGTCCCCCTCAGCCCCACACTTTTGCTGCAGGAGATCTAACCCAGGGCTTCATGCTCACTCATATGCACTACTACTAAGCTGTATCCTAGCTTCCCACTGTCACCCTACAGTTTCCCAGGTTATTAAGGGAGGAACTTAGATGTGCTAACTTGTCCTGGGTATGGCCTGAGGGAGCTGGGTGGTCACAGTGTAAAGCCAGAGCTTCTGAGGCCATGCCTGGTGTTGACTAGGCCATCAGACAGGACGCCAGGTTACCTTATTGTAAAAGGTTCCCCTTACTCCTACTTGATAAACTCAGCATTTCCATTAGTCTTGCTCTGAGGAACTAGCTACACAAGGTTCTGTCACTTGAATCCATTTGCAGACACAACCTTTCCTCTCTCCTTCTCCTCTTTGTAGCCCTTTACTGTGCAGGTAAGATTCTAGAATGTCAAAAGTCTGACTACCTTTGCAAATTGTTAGTTACCCCAGAAAAGAAAGGCCTGGCCTGTGTCCTCCTGAAAATTTTATTGAGAAGGCCCACGGTCTGGTTATTGTCTCCTTTTTGCCTGCTGTTTGAAATGCAGAACCCTGGTGATCTTGGAATAAATAGGCTTATAACTGGGAACTGAAGGATACAGGAACTGTCTGTGAAGTCTGTGGGAGACTGTGTGAGGGGCACCTGCCCACACTGCCCTGCTGCTTCCTGCCCTGGCTCATCCTCCTATTTCAGCTGGCCCACAAGGGCCACATGCTGTGGCACCCTTTCTGTGGGTACACCAAGGTCAGGGGGCTGCCAGGACCGAGCCCTTCATGCTGGGGGCCGACTCTCTGGTCCTGAGCCTCTTGATTGATCTTAGCTGGGGTTTCCTCTCTTGCTGGGAGAAGCAAAGCACAGGAGTTCTCCAGTCTGCAGCTGCTCTCAGACATCAGAGTGGGGGACAGGGACAGTCTGAATGCAGACGCAGGTTGGGGGCTCTTTTCACTTAGAATTCCAGTAGCATTTATAAGGAGACTGCAGAGTTTGCTGTCTCATTATTCATGGCCTGATGCTGTTGTCTTTCTAGAATGTTGCCTCCAATACTAATTGTCAGCTCTGTGCACAGAGCTGGTGCAGACTCATAGCCACCAACCTCTGCATTTAATTTGCTGCTGCTGAGTGGAAGGGGTGGGGGCAGGCTGTGTTAGAGGGTTGATAAAACCTCAGAGTGGCTGGGCGGGGAGGGGTGGCTATGTGGGTTTCCTACTCCCAGTAGATTAGCTGACACGCTCCTTGTGAATAGCCTGACCTCTGATTGCTGGTACCCTGTTCTTCCCAGGGCCCAACTGTACTCTGACATTTTCAGGCAGACTGTGCCTTCTGTTTTGCTGTTTCACCCATTATCCATCTATATACATTTTTATCCACTCAGTACTCCAGCATGTTGCCTGTAAAAACTGAGAGTGCCCAGAGAATATATGTTTCTCCACGTGTCATATATATGACATATACAAACATGTATTTATAAAAAGGTAAGATAAAGTTGGCACTATGTACCAGACCTGTGTATAGATAATAGTATATGCACAGATACATTTATATTATCTGTCTCTGTGAGCATATGTAATTAAATAGAAGCCCAGAAAAATAAGATCAGAAAAAAATAGAGATTAACCAAGCATGACTCTCCAGGCAGACATTAGTACTTACTTAGAATGTGCATGCCCCATGAAACCCTGTAGTGGGTCTTCAGCTACTTTGTGGGTTCTTTCTTCTACCCTTCTTCACCCCTTTTCTTAACACTAGCTAAGAGAGAAGAAAGGACAGGGAGGAAAGCAAAGAGATCCCTGAGTAAAGTTGGGGGCTGGGAAACGGGGCAACTTTACCATTCGACTGCTTATTGCTGAGTAGGGATATCAAATTCCTTAGAGCAAGTTTGATCTTTGGCATCAGGACATCTAATTTCTTCGTCTTGTTCCTTCTTCATGAACAATCACTTAAACTGTGACCAATAGCGACTAACCAACAACCCACCTTCTGGGGCCCTAGTATTTACATACCCTCTGAAAAGTCCCCAGAATTCCAAATGTCAATTACAGAAACTATCTGCAGCTGGTGAAATCATGCCTCCTCCTTCCTTGCAGAGCATGAGGCAAAGTGTAGTTGGCTGCTGTGGACAAGCTGAGGCAGCCCACACCTGGGATTAAAATGAAACCATATACTATTTCTGTGATTTTTAAGGAGAAGAACCCAAAACTCCAAAATTGTCACCACAAAACCTACTTGCTCTTCTAGTGTGAGCAGTGGTGACAGAATCAGGGACTGACGAGCGTGCTGAGTGGACAGCTGCCTGAAACTGCAGTGGGCGCCCTTTAGGATATAGGGGGGAATAGGGCCTAGGAGTAACAGAGGCCTTACCCCAGCAGAAGGCACAGCATCTTGACTCCCCTACACCCACTGGCCTGAGGAGCAAGCCCACTGATGGCAGCCCTGCCACGCCAACCACTGTCCCACTGACCCAGACTACCTCTCAGAAGGACATCATACAGCCAAGTCACAGAATAACACTGCATGTGTAACACAAACATGTGTTTGTAACATGCCTTCACCAAGGTTTCTTCTAGTGTTTTTGTTTTGCAATTGCCTGTTCCTGATACCAACAGTGGCTGTTCTCCTTGGATCTTTTTTTTTTCTTTTTACTCTCTCTCTCTCTCTCTCTCTCTCTCTCTCTCTCTCTCTCCCTCTCTGCCTCACTCTCTCCCTTCCTTTCTTTCTTCATGATAGGTTCTCATGTAGCCTAGGCTGCCTTTGAACACCTTGTAGCAAAGAATGACCTTTGAACTCCAGATCCTCATGCCTCTATCTCCCTAGTTCTGGGATTACAGGCATGCACCACCACACTTGGTTCTCGTGAGCTCTTGTGCATGTGCAAGCTCATTTGTGTGTATAAATGTGAGTACACGCATGCCAGGGCATGCATGTGGACCTCTGAGGGACAGCCTTGGGTATCAGATCTCACTCACCTTCTGGCTTGTTAGAAACAGGGTTTCTCTTGTCATTCCTCTTCTACCCCAGGCTAGAGTACCTTAGTGCAACAGGTTAGAGGACCTGTGAGCTTCCTGGGTTTGATGTTGAGTCCTGATTGTCAACTTGGCGGGATTTGGAAGCACTGAGGAGACATACCTTCAGGCTCACCTGGGAGGAATTATTTAGATTTAGTCTCTGAGCATGGTTATGAGATTAGTTTATATAAATTTACATAGATTATTAATCTATATAAATTTATATGGATTAGTTTAACTGAGGTGGGAAGAACCATCTAAATAGTGAATAATACTATTCTGTTGGCTTGAGTCCTAGACCACATAAAGAGAGCAATGCTAACTGAGCGCTAGCCCTCATCCTTCTCCACTTCCTGACCGTAGATGCAATGTGACCAGCTACCTCAAGCTCTTGCCATCACTCCTCCACCATGATGTACTGTATCCTTCAACTGTGAACCAGAAGAAACCCTTCCTTTTGTAAGTTGGTTTTTGTCAGAATTTTAGTGCCTTGCTTTTCATGGTGCTTACTGTGGTAAGACACCATGGCCAAAGCAACTATGGAAGAGAGAGTTTATTGGGGCTTACAGATTCAGAGGGTGAGTCTGTGACCATCATGGCTGAGAGATTATATCCTTATTTGCAGGTAGGAGGTAGAGAGAACTAATTTGGAATGTCGTGGGTTTTTGAAACCTCTGATCCATGCCCTCCCCCACCCCACCCCACCCCCACAACACACCACATTCAATAAGACCACACCTCCTAATTCTTTTTGAACATTTCCCAAGCACCATCACTTCTATGATCCTTTGGGGGCTGTTGTCATTCAAAGTGTCACAAGAATTTCATTGTAGCATTAAGATAAGTAACTAAGATGTAGGGGGGGGCAGTTCTCCTATCTCTGCCTCCCATTTCTCCTTAGGGGCTTTGAATTTACATACAAAATGATTGCTTTATCAGATTGTTGTACCTTTATGTGGTTCTGGGGATTCAAACTCAGGTCCTCATGCTGGCATGGTAAGTGATTTTTACTTACTGAGCCATCTTCCCAGCCTTCTTTTGAGCTTTTTAAAGTCTGTAAGTAAGCAACTTTATTCCCTATGTGTATTAATTATCAAATTATTTCTATGTGAATTGCCATATATCATCTTTGCATCCTTCTTGCAAACTTGGCATGTTCGTGGATTAAGCAATTTAGCATTTTCATTTCTATTTGGAGAGTGAGCAAGCAGTGATGGCGGGGGCCTGTGCTGGTGACTGTGCAGTTTGGACTGGGAAGAGAATTTTACCTTTAGCAAAGCAAAGGCCAGGGCCTCTGCTGTCGTTATGTGATGGACATCCATTCTGCCTGTCCAGCTTCCTTCTTCAGGTGTAAGTAATCATGTCATCCTCCTGGAGAAGATAAACTGGTCCCTGCTCCTTCCTCCTTAGGAAAGAACTGACAGGTGCTTAAGCCAGTGTGATAAGTCAGGAACACTCAGGATCCTGTCAGCAAGCCTGCTTCTTTATCATATCATTCTGGGTGCACTCTCTGGAAGATGAGGGGGTCAGAAGTGGATGACACAGTCTCAACATACAATCTGGGAGATAGGCCAGGGTCTGGGATGAGCCTGGGACAGGATCTCTCCCGGGGATCATTGGAGACAAAGGGGTAATTTGAAGAGAGCAGGTCATATTCTCCAGGGAGCACAGAGAAAGCACATGGATCTGGAGCTCTCTTTGGGCCCTATGGCTACAGCAGAAGAGCAAAGTCAGTCAAAGAACGAACCCTGGAGATTGGAAGGAAGGTGATCTCTGCCATGGTAGCTCTGAGCCAGGCCTCAGAGGGCAGTTATCTGCAGGAGCAGAATCAATTTAGCATGTGTATGAGTTCTGCTGACTTCTCAATTCTGCCGAGATGATTATCTCAGAATTCATGATCAATCCCAAATAAGAGTCCAGCTCAAACTACCTGAAGCAAAAATGGGACTCTGTGAGTCTGGCAACCTGGGAGTCGTAAAAGTGGGTCAGGCTTGGCTGCACCCAGTGACTGACAATATCTTCAGGCGTATTCACCTCCTTCTGTTGGCTTCCCTAAGCATCATTTCCAGACTGGTTGCTTCTGAGAGGTGGCAAGGTGGCCACAGGATTTCCCATGCCAGCTCCATTGACACTGTTTGTTTCCCACACTGCCACCCATCCCCTGTTCACTTCCCATGGCAACCTCTACCCTCCCCCACCCACTTTCCATGTGACCACTACGCATCAAGATGCTGTATGTCCCACTATAACAGGTACCACAGCTCACTGTCACAAAGGTATACTTCCCAGTAACCCAGGGAAGACACACCTTGGCCTACGTCGCATGCATAGCCTTGAGCCAGCCACTCTCCAGGAAGTGGAAGAGGGTGATGGATATCTTAAGGTTCCCCAGTCATGTCCTCCCCTAAGGAGGAAAAGGCAGGGGACACTTTATCTTCTCCAGAAGGACAATGTGGTTACTTAAACCTGAAGAAGGAAGCTGGGCATACAAGATGGATGTCCATCACCTAGAGCTAGCAGAGGTCCCTGACCTTTGCTTTGCACAAGGTAGAATTGTCTTCCCAGCCTAAGATGCACAGCTGTCTGGATCTCAGTGCTGCAGGGTTAAATTAAGACTGTTGTCTGCTTAGCATTGCCACGGTTCTGTGGTGTACAATGTGAATGCTAGCGATCTTTATACCTTCTTGTAAGGGACATTGTAGGCCATTGATGGAGGCTTCCTACCTCCTGTATGGGAAATCCCTCACATGGAACCTTCCCATGCAATCAGCTGCTATGCTCAGGGAGAAAATAGCTTTTTCCTAACATGCTCGTGTCCCAGGATGCTGGTCCCTAGCACCACTTGGCCTCTGCTACCTCTCCTTGCCAGACTCACGGTCTCTTTGGGATGCACATCTTGGCTCAGATCTGGACCAGATGTTGGTGTCACCTGTAGTTTGTGAACAGGTCTGTCTGGGGGGTGGACCTGCAGGGAATGGACAGAGCTGCCAGGCTGGGCCCCACAAAGGCAGCGCCCGTATGGCTTCGGAGCTCTCTGCATGTGTGTAGCAGCTTCCTAGTTGAGCTGCTCTGTGGCAACTGCGCCCCACAAGTCATGGGAACTTCTCTCACCTTCCGCTTATGGGGCTTCACTGGGTTTTTGTTTTCCTCTTTTCATCCTAGAATTAGTTGCTTTTCTCTTGCTGCTGTAACAAATGCCCAAGAAAGACAACTTAAAGAGGGGGCTAGTCTATTTGCACCCATGGTTTCAGAGTTCGATGCACCATTTGACCCCATGGATGGAGCATCGTGGCAGGGGAAGCATGTGGCAAAAGCTTTCTTTACTTCTTTGGGGTGCAGAGGGGAAGGTAATGTAGGAAGGGTTCAGGACAAGATATAGCCCCCAGGACATAGCCTCTGTGAACTGCTTCCTCTAGTAAGGCCCCACCTCCCACTTTGCCGTCTTCTACAATGCCATCATATTTCCAATCTATGGAGGGATTAATCTGTCAGTAAGTCAGAACCCTCCTGATCTAAGCTTTCTGGAAAAGCACACCAGAGGAGGGAGGTGTGCCTTCCTAATCCTGCCTCTTAATCCACCGCTTGACAACTGAGACTGTCACAATGTTGTCTAATTTTCTGTCTGGAAATGGAACTCGGGGTCTCTGTGTACCAGGGAAAGGCTCTGCCAGGAGCTACACCCCAGCCCCCTGGGATGCATTTTAAACTCTGGACTCTCTTCTTCAAGTGGTGTCCTATCTGGAAGGCTGAACTGGCCGGGTTGTTTCTTTGGTTTTTACTTTGTTTTATTTTTAAGACAAGGTCTCACTATGCAGCCTGAAAACTCAGAGTGTATACCAGGATGGCTTCAAACTCACACAAATCGTCTGCTTCTGACTCCCAAGTGCTGGAATTGGGCATGTACCACTGTATATGGCTCCAGGGTTGGGTAGGGAAGCTGCTCACTCCCTTCCCATCTTTCACAGAACCCTTGGATCATATCAGCACCCTTGGGTTCTGTCTTAGTTAGGGTTTCTATTGTGATGAAACACCATGACCCAAAAGCAGGTTGGCGAGGAAAGGGTTTATTCAGCTTACACTTCCTTCCATACTGTGCTTCAACACCAGAAGAAGTCAGGACAGGAACTCAAACAGGGCAAGAACCTGGAAGCAGGAACAGAGGCCATGGAGGGGAGCTGATCACTGGCTTGGCCATCATGGCTTGCTGAGTCTGCTTTCTTATAGGACCCAGAACCACCAGCCCAAGGATGGCACCACCTATCATAAGCTGGGCCCTCACATTCATCACCAATTGAAAAATATCTTACAGCTGGATCTCATGGAGACATTTCCTCAGCCAAGGCTCCTAACTCTCTGATGACTCTAGCTTGTGTCAAGTTGACACAAAGCCTGCCAGCACAGGCTCCTTGGAACCCCATTTGAGAAGCTCTGGATAGTTCTATCCCTTGGTGTCTCTTCTTAAGACTTTTTTAAAAATCTCCATGGGGATAAGGCTGCTGGAAAACATTTTCTTCCTTTACTAGATTGTCTGTTATGAAAAGGTCAGTAGTGAGTTCCTTGTCATCCTCTAGACTCAGACGTAGACATACGGCTGGACCACGCTCCGGCTGGACCACGCTCCGGCTGGACCACGCTCCGGCTGGACCACGCTCCGGCTGTAGCAGGCTGCCTCGCTGCCCCTGTGCTAGACCAGCTGCTTTGGGGAGTCTGTTCTTCTACTGCACTGGTCAAATAATCAGGGTCTCAGTTTACCTTCTTCCCAAGAAGCCACAGCCAGAGGCTCCACTGCTGGCACTGGAGACTCTGAGAAGCTCTGTGACTCCACCAGGACTGATAATAACTTTTGAGAAATGTCTAGAATCTAAGCCCTTTCTAACAACAACAGACAAACCCTTCAATGCTGGCAGGTCACACATGTTTATAATTCTAATCACTTTGGAGGCTAAGACAATAAGACCCTGAGTTCTAGGCCAACTTGGGCTATTCAACAAGCTCCTGTCTCAAGAAATGGTTAAGTTCTGCAATTTGTATGTATCTGGACTGAAAACACATCCCCCAGGGGATGTAATCTGTCCCTGAAGGTCCTGCCTTGAGTGGGAAACACCCTACAATTGTCTGTCAGCTGCTGCCACTGTGGGACTTGGTCTCCAGTACAATAGTGGTGGGGTGGCTTGGCCCAGCTTCCCTGCACTAGGGAGAGAGAATCCAGGCCTGGGTTTGGCTCCAGCTGGGCCTTGCAGGGCTGTTACTTATTGAGTTAAGTCAGAGTGGCTCAAATGTTGATATGCAGCACCTGGGTCGCCCTTGGCAACCACCACACACAGGAGGCCCTCCTTTTGCTGGGGCTCCCTGTAACCCTCTCTCGGCTGGGCCCATTGCTTTCTGGTAGGTGCTTCTGGTTCTCCTGGTACTAAGGACCCATGAAGCTATTTTCGTGTGTCGTGCCTGTCTAGTGCCTGCATGGGGCTTTCCCAGTCTCTGCGGTGGGGAAGGGGTGTGCCAGGCTGGGAAAGTGTTTGGTAAATGGTTCATGGAGACTTGCCTGGCAGTAGAAAGGCAGTGAGCTGGAGGAGAGCCAGGAGCCTCCACCTCAGCCGCTGCCTTCTATCTGTATCTTCATACTCCAGTGGACAGGACGGATGTGAGGTCCTGGGTGGATGGCTTCTGAGTTTTGGTGGAAAGTTGAACAGCAGGTGGACCAAGGGCCAGGCAGAGAAGGGGGCTGTGCAGCTGGCAATCCAGACTCCTCTGTTGGATGCATGCTTGTGACAGGCTGAGCTCTGTGTATGAGTAAGAGATAGGCTAAGATGTATATGTCTGGTGTTCACTTTTGAGGTCAGCTATCATAAAACAGAAAAAATAAAATCCTTAGATAAAAAAATCCTTAGGGCCAAATGCTAAGGGTCACAGAGACAAAAAGAAATATTCAAGGAAAAGCCATGTTTATTAGAATACGGCTAAGTTTGACATAGCAGGGAAATGGGCTGTTTGTTTGTTTTTCGAGACAGGGCTTCTCTGTGTAGCCCTAGCTGTTCTGGAACTCACTATGTAGACTACGATGACCTCAAACTCAGAGATTCACTTGCCTCTGCCCAGCTGAGAGATGGGCCTTTAAGGCATTTTACCAATTATTTGCTACTGTGGACATTTTGTTTTGCCACGTTGAGATTTGAACCCAGGACCTTGTATTTTAATGTAATTAGGACCTCCCAATAGCCTCTTCTTTATAATATGATATAGTTTTTTTTACTTATGGTATAGAAGAAACATTTCCTTTGAAAAATACTCAAACAAATTTGAGTAAAAGCATAAATTGATTTAAAGGAAAATATGAAATGAAGAATAATATTGGACCCTCTGAGGTTTGGCCTTCTATAACAAAGCAAAAAGCAAAGGGCCTATGGAATAGTGAGGTGAGCTGGGAAGGGGCAGGACCAATGAGGTGAAGCTGAAGGGGGAGGAAGACTGGGTTCCTAGGTCCAGAGGTGGCCACAGATCTTGGTGTAGTCTATTTGAATTGTAATGGATAAGACCCATTACAATTCAGTAAGACTGGAGGGTGAATTGACCTGTATTATAAAGAACCACCAGTCTCTGGTGTAGACTTTCCAGGAGGCATCAGGAGCCACTGAAAGGGTTTGAAGAGACTGGTTCATGATTGTCCTTGAAGAGTCTCGTTATGATGGGTACCAGGACTTGGAATCAGGATGACCAAGTTGGGGTTTAAGCAAAAGTATTACTATAAGGTCAAAGTAGGGCCATATCCCCTCAGTTCATCATCTGCTGACTCCGGCTTGCAGTCAGAAGTATTGGACAGAGTCAGGTCTGAGGCGGATGAGACCAGCCTTGGTCTGTAGGTTACAAAGTATGCTGCCCATGGTTGCAGACCAGAGGCTGGAGACTGTCTGGGATGGTCTGTTCTGGATGTCCTGGGAAAAGGATAGGGAAAGAGGGGCCCAGTGACAGCCCCTGGTGCCTCCAGGCCTAGCACAGAATGTTCTGGAATGCTGTGAGGGAAGTGGGTGGGGTGAGCTAAAGGAAGCTTTTCTGTGGCTAGACCAGGAAGTGTGCAGTTTCCTGCTGGGTTTGGTTTGGACAGCCCTGGCTGGGAGCCCAGGGTCAGGATTTCATTCATCAGCAGGGCCTGTGTGCACCCAGGTCACCTTTTATCTCTGTTCCATTTCTTCTTCCTCGTGTGAGGAGTCCCTCAGCTCAGGTATCAACTTTGCTTAAAAGCCCCAGGCATTCACCCTTTCCCCTCGAGGGCCTTCTTTGTGTCAGGCAGCAAGGGGAGCCTGCCTAGTCCAGGCTATACAGTAGGTGGGCAGTGGGGATCCATTCTAATCCATCTGCCTGTGTTGTCCCTAGTAGCCAAACCCTGGGCAAATCTTCAACCCGGGAACATAAATCATTCTGTCCCTCTGTGAAGGTGGGGGCTGCCGCCACTGCAGTATGCAGGGCTGTGAGATGCAGGCGCTGTCTGTCCCAGGCGCAAACATTTTGGAGGGCTGATTTGATTGGTGCTGTAGGTAAAAAGTAACTGTGGTGTCAGCTTAAGGCTGGGCACTGCTTAGGCCCAACTGACTGGAAGATATTTCTGGGAGTGGATTCCTTAGGGTGGAAAAATCACCATCACCACCATCATCATCATTTTTGGGTTTTCTCTTTTTTTTTTTGTTGGTTTTGTTTTGTTTTGTTTTGTTTTGTTTTGTTTTGTTTTTCAGGACAGGGTTTCTCTGTGTAACCCTGGCTGTCCTGGAACTCACTCTGTAGACCAGGCTGGCCTCAGACTCAGAGACCCACCCACCTCTGCCATTGGAATGCTGGGATTAAAGGCATGGGCCACCTCCATTTGGCTGGAAAAGCATTATTTTAATTTTTAAAATAATTTCAGCATCTAAAGGTGTAAAGACGTTTGCCTTTTGCGATGCTTGTGATGGAGCTGGTCACTTGGCTGCCCTCCTTGACCTGGATGTTGAATAAGGAGTGCACAGTGGGCCACGCCCTCTCTTATGTGCAGCCTTACTTCTGGGGAAGCTTGAGAATCGGGGTAGCCTTGCCGTTTTCATAGTTCTCTGGAGCCCCTGCTCTGCCCAGAGTTGGTGCCAAGAGCCTGGTGAACTCAGGCTGGTACAGTCACTCCCCTGCCAACAGGTTTCCTTCATGCCTGCCAGTCTGGTTCTCTGTGTCCCTTTCTGGCTCACCAACAGGCTCCCCTCCCCCACCCCACCCCCACACCAGAAAGCTAGCCCACTGCCAGATGTCTAGCAGGCTCCACTGCAAGGAAGTCCTCCTCCTTGTCTCCCTCCTCTCCCTTCCACCTCCCCTGTAGATCCTGGGACTGCATGGGGTAGAGTCTTCTGTCATTGTGCCTTCCCTGTGCCCTAGGCCACACAGCCCCAGCATTTATTCACATTATTATCTGGTTCATTCCAGATTCATCCCATGCTCCCTGGCATACATACTTGTGTTCAGAACAGACACAGTAGAGGTGACCCTTCTTTCTGGGGACCTTGTGGAAATTAGCAAGTAAGCTAATACATCTTTGTGTCCCCAGTGAGGATATGGTGGGGACTCAGGGGACATTAGAGAAAGACACAAAGCACTCCGTGTCTAGAGTGATGAGGGCCCCTTGCCCATCAACATAAAAGTTCTCAGAATGGGGTGACAGTGCAGAGATAGATGTGTGTTGGAAGCAGACAAGACGCTTCCTACTGGGGAAGATTTTTATTGTTTTTTGTTGTTGGTGTTTGCAGTGGGGTTTTTTTTGTTGTTGTTGTTTTTGTTTTTTTTACCTGTGGAGCAGAAAAAAAGCATGTTTTTGATCAGCAAAGTTTAAAGTTAATTTGCTTTTTAAAGTCAAGATTTTCTGTAGTCCAAGCTGGCCCTGAACTGTCACTCTTCCCGTTTCTGCCTCATGACTGCTGGGATTATAGTCATATGCCACCATGCCTGACTGTATGATACTGTGTGATCCCAATGACACCTGCCGTGTTGTTAAACGTGGTTACTTTAAAAAAAAATACTTCCAGAAATAGAGTGAGTTAAAGTAAAAGATACATTCAAGATGGTGCTTATCTCATTTTTCAAAAGCTCGGACAAAGCCACCGGCCCAGAGAGGCTCAGGAGGAGTTACAAAACGTGTTCCAGCGCTAACATTTCACAAGGGACTGTTTTGAGGCTCCTGTCTGCTAGAGGGCATAAGGTGTACACTGGTTGTGTAAGGAAAAAGGTAAGCGTTATTAGATCATCACCTGGCACACCGCACCACAGCACGCATCTCCTAAGGCTGGTTTACTGACAAGCTTCCTAGAAAAACCTTGTGCTAAGAGCAAGTCAGGAGCCTGTAGGGTCTGATCCAGGAGCTGCAGGGTCTGATCCAGAACTAAGCCCCCCCCAACGGCATGGAAGGACTGTGAGTGTTCATGGAAAGAGAAGCCTGTGACTCAGAAACAGACTGTGGGTCCCTCCCAGCACAGGAACCAACCCCCTAGAAAGGGCCACATGTAACATGGAGAGAAGCAGCTTGCTACTCATCTCAAGGATTCTGTAGGATAAAGACTGAAGAATAAAAGCTAAAGACTTGGGGAATGATTCTCAAGTGGACTTCGAGAGGTGGGTTCACTGCAGGTGGCCCTCCCAAATAAGATGGAGGCAGTGATTGGCATGTGTGGGGCTGTAGTGATTGACATGTGTGGGGCTGCAGTGATTGGCATGTGTGGGGTTGCAGTGATTGGCTCATGCAGATGGCAGGGAGGAAAGAACTGCAGTGACCACTGCTGGATGTGAATGAAGCAGCTGTCCTTAATCTTTGCGGGCTCAGATGAAACGCATGTGGGGATATTCCAATTGAAATGACATGCTGTTCATTTCCAGATGAAATCCTTGTTTATGTGTGTTGCTTAGAATTGAGCTCCTGGCCTTGAACATGCTAAACAAATATTTTACCCTTGCCACATTTCTGGGGGGTAGGGGGGCGGGGAGGCAAACTTTCTTTTGTTTGCAGAGCTGGGGATTGAACCCAGGGTTTTGGCATGCCAGGCAAGTCCTCTTCACCCCCTAACTTTCACTTAGAGCCAGGGTATCTTGAAGCTGCTCAGCCTGGCCTTGAACTTAATGCATAAGTCAGGTTGCCTCTGCCCATGGACTCTTCCTTCTTCTTCTTCTTCTTCTTCTTCTTCTTCTTCTTCTTCTTCTTCTTCTTCTTCTTCTTCTTCTTCTTCTTCTTCTTCTTCTTTAATAGACAGGGTCTCTTTACATATAGCCCTGGCTATCCTAGAACTCACTATGTAGACCAGGTTGGCCTAGAACTCACAGAGCTCCACCCACTCCAGCCTCCCAAGTGCCAGAATCATCAGTGTGCCAGCATGCCTGACAAAAATTCTTTCAAACAAACTAGTCTTATCTGCGTTTATTTTAAGCTGAATCTCTTCCCACATCCTAGGTTTCTGTTTCTTCATTTGCTTCTGGGATAGCTTCTGTTCTGTGTTGGCTTCTCTTCTCTTCTGGGACAGTGCGTGCCTTTTCAGCGAGGTGGGCTCTCTATGATCGGGTGCTCGCAGATGCTAATCCCGCCTCCAGCTCTGCATTTTAGAGCTTTGTTCACCCGGGAGATGCTGAACCACAGCATCTGCATCCAACCCCTAAGGTTAAGCTGCTGCATTTGCAAGCATGCGAAGCAGACATTCAGTACTATTTGGGGGGGCTACTGACCCTGTGTCCAGCTGGAGGACACACTCCATGTTTCCTCTGGAATGGCCCGTGCTGCTTCTGTGGAGTGACATTTTTTGCTTTGGTGGCTTGTGGGCTATGCATATTCTGAATGGCCTGGGATTTTCACAGGTGTTCTTGAAGTGAACAGGGAAAGCTGAACCTTGTGACGAGCATGACTCATTTGTGGGGTTTTCAGGGAAAAACTAGGAGAACAATTTTCACAGGTGTCCTGCTTAGCTCTTTGTCAAGTTGTCACAAATTAGAGTCATCTGGGAAGAGAAACCTCAGTTCAGAAAAAAAATCTCATCTGGTGGCCCATAGGCAAGTCTGGGGACATTTAATAAGGGATGGGGACAGTCCAGGCCACTATGGGTGGGGCCACCCTGGGCTAGTGGTTCTGGGTGCTATGAGAAAGCAGGCTGAGCAAGCCATGAGGAGCAAGCCAGTCAGCAGTACCCCTCTA
>JANHMN010000002.1:44272005-44306596 GCA_030674055.1 Rhabdomys pumilio
CCCCCCCACCCCCGTAATTCTAGCCTCTGAAGATGGAGACAGGTGATCCCCAGAGCAAGTTGTCTAGAGAGACCAGGCGTATTTGAGCTCTGGGTTTGAGAGATCTGAGGTAGAAGAGCAGTAGAGAATGACTCCTAACACTAACCTTGGGCCTCCACATGTATGTACAGTCCCGTACATGTCATGCACATATGCCCACATACATGCACACTACACACATTAAGTGAGGGGACAAAGAGGGCAGGTAAGAAGGCTTAGTAGGTAGAGGTGCTTGTCACCAAGCCTGATGACCTGAGTTCAGACACACAGGGTAGAAGCAGAGTTGAGCACCACAAGTGGCCCTCCGACTTCCACAAGCATGCACACACCCATATGTGTATGCACACATACGCTATAAATAAATGAATATACTTTTTAAAGTCAGGGTGTGGTGGCATATACTCTTAATCCTAGCACTCGGCAAGCAGAAGCCCGTAGATCTCTGAGTTTGAAGTCAGCCTAGTCTACAGAGTGAGTTCCAAGCCAGCTTTGTCTTGAAACAATAAAAAAGGTCCAAGGTGAAAGAATGGGGGTGATGGGGCTTGAGGGGGGGGGCAGGCTGAGCACCTGGAATGTGTCCGGATTCTAGTGCCTAAAATGTGATTTTTGGAGGCAGGGTTTCTCTGTGTAGCCCTGGCTGTTCTAGAATTTACTCTGTAGAGCAATCTAGACTTCAAATCCACAGAGATCTACCTGCCTCTGCCTTCCAAGTGTAGGGATTAAAGGCATGCACCACCACTGCCTGGCTTTAACCCTGATTTTTTTTTTCCATATGAAGCTGTTTAGTTAGGTTGTAAGCAATTTAGAACACGTTTGTGAGGATTCATCCTGTTTGTCAGGGAGAACTGAGATCGCAGGTAGCCCTGGAGCTGAGGCACAGGTTTGATCTTTGGCAAAATCTGTGAGTCCACAGTTTCCTGATCAGCCTTTCGCTGCTCTGTAGTCTCTCGTATTTCTCCTTCTCTGTGTGGAAGATCTCGCCCTCCTGATGCCTGGGCTTGGGCAGCTGCTGCTTCTTGAAGTAAGCGTCAGTCGGGTGTTTGGGGACTTTAACCTCGCTGATGTCAACTTTTGTAGAGGTGGCGATGACAAACTTCTGGTGTGTTCTGCGCAGAGGAACTCTGTTGATAGCCAGAGGTCCAGTCACAAGTAGCGAGCCAGCTGCTTCAGGAAAACTACTCTCTTGCCCCTGTGGCCCCAGTGAGGATGATCAGGGCAGTCCCAGGAGTGATGCTGACTAAAGGGCTTTTTTGCCATGGCTCAGCAGCTCCAAGGCACATCTTCAGAAGGATAATACCTAGGCATTTTTCAAAGCTTCACCACCCTGGTGCCACCGCTCTTGTCCCCACCAACTGTTTTTGTGACAGTAGCAAGGACCTTCTTCTTTTTCTTCTTTTCAACCTTGGTCTTGGCAGCTGAGTATTTCCCTTTCTCTGCCGTTTCACCCGCCATCTTGCAAGATGGGAAAGAGTTGTTTTTTTTTTTGTTTTGTTTTGTTTTGTTTTTGTTTTGTTTTGTTTTGTTTTGTTTTTTAAAGGTAACTGCAGGCATATTCTGGCCTAGATCATGGACACCTTTGAGTGCAGCTCGGTCTTTTTTGCCCTACAGCAGTGTGGAGCCATGGAAGTTTCTGAGCACACCCTGACCTATGCTACGAAGGAAGATCTCTCTGGTACAACATGAAGGGTTTGGATGCAAGGCCTGAAGTCTAACTAAGAAGCTTTGCTCCGGTCTTAGCCAGAGGAGGGGGGTGGTGCATCTGGAGCTACAAGGAAGAGGAGAGTTACCTGAGCAGGCAGATCTGGTGGGAAGCACTGGCTGGGTCAGACACCAGCCTCCCTGCGGCTTTTGCTTTATCTTGAATCTTTCATGTTATTCCAGGGTGCTTGAGTGAGCAGTGCTTTGGGGTTCAGGACAGGCCTTGAGGCTACCTATCTAAATTTTCCTTCTTCTCAGTGCAGGGTGACAGGTGGGGATGTTGGTATTTGGGCTCACCTTATCTCAAAGCTATCATCCCCCATATCTTAGTAACAGAGCAGATGTCAGGGCCTGTTGCTAAGGATTCCTGGAATTTAATGGGTGTAGAGTGAAGGGCGTTTACACAGGGCCCAGGGCCTCAGCAAGCCCTAGAGTGCCTGGTAAGTGTTCTTTTGTTTGTCCTAGCTTTCCCTCTATCCCTGACACGCCCCCTCCCCCATCTGCTTCTCCTCCCACCTTCCTCAGCCTATGCTATCTTCCTCAACTGTCTATCTTGGGAGTAACAGACTTGATAACAGCAAATGTACTCCCACTTTCTCGCCCACACCAGGGCAGACATAACTAATGGATCACAGCATTCTTCCTTCCTATGGGTGCTAGATGCAGTCTACAACAACTCATTCACTACACAGCTCTCTGGGTGCTGGCTCTGATTTTGGACTCAGGATGAAGTCTCTTTCCTAGTCTTTCAAAAGCTACCTGCTTGGTCTCTAGCCCTCCTAACCTACTTCTTAGGGCTAGTCCTTTGTCATGTGATAGGGGACAGGCCTTTGTCTCACATTTACTTCCTGCAACCCAGACTTTTGATTTTTCCACAAGTGGAAAATCAAACCTGACCTGGTAAGGGGTTTTGTTGGCGGTTAAGATCAAGGTAAACGGTTTTCTTTGCCAAATGCCACTTGTGTGAGTTACGATGTATTGCCACATTAATCTGCAAAACAACCATCCCTAGGTTCTGTGGCTCAACACAACAATTTACCGCCTTCCCTGGACCTGTCATCTGGGTAGGTCTGTCACCCATGGCCGAGTCATGTGTTTCATTTAAAGCATCACGATTCAGTGACTCAAACTTCTCTCTTCATGCAGTTGTTAGGAGCCCAGGCCTGCATTGGCTGGTTGCTTTCTACTGGCTTTTGTGTTTAAGGGCCCCCACCAGATAGGGTTTGGTCTCTTCTTCCCACACGCCTGCCTCTCTCTGGTTTTCCTTTCTTCTCACATAGAGATGGTATGGCCTGACTTGGAGATGTATTTCTCAGGGGCTCTCTTCACTTGTGATGCCACTCAAGTACAGACCCTGGCCAAGCAGATCAGCTGGTCTTGGGCTTAGAGTCTGTCCTCTGCTTGAGTTCTCTGAACATTCTGGAATACATAGGCTTGATTGTGTGAGCTAAAAACTCCATGAGACGAAATCACGGAACTGAGCACTCCAGGTTGAGAGTGAGCATGAAGAAGTTGCCTCTGCTTGGCCTGTGTCCTTCCCAGCCCCTGGTAGGACAGGGCCTCTGTGAGTGTGTCTTGCTTCTGGAAGGGCAGGTTGTTTTGCCCTTCCAGGTATGTGTCAGAGACAGCTGTCCGAGGTGAGTGGTTTCTATCCTGACCTAGCTCTGATGAGTTAGGAGATTGGGGTCAGAGAGCAGTGTTTCTGGGATCATCAGAACCCCAAGACCAGTGGTGGGAAAGAATTTTTTTTAGAAGGGGTCACCTGCTCCCCCTTTTACATGAGCTTTTCCTCTTGGTTTGCCTGCTTGTTTTTATGGTGCTGGGAGTAAAACAAGGGTCTTATTCCTGTGCTTTACCATCGAGTCACATCCCTAGGACGAACCTTTTATAGGACATTGTGCTGGCCAGCTGTTAAGTACCTGCCAGGGCCCATTCAACCACGAAGATGCTCAAGCCAGCCCTGGTCCTACCAACTCTGAGTCGAGCACACAGAAGCCTTTAAAGTGGACGCAAAGACTTTGCAGAGGAGTCTGGGAGGGGCGTGATTAAGTGTTTGGAATTGTATACTGTTGAACCCAACCAGTTGAAGATCTATAGCTAGTCCTTTCAAACAACCACAAAATTGACATGAGGCTGACAGGAACCAGCTGCCTCCAACAGATTTTTTTTCCCTGATGAACAATTCTAGACTCACTTCAGAGAGAGCAGGCAAGAGGCCCACGGCTCACAGCTTCGAGTGGCTGAGAACGCTCCCGTAGCAAAGCTGACGCAAAATGTGTTTCCCAAAAGTGCACACTCCACGTCTCTTTCGAGAATGGAAGTTATCAGAGATGGCCACCAAGATGGATCCCGCAGGATAGCCATTTTTGTGTTGAGTATAAGAAAACGCAGAAGTCCCAGTTTGTCTCCAGATGATGGACTACATCCACAATACTATATATCTAGAATCATAAAGTCACAGTGTTAAGGGATTTTGGAAAGCACAGGATAGTAGTAGCCTGAATAAGCCCGGAAGGCAATAAGAACCCAGCTGACACCTGTGTGTGTCCCTAGGCAAACTCAGAGGCTCCTGACTCCATCTTCCTGGGGGAGGGGTGATGACTGAGTTGGTGGTGCTTTTCCTTTTGTGTGTTATGAGGAGAGCGAGCCTGTTGTGGCATGCACGTATGATGGTCAGAAGACAACTTCTAGGAACTGGTTCTCTGCACTGTGTAAATCCTGGATATCAAACTCAAGTTGTCAGGACTGGAGGCAAACACCTTTACCCACTGAACCAACTCTCTGGCTCTTGCTTTTCCCATGAAGTTTTCAATGGGGACAAGTCCCATGGGGACTTAGGAAGTGAATACCTGAGATGGCCAGCTTTTTAACTTCGGAGAGAACCTGATATCTCAGCAACAAAGCATTTTCTTTTCTGGATCTTGCTCATCATTTCCAGGGGTTATGAACCTTCTGCTCCCTAGGAATTTTATCAAGAAGTTGGCATAAGCTACTCCTGTCCCTGCCTGCCCTCAGCACCCCATAACCTCCATGGAAGGGTCCCTCAGTGTGTCTACTAGATGTAGCCCGTGCTTAGCTTGTCTCACCCAGTAGGGGATGAGAGGTTCCAGGAGGCAGCTGTTTCCCCACAAAGGGCCCATGGGTGCTCTAGTCCCTCCAGGGAAATCAGCTGAGCTGTCAGACAGAGCCATTCACTGCTACACAGATGACCTACGGGGGAGTCTTGAGGAACAAACTGCCTAGGAACCAACCAGTTCCAGAACCTGGCTAGTGCCCATCCTGTCTGCTCTTTGCACATCTGATTTTCGGTTAAACCATTTTTTATTTGGGAAGAGCTGTCCATGAACAGCTCAGCTTAGCAGATAATCCCTGCAGCAGGCGCTGTTCTAGGCAACAGGGTATAGAGAGGAGAGGACACAGGGTCCCAGGAGCCACAGTGTAGAGAGGGAGATGGGATAGAAATGTCACTGCAAGGTCAGGCAAGGAGCCCTGAGCTAATCTCCAGGGTTGAGGGGTATGCCCCACCCCAGCAGTCTTGGCTTGGGTTCATTGAACATGCACTGTTACTATGACATTACACACACTCTCTAAGACCCCGTGTGCCATATTTTTCTGGTTAATAGAGGAAGTGACCAGAGTCCACACAGCCATCTTTTTGTCTACTCACCACTGTTCCCCTGTAGGCTCGTTCAACCCTTCCTCCTGAGTAGGTGGGCTCACCTTCATGCTTCCTCCTCTTCTATGAACTTTTGTTCCTTCATAAATTATTAACAAATAGGCAAGGCACACATTTAATACACACAGTACTGTTGATGGGAGATGTGAGGCCCCAATTCCATGCGTGTGTGCATGTCTGTCTATCAGTGTGTGTGTGTGATGTGGTGTGTATGTGTCTGTGTGTGTGTGGTGTAGTATGTCTCTGTGTGTGTATGTGTGGTGTATATGTGAACATATGTGCATGTGTGTATGTATATCTATGTAGTGTGTGTGTATGTGTGGTGTGGTGTGTGTGTGTTTAAGACAGGGTCTTTCTAATGTAGCTCAGGCTGGTCTTGAATTCTTAAGAATGTGTGAGCTGTAGTTCTCCCTCAGTGGGGACCAGGGCAGGCATGTTGGGTGGTATATATACAGTTTGGCTGAGAGACACTTAAATAGAATGGGTTGGGGTGGCATGGTGAGGCTCTAACCAGCTGCCAAGTCAGGGAGCTGGCCACCAGCTCAGCCCAAAGAGGTTTAGCAAACCCAAGCTGGCTCTATGGCAGGTTCCTAAAATGGGCCTCCTCACTGTCCCCCATCTGTCCTGAGGCTGCTTTGTGTGAGGATGGACAGCTGTGCTTTCAGAGGTGCCAGCCACAGCCTAGGGTGGGAGCAGCAGGCCCTGTGTTCTTGGCTCTGACCTTCATTCCGAGCACCTCTGTGGATGCTCAGCTGTGGACTTACCATCCAAATGTCCCTGCCCAGTCGGTGCCATGACTCCAAGCCCTGGAAATGATAGCCCTCCATCTCTCTTGATCTCCCCTTAGTATTTTATTTGACTGTAGATGTCTGTCCTGTTGTGACTCCCATCTCCTCATCCTGTAGACTGGAGAAACCCCTAGCCTCTCTCCTAGGCCCTGCCGGCAGCCCTGTCATAACGTCCTCTATGCATCTCCGCGGTGGGAATCAGGTACAGGGCAGGCGGAAAATCATACAGGCCATCTGTCCCTCAGGTTCAAGTGGCAAAACAGAGCCCCAGGGAGATTATTAACTTGTACACTTAGTAAATTTGTACACATATCCATTGGTTTGGGTTTTGGTTTTTGGTGTTTTGTTTTGTTTTTGATTTTTCCTTCTGAGGTCCTTTTGTCCTAGCCTTCCTCACTGCCATAAAGGCCGCCCTCTGGGCTTAGGTGGAAAGTGACAGGAGGCAGGGGAAGCTATACCGCCTGAGTTCTGGCACTCCAGCACAGGTATAGCCTCTTAACCCATCTTCTCATCTTCTATTGGAAAGAGTAATGGTTCCATTAGGAAGGTCAGAACAGAATAGCCCAGACTGTGCAGACATGCAGGGGTCAGAGGACAGATGACGTCAGTCTAAGGGCTCCCTGGCCTGTGGCCTAAAACTGTGGCATTAGGAAGTGATGTGGAGGAAGGCAGTACGTTCTTTCTTAGAGGGGTGGGCTGGTCTGAAGCTCTGAGGAGCACCTCCATCTTCTCCTGGCTCCCTTTCATTCTCTGCCATCATGGAGGTAAGGCTTCAGTGCCAAGGTCCTTCCCCCTTTCCCCTGCTTATCCTCCCAGCTCAGCCTATCACAGCCTTCAGTTTGGAAGCTTCTACAGAAGATAAGGTCTTCCCAGTGCAGAGCCTCAAGATTCCCTGGCTTGTTCCTGTCTTCCAGGGTCGCCCCAGTTACTCCTCTGCTTCTGTAGAGTGGCTGGTAGAGCACAGAGTCCAGCTCCCTTCTGTGTCCAGTCATAGAGGAACTGGGTTGTCTGGCTCAGGGGTTGTCACCCCGAACACATTGGTCTGGGCACAGCGCCCCCTGCAGGTCAGGAGCAGAGCTGTGCAGCCTGTGTAGAGCCTGTCTACCTGGATCACATAGCCCTTCCACTTCTTGACACTCCCAGAATGTTAGAAAAGGAAAAAGAGCGTATGAGTTGCATGTTTTAAATATTTACTTTGAGCAGAGTCATGCATTTCACACTCAGGAAGCCATGTGACCACACTGTTCACAAGCTAACAGAAACTGAAACAAAAACAAGCCCACAGTGCACTAGAGGCTGGGCAGAGGGCACAGGTTTAATTTTCTAATGGACATGGCTCTCTTATTTTTGTATTTGATTAGCTTATTTGGGGGAGCAGCACATGCTGGGGCACATGTGTCGAGGTCAGAGGACAACCTGAAGGGGTTGGTTCTCTTCTTCCACCACGTGGGTCCTGGGAATCAAACTCAGACCATTAGGCTTGGCCATAGCCACCTTTATGCAAGGAGCCATGTCTTTATCCTTGAGCTAGTCATTTTTGCATTGATCTATTTTTTTTCAGGACTATATTAGCGCCATTTGGGAGAAGGTACAGAGGTTTTTGACTTGCCAACAGCACCCCTGCGCCTGCCTAGTTAGGGGTTCTTTACCAAAGTGTGTACCATGGTGAAATTGCAAGCCCAGGGAAGCTTAGCTCCCTGGATAGACCTGTGAGATGACTGTGGAGTCTTGTCTTGTGCTGCATGGCCAGTTAGCACTGGCCCACGTGCTGCCCCCTGGTGGTCATCATGGGCATGGGCTACATTGGTCTGGAAGAATTCTCTTTATGTATGGTTCAGGGATGCCTGAGGGTCTCCAGCGTTTTTCAGAGATCCCCAAAATAAAAATTATTTTCCTCACCCTGAGATGCTCAGCCTCTCTCACAAACATGGAAACTGGAAAGTACTCAGATGTGGTTTCAGAAGCTGTGCTGGAACTAGTTTTTAAGAAAGTGCCATCTGTTGAGTTTTGGTGCAGAAAAACACACTCCATTATCTGGGAAAGCTATTAGAATACTCCCCCGCCTTCCATCCATCCTACACATCCGTGAGAACCTGGACCCCTTCCATGTACTTCACTGGAACAGCATCTCCGAAGGTCGGAAGAAAAGGCAGACAAGAACACCCAGCTGTCTTCAGCTAATTCCCAAAGCAAAATTAATTGCAAAAATATAAAAAACAATCCCGGGCCTCACACTGTCTTTGTTTTTGAAGACATGTGCTTTTCTCATTATATATATATATTATCTGATTACCTAACAGGTCTAGTATCTTTAATGGAAGGTTTTAGATTTCTCAGCAAAATATCAATAGCTGTAGCTCTTGTACTTTGGAATGTTCACAATCGCCTTTCTCGCTGTCTGTGTAAGGTGCCGGTCCTATGGCACATGTGCAGTTGGAGGGCAACTCGAGTTGGTTCTCTTCATCCACTTTTATGCGGGTCTTGGAATTGAACTCAGGTTGTTGTAGGCTTGCAAAGCAAGCACTTGACCTGCCAAACAGTCTTGTCAACCCCAAAAGGTATTTTTTATAATAACTAATGAGCTGAAACCCACATTCTTACCATCACCCCTAATTCCAGAATATTTTCATCAGCTCATTAAAAAAAAAAAACCCTAAAGCCATTCGCTGTCACTGTCCTCCTGTGCCAATTAATGACCGCTAACGTCTCTATAGTTTTGCCCATTCTGGACATTTCTATAAACAGTGTCATGTAGTATGTAATCTCTTGTACAAGCCTGGGTTTTTTACTCGGTGTAATGTTTTCTAGGTTCTGCCATGTTAGAGAAGGTCTGAGACCTTCCTTTGGATGGGCAGTTGTACCTTTATCAAGTGTCCTTGCTTTAGGGGCTGTTAGGAGTTAACAGTGACTTACGAACATTTGTACTCATGTCTGGGAGGATATTTGTTTTCAGTCCTCTTGTGGTTGATACCTAGGACAACTGAGTTTCTGGCAATTCTGTGGTTAATATTTTGAGGAAATAGCAAACAAATTTCCAGCCTCAATGTTTTTTAAAAATTATTTTCACGTATATATGTGTTTGTATGGATCTGTGTACATGTATGCAATGCCTATGAAGGCCAGAAGAGGGCACCAGACCCACTGGGACTAAAATTAACAGGTGTCTGTAAACCACCTTGTGGGTGCTAGGAATCAAACCTGGGTCCTTTGGAAGAGCAGCCAGTGCCTTTAACCACCGAACCGTATCACCAGCTTCCCGTCCTCCACCCCCAACATGCTCTAGTTAGAAGGCACAAACAGCATCTTTGTAATAGGCAGCCTGAGTTAGCCCTCTGCTCAGTAACATACAGAAAGCCAGCTAAACTACACTACTTACATTGAACCATCAGGTTCTAAGGAAGGCCCCTTCCTGAAGGATTTTCAAGGATAGCTCTTGTAGACAATGACTTTTAAAGGTGCCTAGTGGAGGTGCTGGCTGCCACCCTGTGCCTTGCCCTCTGGAGAACACTGTGAGGATCTCTTAGGGAACAGAGCATACGCCTATAAGCTGCCATTCTGGTCTAATGGAGGTAAAGGAGACTGAGGAGACTCATGAGCTTGCCTTGGTGTTTTGTTCTCTCCTCGTGGGGCTGACTCTCCGGTGTTCTCAGGGCAGTGGGGCTCTGTGGGAAAGGGCAGAGGTCGGATGCTCTGCAGGGCTTGCCGGCTGAGTTGAAAGTTGCTGAGAGGGTGCTTTCTCTCCCTTCTGATTTTCACCCTCTGATGTCATGTCCACTCTGGTCCCTCAGTGCTGTGATGCACCTAGCCGCCCTTCCCAAGATCCCAAGCCTTTGGGGGAGAGGCTCTGAGTGAGGCCTTTGCTGGAGGAGTCAAGCGGGCACCCCTCCGGCGTCAGGGGTCAGCAGGGATCGGGACTACTATCAGCACCCCAGTCACTGACGTGTGCTTCCATTTCCTCATGCCTCAGATGTGACTCCTGCCCTGGGCTGTGCTCCCCGCCATGGCTGACACCATCTTCAGCAGTGGAAATGATCAGTGGGTTTGCCCCAACGATCGCCAGCTGGCTCTGAGAGCCAAGTAAGTACCTTTGTCCTGCTAGAGTGGCCCTTCCCTCTCCACCTGCTTCCCGGTCCTTTGCAAGCTCTGTTCCCCAGGGAGAAGTTTGGAGAGAGGTGGCTGTCAAATGCACACCACTCTTGGCCCATGTTTGTTTATTGTTCACTATGTAGAACTAACGTATCCCCATTTCTCAGATAAGGAAAGTGAGGCCTGCACTCCTTACCCATGTCCCTTGTCAGTGGCTGGGTTGGGACCCACATCCGAGTCCAGTTGACTCCCACACCTGTGCTCTTTCATAAAAACCCACAGGGAACAAGGCCTCCCCATTGGCCATGTCACTGAGCCTGGCATAGCGGGGCAGTACAGAGTACAGGCCTGTTTCCTGAATGAACACCTTCAGCTAGCCCACAGTATCTTTCCTAGGCCCTCAGCAGGGTCTCCATCCCTCTTTGTTTCCGTGTGGCTTTTTGGAGGTCTTCATTTTCCTATTAACCCTTATCCTAGTGACCCTTTAGTTTTGGTTGGGCCTGGCCTACACACACACACACACACACACACAAGCACACGCACAGTGTACCTGTGACGGAACCTCTCAGATGCCCCTTGTGCCTCCTAGTCTGTTTCAGCTCTCTGGTGAGTGCTGTCCCTGGCTCTGGTAGGTCAGGAACATCCCTGCAGCTGTCAGATTGTGTCAGCACCAGGAGCCAGCATTTCCCAACTGGGACCAAGCTTAAGAAATTTGAAATTAGACATTATGAGCCTGTGGGAGACAGAACTAAGACATCAAAGGTGGATAGAAAAATTCATCCGAAACGCTCAGGAGGAATGGCGTCACATGTGATGTGTGAGCATCTTTGCTCCCCTCCATCTGGGTGCCTCAGCCCCTCCCCCTCATGCCACCCCTGCAGGGAGAGTGACTAGGGATGAGGTTGGCCCCTCTCACCATCTCTGATGCCAGGCCAATGAGGTGCCCTCCCTGGCAGGGTGCACACTGCTGAGAGGCCCCAGCTCTTGGACCTCATACAAGAGCCCAGTTGTCCCCTGACCCACCAGCGTCCCCTTCATTCCCAACTTCAGCTCTAATTCACTAGATGCTGAAGCTGCCATAGCCTCTCAGAAGAGCCGGTGTGAGTGTCTCTTCCCAGGTGTGTGTCTGAGAGATAGATGCCCGATGCAGAGCTGGACGCAGAGTCCAGTGGATCCCCTAGGAAACCTGAAGAGTTTTCCAACCCACACTCTTCCTTCCAGGCACCCAGGTGCCTCTGGACATTCCTAAACTCAGCTGGTTCTTCATGTTAAAGCAGAGATGGGGGGAGGTGAACGTTGTCTGGATACTTACAAATGTGAGTTCTTTGGATGATGGTGATTGGCAGTGGGGTGGGGGTAGGGTACTAACCGAGTCCAAGACCAAGACTTCCTTTTCAGCATGATGCTTCTCTTGACCCATGGAGGTAAATGTTACATGGAAATATGGGGAAAGTTCCAAGCATACAAAATAGCACATGCAAAGGCCCTGGGGTAGAAGGAACATGACACACAGAGAGACCAAACAAAAGGCTGGTGTGACTTAAGTGCAGAGTGTGAAAGGTACACAGTATAAAAAGCCAAGAGAGGACCAGACAGGGTAGGGCCTGGCCCTCCAAGCGTTTCCTTCTAGACAAGGAAACAGTATGTCCCACACTCCTCTAGCAATGACACTCAGTGATGGGTATACATCCAGACCATATAGAAATGTTCATTATGGACTCTGGACCACAGTGTCCAGGCTGTGCCTACACCACTCCCATGAGAGCTTTGTGGGTATACTGGGTTACTGCTGTCGTGAGCAGCCTTACCTCCAGCCATACCATTCTTTCCCAAGGCTGCAGACAGGCTGGTCTGTGCACACGTACCAGACGGAGAAGCAGAGGAGGAGCCAGTGCCTGAGCCCCGGAGAGCTGGAGGTCATCCTTCAGGTCATCCAGAGAGCAGAGCGGCTGGACATCCTGGAGCAGCAGAGGATCGGGTGAGCCAGGGCACTGAGCAGGGAGGTTCACAAGGGCCAGTCTACAAGAGGCAGGAGACCCCAGCTTCTCATCAGGTACCCTCTGGGATGTAGGCAGCTGTGAGCTGGGGATTGCATTGATTTAAGACCCAGACACAAGTGCTAGAATGAACCCAGGAGTGTTTAGATTTGGGCTCTTAGCAAGGAATGGACCCAAGTGGAGGTTGGTCAGTGAGTGGTCCCACCTGAGGTCCCAGCAGGAGGCGCCCTTCGGTGTGGTTTTCAGCTCTCTCCTGGCCTCTCACACCCAGGGCTCAGCCATCCAACATGTTGGTGTGCCTTTTTATTGTTGTCTTTGCTTTAGAAGAGCTTAGATAGGGGAGTGTGATTGCGCTGGGCTCGGCTGCTTTGGGCTGGAACTCCGCTCGTTCTGATCTCGTTATTTTTCTGTTCATCTTTTCCCATTAGTTCCATGATCATTTTTAAAAGTCAGACACAGTAGAAAGGCAGCTTTCGGAGGCGACGGCCCCACTAGAAAGATGACTGCTGCGCCAACGGCCTCTTGTATGAGCCTCAATCATACAGACAGGTCATTATCGTGTCAGTACAAACAGAGCTCGTGGCAGAATGGCTGGGTTTTTTTTTTTTTTTTTTTCCACCTAGCCTGGCTTCTTACAGATCTCCCCAGGGGCCCGGCCAGGTTCTGGGCTAACCTTGAACGCTGATGATCAACATCCCCCCCAACACACACCCCTGACACTTCTAGGGACCCATCCACCCACCCCCATCCCCCACCTCACCCCCCCATCCCCCACCCCCACCCCCCATGGTGAGCAGGGAGTGTATTGCAGGAGCCTCATACAGGCTCCTCTGCTGTGGAAGTGTTTTTGGACACCCTCAGCCAGCAGGCTGCTGTCACAGTGCTGCTGCAGGAAGTCCGTTCTGTGATCTGATGACACCCTGAGCCCTGAGCAGCAAGGGTGTAGAAGGACCCAGAAGCATACTACAGACGAATCGTTCACATGAAGAAAGCATGTCCTCTTTGTGATGCATGGAAACATGACATGGATTGACAAAGGCTTCCCAAGAGCAACTGAGTCACACCAGGCTAGAACTGGGTTTGCTCTCAAGCCCTGCAGTTGGACAGTGGTGTCAGTGTGTGGAAAACAGAAGTGTTCACCTCAGAGCATGCAGGAGGAAGTAGCTTCACTGATGAGCTAACCATCCCTTGTCCCCCTTAGCAACAACCAGCCACCTAGGAAAGTGTGGACTTGGGGGTGGGGAACCAAACTTAGAAGTGGGGACCCTGGCTCCACTTCTTGGGAACTCCATCCCTCAGCAAACCACTTCCTGTTTCTCCAGCCCCAGTCCTCTCTAAAACAGGAAGCATGGCTTCCTTCCCCTAGGGGTGGGGCGACCATAGGAGTCTTGACTTACTCTTCATCCAGTCAAGAGTTCTTACTGAACATCCACAGGGTACCAGAACTAGAGTGGCTGACAAACCAAACAGTTTGTTACACAGCAGGAGGTGGGTGTCTACAGTGGAAAGAGCTATCGATCCCAGGACAGGCACCTGTGCAGGCTCGGCTGGGCTCCCGGCTGCTCAGCATCCATCCAGCAGTGTCAAAGAAGAGTTGATTTTTCCCTCCTGTTGCCAGCTTCTCATCAGCCCAGATGCTCTGACCCAAAGCCTACCAGGTTTTCAACACTGTCCTCTGGGCTGCAGCTCGAGGCCTCCTGCCTTCTTTGGTGAGAGGGTCCCACCTCCACCGCCTGGCTTCCTCTTTTCCCCTCTCCTTGTTATTCCAGATTTTCATAGGTGCTTAGAAAAATGTCACTTAAATCAAACCACCTTCAAACTCTTCACTGATTCCAGATTGAAATGAGACTCCAGCCTGTGACCTGCAAATCCCTGGGATCTGCCTTAGTCACCTGCCCCTCTCTGACTTATGAGACATTTCTCAGCACCCTGTGGCATGTCTTCAAAGTGTCTTCCCAGACCTCCACCTACCTCGCCTTATCTGGCTCTTCCTTGTCTCCCTCACTCTTGGCTTGTTTTCTTGTTCATGAATTTTCCCCTTTGTTGAACCTAAATTCCAAGAGAACCTGGACCATGTGTGTATCCGGCCCATTTGTCACAATATTCCCAGTGTCCAGCACACCCTAGCTGCTCAGTTAACAGCACATTAACAAGTGACTGGGAGTTAGCCAGGAGAAGGGGCGAGGTGAGGTGAGCATGAGTGCTGACAGTCCCATAGTAACTGTGCCCAAGTAGTCCTCATGTTGAGGACAGGACGCACCTTCCCTCTGACACCGTGTCTTGTGCTGCAGGCGGCTGGTGGAGCGGCTGGAGACAATGCAGAGGAACGTGATGGGCAATGGTCTCTCCCAGTGTCTGCTCTGCGGGGAGGTGTTGGGGTTCCTGGGCAGCTCCTCTGTGTTCTGCAAAGACTGTAGGAAGGTAAGCCCTGCTCTGGCCTCGCCATTCAGCTCCTCAGAACGGGTCAGCTTTGCCATCCTGTGGCTTTGCACCCCAGTTTCCGGGACAGTGTGTGCATGTGTACATTCATGTATGTGGTGATATCATTTGCTTTTTGGCAAGAAGGCCCTGAAGACTGGATGGTGTGGCTTCTAGGGCTAGCCCTGGCAAAAAAATTGAGAGCCTGGGTGTGAATCCAGCTCTTACACCAACTGTATGACAACAGAAAACTGGCCTAGCATCTTCTGCCTCATTTTCTCCATCTGGAAAACAGGAGCAGGTATCACAAGTACTCAGATACGCTAAGTACAGAGCTCATAAAGCCTTATCCAGCACACAGGTGCTCGGTAAATGTTAGACAAGCACTGCTTCCTGAGGACCCAGCAGTGTGCTAGGCCTGTGCTGTGTTCTCTGTTCTGTCTGCTCTCTTGACACCAGGGAGAATGGCCTTCTCAAGATCAAATGGACTTTTGTCTTTTCTTATACTAAACTGTGCCTGTGCCGTGTATTAAAGCATTTCATGGTGAGCCCAAGACCTTGTTGGTTGACTTTAGTTTACTGCTTCCCAGAGAATAATGCACCTTGCAAGGTTTGCGTTTATTCAGGATCTAGGTTTTACTCATCGTATGGAGGCCGTGGGATTATTTTTCTTCCTAGTAGAAACTCTTCTAGATTATTCCGCTTCCAGTCATGACTATGTGCTGTGCAGTGATCAACATGTAACCCCCCCTTCGCTGCCTCCCGTGGTCAGAGACACTGTTACCCCCAACATCTTTTTTGGTTTCACCCTAGTTTTGCTGGAACCTGTCCTCAGGCAGCTTTCAATGTCTGTTGTTGTTTTAAGTTCTTTTTTAAATTTAATTTTATGTGCATTGGTGTTTTCCCTGAGTATATGTCTGTGTGAGGGTGTTGGATCCCCTGGGACTTACAGATGTGAACTGCCATGAGGGTACTGGAAATTGAACCTGGTTTCCTCTGGAAACACAGACCACACGCTTAACTGCTGAGCCATCTCTCCAACCCCAAGCTTAGAGTTCTTAAAAGTGAACAAGACAGAAAGAAAAGAATCTTCTCTCTTAAGATAACAGGAGATGACAAGCTATAATCAACCAAGATGGTTTCAGAGATTTACCAATTCCGGGAAGAAATAACAGGCTATAAGCCTCAGGGTGGGGTGGGTGAGCTGCACTGAGGACTACGGAGGTGGCCATGTCGGAGCAGCAAATGTGGACTTGAAACATTAGGTTTTTGCAGCCTTGGCAAAGGCATGTCTGAGGCATTCCAAAGCTAAACATTAACCAAGGCGAATAAGCAGGGAAGCCAGGATCCAAGGCAGGTCTTTTCTCCATTCTATCGCATGAGGTAATTCTACTCTAAAGGCTATGAAATGATTGTCCAAGCACAGCAGAGGGCGACGGGGACCTGTAGGGTCTGCTGGTTCCTCTTTCAGCCCAGAACTAGAGCCTACCTATGTGGTGGGTATAGGAACCTGGAAATGCTTTGCTCCCAGGAATGGGGCAGGTGGCTGATGTTTTGTGACTTCTACTTTCTGCCTCTGTGGCCCCAGCAGCCTGTTTGCTCCTCCTGTCTCTCCAGCTCACAGCTACTCTAAAGAGTCCAGGTTTGTGGGACCATGAAAGGCTGTCCTGCAGTTTCTCCCACAGGACTGTCCCTCTGCCACAGAGCGAGCTGCTGACCCTTGGTTATCAAAGAGTTAATTCCAGCTGCTCCTCAGAGAGCCATTGCCTAGGCAACCGAGTGGCCAGGGGAAGGCCTCAGCTGGTTGAGGGCTGTGGGGGAGATGTTCTTCCAGACTTGTCTCCCCCACTGCCCAGTGCCCTGGGCCTGGGCTGGTTGCTGGTTAGAGTACGTTTCCCTGATGTGTTCTTTCTAGGCCAGTGGGAAGGAGACTAAGTGCTGGCCTGGCAGAAACTTTTTAGGGCAAAGGTGGGAAGGGAGGGAATACTATTTAGGTGAGGTTTTAGGGAGGTTGGGAGGATTGATTGATCGATGTGTCCTTAGAAACACTGTTACCCAGTCATAGGTAAGCACACTTGTTTTTTTTTTTTTTTCTGGTTTTTCTAGACAGGGTGTCTCTGTATAGCCTTGGCTGTCCTGGAACTTGCTCTATGGACCAGGGTGGCTTCTAGCACACAGAGATCCATCTGCCTCTGCCTTCTGAGTGCTGGGATTAAAGGCATATGCTACCACACCCTACCTGCCATTCTTTAAATAGAAGGTTCACCATGTGCAGGCTGGTTTCAAGGGATAGACAAAATCCCTTGCTCTCGTTGAGGCTGTTTTTCAGGGTTAGCAGAAATGGGACAACAGACAAATTTTAAGTGAGAAAACATAAAATGATGCCAGGAAGACTTCTCACTTTGTCCAGAGTGGAGGCAGTGATGTGTCTTTGTCTGTGAAGGGAGGCCTCTCTGAACTGAGCCTGGATACCAGCAAGAGTCAGCCTTGGGGAGGCTCTGGGTGGAAACATGTTCTGTGCAGAGGGAACTGCAGGCACAAAGACGCGGAGGAAGAACCAGCTGGGCTTTAAGAGCTAATGAAAGTATCTGGAACAGAGGGAGGGAAGGATGAGCTCGGGCCAGGCTCCACAGAGTCTCGTAACTCCAGGTCAGGAGCTATAATTCCAGTTTGTGTTTAGAAAGATGCCATGGAGACTGAGCATGGCATGAAGTACTGAGAAGGGATACAGTCTGTTTTATGGTTGTGTTTTGTGGCTTGTGGTGTTTTGCCGTTTCTGTGTATGTCTGTGCAATCTGTGAGTGCAGTGCCTGCATAGGCCAGAAGAGGGCAGACGATCCGCTGGAGCTGGAGTTGCAGTTGCCAGTCACCATATAGTTGCTGGGACTTGAACCCTGGCCCTGTGGAAAAGCAGCCAGTGCTCTTACCCACTGAACCACCTCTTCAGCCCCTGCTGTGTGTTTTTAAGGAATGACTCTAGCTGTTGTAGGCCAAACAGACTGTTGGGAGACACAGCATGCAAGCTGGGGGCAAGCCTGGTAGTAATGGCTGCCATTGGAGGGATGAAGGCATCACGGGGATGGAGATCCTATGAAAACAGAGCGTCAGTGTCTTCTGTGTATTCTAAACAGATGGGGAAGAATTAGAGGTTGTAGTGGGGGGTCCCTGATGAAGAGCCCCTGCCTGTAGGATGCCAAAGTGAGAGGCCACTTGGCCCCCCTGTCTCAGAATGGCCAGTGTGCTGTTCCACACCAGCCCTGGGAAGTTCTGGAATTCTTGACTGACTGCCTGTGGTCACAAATTGAGGGGAGGGGTGCTTCTCTCTTCCTTGAAGCAGGAGCAGAGGTACCAGACCTATAGGGGCAGCTTGGGCTACGTTCCCAGCTTGCTTCTGTGGAGTGGTCTGGTAAAACTCACTTCATCTCTCTCGGCCTTCATTTCTTTATCTGTAAGTCAAGGTCAAAAAGCAGCCATCAGCACCAGATGGATGTGAGGGATGGTTAGCTGGTGCAAGGAAGCCCTTCATAGCCTGGCCAACACTAGCTCCTAGCAAAGGCAGGGGGACCCTGTCACTGTCGTTGTGACTGTGCCACCCCAGGGGCTCCCTGCTCAGATGTTTGCCACCTCTGACCTTCATGATCACAAGAGACACAGAGTGATGCATAGATCAGCCATCTGGGGGTAGGAACCTTAACAGACCTTTATTTCCCTGTGGTTTGGGTGACTGAGAAATCCAAGGCAATTCAACATCTTCCTGGCCTGCTAGATGGATGGCTTCTTCCTCATACAGCACCAGGCAGGAACCCTGATGTTTCTTCCTCTACAGACATTAATTCTATTAGATATGGCCTCATACTAAGGATCCCATTTAATCTTAATTCTTCACTGTCAGAGTACCCTTTCTCCCAATATAGTCACAATGGGACTTGGAGTTCAACACTGAAATTTTGAGGGACCCAATTCAGTGTATTGTACCCTATATTTTTTCCTTATTAGAATTCATGCT
Source organism: Rhabdomys pumilio (assembly GCA_030674055.1). Taxonomy (NCBI): domain Eukaryota; kingdom Metazoa; phylum Chordata; class Mammalia; order Rodentia; family Muridae; genus Rhabdomys; species Rhabdomys pumilio. Next base: position 44,290,714 of record JANHMN010000002.1, read on the forward strand.
ATGGTTTCTGGTTTAGTCTTCTTGTTTCTCTCTCTCTTTCTCCAAGATAAAGTCTCAATATCTAGCCCATTGTGGCCTCCAACTCAGTGCTTCTGCCTCTGCCTTTGGGATGCTGGGATTCCAGCTGGCTACCACCATGCCTAGAAGCATTGGTACCTTCTTAAGCTTCATACTGAAGCTGCTGCCATCATTAGTCTTTTGTTTTCCAAGATTTATGGAACTAAATTAAGGACTTGGACACCTTTGCTGTTCTCAGTATTGGTGTGAGCTGACAGGGATCCCCCATGAGTGTGCAGGTGCCAGTGGCTCATACATGCGACATCCAGGCACAGTCTGTGTGTCTCTCAGGGGTGAAGGGAATCTAGAAGAGGGGGGCTTCTTCCCTCAGGTCCTGACTGTCAAGGTGGACGGGTAATATTCTCTAGAGTGACACCTGCTACTGTAGGGACCTAGGTTCCCAGGACTTAGCAACCTGGATTGCTGTGTGGGGGATCGAGTCTCCCAAGATGAGATGGTGTGTGTGCTTGGGCAGGCTGAAGAGAAAGGATGCTGGAAAGCATTGGAAGTATCTAAGCCAGACCTGTGGGGGTGGGATACAAATCCTCAGGTGCTCCTGGGGGCACCAATGCCTCTCCAGCAAGATCTCTGACAGTGTCTGTCAGCCACAAGCTAATGAACGCGCAGGTGGAAGGCACTGCAGTCCTGAAGCTGTGGCCCTCTGTAATTGGGCCTTTGCACACACTCACACACCGGTTGCCTGGCCTCATTTCCCTGGCTGTAGTGAAAAGGAAGAGGGGCTGGCTGGTTAATTAAAGAGGCCTGGTACTCCTAATTGCCTTCGATCTGAGTCAGCCAGCCGCTTCCCAGCCGTGTGAGGTTGTGCCCGGCTGCGGGATGACCATCTGAACCCCAGGACAGCACTGTCACCAGTCTAAGGAAGCAGTCTAAGGAGACTTTCCTGGTCTCGGCTAAATGGATCTCACAGTGTGGGCCCAGGAGAGCCAGCCTGACATAACCTAGTACACAGTACTGAGTCCTGGTAGCAGAGGGGCTGAGGTTAGCCTGCAATTTTCTCCAGTTCCTTAGCAAAAGTTCTGTTGGGGCCCCAGCCCAGCATGGGTAAACACTGTAGGGCAGGGTGTGTTCCACACCTGATCCCTCCTACCACAGGCTCCAGACCATTTTGCTCTAAGGATTTGTGTCTTGCTGCAGAGATTTGCAGTAACCCCAGGCTAGAAGGGGTCTGTGCCATTTCCCCCTGAACCCTAGGGAGGCTCCATTCTGTCCAGGTTGAGGGACTTGTGGCTGCTGAACAGTGGGGGAATGAGCAGATGGCACTTGCTTGTCACCCTCCTGCCTGCCACGCCTGGGCAATCTGAGCAAGCAAAGTCCATCCGCATCACTATCTCATACCTGTCTCCAGCTTCTGATCTGCTGGAGGGAGCACTTTCTAGAAAGTCTGCTGATTCTGAGCAGAGATCTCATGTCCTCCTGTGGGAATTCAGGAGTCCTCCCCAGCTAGTCCTCAGAGACCACCTCCTGCAGGTGGAGACACCAGAGGAGTCAGAGAATTTGAGTGCCTGCTACTCAAAGTATAGACTGGGGACTAGAGGCACAGACATCCCCCATTGCTAACCAGAAGTGCAGATTCTCAGGCTCCCTTGAACCACCTAAGCCAGAATCTGCATTTCACCAGATTCATTAGCATGATGTCTTCAAGTGTCATCCAGACCTCAGCATGTGCCTGTCGGACTTCCTCTCCTTTATGAAGGGACTAACATGTCAAGGTGACTATCAGACCACAGTTCTGCTGATCCACTCACCTGTGATGAACACCCCGAGGGCTCCTGTAAACAAGGTAACTGTATGTGCGGTTGTGCAGATGTCTCTCAGGGGTCCTGCTTCCAATTCCCTGGGAGTACATACCCAGCAGTGGCATACCTGCATCCTACAGTAGTTCAGCAGGATTTTGTGAGGAGCCGCCATACCATTCTGCACAGGAGCTGAATGATTTTACATTGCTGCCACCCATGTGCAAGAGTCAGGAGGTGGCCATTTTAGACAGGGAACGGCTCCCATCCCGACCTCACTTTCCAAGCCTGATCTTAAGCATCTTGGCTCCTGATGGAGAGGGGAGAGCAAGCATGGAAACAGCAGCCAGGCACCTTGAGCATGTTTATCCCAGCTGCCTCCGAATTGGCCTCGCTGCGTCCTTTCTCCTCCTCGGCCTAATTTGATGTGGAAGACGTGTGTTTGTGCCTTATTACAAAGATGGATTTTTTTTTCGTTCAGCTACTGATGTTTCCTAAATTCCCGGAAAGAGTCACTTAATTCCTCTGCCCTGAGGGGCCTGCTCCGGCTGCTCGCCTGTCGCCAAGGCTGTTTGGCAGGAATTGACTTGGCTCCTGTTGTCAGGATCAGAGAATTGGACCAGACACCAAGCTGCATCTTGGAACATCCACCTCGCCTGGGGTTGGCAAGCAGAACATCTCCATTAAGGCACATGTGCCCTGCTGCCTAGTACCCACAGTCAGCCTTTCTTCCCCTAAGTAAAGGAACTGCCACTCAGCACAACTGACAGTCCATCCTGTTCAGCACTGGCCTCTCCTACTCGGGGGTTATCTGGATAGAAGAAGGTGGGCTGTGGCCCATTTGGTCAGTGATGCCCTTAGCTCAGTGAACTGACTCTCCATCCCTGGCCTGCGTGTCAGTTCTGCAACTCTGGACATTGTGCCCATCTGACTCTCAAGGGAGAGACAGCAATGCCAGGCTCACATGTGCATAGGTCTCAGATGGGAGGGCACCGTAGGAGAGGAGAGCTGACAGAGGCCCCAGAACAAATAATGAGGAGCTGCTGGGCAGCCTCTGCTCACGGGGAGCAATGTTGGGAGAGACAAAAATGTGCCCAACAGGGCATGGCTAGAGCAGACATGGCTCTGGAGAGGCACAGGGCTGGAGAGTACTTGGGTACTTGGTGGTTTGGGTATATGGGAAACTGAGAAGAGGAGGGGAGGGAGAAAGGCAGACTTAGGAGAGAGGAAGACGAGAAGGGCTTCAAGGCCAGGCTGAAGCATCTGTGTTTGTTCCTGCATCACTAGAGCCACCCAAGAGCTGAGCAGTCCTGAGGTCTGTGAAAGAGGCAAAGTTCACACAGATGTCTCGGGGAGATCTGGGGGCACTGTGGTGGGTTGGCAGGAACACACTGACAACTGAACTGTCCATGTAGCAGGGACCAGGGACCAGGTGTGGTGGCATACACCTGTCATCCAACCAATTTGGAGGCTGACAAAAGAGGATTCGGAGTTCCTGGCTAGCCTGGGCTACAAAGACCAGATTGTGTCTCAAAAAAAGGGAAACGGTAATCAGGGCCCAGATTAGCCAGGAACACCAGGATATTCAGAAATAAGGAAGAGAAATTTATGAAACAAGTTCAAATTACTGGGGGCTGGGATATGGCTCAACCGGCAGAGTTCTTGAGTTGTCTGAAGCTCTGAGTTTAATCAAAGCACCACATAAACTTTGGGGGGGAGGGGTGGATGCATACTCTAAGGTCATCTTCAACTGTTCAGCAAGTTCAAGGCCAGTCTGGGCTGTATAAGACCCTGTCTTTAAAAAAAAAAAAAAAAAAAGGCTTTTAGTAATTGACAGCTGCCTTCATGCCAGGCCCCCCTGCCCACTTTATCACCAAAGTCACTGTGGGAACTGGCAAGCCATACTTTTCAGGTAAGGAAAGGGACACTAATCAGGGGATGGAGTCCTTCCCCAGGTGGGGTCTTAATGGCCTTACCCAGCAGGCTGTGTCTCAGTACAGGAGCCTACCATGAAAAGACCAGGGCAAAAGGGGTAGGTGAGGGCATGTGGCCTGTCAGGTGACATTTGTATGCCTATCATCCTGCGTCCAGTGTCAGCTTCTCTATATAGGAAATGAGCCAGGACAAGTTGCTGGGCACCTGTAGTGTGTGGCCATGTCACCCAGGTTGAGGGTAGGGCAAAATTAAGGGACCACCTTGTGACTCCACAAAGCTGCTCAATGGGGCATGAGAAACAGAGGGATAAGAGGAACATGAAGAGAGGATATGAGCTGAGCCTTCTTCCCCACCTAGCTCCTCAGTACTTGGGAGCCATCTTCAACAGCAGGGCATAGACCACCCCAGGCTCAGCCACCAAGACCTAAGGGCAGGATCTTACCCCAGCAAGAACTTTCAGCCTAAGCCCCAATCGGCACCACCCTCCCACTCTACCCCCCACCCCCGGCAGTGCATACACTGCACTTCAACCCCAATTCCAAACCCTGAGATGCCTACCACCTCCCTGGCTATATGCCGGTTACTCTGGAGTCTGCCATGAACATACTGGCAGACCTGGTCCTCCTACACCAGGCGATAGGTCAGGGTCTCCCCTGCTTTGGACAACCGGTGAGCTAGAGTAGAGTTTTTCAAGGGAAACAGTAGGAATTTCTAATTGAATCTCCGTAATGGTTTATAGAGCCGGGTCATGTCTACAACTTACACCTTGTCCTTTCCTGCCTGGCATCACAGTGGCAGAGCTGAGCGGTGACACAGTTTGCTTTCTGGCCCTCCCTTTCTTAGCTCAGATCATGTGGTGGCTCCAGAGGGTAAGAAAGGGGCTAGATCTGTGGTGTAGTGTAAGAGCTTGCCCAGCATGAGGCCCTGGCTTCATCCCCAGTACCGCAGATGTGAAAAGGAAAGAGACCTTCTTCTCCCCTGGTTATGCCATTGGTGGCAGTGGGCAAGTGGTCCCAGGCTGGGTCTTAAAGACCCAGCGAGGTCGTCCCTCTTGACCTTGAGACTCATCTTTTCCTGGATTTATTTCTTATGCAGGATACGGGCCCAGGACCTCAAGCATACTAGGCAAGCACTCTGTCACTGAGCTACCCCCCTGGCTGTCTCTTAGAATCTTAAAAGATAATAGATCCTAGTGCCTAATGGTTGGTTTCCAGTACTGGATTCAGTTGCCTATGTCCTCCTGCCTCAATTTTCTCACCTGGAAATTGGGGATAATCAAAGTTCCTGCCTTGGAGTGTGGTTGTGAGGGTAGAAATGAGCTGGGCATGTGATCTGTTCTTAGAGATGGTGTCTCACACACAGTGACTGCTGAAGAATTATAGTTTATACAAATGTAGGTAAAATATTTACCCAGCCCTAACCCTACTAGTTTGGGTGTTTTTCTTTCCAAACTCTCATGTCCACGTGACTCCAGATGTCTATGTTATTTGTATACTGAGGGTATATGCCATCTACAGATATTTATGTTATTTATATACTGAGGGTATATGTCGTCTCCAGATGTCTATGTTATTTATATACTGAGGGTGTATGTCAAGGGAAGACTGTTTTCGAGACAGGGTCTTGCAAAGTAACCCTGGCTGGCCAGAAACTTGCTGTGTAGCTGAGGCTAGCCTTGATTTTTCTAGTCCTTCCACCCTCACCCCCCCCCATGCAATGGACTCCCAGGCCCCCACCCCCCTCTACCCCAGTGCCTGGCGATGATTGTATTTTCTCAATGAAACTAAATATATTTCTTATTCTGTAGTTCCTTTTGGTTATGTTTTCACTTCATATCACATCGTAATCAACACCCCCACACCCACACACATGAAAAACAATCCAATTCTGTTTTTAGGAAGTTTGTAATATAAGGGAATTTCCCACACTTCCCTGCACCCCCTCCTTCCCAGGTTACTCACAGCCTGCTGGAGCCAGGGCTAGAGCGAGGTGAACGGATGCCTGCCCCCTTTCACACAGACATCTCCCATTCTGTCCCTTAGTCTGCCTTCCTCCTAGGGCCCATGGACCCCTGCAGCTTGCCTCCTGCACACCTGCCCCACAGTCCTGCCCACCCATGTCTGAAATCCAGGCGGGACAGTTAAGTTTATTTCTAGTAGGATCCTTGGTCCTTCTGTGGGGTGGGTGGGGGTGGGTGGGGTGGGTGGGGTGGGTGGGGCGGGTGGGAATCCTGTTGTCTAAGGCCATCCGCATCTGCCCTCCTGCACCCACTACTACTAGGCCACACAGAATTACAGCCCTGTCTCTCCGATGTGACCCTGAATGAAAAAACAAAAATCCCCATCCCTCCCCCCCCCCCCCCCCACACACATACTTTATCCCCCCACTTCCCTTGAGGCCCTACTGTGAGAAGAAAGGGTTGGCCCACCTAGTTACCATTCACAGCTGGGGAGTCAGTGTGAGGCAGATACAGTGGGGAGCTGAAGCACCCTCCCTGTAACCTCTGCACCTACCTGAGTTCTTTGGGGGCTTTTTGTGCATGTTGTTTTTGTTTTTCCAAGTTATGTTTTCTCTGGCTGTCCTAGAACTCCATTTGTACACTAGTCTGGCCTTGAACTCACAGAGGTGCGCCTGCCTCTGCCTCCCGAGAACTGGGATTAAAGGCATGCGCCACCACCTCCAGGCTCTTCTGGGGGAGGCGTTAAAGCCGCTCTAGTTTGCTTCCTAGAGTTCTTGAGCTCAGTTCTCATGTCCTCGGGTCAGGAGGAAGCCCGCACGGGTTGGCATGCTCCAAGAATCCCTCTGTCCTGAGTTCGCACAGTCCACCACTGTCCAGTGACAGTCAAAAGGCAGTGTGTTTAGACCACTTTCCAGAGAAATAGTAGCTTGGAGCTCACTCATAGCTCAGCTTAGTTCAGATGTTATCTCCATACCTTGTGATAAGAAAAGAAAGCTGAAAATATTCAGGAGATTCCCCTCCCAAAAGGAGACATAGGTGCCATCTTATAGATTGGGTGCCCCAATGCCAGAAGCAACTCCAATGCCCATGGCAGATTACAGATAGAGAGCGGCTGCCAGCATTGGCTCCCTGTGGCAGTTGTCACAGTCTGACCTGGTTTGTCATGATCTGGAGATGTCTGGACAGACTCCGGGAGTTTGTAGGGGTCTGGTTTGAGTCTCCCTGAGGCTTATCGCCTAATTGAGTGAATAAAAGCTCCTATAACCCAAGAGTGGGAAGCAAACCTGCCTGGGCTCTGTGGACTTGCCCAGGCTGGGTCACAGTGACACACTTCCTGCCTCAACCATGTGCACCCTCTACTCACCTCCCCCTAAGGCCCCTGGCTGCTTGCATCTCCTTCCTCCTGGTCTGGTGGGTAGGGCTGTGCCAGGCTCCGGCAGCAGGAAGTGCCACTGGCCAATCTGTTTAGTGGCTCACTCATAGCAGAGGTAATCTTGTGCACTCACTTGTCCTCTGCCGTGGTAAATAGCAGATAATGACATTTCCAGTCCACAGTGTGGCTCAGCGCCATGTGCTGCACCTCCCCGGCTGCCCCACCAGCTGCCACATCTCGGCAGGCCTGAGATTCTTCCTCAATCTCACGGCGCTCCTTTATTGCTGGAGACTTTTCCCCTTGGCTGTCAGATGCTCACTGACCACAGCTCAGGGTGTGTATAGCCAAGGGAGGGGAGAACTGTCTTTCTTCCTCTAGGCTCCCTGTGCCCCCAGCCTCAGAATCAGACAAGATCAGGTGCATTCAGAATGGTATAGCTGGAAACTCCAGCCTCAAAAGACCAAGGGCTAGGGACGTAACTCAATGATAGATTACTTTCCTAGACTATAAGAGGCCCTAGGTTCCATCCACAATCCCCCCTAAAAACAGAGAATGATGGCTTTATTAGATGCTTTGGTGGAAAGGGAGGGTCTCTAGCCCCTTTCCTTTGAAATTTGTTTCTCCTTTTTTATCTACCTCCAGGGAGAGGGACTTTTCTTTCCATAGATGCAGATAAAGGTGATAAGCTGGACTTTCCAGAGACCCTTCTTAGAAACCACATTCAAAAGCAGACAAAAGCTGGGTAGTACTCGGAGGCAAAGGCAGGTGAATCTCTGAGTTCAAGACCAGCTAAGAACAGAGCTAGTTCCAGGATAGCTAGAGCTACACAGATAAATCCTGACTCGAACCCCACCAACACCAAAATGCAGATAGAAGTGTAGTTGGTCTTGTAGGGTATGAGCGCCAAGCCCTGGGTCCAGGGGAGGGGCCGAGCTGCCGTGGTAGGGTCCCTTACTGTCTCTAAGTACTGGCTCTACTCTCAGCTACTGCCCTCTTACATCTTACCCTACTCACAGCAGAGTCTCCCTGAAGCCTTCCATGGCTCCCTGCTGTTTGTAGGACAAAGTCCAAGTGCCTCCACATGACGTCAGGGCCTCTGCTTCCTTTCATGTGGGCAGCGCATTGACTTTATAGCATAATTGGTCCTAACTCCACCCAGCGGGTCTGTCTCCACCTGACCCTGTCTTGTCACTGTTTCCCTTGGAGCTCCAAGCCTGCCATCACCAGGGTCCCTAATTAGCCATTAGTGCCATTGCCCAAAGACTGTTAGAAGCTCTGGGATGTTTGTCTAGTCTACTGGATTTTTTCAAATGAAAACAAAACAATTCAAAAAGGCACCTACTGGCTGTGTCTACGTGGCTGGAAAGAGGGGATGGGGCTAATGTAATCCCTTGATGTTCTTCTAGGGCAAAGTAGAGCTGACAAAGTACAGGTGCTGTGCTGAGGGGCTAGGGGCCTGGGGGCAACCTACTGACTTTGGCTAGGAGTCTGTGTTGATGTTTCTGGGAGTGATGTGGACGGGCCCATCGCTACACCAAGCCTCCTGACTCCTCACTTTGCTCCCTGAGGTCCAGCAGCCTCAGACTGCCTGACTGTGCACTGGGTCCAGTAATAGTGGTCCTTCCTCTTTCTACATTGTCCATCCTGTCATCCTGTCTGTCCCACCCCTTACATCACTGTTTCCTCGGGTCTAAGACCTCCCCACTCGAGGCCCCTTTCTGACCCGCTGTCTGCTAGTGCCCAGTGAGCCTCTGGTAGCAGGACTGAGCTGTACCTTCTCCTAGCTCACCTGAACCAGGTCCTGCCACCAACCCTTTCTGCCACCTCTTCCTGAGCCTCGGGGCGCTACCTCCCCAGGGTCTGCCATTAACTGGCTCTTACTGTTTTCTTTCTTTCACATAAGCATTTATGGGCTCTGTAAATAAGGGCAAAGCCTGGCTCCTCCCAACAAGTCTGTTCTGGGGATGCTGAATCAACAGTACAATATACTCCCCAATATTGGAAGGATGCTGAGCCCAAGGCCTCGCCACCTCCACCCCCAAGTTCTGTTACCTCTGTAATATGTGTCACCCTTGCCCTGGTGTCTGCTGCACTGACCTCCTTCTAGACCTTCCCTATGTAGCTGTGACAGACAGTCCTTCCAAGGAATTTTAGGAACAAAGACTGAAATACCAAAGCCCATACCCTATTTCCTTCTTCCTCCCCTAAACTGCTGGCCTGGTCTCTGAACGGGCCTTATTTATCTTCCTACCTTCTAAACCCATGGAGACCCAGGAATTCTACAAGTCCCTGGGAATGTTCTGGAAGACAGCTACATTCACCACTATGCCATCAACATACCCTGAGAATGTTCTGGAAAAGAAGTTCTAAGAATACAGAGGCCAGATTAGCCGGAAGAGTGATTGAGTCTCTGAAGTCACATCTCTGCTCTCCTTAAATATTCCACAGGCCACTCGAGGCTCCAGGCCTAAAGGAATTTCACCCTGTAGAATTTTGTGTTTAGCACTTAACCTCCCCTCCTGTGGCAGACAACCCTGTTCTAGGCACCTGCTGAACACTGGGAGTCAACTGTGAACAATGGGAGTTGGGAGCGTGGTTCAGGAATAGAGTACTTGCCTAGCACATGCAGAGCCTTGGGTTTGGCTCCCAGGTATTCACAGGAGCCATGGTGTCAGGGGGAGCTGGTCAAGGAGGAGACTATCCAGTGTGATGTAGTCAGCACTGCTCTGGAGATGGCCTCACACCTGATAGGGGACAAGGGAAGACATTAGTGCCTCTTGGAGGAGCTCAAGGAAGGCACCACAGAGGAAGAGACTTTCAGATGTGTTTTTTTGTTTGTTTGTTTGGCTTTTTTGTTTGTTTGTTTTTCAAGACAGGGTTTCTCTGTGTAGCCCTGGCTGTCCTGGAACTCACTCACTCTGTAGACCAGGCTGGCCTCAAACTCAGAAATCCGCCTGCCTCTGCCTCCCAAGTGCTGGGATTAAAGGCGTGTGCCACCACTGCCTGGTTCAGATGTGTCTTAAGAATGTAAAAATGTCTGCTAGGCAGAGGCTCAGTCTGGACAAAAACCTTGGAGACAGGAGAGTTGCCACAGAGATAGAGGAGACAGTAAAACATGGGGCTGATGTGACAGGCTTGGTGACCTGAGAGAGAGAGACAAGGCTGGAGAGAGAAAGCAGGACCAAACAGGGAGACTCTCTCTCTTTTCCCCACCCCCCTCTCTACATGTCCAGAAGTCTACTGTCTCTCTCCCCAGCAGCCTGTGGACCTTACTGGTCCCTCCTGTTTAATCCGGAGCCTCAATGTCATTGTCCCTGTGCTTAGGTGATACCGTTATCCAAATTCTGGGTGTAGAGGCGAGTTAGTAGAGGTTCCTACTCCACCCTCACACAAAGACCATGAACCTGCTAATAGCAAGCTGGGTGTCTCTGTTCTGGGGATCAGGCCCTAAAACATGAGAAGAAAAACAAGCAAGGGTGATCCCCAAAAGTGTGCCGGGATCAACTGGTCATCAGATCCTCTGGTTCAGGGGTCTCCAGTCAGGTCCTGCAGGTAGGGGCTCAGTTCCACAAAGCTTCTCACTTCAGATAGATGCTGGTGAGTTCACCTGTGGAGCGCCAGGCCACCAGCCCATTGCACTCTTGGACTAGACTGGCTTTGCCAAGATGGCTCACAGAGTTCAGGGCGATGCCTTCCTGATTTGTTAGAAAGAATGGTCAGATGGAAAGATGTGTGGGCTGAGGGTGGGAAAGGTGGAAAACCTCTGTGTAGGGACCTCGTGTTTCACTATCCTGGAACCCATCCTTCAGGTTTTAATGGAAGCTGACAAGACTGGTTATACTGTTGGCTATGACACCTGACTCTCTCATCTCTGAGGTTAATAAGGGGTGGGGATACAGTCCAGACCCTCTAGGCATACCTTGGTCTTTTTATTGACCAGCCCAATCCTGAGCTGTCTTAGACATCACCAGCTTCTTCAGCATATGAAAGCTTTTTCCTCTCTTTTTTCTTATTACAGTATTCTTGCTTCAGCCCCTCCATGCTGTGCTGGGATTAAGCCTGGGTGTTCGGTGAGGCCTGATCTTGGGCTGCAGTGATGACTCAGTGTGTAAAAGCCTTTGCCATGCAAATCTGACAACCTGAGTCCAGCTCCCCGGGACCCATGTTACAAACAAATGCAGTAGACCATACTTGTAATCCCAGTACCTACAGTGAGATGAGGGCAGGAGGAGCCTCTTGGTAAGAGATTATCTGTGGGAGGCCTGGGTAACCAGAACCTGAGGCCTGATTAGTCTTGTCTAGGGATCACACTCCTGTTGTAGCCAGTGTTTGTCTGGGAAGTTTATCTTCAAGGAAGGATAGCTCTATCCACTTGTGTTCCCTGACTCCGTAAGAACCAGCTTCTGAGCCTAGAGGCATCCTTCTTAATGTGCAGGCACTAGAGCTCAGGTGAGGGGGAAGATTGGGAGGGAAGCCTCACCCCTTCACTTCCTAACCCCTGTGAGCCTGACAAGTATCCCAGCACCTGGACATCAATCCCATAATCCATGTTGATCTGGGTCCAACACAAAGCACAGTTTATATAACCAACCTACCCCTCCCCCCCCCATCTCTGTATACTGGTGCACATTTTCCAGTGCTGAATCAAATCAGAGTTTTATATGTGTTACCTACCACTGAGCCACACCCCCAGCCCAAGCCCTTACTTTGGTATATCACCTACCAGGGTCTCAGGGTCCCCAGCTAGTTCCATCCTTTCCTCCATGTGTGAATTTGAGCAGCCAAGAGTCTCAGGGCCTTCAGCTCCTCATTCAGCTCATTAAGCCTCCCTTGCAGGGTTGTTATGAAAGTCACTGAGATTAAATTCGATAATGATAATGTATGTTGAGCGTTGGAATGCCATGGAATACCTGCTCAATAAGTGGCAGCTATTATCATTGTTGCGAGTTGTAACTCTCAGTGGCGGCTATTATCATTGTTGCCAGTTGTAACTCTAAGTAACCACACAGCAAGGAGCAAGATTGATGTGAGTTCAATTGTTGCCTCCACCACCTGGGCCTTCCCTTACCCTCAATGCCTCCGGGCCTGGAAGTGATTTGATTTGCAAAAGTGAAACTGGGTTGAAGAGCTGTCTGCCACTGCTGGTGCCACAGCGATAACTGGCCTGAGCCTTAGTCCTCTGGTGGTTGAGATGGGGTATTTGTGGCTCAGGTCCTCATAGTTCTAAGTGCCTTGGCTAGCAAGTCAAGTGTAGGAGCAAGAAGTGGTCTTTGGAACTGGAAGGAGATGATGAGGCCTCCAGGAAGGACTTGCCTTACCCAGGATGGTGGGTTGGGCACAGGGAGGGCCTAAGGGACTCTGGGAGGACTGCATTCAGGAATCCAGGATGGCATGGTCCTATGTATATAATAAATGTTGGTTTCCATTCCTTGGCACCCCTGGGGAGAGTTAGAATCATTGCTGTCTCCCCCCTACATACTCTGTGAGACTCAGGCTTATCTCTTTTGATGGATAAAGCACATAGTCCCTCCGCAATCTCCTCACCAGGAGCTATTGAACCCCCTTTCCTCCTGGGAGGCTCTGGAACAGTTGTTTAACTCCACAAACTGCAAATGAGATCCCCGTCCATAAACACAGGAGCTTTTTATATTCTTTCTCCATACTATTTGAAATGTAAAACCATTGTTGTTGAAATAGATACCTATTGTGCTTTTCCCACTGCACATGCTTTGTCCTGTGGGCACGAGGTTCTGATGGCCCTCTGATAGGCGGACCCCCCACATGGAGTGGCAGAATGGCAGCCACAGTAGGGCCTTGGTGGAAACAGGCACATAGCAGCTTAGCAGCCTCCAGGGCTGACATCCATCTTTATGGGGGATGACTAGTTCAGGACACTGCCCCTGGCTGCTCCCTGTGCCCTCTGATTTTGTGTGTGACCCCTCTCTGCTTTGTGTTCCTATGAACTCCCTCTGGGCTTGGTCACACCTGCTGCTTGCTCTGTTCCCTCTCAGGCCAGGGTTTGTGTGTCTGTGGCCTGGAACTGTGCCAGGTACCACATTGTCCTGGGGTCTTGGGGCTGTGCTGAGCACATTGTCTTAGTTGTCTTTAGTACTGTAGTCATCCCCTTGCTCCCACTCTTCTTCCCCTGATGCTTCCCCTCCCTCTCCTCCTCCTCTTTGCTTTTGGGTTTTCTTTCAGTCAGAGTCTCACAATCCACCTGCCTCAGTCTTCTGAGTTTTGGGATTACACACCTCTATCATGGGCACTTTGTTGTTGTTTAGCTTTTTAAATTACATTTATTATTTGTGCGTGTGTGTGTGCGTGTGTTACTACACACCGGCTACTGCATGTGTGTAGAAGTCAGAGGGGCCAACTTTGGAAAGCCAATTCTCTCCTTCCGCTACGTGAGTTTCAGGAATTGAACCAAGGTTGTCAGGCTTGGTGGCAAACATCTTCACACTGACCCATGTGGTATGTTTTTAGTACCTCATGCTGGGCACACACCTAACACCATCCCCCAACACCCATCCTGTTGAGGTCATTACCTGGGACCAGAGGCCATGCGCCCTGCATCCTGTTTAACTGCAGTGTTAGGTTTTCTGTTTAGTCTTCCTCCCAGCTTCTGACTGGATGGCACTTCCTTCTTTGCCCAAGCACTTGTTGAAACCGTCCCTGCCCACACTGTGCTCCTGGACCCACACTGCATACCTCTGTCCCCTGCTCTTACTGTGTTTCTGCCCCTCCACCACACACACCCCCATTTCTATAGACCATCAAAAAGAAGACAGAAACTTCAAATTCAATCTCAGTCTGGAGTGGGATGAGGAGATTCATTAGGACTAGAAAGGGTTAAAAAGAGGGAATGCTGGGTACCATCCTTGGTGTCCACTCTGCCCAAATCAGGCAGAGCCTCACCTCATGTACTGATCAGATATACACACAACACAGTCAATGCAAAGCCATGCTGTAGCCATGGTTTCCTACATAAGCTGTGTGGATGTTAATAATGAAGAATTCTGCCTTTGCCTTCTTTAACCCTCCCCTCTGCTGGGGACACTGTGGTGTCTGTGGGAGTGGCAGGTGGAGGGAGGTGTTTTGGATACGATGGTGGTGTCATTTTATGGGGGCATTAAGGTAGAGGAGGGCTGGCACAGGTCTGGGGTTTGCACATTGTCCCTAGGATACCAGTGGCTCAGATAGAGGGAGCCTGACAGATGTTCCTGGCTGAAGACGGGATGGGACTGCAAGTTCCCCGTGGGACATCAGGGTGGGAAGTCCTTCTGCAGGACAGCTCATCTGCCTCCTAGCTTCTGTCTTAGGCCAAGCAGTGATGGCTGTGTCCTTTGGAGCTCTGTTTGTGACAGCGTTTGAATGTGGTCAGGATAATAGCTGGAACCTATGGGTCCTTTGGTCTTGCTGGCTGCTTGTTCTATGTCCTAATGCTTAGATAGGCGGGGATAGGCTATGCCCTCTCGCTTGTGAGGCTCCACCTTGTTTGGACCTCTGGATGAGGTGTGGGGTCCAGGGATCTATCCCTGTCTTCACACTGGGTGGAGAGGGTGAAACTGAGTCCATGTAGAAGGAAACGTGCCCTTCCCAAATAGGTCTGTCAGTTGCAGCTGGAACCAACATCTGTGTCTCCGACAGAACAAGGTTCACACTCTAGCTCCCATGGACCTAGTTATCCTGATCTCTTGTTCATGAGACAGGATCTTAAATCCTTACTTCACGGAGATGCTACAAAAGTTAAATGAGAGTCTCCATAAAGCAGTGCCTTCGGTGCCTGACAGTATTAGCACCACATAAACTGTTTAAATATTCATAGCACATACATCAGTATCTGAACTGTATGTATTAAGTTGCTTGGTAGTGGAGCCTGGGGTCCCAGTCCTGAATCTATGGCAATAAGACTGTTCTCAGTTCCTCTGCCTAACAGGGCGGGTGGCACAGCTGCAGGCCCAGCTGGTAATGTCTTAGGGATCATGCAAGGCTGAGCCTGCGGCCAGTGGGTTTGGTGACCCAGGGATGCCACCCAACCTGACTCCTCATTCCACCCATTGATCTGTAAACCAGTGTCCCACTGTCATGTGCTGTCAGCTTCACCTGCCTGCAGAAGTTCAGATCTAATGCAGTAAGGGGCAGGTCTTTCCCTAAGTGTTCATCATAGACTGCTTTTAAATAGGGATTCTGGGGTTAGGGCTGTCACTCAGCGGTACAGCACTTACTGCTACAGCAGGCATCAGATCCTGGGTTCTATCCCCAGCACAGAATGAAGGGAGGGAGGGAGGGAGAAGGGAGAGGAAATAAAGGAGAGGAATTCTGCTTCTCCTGGTGCTGGGGACTGAACCCAGGGTATCACACATGCTAGGCAAGTGCTCTGCACTTAGCTGTAGCCCCGGCCCTACTGCCCACCTATTTAAAATAGAGTTTGGGGGCCAGCAAAATGGCTCAGTAGATAAAGGCACTTACCATCATACCTGGTGATCCCCATTTGAGTCAGAGGACCCACATGGTAGAAGGAAAGAACTGACTCCCACAAGTTGTCTTCTGGCCGCCACACATGTGTTGGGCGATTCACATGCATACACAGACACACACACACACACACACACAGACATATACCTAAAGATATACACACACACAGAGAGACACACACACAGACATATATACACACAGATACACAGACATACACACACAGACACATATACACACAGAGAGACACACACACAGACATATATACACATAGATACACAGACATAGACACACACACAGACATATATACACACAGATACACAGACATACACA
>JANHMN010000002.1:44306606-44335141 GCA_030674055.1 Rhabdomys pumilio
ACACAGAGAGACACACACACAGACATATATACACACAGATACACAGATATACACAGACACACACACACAGACATATACACACAGAGACACATACACAGATACACACAGTGAGACACACACACACACATACACCTACTCCCTCAATGTAAAATAAAGTAGATTTTGACTTAGCACTATTGGATTTACATTTTGGCTGATACCTTCCCAGAAATCTCCCATGTGTAGATAGACTTCTGAATCCATTACGCACACATACATATTTATATGGTAAGACTATGCAGACTGTTTACGAGATATTGCTTTTATATGTATTATGTCCATCGCCCGTCTTGTTACTTGTACAGCTCCATCAGTATTTTTTTTTTGGCACCTTTTCCATTTATGTTGTCATCATCTTTATTGCTGGCATAGCTTTCCCCACAGCCAATGTCATTCCGTCTTCTTGCATGGCTTTGCTTTCAAGCATCAGGCACAGCGTGTGGGATAAGCAGGACACTCGGGGTTCCTCACGTGGTCTGTGCATGGGCTAAGACCATGCTGTGCAGCTGCTGCATTTCTCTGCTTTGTTGTGGAAGATGGACAGCCCCTCTATTGGTGTCACCTGCATCGTAGTTCCTATGGAGAAAGTCTCATCCATTAGCCTAAACGCAAAGGATCTTTTGGGAAATGACTGGGACCTGTTTGTAGCATTGTGTGTTGGGGTGCTTGTATAAGTGGTGTATACTTGTGCTGCAACATGGGGCGGGGGGTGTCAGAGAACAACTTTCAGGGATTGGTTCTCTCTTTCCACCATGTGGGGTCTGGAAGTATAGACTACAGGTCATCTTAGCCTAAGACATGCCTACGTGTAATATTCATTGTATGTGGAAGCACCAAACACTTCTCAATAACTATTCTAAGTAGTTTGTACCTGCAGTCCCAGCTGCTCTCGAGACTGACATAGGAGAGATTTGGGAACAGCCTTGGCAACCAAGCAAGATCTTATCTTTAAAGAAAAAAAAAAATAAGTGCATAGCTGCTGTTACCATCACTAATGTGGCACAGCTTACGTTGCTCAGGCTTGCTGGTGTAGAATCTCTGAAGGTGAACTCACCTCCTGAGTTGACAAAGTGCCATGAGCTTGAATCTGCAGGTGGCAAATGGCAGTCCCGAGGAGCCCCAGGGTTCTTCCAGGTGTGTGTGGCCATTTGTTCCAGATGGCTGTCCTGAGAGATGGCAGGCCTGCTCTCAAGACATTGTCCTTTCCTGTAAGCCCCCTCTAGCGCCTCACTCCAAGCAGCTTCTGAAGCAGCTGGGTAAGGGCTCTGTGACATGTAGTGGGATTAGTGTGTCAGGGAGCCCATCGAGAACTCATGGGGACCTCGGTAAAGACGCCTGGGTTTAAGAACCTTTTAACTTATATATTTACTTATTCTTGAGACAGGGTCTCATGGGGCCTGAGTTATCTTACCTTGTAGTTAAAGGTGCTTCTCAGTCCCCAATCCCCTGCCTCTGTTTACCAAGCGCTGGAATTACCAGAGTGGTCCACTCCCCCTGGATTATGCAGTGCTGGGGATGGAATCCAAGGCTCTTGGGTGCTGGGTAAACTCTGCCACTCAAGCTCTGTGCTCGCCCCTTTTGTCAGGCTCTCTGGCTCTTGGCTGTGGTCTGGGTAGGGGACATGTGGCCTTGGCTTCCTGGGCACAACTGAAATAAGTATTACTAGAACATTTTGGGGACTCTGGATCTAGCCTTAAAACAGGTATCCCCCACACAAGCAGCCTACAGGTTGCACCCAGAGGTGCTCATGTGAGTGTAAGATGGACATATCTGCTGCCTGCCTTTAGCAAAATATGCTTTATAATGTTTCTGAGGCCTGCCCTGCTGGCCTCATGCTTCTTTTCTTAAGAATAAGCCAGTAGTGCAACCTCCTCTGGGGACCCCACACTATACATTACATATGCCTCTCCCCAGTCTAACATCCATCACAGCGTCCATCGCAGCGTCCCATTCATCAGAACCACTTGGCATGGACCTCATGCATAGGCCAGGCTCATGCTGCTGAGTGTGTCTGTGTGCTGCCCCCCACCTTGGCACATTCTTTGTTTGTTTGTTTGTTTTGTTTTTCGAGACAGGGTTTCTCTGTATAGTCCTGGCTGTCCTGGAACTCACTCTGTAGACCAGGCTGGCCTCGAACTCAGAAATCCGCCTGCCTCTGCCTCCCAAGCGCTGGGATTAAAGGCGTGTGCCACCAACGCCCGGCCCCTTGGCACATTCTAAGGCAGAACACATCTCACCTTCTCGGTTATAGCACCAGAGGAGGCTCCCCTGTCTCCCTTCCTGCTTCCTGCCAATAGTCATAATGGGCACAGAGAAGAGGAAAATGGGCAATAACAGACATGGCCTCTGCCCTGTCTGACAGCCTGGTGGGGACAGTGGCAGTGATCCTTCACACACGTCAAAGGACAAAAACATAACCTGGACAGAGGAAGAGGCAAGTTCCTGTAGTGGAAGTTGCTACCTGGTAAGGCAGCTAGCCCAGTGAGGAAGACCGTGTGGTCAGATGTATCCCAGTCAAGGCTGCAGCACACTGGGATCCTGGGGCAGAGGCAGAACAAGGATTGAGCTCTAATGGAAAGCCAGTGTGGCTGAATTGTAAAGTGGAGAAAGCAAGGATACAGAGCAGGAGACAGGTAAGAACAGAGGCCATGGGGGTGAGGGAGTCCATACTGAAAACTCTTCACTATGCAAAGGGGGGTGGCCCTCATCCAGATGCAATAGGAAGCCTCTGAAGTCTCCTAGGCTGGCAACAGTAGGAGAAACAGCATCTGTGCAATCCAGTAGGCTGTATGTCATGAACTAATTGGGGGCCTGGCTGGTGTAGGGGACACAGTGTAGGCTAAGGCATGGTGGTAACTGTGGCTCGTGCAGAGGTGACACGGGGTGGGGGAGGGGGGTTTACAGGCTCAAAAGCTGCTTGGAGTTCCTATGAAGGAATATTGGGTGGGGAGTAAGAGAGGTAGGATCGGAGTGTCTGCTGGGTTGGGGCAGTACTAAAGGAACTTGTGTTATTCGCTAAGAAAGATGTGCTGGCAAAGGGCTCCATCAAACACTGTGGGAATCCTTCCTTGATCCTCACGACAGGGCACAGGTTGTCTGTTGCCACTGACATAGAGGGAGAAAAAGTGGAGGTTAGAGGAAGTGCAAAGTTCAAGGCTGCCTCCAAAGGGCAGTCTGCTCCTGGCCTGTGCTCTACCGACTGGCCCCTTCCCTGGGTTCTCAGGGCTGGACCACACATCTCCAAAGGGACAAACGGATGTGTCGAGAACAGTGACACAGGGCACACAGTCTGGAGACTTAGTGTGACTTCATTAGTGCTCAGATGTATGTCAGGTACACAGGCAGTGAGGACCCCAGAAGCCAGTGTCCCATTGCAGAAGGCAGTTCTGCTCATGGGAAGCCAATGGCTTCCCCCAGGCCTAGGGTCTTCTTACCAGGTAGAGAGGCCAGCTTGCTCTTTCATGCACAACCTTTCTTTCGTTCATTCCTTTTAAATACTGGCTGCTTAATTTTCTGTATTGGAATCTGAAAACAAAGACCAAACTCACAAAGGGAAATGGAAATGTCTCATTATTTCCCTCTTGATCTGAGATTTAATAGAGCAGCAATTCTGTACTATTTGAAGTGAAACATGTTATCTTTCAGTAGCTCCAGGCTCTAGGGAACACCGGGCTCCCTGATAGCCAGGTATGCTTCAAGCATGTGAATATGGCCGGGTGAGGCCTGGGACTCACCATAGCTTCTATCAGAGGTGGCTGTAGCTTAGCAGGGCAATGGAGTTGTGCTCACATGGGTGGGTGTGTCCCATCCTGCCACCTTTCTGATCCCCTACACAAAACTCTCAAAGCAATGAGTCAGGAGACAAACTCCAAGAAAGTGCTCACTGTCACCCTTTCTACCTGAAGTAGCATGGGAGTGGCTTTCTCTCCAGCCGAATACCCACAGTCCTGGTTCAAACCTAGGGAGCTGAGTTCTCTGCTGTGGAGAGGTGGGGATTCCACACCCCAGCACGGTTGGGCCATCTGCCCCTCCTCCTTGCTCCTGTACCGGACTGAAGCACACTTACCATCTTCAGCCTCACCTATGGAGGGCAACCACACTCCATATCTGAGTGGAGGACAGGACAGTTATTTCCTTGTCTTCCCACCCAGTCCCTGGCCCCACAGCATGGGTGCACCAACCATCAGACGGTTTAACAGGACATGTGTACCCCACTCTTCAAAACCTCATTTAGAAGCCAGTAAGATGACTCAGTCAGTAAAGGCACTTACTGCCAAGCCTGATAACTTTGAGTTCAGTCCCCGGAACCCACATGGTAGAAGGTAAAGTTGTCCTCTGACCTTCACACACAGTAAATAAGTGTTAAAATGTTTTCTTTGTAAATGTCACTTAACCTTCCCGCCCCTGATGCAAACACACACCACTTGGTGCAGCTGAGCCACCCTCAACTTTGGCACAGTGACTTCTGGGAAAGCCCCAGTGCATCGTCAGTACTACCTGGCCCTGCCTGTTCATGAGTCTCATCCAACAACCTGTGCTCTGTTCCAAGGGCATCCCATCCTCGGTGGGTACAAGGATGGGCAAATTTTGTTGAGCAAATATTCTATCATTGAGCCACTTCCCCGGTCCCTAGTCTCACTTTAAATGATCATCCGTGACTGCTAGATACTACGCCAAATGACGCAGAGCTTGAGGAGACTCTATCTCATAGGCGGTTCGAGCAGGATGCAACAGGTGCTGCTACGAAGAGTGTCGGGTGTCGCCTGAGTGCCTTTATATACTGCTTGTTTTCCATGTGAATCTCAAGTTAATCTCCAAAATGATGAATGGTGAATGTCTTAGACATAAGAACATCTGAGGTTTGGACTGGCTTGGGTAGCCCCACCCAAGGGCTCACCCTGGCTTGCCCCAATCAAAGCCTGTGTCCCAGCATCATGACTACTGACTGCAGGAACCAGGATCAGGGTTACAAGGACATCAAGTTGGTGGCTGAGTACTGGGTGGTATAGGATGGAGCATAGATGACTCCAAGTCACCAAGGGCCCAAACCATGCAATAGTAGAGAGACACCCATGGTGGGGGCCTCTATGGACCAAATGTGTCCCCTAAGCCTATATTCTGATGCCCACACCAAGTAGGATACTTGGAGATGTGGTCTTTGGAAAGTGAGTGAGAGGCAGTCACAGGGTTGGGCTCATAGGATGGGGTTGGAAACTTCATAAGAGGAAGAAGCAGCCAGATCTCTGTCATCTATCAAATGGGAATATTCTAGAAGGTGGCCATCCATCCACCTTTCAGGCCTCCAGCACTATGGAAAGCAGCTCCTGTAGCTTCAGTCATCACATCAAACTGATCTGACCTAGATAGGGCCTGATGCTGCACTGTCCCCCTCCCCCTAGGGACAGTGACCATTAGTCTGCCAGGCGGTTTACAGGGTGCTAGTGGAGGCTGAGAGAGAACTCAGGACAGAATCAAACTGGCCAAGAACCAGGGTTGGGGCATGTGTGAGTGTGTCCCAGCTATCTCCCTATCCCCAGGGGACCCAGCTCTCAGAATCAGTCTGTACTGTGTCACTGGCCAGCTACTTCAAGCCTTCAGTCATGTCCTAGGTCCCTGCCAAACAGAATCAGCCCTCTGTTACTGATGGTAGCATGGGGCACCTGGGGGACGGGTGGGGGACTTGATTGTCCTGCTGAGCTCTGGAAGGTGACCCCACTTGATGGCTCTAAGCTGAGCAGTCTGCAGGATCTCGGAGTCTCATCGCTCAGTGTCTTCACAGGGATCACATCACACACATCACACACCTCCTCCACATGCTATTGCTGGGGTCACTGTACCTGCCACATATGGTTCCTCCATAAACGGGGGCCACTGGTATTTTTATCACACCTGATTTTCAAGAGCATGGTCTCATTCAACAGCCTTGGGAGGGCAGAGCACTCTGTGTTACAGGGCAAAGTATAAAGAAGGCAGTAGGAACCTCTGAGGCCTACACCAGAGGTGGTGGTCCCCAGTCTAGGAGATGAACTGCCAGTCCCTGGAGAGGCTTACTATCTCCAGCCTGTAAACATTCCAAAAGCAGGGCTGACACTTTGGTAGCTGCCTCTCCCTTCAAAAGTCCCAGAGAGCTGAGAGCACCCCCAGGGAGCACCTCCAAGGAACAACAGGCAGCTCTGAGAGGCCCCTCCCTTATGCTTGACCACAGACACTGCA
Organism: Rhabdomys pumilio; assembly: GCA_030674055.1. Classification (NCBI taxonomy): domain Eukaryota; kingdom Metazoa; phylum Chordata; class Mammalia; order Rodentia; family Muridae; genus Rhabdomys; species Rhabdomys pumilio. The sequence continues at coordinate 44,312,859 of JANHMN010000002.1, forward strand.
AACCTAGCACTTTCCTGGGAGCCAGTAAGGAACCCTTGTGCTGCCTAGAACCTGAGAAGGGACCTTCCTGCCAGCTCCGAGAGGCAGGGCCTTAGAGAAGATTCCACTTTGTTTAGAAAACCAGAGATGTGACTTTGGATGGTGGCCAATCCATGCCCACACACGAATGCATCATTGCTTCCCTTCTGAGTGTGCCGGCTCCCGCCATTCCTGCAGAACCCAGGCTCAGCTGCCCAGTCAGGCTGGTGATGAATGCCTGGGGAAGCCACGTTTAGTGACATTTCTCTCTCCATGGAGAGATGTGTCTCTTGCTCAGTTGGCAGTCTGCACCAAAGGCCAAACAACAGATCCATCCTTCCCTCAGTCCCCACAGGACAGGAGCATCTCTAACCCCCCAGGAAAAGCCACCTTTTTTTTTTTTCAATCTCATACCCCTGCTAGGCTGGGAACCAGTCTCAGCCCCAACAAATCCACCTCTGCCTCCCAATGTTTATCCTGGCCTTGCTCACCATTGCTTGTTGCTGATGTCTCTCGGGAAAGCAAAGTATGTTTAGATGTTAAACAACTGAGTAGAAGGAGAAACACTGGAGTCCGTGATCTGGCTATTTATGTCTGGAAGGGAACACCAGAGGGGCTGGGGGTGGGGGCAGGCTACAGAATCATTGCTTAACCAGTTCTCTCTTGCCTCAGACCCTGGACAAGGTCTCAGGTCTCTCCACACCCTTCACTCCCCGCCAGTGCAGGGGGCTTACCACCTAGAATCCTTGCATGAGAAATGTGGTACCAAGCACTGCCTAAGCTGCTGTTCATGTGTCTCCCCATGGCCCCTAACCTGTCAGGCACATGTGGGAGTTTCTGGCCTGCTCCTAATCAAGTGTGTACTCTCTTTGGGAGAGGACCACATAGCCCGCCCACATCTGCAGGTAGCCACAGTCCTCTGTTGGAAGGCAGCGGCTCCATCTGTTGCTTGGATCCTCCCCAGGTATCAGGCATTTGGGTGATTTCCAGTTCTTTGCTGCTGAACGTGCTGCTGCTGTGGAGATGACTAGCTGATACTTTTTTTCCTCTGTTAGCTGATTTCGATGTGGTCCTTACAGGACAGAATTATGGGATGTACAATCTGTAACATGGAGATCCATAGCTGGGGCAATTAGATTGCAAAGGCACCCCAAGGTTCCTAGATTCTCTGTGCTTCAGGAGCCCTGTTTTTAACTCAAAGCAGAAACTGTCCTCTTAGAAGGTGCCACAGTATCCCTTGGGGCCCACTGCCCTGGCTCCACAGCCAAGGAGAAAGCAGCCAAAACACTGACACCCATGTGTCCTCTCTCTTGTAGAAAGTCTGCACCAAGTGCGGGATCGAGGCTTCCCCTGGCCAGAAGCGGCCCCTGTGGCTGTGTAAAATCTGCAGTGAGCAGAGGGAGGTAGGAATCATGAAGGGCTTGGGCTTGGGGGGGGGGCAGGGTGGATGGACTAGGGTGGAGCCAGGTCCACTAGCATTGGGGTGCTGACAGGAACTTCTCCGGAGGGGAGGGACAGTCACAAGGAGGACGACCCAGGGAAGGAGAGTGGGAAAGAGAACCTCCTGGCCTGCCTGTCCCCTTGCTGGCTGGTGTAGGGATGAGCTCTGTAGAATAGGCTCTGGCTTTGTACTTTGGAGGCCTATGGTTACCATGGGTAACCTCCCCAACTTAAGTGTCTTCTGAACATGTGGCACTATGACAAAGTGCTTACATCTGCCCATTCATTTCCCCTTTGACATCTCCCTCTGGTGGGTGTCACCCCTCCCTTTGCCTGGTAGGAAAACACCTAAAGCTAGATAAGCTGTGTATACTGCGCTAATGGTGAGGGAGGCAGGCTGGCAATCGAGTGAAGCCATAACCTGCCATGATGCCGCCACCTAGAGTCCTTCCTAGTACCAATGTTCTGTGGGTCCAGTTTGGCCCCTTTCTGGGGGAAAATAAGTCATTCTTGGGGGCTCATGAAGCCCCTGGGGTGGCAGCAGATGTGTTGGCAGAGCCTAGAATTACTTCTCACCCCAAGCTTGGGTTTTCCCCTCTGCCCAAGGCTGGGATGGAACCAGAGCAGGCCAAGGCAGGCAGAGTGGGCAACAAGAGCAGCTGGGCAGAGGGAGCCATTAGCTTTCTGGAGATGGTCTTGTTTTAGTTATTCTGCCTGGTACATTTCATGTGTGTTTCCTTCAATGCTTTCTATTCTGGAAAATTCCATCCCACCTCATCTTTCTCCTGGGCATCATATGTTTTAAAACTCCCCAGGCCATCCTCTATACCCCTGAATTCTTTGGCAACTCCTTTCACTGGGTCCTGGGTTCCTCCAGGCAGAGCCAGGCATCCTGGGTGTGTGGAGAGCCTGGGATCACACCCCAGTCCTGCTGTGTGTGCAGCTGCCCACTTTCCTCCACTCTCCTCATGCATGCTCTCTCTCACATGTTCCTGCCTTGGGACCGGGTCCTGCTCTTTGTATCCGTCTCTCCCAGGTGAGAAACCCTCTCTCTAGCTTCATTTTTAGTGACTTGGCTGTCTAGTCAAGTCTGTGGTCCTCCACCTCCTGTGGGATCCTTTAAGTTCTCATATATAGGAAGACTAATCTCCCAGCTGTCCCCACCTACTGCTGGGCACTGAGCTCCATAGGCAGTGCATTTGAATGCTCAAAATAGTAAGTAGCTAGACGCACTGACACACACCTGTAATCCTAACACTCAGGAGGAGGCAGGAGGATTGCAAGTTGGAGGCTAGCCTAGACTACCTAACAAAATTGTGCGTGCGTGCGTGCGTGCGTGCGTGCGTGTGTATGTGTGTGTGTGTGTGTGTGTGTGTGTGTGTGTGTGTGTGTGTTTTAAGAGTAAGTAGTTTGAGCCTCTCATCCACTGAGGTATAATCTTGGTTTTGTGTGCAGTCAAGTTTACATGTTGCTTTTGAAGTATTTCCATCCGTCATTGCTGTGTGTCTGGAAGACAGAGGCAGGGCCTTGAAGTGCCATTTAGACCTGCCTGAAGGGCCCTTGTCCCACATGGTGACAATGATGTCCCTTCATGGACTGGCTGGGGGCTGGAGTGTAGCAAGCTTACAACTGCCTCCTGTTATATAAATATTAGAGGCCTCCCCTTCCTCACAGCCTACTCTTTAGCTAAGGTCTCTCCAGTCATCAAGGGACCCTTTTTAAGATACAGATAAGTGCTGGGTGATGGTGGTGCACCCCTTTAATCCCAGCACCGGGAGGCAGAGGCAGGCTGATCTCAGTGAGTTCCAGGACAGCCAGAGCAAATGGTGAGACCTTGAAGAGACAGAGACACAGAGAGAAAGAGAGAGCGCACACTCAGATAAGCAAGGAGGGCATTTTTCTACATCGTGTCTGGTGAAGAGACTTGGCGGGATGAAATACTGCTCACACGTGACCTGGGATGTTAGAGAACAATTGCAACAAGGAAAAGAAAGTGGGTGGAAGGAAGGAAGGAAGATTCTGGATCAGCATCTGAGTCACCAGCACACGCCTTAAAAGTCCTGAGCTCCCGGACCTAGGGAGGGCCTCCACCAGCCCATTCTAATCTCTAGAGTGTCCCATTTCCAGAAAAAGTCTGAAATAGCTTCAGATGAATTTTCTTATCTTTCCTAAGGCAAAGAATATGAGGCTGTGCATTATGCTATCAACTTGTCCTTGAATCTTTAGGCACCGATAAAGCTGAGCAAGATCAAAAAGGTCCCCCTCTGTGGCTCCAGGCAGATGCCTGGCCAGCCGCTTGCTGCACTCAGGCAGGGTCATCAGCTATGGGTGCCATGCCCATATGCTGGAGTCTGCTGTCTGCTTGGAGGGGGGGCCAGGGCAATGGGTTTCCTAATGCCTTTTTTTTTCTCTTCAAGAAATATCTAATCATAACAAAGAGATAGTTAGAGAGAAAGGACATTTAACATGCCATGTTTTAAGCACTGAGCATAGCTGATTGGAGACTCTGAGAGGAATTTGGAGTTGTGTCCCATGTCAGAGAGCAGATCGTGACAGAAGAACTTGGGTTGCTGATGGATGCTCTCCCCCTGGGGCACTCATCTCTGTCTGCTCCTGGCTAGCTTCCATCAGGCCTGGCTGGAATTGCAAGTCATTTCTCTCAAGTGGGTCGAATGTGGGCTGAACGTTCTAGAGTGGGCAGCTTGGTGTTACTGTCTGTCTGACGCACGCGCGTGGCAATGTGAATCTCAGTCTGTCAGATTTTGAGTTTACAACCTAATCCATTCATTCACTTGGGCATTTGGTGTATATTTATTAAGCATCTTCTATGGGCCAGGTTAGACAGCTCTAATAATGAAAAAGTGATTGGGGGGTGGGGAGGGTGAGCCATAAACACAGGAAGGTACATCTTGTAATCTCAGATGGGGATAATGTGATCCAAGGAAACGGGGGAAGAAATACTGGAAACAGTGGCCCCCATTCTTTACAGCAGCCAGGGAGGAGACCACTGATAAAATAACATTTGAGCAAAGAACTGAGGTATATTCTGCGGCCATGGAGGGAAAGCATTGTAGAGCGTTGGGGAGATGCTTGTGTGCAGAGGCCCTGAGGATGGATATGTGTTGAGAGACCGAGGGGTCAGGAGCTGGGTCAAGGTTGAAGAGAGAAGGTTAAAGATACAGAGGGAGGGTCAGGCTGTGATAGCTTTGTGTGCCATTGCAGAGAGTTGGGCTGCTACAGTCAGAAAAACTGCGGGTCTTGGAGGATCTTGATTATTTCAGAGTGGCATGTTCTGACCTCTTTTAAGGGATATTCTGGCTGCTGTAGTATATGAATTGTAGTCTGCAGTTGTGGTTTATTCTGTTTTTAATATTGCTCAGGGTGTCCAAGTTATCTTGATAGCCTAACAAGTTTTCATATGTGTGTATATACACAAACCACACACACACACACATACACACACGTACACGCACACACACATACCAGGGTATGCACTAGCTATGGTGGCATACACCTGTGATCCCAGCACTTGAGAAGTGGAGGCAGGGAATTCAGAATTGAAGGGCAGACTAGGCTTTATGAAGCCCTGTCACAAAATAAAATAAAACAAAATAAAATAAAATACTTTTTTACTGTTTTAAAATAACAAGCCATTGAATAATTACAGGATGCTGACAGTACATAGAAGCATATAAAGAAATTAAAGCATATAAAGTCATATCCTGACTCCCTAGAAACAATCGCTACTAACATTTGGGTTATTACTTCCAACCTCTTCCTTGTCATGGTCTGTTCATTTTCTCCTCTAGTCTTTTGAAACTGTGTTTTAACTTAACATTCTAATCTAAGTTATTTCACAGCGTGATCAAAAACTCTGTGGAGATTCTGTTGAATAGCTGTCCCTCCAATATAAGACATGTAAGTTTTGTTTTGACTTTTAGGTTGGGTGTTTTGAGGCAGTATCTCATGTAGCCCAAGCTAGCTTCAAATATTCGATATGGCAGAGATTAAGGATAACCTGGAATATCTGATCCTGCTGCCTCCACCATTTAAATGGTTTTCATTTTTTTTCTCTCTAGTAACTATGTGTTGCCCTTTGCCTATATGACATTACAGGGTATGATTGAACTCAAAGACAATTTCTACAGACATTTGTGTCTAATGGGTCATAATAGGACTGATAGGAACTAGCCAGTAGCCAAGTCAAGCATGTGATCATGACACACCTGCCTTTGAGTGCATCGTCCTGTGTTCATTTTCTGTGCTGGCTGCTTTTATTCAAAGTTGTGATTCTGAAACGGAGCATGTCGATGCGTGCAGATGTGTTTGTCCTACCTGTCTCTAGTCTCCTGCTGTGAACCCTCTCCCTTGGAAGCTCCCTCTGTCCCTTTTCTCCCATTGGCGATTTTAGGGTCTCTGTTCCTTTGCTATTAGAAACAATTCCCCCTAGCCATGCAGTTATCCCCAAGAATAGAGAAGAGAGTATCTTTTGGGCCATGATACATGCCCATCTTTGACTTCATGTGATTTCCAGTTATATTCCAGAGAAGCCAACTGATGCTCTTATGAGCATTGGGCACAGGTCCCTCTCCAGCCACTCAGCTGTCACTCTCCTGGCTCCTGCCTCCAAAGCAGGCTCAGCTGCTGCCCTTTCCCCCATTTCCATGCCTTCCCTTTCCACTCATGTCTGCAGCCTTCCCCTTGGGTTACCTATTTGTTTGTTTGCTTCTAACTTTCAGTCCTCTGGTCTCTGCCTCCTGAGTGCTAGATTTTAAGGAGGCACCCTTTGCTCCTTGCCCACCTGATCTGTTCTCCAGGTTCCATTTCCTAGGCCAGTATTCATCTTTTCAAGACACTAAAAGGTTCTCCATTTCCCTCTGAAACCTAGCAAGCACATTGATGCAGTTTCCAGGTTTCCCTTGAGTTGGTGTCTCCAGAAGCGTCCCTACCCTGCCCACTTCTATGGTAGTTTTCCAAGGCTCAAGTTCCCCCTGATTCTTCCGATGCATCGAGCCCAGTAGACCAGGGCTGACCTGGAAACAGTAGGAAAACCTCTCACATCCCCCTCTTCTGGGAACTTTTACCTGTGACACTCTGCATCTGAGAGGTGGCACTTATGATTCTCTGTGGCCATTAGAAAGGGTCAGGACCTAAGGACCTTTGCCCCTCTCTGCGCCATTTCCTTGGTGCCCCCTGGCTCTGCTCCTCTGGGTGGGAGCCCAACTGAGGTAAATCCCAGATGCAGTTTACATTGCCAGCCTGGCTGTGTCTGGGAGTCTCATCTCTTGAGGATGGTGGCAGGGATGAAAGACAAAGGATGGCTCTGTGTGCCACAGAGATCTCTGCTGGGCCAGGGTCAGGTGTGACATCACACACTTAATCCCCTCTGTCACCTACAGTGCAAGCCAGCCTGGCTACAGCCCTGCCCGTTAGTGGTCTTCAGCTCCACCTCTTACAGGTCTCCATTGGTATGTCATTTGGGGTTCCAAGAGACCCCATTGGAGGTTCTAAACACAAGACTAAAGGTAGCAAACTGAAAATTCATTTACTGTGTAGCCTTTCTTCCCTATCCATTAAAAGACAAAAACAAAAAACCAGAAGCTATGATTCACCCAAAGTCATCCTGTGATCAGTGAAAAGGTTAATTAGAAGCTAGATTCCCTTGCATTCTTGAAACCATTCCTCCAGCCTCTAACAGGTAGAAGCTGACGCTGCAGGCTTTGTTATCCAAGGGGATGAGCTAAGAAGGGGTGAACAGCAATTTGTAAGTAATTGAAAGCTGATTAATACAATTAGAGCAGTCTTCTTTACCCTGGCCATCTCCTGTGCTTTCACACACACAATCCTGATTAGACCCAGGCAGAACCTGCACTGGCTGACACGTGCTGAGGCTCCCGCAGTGGTTTGCACAGAGAGGTGTTTAAGAAATGCTTTTAGATGGAAAGGGGAATTTGCAAAGAAACGTGCCTTCTCTGACCATTTCACAGACTCTTCCCAGTAATATGCCTCTGATCTGCTTCCCAGTCTTATCACTGGTGATCCTGACTAGGGGCCCACGAGCCCACTGAAGTCAGGGTATACCTACTTCCCCTCACTTGCTCTCCTGTTTGTCATTGACTGAAGGAGAAATCTGGGAATAGGGAAAGTGAAAATAGGAAAGTGTCTTTTGTTTGAGCCCACCCAGCCTGGAGGTGAGTGGAACTCCAGTGGGGTCAGCCACCAGCAGAGCTGTCCCTCACCCGGGCCTCACAGCCTGAAGATGAATGGGAGAATTGGGGACATTCCCCTCTCCCCATCAAATTGCCTGTGACTGCTAAGCCCAGCACCTCAGCACCTGCCTCCCTGGCTGGCAGCCTGTGTCACTGCAGGCTGCCATCTGCCTCACCATGCTGGATGTCTCTATCGCCTGCAGTTTGGATTCTTGCTGCAAACAGCTTTGCCTGAGGGCCCCTTTCACAGGCCCGTGAGCCAGCACACTGAGGAGTGGGTGGTTGGTGCTGGGACAGGTGGCTGCCTGAGTACCCTACCATCTGTCCCCGGCTTGCTCTCGGCTGCTGTAGCGACATTTCTGAGGGACCTGGATGGCCACACTTCCTCAGTGTGTTGTTGGTCACCTCCCACGCTGCTGCGGCTCTGTCAAGCAGCCCCCAGTCGCAGCTATCTCCTGGCCTCCCACGCAGGCACAAGTGGCAGCAGGGGAAGGCTCCTGCCACCCACCAGGTCCCAGAGCAGTTTGCCTATCTGGACGCCCCCACCAGTAGCATCCTCAAAGACACACTGAGACTGACCCACTCCCACCTTCCTGTAGCTTGTTTGAAGTGCCAGTCTGAGCCCCCGCATAGGAAGTTTTACCCTGAGATGCCAACAAATCTCAAAGGGAAAAACTTCATCACAACCTCAACATAGTCCTCTATGCTAACTACACACACACACACACACACACACACACACACACACACACACACACACCAGAAAGGCTAATAATGACAGTAGATGTTGGTCACATCCTTCTTCCTCACAGAAGCCCAGCAAGGGACCTAGAGAATTTTGTCCCTGTGACAGATGAACTAGCTGAAACTCAGAGAAAGATCACTTGCCCAAAGACCCCAAGGAGTGATTAACAGAGCCAGGAGTTAAAGCTAGCTGTGTCTTCCTCCAAAATGCACTGCCTACTAGCCATTCATTCATTCATTCATTCATTCCTTCATAACACCCTTGGGCATTTACTATGTGCCTGTACTGTTTCAGGCCCTTAGAAATAGTGATGAGCAAAGCATCTAGATGTCTCTCTCCTGAGCTCTCGTTTAGCACAGGTGAGAAACTTACAGTAAAACACGAGCAAGCCAGTATACAAGGAAGGGTGTCCCGGTCAGGGCTGCCATTGCTGGGGTGAAACACCATGACCAAGCAAGCTGGGGAGGAAAGGGTTTCTGTGACATACGCTTCCAAATCACTGTTCATCATTAAAGAAAGTCAAGATGGGACCTCAAATAGGCCAGGAATCTGGAGGCAGGAGTCGATGCAGAGGTCACGGAGGGGTGCTGCCTACTGGCTTGCTCCACATGGCTTGTTTGGTCTGCTTTCTTACAGCGTACAGGACCTCCAGCCCAGGGATGGTACCACCCACAATAGGTTGGGCCCTCTCACATCAATCGCTAAGAAAATGCCCTACAGGTTTGCTTAAAGTCTGATCTTCTGGAGGCATTTTCTTAGTTGAGGCTCCCTCCTCTCTGATGACTCTAGCTTGTGTCAAGTTGACATAAAAACCAGCTGGCACAAATGTCATAATTTGTTGGATACTGAACAGGGAGATAGAACACGGTGGAGGGAGCAGGACTAATAAGGATGTCACTGTGTCACACCCATCAGGGTGGCTCTCCTAAGGCAGCAGAAAACTCCCCAGTATTGGGGAGGATGTGGGAAAACTGGACCAGATCACTGTGTGCCGTTGGCAAAAATACAGAACAGTGCGGCTGCTGTAGAGCAGAGTGTGGCAGATTCTCCAGATATTCCTGTAGAACGACCGCATTATCGAGCATTTTTAGACGATGGGTATTTACAGTCACTTATTTAGGTGAAATGTCAAGGGTTAAAAGCAGGGGTTCACACAGATACTGCACACACGTGCACAGCAGCAGTGTCACAGTGGCTGAAGGAGGACACCACCCAAGTGTCTACCGGACAGACAAGTGGCTAAGTGACATGTGACACTACATACACCACCTGTTTCATGGATCCTCCTAAAGGAACGACACTGTCACCACAGCCTACCACATAGATGAAGGTCAGGATGCTGGGTGACAGAAACCCAGTCACACCAGGACAAACACTGTGGGAGTCCTCTTAAGGGAGGTAGCTAGAGCTGGCAAATCCAGGGAGATGGGAAGGGGAATGGCGGTTGCTGGGGCTGAGGGTGGGTTAGTTGGCGTGACGTGCGTGCGTTTAGAGCTTCAGTTTGGGAGGTGAGTAGAGTCCTGTGGGTGGAAAGTGGAGACCCAGCAATGTGCACTTAATGCTGAACCGTAAAGCTAAAAATGGTTACAGTTGTAGATTTTATTGTTACCACAGTTGAGAAAACAACTGGGCAGGCCAATATATGTGCCGTTTACTTTTAATGACCAAAAGCAACTTACAAAAGGAAAAGGGTTATTTTGTCTCACGGTTTGAAGGTACACTGTCCATCTTGGCTCACGGTTTGAAGGTACACTGTCCGTCTTGGCATGGAAGGCAATGTGGACAGAATGTGAGGTGGCTGGTCATGTTGTGTCTGGAGTCAAAAAGCAAAAGAATTCTGGTGGTGCCCAGTATTTTTATCAGCTTGGGACGCTGGCCTGTGGACAGTACTGCCTACATTTAGGGTGGGCCTTCCCTCTTCAGTTAGGCCTCCCTAGAAAACTCTTATGGATACATCCCCAGCCGCATCTCCTAGGTGACTCCAAATCCAGTCAGAGTGACAGTGAAGACAAACATCACTGGGTCCTTTCCAGAAGGCTGGGCTTCAGCATAGACTTGTGGCAGGTATAATGGGGAGGCTATGGGCTTCTGAGCAAAGAACAGCACAACACAGTGGAAGCCCTCTAGTGCATATCATGTCCATAGACCTGAGACTCACTACCTTGCAGTGCTGGGGTCTCCCGAGGCAATTACTAGGGCATAGTCTCCAAAGACTCAGTACTTAGTAGGTCAGCATAGTCCTTTCTGGAGGTGGGTCTCTGGCCCACAAATCTTCAGTTAGTTGTGTCATTTACTGGGTGTTTCAAGTTACTAAGCCACACTTAGGAACATGTTCAGGAGCTGGCATTCTTGGGGACCCTATAATCTGTGAGATTTACCTTGATTACAGCAAGGTACATGGTACCTGCGTTCCCAGCTGGTGTGACTCCATCCTGACGCTGCATTCCATCTGGTCCCTCCAACCCTATCTGTCAGGCCTGTGTGGTCATGGTTTGCCTCTGTCATATGTGTACCTCTAGGGAGTGTCACAATTTGGTTTCTCTCTTGCACTAATTTGAATAAAATGTGATCCAAAATTCCAGCTTGTTTTTCAGATGCCAAATGGCACTGGCTGGCACAGTTGTGCCCCTCCCGCTGGCCAGCTGTCTCAAAGATGGGGACTAGGGAGTTGAGGGTAGACCCTTGCTTTAGGAAGTATTTATTGATCTTATAGGTGGTGCCTAGCCCCAGAGTGATACCCTATTTCCTTTCCTAAAGAAACAACTTAAAACATACACCCCATAGGGCTTCCAGAAAGTTCTTGTGGCACAGGGAAGCAGGAAGGATGGTCTTTGCTACATTCTTCCTGCAGGGTTGATACAAGGCTCAGAGGTGAGCATCAGTGTCCCCATTTTGCAACTAAGTGGAGGATCTGGACCTTTGGTGACAAGTCTAAGGTGGCACTACTAGGACCAGAGAGCTGTGGTGTGACCCTGGGATGCCTAGTGTTGCTCTCCTATCCAGGGACTTCCTTAATCCAGTAGTGCTTGGTCTCCTGGTGAGTTTATATGAAGACGGTTCTGAATTGTGCTGTGTATAGAATACACTTTGAGTGAATGTTAGATGTCACCAGTACACATCTAAATATAACACGAAATCCCCCAAATCAGACAAAATAGGAAGCTTGAATTAGTGATCCAGAGAAATCTGTAAGATCTCCCAGAAAAAAATGTGATTTAAAAGAAAAAATAGCCTAATAGAACAAAGGAATAATACAGAAGGAAGATAGAGGGGCCTCTGGGCCTCAGAGGTTTTCCCAAGAGAAACAAAACAGATTGAAATAAAGTGGTCGGCCGGACAGTGGTGGTGCATGCCTTTAATCCCAACACTTGGGAGGCAGAGGCAGGTGGATTTCTGAGTTTGAGGACAACCTGGTCTACAGAGTGAGTTTCAGGACAGCCAGGGCTACACAGAGAAACCCTGTCTCAAAAAAACAAAAAAAAAAAAAAAAAAGAAAGAAAGAAAGAAAAAAGGAAAGAAAGAAATGAAGTGGTCACCACACACACCATTGAGAAGCACTTCCCAGCATTTAAGACCCCTGTCCTTCTCCACCTGAGCCAGGGGCCAGTAGTGTCGCTTTGGCTCAGCCTGTGTTTAAACACTGGCATATTTGTTGTCCTGGGAATTGAATCAAAATCGAGACACTCCTCTGAGAAGACCTGGCTTGCTATAATTGGCCTGTGCAATTTTCTGCTCACAGCCTCTATTCATTTCCTGTGTGCAGCCCACTCTATCTGGGGCCAGAGAGTAGCTTCCCCGCCAAACACCACCTGAGCATGCTCCCCGAGACCTGTGGCAAAAGCGGGAGGGGAGGTCAGTGTGGATTCAGAGAGATTTCACAATGCTTATGAATTCAGAGAAGGGGAAACATTTTTAAAATGCTGTCAATCCATGGTATAGAAGGTGCTGAGAGCCTTATCCCTGTGGATTTGCTGAGCTGGCAAGAAGGATCAGCCAAGAAGGGGGGCAGAGAAAGCACTCTGGACCAGAGAGAGGTGATGGTCCTTGCAGAGGATGAGGGCTTACAAGGACCTTCCCACATCCCAGATAGCATAGAGATACAGGGCTGGAGGCATACTCCTGAAGGTGGGCTACAAGGCTACAGAGAGATCCAGCAAGCCTACCCCTGATGCAGGGGCATAGCCTTTTATGCCACTGCCTCATGATACTGGCAAGGTCCCTTGTTTATTCTGAGTGGATAATTGTTATAGAAACAGCCCCTTGCTAGAGGCTGCTTCATGGAAGCCAGAGCAGAGCGTTCCCTCTGGTTCAGAAATAATCCAGCCACGGTGTTTGAATTATCTTTAAAAAAAAAAAAAAATCAGACAGCACCCTCACAGTGTATTTTTTTCCCCTCACTGCAGCTTTTTCTTTCCTCTGTGCTGACAGCTGCTAGTCTCCCAGGCTGCCCTGGTGGCTCAGAGCTCACTTGAATTGAAGAGGAGTCTTGCTCAGACCCTGAGAATTCAGGGCTCCAGGGTGCTGAGCTCAGTTTCCTGTTCTCAGGGCCCAGAGGGCAGAGCGTACTGGGGGGTCTCTCTGCCTTAGTTTCCGGTATCCTGGGGAGGCTGGGGACTTTGCACAGCAGGCATAGAGTGGAGGGAGCCCTGAAAAGAGACACCCATCCACCAGGAAGACCCAGGGAGCAGGAGAGCCTGCATTCCAGATGGCTGGACTGAGTTCAGGGGAGGCAGCAGCATGGTAGAGCTTTCTTCCTGACTCACCAACACAGACACATGCATACACACAAATGCAAGCTCACAGTGAATTTTAAACCATTATCCTGAGACCGATGGTGTTGCTGAAGGGAGGGGATGGCTCAGTGGCGGAGCCCTTGCCTGACATGCCTCAGACATAGCTTCATCCCCAGCACCACCAAAAAAAAAAAAAAAAAAAAAAAAAAAAAAAGTGTTATTTTTCAAAATGCAAATGTGTTAATCGCCCCTGGGAGGGGTCTCAGCTTCTGTTTCACACCTCAGGAGCTGACACTGTTGGAAGATGGGAGCTACAGAGTTGTCTGGGTAGGGAGGGAAACAGCCAGGGGAAGTCTGCCCAATGGCCCTGGTTCTCCCACACCCATCCGTGGGAACAGACTCCGGTTTGAGAGGGAATACCAAGAGCCCTGCGCTGGAGGGAAGGCTCACTTGGGAGGGAGAAGCAGCCTGTCTCCTAGAACACTTGGTTTTTGCCACCCCCCCCTGCCCAGCTCAGTCTGAACACACAAGAGGTGGTTGATCAAAGCTATCTGAATAATCCCACTGCTCCCTCCCTAGAGGCAAGAAAGCAAGCAGCAAGGAAAGATGGCTAACTTCACCCTATCTAAACAAACAAGCAACAACACAGAGAGTAGCTCCTGCAAAACAAACCAGGCAGAATGATTTTGTAATCCCAGTGCAGGAGAGGCAGAGACAGGAGAATCCCTGGGGCTCACTGGCCAACCAGTGAGAGACTCTGTCTCAAGAAACAGGGTGGCCAGGGCCAACAAGATGGCTCAGCAGGTAACGGCACTTGCTGCCAAGTCTGTCTGTTCAAGTCCCAAAACCCACATGGCATAGGGAGAGAACTGACGCCTACAGTTTGTCCTTGACCTCCACAGGTGTGCTATCACAATAAATGTTTTAATTCTCTTAGTTGTTGCAGACAGATGATTGACTGACTTACTGATTGATACAAATTACGTATGTATAACATTTTGAATATTCAGACCAGTTTTGTTTTATCACTTACATTATAATAGAAAAATAACTCCCCCATCACCATGAAGAATGAGGTTTTATTTGTACCTCTTTAGTTTTCACTGATAGCCTGGATTTTGGGATCCAATTGTTTTCTGAGTCTTTTATTGCAACTGTTTAAATGTTATTTCTTTTATATTATTATATTTTGTAGCTCTGTTCATGTCAGCGATGTAAACAGAACCCTGTCTTTTTCTTTTTAGACACTAAGATTTCTGGTAGCACAGTCCCCTCCCCTCCCCTCTGGCTCTGGACCCTTTGATTTGAATCTCCCAGCTGAGCTACCACACATTTGAGCAGTTGTTTTTCTCTTGCTGGTTGGTCCACAGCTTCTGCTCGGATCAAATCACAGCCCCACTGAGTGAAAGAACAGAGAGAGTGCCAATCTGACCCTAAGAAGGGCAAATCCAACCTCTTCCACGTGTGGTTCTCTGGTTACAAATGGCTCAGCTGGCAAAGGTGCCTGACGCTAAGCCTGATGCTCTGGGTTCTAGCCCTGGAACCCACGTCATCCAAAGAAGGAACCGACTCCTGCATTCAGCCCTCTGACCTCCACACTCGAGCTGTGGCACACCTTGCAACACACAAGTTAATAATAAAGGTGTCGTTTTAGTTTAATTTTTAAAAGGAAACCCTGAGGAGCTGGAGAAATAGCTCCGAGATTAAAAGCACCTGGTACTTTTACAGAGGACCTGAGTTCAGTTCCCAGCACCCACATCAGGTCACAGCAAGTCACAGCCATCTGTGACTCCAGCTCTAGGGGATCCAACACCCTCTTCTGGCCTCCAGGGGCACCTACACTCGAATGGCTACATGCACACATGTGCGTGTGGGCGCACACATGTGCGTGTGGGCGTACACACACAGAGTATGTGCATTCAAATACATCTTTAAAAACCCCGAGCAATACTACTAAAACCCACCTCACAGAGTCCACTTAGGAAATCTGAGTCTCTGTCTGACTTGAACAAGCCTGAAGGCTTGTGGGACAGCAGGTGATTCAGCTGTTGCAACTGTGGGGTTGGGTGGGCCTGGTCTGGTTTGAGCGACAGAGGATTTCTAGCAGAAGAGAACTGAGAACAGATGTGTCCTTCCCATCAGCCCACCCCACATGGGCCGCTATGCTAGCCAGCTTTCGTTACTATAACAAATAGGTGCTATGATCACCCTGTGAGGAAGAAAGGTTCGCAGTAGCTCACCATTGTGATCTCAGGCTGTGATCAGACAGCCCCGTTGCCTTTATACCTCTGAGCTGGAAGTGGTAAAAAACAGGAGAGGAGGGGGCTGCAGACCCACTATCTGCCATCACCCTACTGATCTGAAGACCACCTACTAGGCCTCAACTCTTAAAGCTCTTACCGCCTCCTAATGGCACTGTGGACTGGGGACCAAGCCTTTAGCTCACGTGTCTTTGAAGGGCGTCCAAATCCAGATGACAGCAGGCCTGCCTTGACACTCTTTTTTTCTTTCTCATTTTTCTCTTTCTTTCTGCTTTTGTTTGCGATCTTGATAATCAGCAGTTAGTTCTCATCCATGCTGACGCCCCAAGATTTTGCACGTGGAAGGAGGTACAGAGCCGTGTTGTAGAGCACGCTCAGTGTCTCCTCAGACTCGCTGCCTTTTCAGGACAGGTGCACACAGATACAACGTGGAAAATGCCTTGTTCTTATCAGTGTGTGCACTGTAGTTCCATCTCTGAGGCAAATTTCTCTGCGTGCCTGGGGTGCTTCCAGGAGCCTGCTCCTTGGTGAGCAGTCATGGTCACTTGTGAATGGTCATGGCATGTTCTGACACAACACCATGTTGATGGCACGACGGCCCATTGTTTTCTTGCCACGTGTCAGCCAGGCCTACCTATAAAAGGAAAAGCTCTAGGGATTGAGGGAAGGAAAGCCACATTCCAAGTACAACTTCTGGGTCACCGAGTTGGGGGAAGAGGCTGACTTTGCCTTTTTAAGATTCGTTTCTCTTTATTTGTGTGTGGTGTGTGTGTGTGTGTGTGTACCTGTGTGAGTTTATGTATGCCATGTGTATACAGAGCCCCAGGAGGCTAACGGGTCTTGGATCCCTTAGAACTGGAGTTACAGGCAGTCGTGAGCCACCTGATATCCAAACCTTGGTCCTCTGCAAAAGCGGTATCTGCTCTTAACTTCTGAGCTATCTTTCCAACCCCTCCCAGTGGCTTTTCATACCCAGTTTATCAGCACAGAAACCTAGCCAGAAGATACTACCCAGCAGCCTCAGGAATAGTACGCTTTTCTCCAGCTGTGTGATGCCCCGGGCCTTGCTCCTTCCTCACTCTAGCCTTAGCCTAGCTCACTTTCATCTCTGCGCTTCCCACTGTCAAGGTCCTGGCTCCTGGTGGCTGGATGGGGACAGCAATGTGCCAGGGGGGGGTCACATCCTCTCCTATCTTGTTCCACTTACAAAAAACATTTCAATTACTGCATTCCTTCCCTCTTCTGTGCTATTAGCTTCTCTCCCTGAAGCCACATCCAGATTCAGTATTCCAGCCAGACACTCCAGTTTCCCACATGCGGACCTGCCATGCAGCCCAAGGACTGAATAACATCAACATTCAATTACAGGCCCTTTAGGCTTTCACTTTAATCAGAGGAATGCATGTGGTTTAGGAGAGAAAAAAAAATTCAATTGTTTAGCCAAGTATCAGCCAGTAGAGGAAGCCACACCTCCCTCACCTAGCCCACAGTGGCCTCCCTCACCTAGCCCACGGTGGCTGGCTGGTGTTCACGTGCTGGGGCTTGTCATGCTCCTTGTGATTCATCAACACGAGATGCCCGCTCTTGCTCTTGACTCACACTGTGAGAGGTGAGGAGCTGCCTGGCTTCGACTGCTCTGTTTCCTCTCTCGCCTCCGAATTTTTGATCACTTTAATATTTTTAGCACTTTAATTACCTTCCCACCCCACCCCACCCCGCTTCCGTATATTGTCTCCCACCCTGACCCTGGGAGTTGCGGCTGAGGTGGCTCACATCCTCCTCCCCATGCTCACTTACCTGTCATTAATCTTCCAAGCTCAATGATTTGTACCTAGGTCCTAACTGACAGAGGTGCCTGAGTGACACCTCTCAGCAACATGGTTTATCACTTACAGAGTGTGAGGGATGGGGCCACCAGGCTGCCAAGGGAAGGCACAGTGGTTTGGCTACCTTGAGTATTTCCAGCAGATCTTGGACCTTCTCATGGGGTTCTTGTCTGTCACCTGGGTGGAGAATACTAAGGAGAGAGAAAACATTGGGTTACTGCAACAGACCTCTTCTTGTGGCTTCTCATCCTGAAGGTTTTGGGGGGAAGGGGCTCTGGGTGGTTCCTGCTGTCTCAGAACTCCCCGCCCACCAGGACACAGGCAGGTACAGAGGTGGTCATGGTACAGCAAGGTTCTGTGTCTTGGAGTGGAGAGAGAAGAGGCTTTCTTCCTCTGGAAAGTTCTAGATAAAAGTGATTTCCCACTAGTGAGATAAACTGCTATTGTAGAGGAGACCATATCAGCTCACTGGGAGAAGGGAAGAGGAACATCTACAGAGATCTGAAGGTAAAATAGAAGAGTTTAGTGTGTTCAAAGGAGGGAAAACAACTGAGTTTGACTGCAAGGTATGAGGAAGATGGCAGGAGGCAGGGCTAGAAAGATTAGCTCATCTGGTAGCTCCTAGGGAACCAGAGCCCGCTCACTCTGTCTCTGTCTGTCTGTCTGTCTGTCTGTCTGTCTGTCTGTCTGTCTGTCTCTCTCTCTCTCTCTCTCTCTCTGTGTGTGTGTGTGTGTGTATGTATGTGTGTATGTATGTATGTATGTACATATGTGTATGCATGCATGTGCATGCTCAAGTCAGATTAGGGCAAGCCATCTCTCCTCTACCATAGCAGGTAAACTTTTAAAATGACCACAGTGTAAAAAGGACCATATTGTCACAAGCCAGTTCCTGTTGCTTTCGAGGCTGGGTGAGCCTGGAGCTTGTACAGCAGGCAGAGCATTCTCCTTGAAGGCCCATGCTTCGTTACTTTATCTGTTTGTTCTGTCGGTCACTCATAGTGGATCTCTCACGAGGTTCAGGGTTGGCTCAGGCACAGCCTTGCCCTTGAAGAGCTCAGCATTCTAGTCAGAAGAATGGACAAAGCTGTACATGAAGGCTCACACCTTTAATCCCCACACTCAGGAGGCAGAGGCAAGCAAAGCTCTGAGTTTGAGGCCAGTCTGGTCTCCATAGCAAATTCCTGGCCAGCCAGAGCTACACAGTGAGACCCTATTAAAAGAAATAGAGTGCCCCGTCCAGCAGGGCAGTGAACAGGGTCCGGGGGACCCACCTGAAAGAGGGAATGGGGGAACAGGTGAACACAAAGAACCACAGCTTGTCTATAGTCTGATCAAATGGTGATTTTAATTTTTTCACACAGGGGTTATATGCACATAGAGGCAGGATATGGGGATGGGGATGATGCAGGAGCGTAGGTGTTCTCAGGGGGAGTACAGATATCTTGCAGAACAGAGTGTTGGCTGGCTGAAGAAGCAGGGAGCAGGTCACTATGACTCTGTCTATGATTCATTTGTTTTTATCTAAGCTGGTACCCTTCGCCAAGGCTACCTACCCACAAGACCTATGACTACTTGTTCTTATTCAGGCTGGTAGTTTTCTAACTAAGGCTGCCTGTTTACAAGATCTATAGCTATCTGTTCTAGGGTTAGTGCTTTCTCACAGAGACCAGACTTTGTGTTAGCAGGCATGCATGGCTGACTCAGGCCCATGGCCAATTTAGGCCTTCAGTGTATAAGCAAGGCTGCCCCCAACAATAGAGACAAAGACAGAGATAGACACACAGGCATCAGGGGTTGGGGGCAGACAGGCAAACAAGAGAAGCATGAACTCGAGTCAGTGATGATTTGTCCCAGTGGTACCTGATGGCCTTGGAAGCATAGCAAAGGGGCCTTGATTCTGCAAGATCTGACATGAACAACTTCCCGGGGAATGTGGATGTCCTATGGGAGACCTGGTTGCAGGTACTACAGGTGTCAGGAACAGCATATGCAAAGACCAGGTGGCCCTATCCTCTTTATTTGTGAAATGAGGGGCAGAGAGTATGGGTAAGCCAGTGAAGACAATAAGACATACCAGGAACACTTGAGATATGTCACCCAGGTCATACCAGCAAAGGGCTAAGCGATGGGCAGCCTGGGGTTCTCAGCCTCCCTTTCTCCATCCTTGCCAACAGTCACTTCCCTAGACTGTCCCCTTCTTTCTACCAGAGCCTGGGCAATTACCACCTGCTCCTGCCACCATCGTTTAGGAAATGCTGTGATTTGCAATTGTTATTGTGGTAATTAAAATTCCCTGGGAACAGCTTGGCTAATATCCATCAATATCTGCAGTCAGGTTGGCCGTGAGCTGAAATGGTAACAAAAACCTAGAAACCCAGCACAAAGCAGCGGTACCGGGGCACATTAAATGCAGCCAGACAACCCCCCACAAGCACTGTGGCAGCAGTGTGGGTCTTTTCTCATTAAATGGCATTTTCAAGGCTGGCTGCTTTGCTGGCCTTATCACAGCAAACCACACATGGGGAGCAGAGTGCAGCTGTGTAGTGACACTCAGCTTCCCAAGAGGGGACTGTTCTCCCATCTGTGGGCCTCGCCCGGGGTGGGGGTTAGACTGCAGGGAAGGCTTGTCCTTGTCCTGACCCTATCCTTGGGGAGGGGCCAAGTGGTAGTACAGTGAGTGATGGGTCTGGGCAGAAGTCACATGATTGGAAGCCATTGTTGGGCAGATTGTAGAGTCGGGGTGCACCGAGGCAAGAAAAGGTCAGGATGTGCATGGTCAGGCCTGGGTGGGATTGCTGCTCAGAACTCAGCCCGGCTGACTCCCCCACCACTCGCCTCGCCAGGCCTGCTCAGCCATGTGGAAGGTGATTCTCAAGACACTGACAATGCGTTTGGTGGACATGTGCACAGACACACCTCCTGTGCAGAGTGACAAACCTGTGCTCTAGACCTTCTGATGGGGGAGGGGGAGCCCAGGAATTGCTCACACGCTAGTCCAGTATTCCAGCTATTCTGAGTAGCAGGATAAACCATGGGACTACCCACTTGGATGACAGAGTCTCTCAGAAATGACATTCCGTTGGCTAGCCACAGACCTACCCACTGAGTCCTGGGGTGACACAAGCCTGGCTGGCCTGGAATGTTGTCCACCTGGGCATAGATGCTGGGATAAAGTTGATAAGGTTTGTATAAAGTTTGGGAGGGTTGAATACCCACCCCCACAAAGAGGTAGACTCCCGACACTTGCTACTCAGCTTTGTACTTCGGATCCTGTGTTCTTTATCACATCTTCACAAAGCACTTTGTTGATGATGTTGTATTTTGACAGGGAGGTGGGGTAGAGATGGATAATTGTGATCGATGGTAAGGCTGAAACACAGGTTCTGGTGGCTGGGCCATGCCAGGGAGCAGAAAGGGCAGGAGCGAACACCAACAGGGAGATGCTTGGGGGCTGCTCTCCACCAGCGCACTTGCTAGACACTTCCTCTAATCGCTCTTTGAATTTGAAATAAATTCATTGGCCAATGAGAACAATAAGAAACTACCAGGTCACTTCTTAGTTTGGGAACATGGCACAATGACAGAGCACTTATCTGGCATACCAGACTAGGAAGGTGACAGCCCTGTAGGTTGAGATATGTTCCAGAAAAGTACTTACACCATCGATTTCCTTGTTTAACTGAGTACTGGCTACTCAGTATCAATGTGTATGGACGTGTGTTAGGAGCTTGAAGAATCAGTGGTGAGCAAGCAGCCATGGCTCTCCTTCCTGGATGATAGAGCCTGGTGGGGGAGACAGTTGCAAATTAAGGACCAGCCAAGGGGTGCAGGCAACCCAAGTGTCTATGGACAGATAAAAATTGGCTATACAGAATGCTGTGGGATACACACAGTAGGACCACCACCAGCCTCAAATGGAATGGTGCAGCATGCACAGGCTAGCTTCTAGATGCTTCCACTAACAGGAATTAGATGAAACAAGCAGACTCCGAGAAAGAAAAAGACTGGCTGCCAGGGGCTCAAAGACAAAGAGAGGGACAGCAGGGTGACTTTGTTGTCCAACCTGCAGCACCTACATTTGGTGACCTCAGGACCTGGCAAGTGTACAGACTTCAGGGTACCTGACCCAACTTCCTTGCCCTATATGTTTCTATACACGTGATGGATGTTCTCCTTCCTGGCGGATCTCATCTGAATGTGTATGTATGCCTTAGTTCTTGGAACATGATCTCAGGCTGTAGCCAACAGGTATCTGATGAGTGCATTGTAAAGAGACCTACCCCTGCTCCCAGGAGTAAGACAGTGGGAACAGTCTCAGTATCCATAGCAGGGGCTGGGTTCATCAGATTGAACCTGAACACAGCCCACCAGATTCTGGAGGAGGCAGACGGACACTGTAGTGTTGGTGGAGACCATTTCTTATTAACACAGAGTAATCGTCATGACACATGGTAAGGAAGGGACCAGCCTGGATACACAAGACAGTCTGAAAAACAACATGAAGCTGTGTTGATTTTAGGCAAGTAGCTGAACTTGTTGAAGCCTTGATTTTCCTATGTGGAAAATGGGGATTGATAACCAAGCTTCCTCGAGGAACTGTTGGGCCACGTGACCTGGGAGGAGGAAGACTTTCCACTCTTGCACATTGTGGATTTTAGTCCAGTGTATGCGTTACTACCGTAGTCTGTTTTCTGTTATGATGTATGTAGTCTGTTTTCTGTTATCGTAGTATGTTTTCTGTTTCTTTGGCTTCCTTCAAGGCATTGGGAATTTCTAGAGCTATAGTGCCTGCTTCCGGCAAGGGTCTTCGTGCTGTGCCTCGTGGCAAGACTTGTTTTTACATTTTTGTTTCTTTATTTTGTGTGTAGGATGCACAGAGAGGAAACTTGTTTGGGCTGGTTCTCTCCTTCCATGGTGGGGCAGGCTACAGGTGATTGTCAGCCACCATGTGTGTACATGCTGGGAATTACCATGTATGTACATGCTGGGAATTATCATGTATGTACATGCTGGGAATTACCATGTGTGTACATGCTGGGAATTACCAT
>JANHMN010000002.1:44339026-44370751 GCA_030674055.1 Rhabdomys pumilio
GTGAATGGGTGGGTGGGTGGATGAGTGAATGGGTGGGTGGGTGGATGGATGGATAGATGGATGGATGGTTGGATAGATGGATGGGTAATGGATGGGTAGATGAATGGATGGATGGGTGAATGGGTGGGTGGATAGATGGATGGATGGATGAGTAGATGAATAGATGGATGGGTAGATGGATAGGTGAATGAATGGATGGATGGATAGATGGATGGATGGTTGGATAGATGGATGGGTGGATGGATGGATAGATGGATGGATGGTTGGATAGATGGATGGGTAGATGGATGGGTAGATGAATGGATGGATGGGTGAATGGGTGGGTGGGTGGGTGGATGGATGGATGGATGGATGGATGGATGGATGGATGGATGGATGGATGGAGAGTTCATGGGACTTACTGCAATGTGTTTATCCTGGGTCAATTCTAGCCCATTGGCTGACTGAGGAGAATTCTCATTTGTACTGTGTCCTATATCTTACTTTCTTGTCCCCATCACATTACTGATCAGCAGGAAATGAGGAACAGTGGGTCTGCACAGAGAGTACAATAGGGAAGGGACTTCCTTCCTGTACTGTAAGCACATGTCCCTCTTTCACAGGTCTGGAAGAGGTCAGGGGCCTGGTTCTACAAAGGGCTCCCCAAGTACATCTTGCCTCTGAAAACCCCTGGCCGGGCTGATGATCTCTACTTTCGACCCCTGCCTGTGGAGCCCACAGAACCACAGCCTCAGAGTGCTGAATCCAGCCGTGTCTACACATGGGCCCGAGGGAGAGGTAAGAACCCTGTGCCCTCCATGGGGCTCGTGTAGTCCTCAGCCCCTATGTATTCCTAAGCAGAGTGCATGTGACCTCAAACAGAATGATTGGTCACTCCACAGAGACACAGCCAGAGTTCCCAATGTGGAGGGGGTGGGGAGAAGGGTGCAGGAGCAGCACTGTGGCTCTGCATGGTTAGGATGTCTTTTGTCTGCTTGCACTGCTGAGCATGGAACCCGGGTCTTTGCACACACTAGGCAAGCATCTTCCTAGCGAGCTGTCCTCAGCCCTTAGTCAGTCAGCAAGGGGTTTTCAGATCATCTCTCTCAAGCAGGCCTGTGATGCATCTTCACCTCACCTGTGTTATTTCTCAGGAAAGAGAGACCCTGGTCCTAATGAGCAGGGTGACTTGGTATCTGTGGTGACTATCCAGAGGTGTGTGCATGCCCCTCTGTGACAGGCAACCACTGTCTCTGTGCTGCTCCTGTTTCTGGTTTTCATTTTAAAGTTCCTGGTCTCACACAAGCAGCTGGAGGTTCTGAGTGGATATTCAATAGCAGCCTCTCAGAGCCACATAGCCTGAGGCCCAGGGTGCAGGGCCAGAGCTGGTCTCCAGAACAGGCCCTTCCCCCTGGGTCTGGCTTCTTCTGCCCTGTAGTGGCCACACTTCACAGGGCCAGAGGGGTGAGGGGTCACCTGCTGGTGGCTTGTCTCAGAAGAGGTAGCCTCAAGATCACAGGCCTGGCAGCGGCTTTGGAAGGGCTTTGGGAGGTGCCCCGACTCTCTTCATGTCACGTGTACTGTTTTGTCCTTATCAAAAGGGTAACACATGTTTGTGATAGAAAAGTAAAGGTCACCAAGCAGCAGGCCCCAGGAGACGAGACCCCTGTGAGTCACCCTTGCAAACAGAGCCATGTTAGGTACTGGCTGTCCCTTGTCAGGTAATTTTCATCCTTGTGTCATTTGGCACTTTCACAGCTGTCCCTCCTCACAGCTGTGCCTCCCTCCATCCCGATGCCTGCAGCTCTTCCTGGTGTGACTCAGACTCATGTCTAGCTTCCCCTGATACCACAAACAAGTGTGTGTGGAGCAGGACTGAATGCAGGTGGAGACCTGGCCTGTGGCGTCCTTATATGTAGAGATTCCAAGGGGAACAGCCCGGTTGGGACACTGCCTCACAGGGATGTCATAGCCGCCGAGCCTGACCATCTTCCATTCTGTCCCTCTCTCTGGGTGCATTCTTATCCCACAGTCTAAAGAAAGTCTGAGGTCTGTGATCTTAGAAACAGAAGCTAATGGACCAGCAGGTTCACATGGTTGCTATGAGTGGCTGAGAAGAGGCCTGAGGCATATGTGAGCAACTGGGACCCAAGTGCCCCCATTGTACGGGTCCTTATTACCCACCTACTCCCAATCAGAGCATACACACACACACACACACACACACACACACACACACACACGTATCACTCATACACATCCACAAGCGCACACGCTCACACATGTTCCTATGTGTGTAGATTGCCACATATGCTCACACACCCACCAGCAGACCTGTACACTGGGCACAGCAGTATTCCTGGCACCTCCTCAGCTGTGGAGAGACACAGGGGAAGAGGCCAGCATCCCCACACACAGGCAGCCAAGAGGCTCTACCTCTGAGGTAGGGAGGTGCAGAGCCCTCAGGCTGCTATGTCAGGCCTGTTGGAGCCCTGTGGTCCCTGAGTGGCTTGATGCACAGGCAGCAAGGCAGAGAGGGACAGCTACTGGTGATCGCATCTGTGCCCACACTGAGGGAGGCCACTGGGGTATGTGGTGCAGGGGTGGGCAGAGCTGAACTCGGAAGAAGAGCTAGTGGCTGTGACAAAGGAGGAGAGCCAAAGAAAGGACAGTAGAGTCAAGTCAGTGCAGAAACCATGGGGCAGGACTGTCTAGCAGCGCTGCAGAGAACCTGATAGCGTGTGCTCTTCAGCTGCCATGGCCTGTTGCTGGCAGCTTCTGTGCCCTCTCGAGTCAGTCTCTGCTTTCCAGCTGAGGGCCACCCGCTGGCTGCCTCAGGTCTGACCATGTCCTCACAAGGTACAGCTCTGGGTACTTTACCTGTGTGAAGCTAGACCAGCTCGTATATGGAAACCATCCTTACCTAGGGACAGTCTTGAGCTATGGACTGTGATAAGAGACTTTCCAATCCATCCCTGCATCGTAGCTTATGTAGCCTCGAGGTCCATGGTAGCCTGTGGTCAGGGCTCTGTCACACCTGCCACAAGGAATCCTGGGATCTGGCCCCTGTGTAGCTGTTGACTCTAGAGAGCCGACAGTCCTTGGTAGGCAGCTTTGAGAGTGTAGTGTGGGCTGTCTTCATGTCCAATCCTAGATCCTCATGGTGCTTTCGAGCCCTGAAAGTGACTTCTCCTCCCTCACCTTTGCCCACCATCAGGTACCCAGGGGCTCGGCAGCTAGCTATGCTCACAGCTGTGGCAGTGACCCAGGACAAGCTAGTGCATACAGCTGTCCAGCACCACAGCTGGGCTGACTGAGCTTAGGGGTCAGAGTAGCCATCATGAGGGTACCATTCCTACAACCCTGAAATGTCCTGTGGCAGGGCCACATCTGTCCTTGGCAGGCCAGTACCTTAGCACATAGCACTCTGAGTAGCATAGAAAAGATGCCATGGATACACGAGCAAGTGAGCGAGCCATGACCCTGATTCTGAGACTGCAAAGGAGGCTGGGAGGGTGTGGGGCGGTGGTCATTACATTACAGTACCTCTGGTCCATGAGATGTTAGATGGACCCAAGAGATGTTGGGCGGCTGGGAAAACCAGCTGCCCTCACAAGGAAGCTCTCTTCCTGGCCCCGGGCCTTGAGGGACTCCAGGCCACTGTCCCCTCCTGCCCACAGTTCTTCCCACAGGCATGGGGCTGAGGCTAGCGCCTCTGTCTGTGACCCTCTTCCCCACCCTGATCCCATGCCTCCACCCCAAGGCTTGGGTTCTAGCATCTATGCCTCCACCCTCTCCTGCTCACATGCTAGCCTTCTTATAGCCCGCTGGACATGTAGGATAAGCAATAGGCATACATTGTGAATGATTTTGTTTTTATCCGTGTATGCTTTGTGTGTGCAGGCACACAGATGCCAGGAAGGCTAGA
Source organism: Rhabdomys pumilio (assembly GCA_030674055.1). NCBI lineage: Eukaryota > Metazoa > Chordata > Mammalia > Rodentia > Muridae > Rhabdomys > Rhabdomys pumilio. The sequence goes on from JANHMN010000002.1 coordinate 44,342,934, forward strand.
GGTCTTCTTTGCCGTGGGTTCTCTCCTTCCACCTTTACGTGGGTTCCAGAGATTGAACTCAAGACACCAGGCCTGTGAAGCAAGAGCACTGAGACACCTCACTGGCCCCAAGCTATGAACTTTTCAATATACACAGGGATCTAGAAGTTAATTGCTGTTTGTGAGATAGGCGCCTTCCCATCTTCCTCCACGTCTCTCTTTATTAATTTTTAATAATATAAGAACACAAGTTAAATAATTCAGCAAGGAATGAAAACCAGTAACCTCTTCTATTTGTCCTTACACTATAGCTCTTGACCAAATGCCCACTGGATTTAGGCATTTAAATTTGCTTTGCAACAAAAATAAAACAGGCTCTTGCCTGTAGATGTATGGCTTTTTGCAGTTGTGTTTGTTTGTTTGTTTGTTTGTTTTGAGGCAGTCTCACTATGTGGCCCTGCTTGGCCTGGAACTCTTTGTGTAGTCCAGGCTAGCCTAGAAGTCACAGAGATTCGACTGTCTCTGTCTCAAAGGACAGGGGCAACTACACAGGGGCCAGATGTACCAGACCTGTTAAAGAACGCCGTGGGCTCCTTCCAAGCTGTTGAATCTAGACTGTACTTCTCTTCAGTGGATGAATGAAATCCGCTGAACGTTGCATCGTGGTTTTGTCACTCTATCAATGGACTTTAATGTTGTTTCTGGATTTTGCCTTGAAATATTCTTTAGATGGTAACCTGCAAACTGAAGCTTCTGTGTCTGGGGGGTCAGGCCGTGTAATGACCTAGTCACACCTAGTCATTTCCACTGTGGCAGCCTGGCCATATATCCTTGCAGCCTGTGATGTTGGTGATGTTTATAACCATGGACAGTCTACAGGGAGAAAAAAAAACCATCTCATTGTTTCTATGCCCACGTCTGAGTAGGTCTTCCTGTCTATTATTTATTGATTTTAATTCCGATGTCCTGTTTTCTACGTTGTTTGTTGAAGCCAGGCACTGTGGCAAATGCTTTTATTATGTCACAGGTGCCTCTGGTCCAGGAGCTGCTAGGCATGTGTTCTCAAACTGTAGGTCATTATTCTTTGGTGGGGGTCACCTAAGACCATTAGAAAGCACAGATACTTACAATATGATTTATAACAGTAGCAAAAACACAATTATGAAGTAGCAACAAAAATAATGTTGGGGCTCACTAGAGCATAAGGAACTGTATTAAAGGATGGCAGGATCAGGGAGGGAGAACCACTGTGTCAGAGGCCCTAGCACTTGGGAGATAGAGGCAGGAGCCTTCTGAATTCAAGGCTGGTCTCGGTTTTGTATGAAGTTCTAGTGAGTTCCAGACTAGCCTGAGCTATAGAGTAAGCCCCCTGTCTCGGAACGGTAACAAAAGAAAACCATATTAACTGAGAAAGCCCTGAAGCCACATCCAATCAAAATTCAAAGCAACAATCTCTGTCATCCAATCATAGTTGGTAGTTCAGCTTTGTTCCGTTACATTTTGCTGGTCTGCAGCATACGCCCAGGCCCTTGAGTGAGCCAGGCACACACTCTGCCACTCACTGTGCGCCAGCCATTATTAGACATTTTTGTTTTATGTGTCTGAGTGTTTTACCGGAATGTATATCTATGCAGTGTGAGTGTGCCTGGTACTCACGGAGGTAAAAGTAGGGGGCGGGTGTTAGATCCCAAGTAACTGGAGTTATAGACAGTTGTAAGCAATCATGTAGGTGACGAGAACTGAATCCAAGTCCTCTGTGAGAGCTGCCAGTGCTCTTAACTGCCTCTCTCACCCCCTTATTGGTTTTTAATTGATACAGAAAAGCAAAGAAAAAAAATCCATTTTTTATATATTTAAATAATTAAAAGGAAACTATTGTTATTTAATGACGAACATTCAGGACAAAAAGAAAGACTCTTTTATGTTTGTTTTTTAGTTTTTTAAAAAATCTATTTGAAACATTAAACATGATAGAAAAAAATCTCTTATGAAGTCCTCTATGAAAGGAAATTGTGACAAGTTCCTGATCAGACAGAAACCGTTCCATCTCCAAGGGAGAATCCACAGCGTAACTGTGGCTTCATAGAATGAATTGGGTAGTGCTCCTTCTGTTTCTATTTTGTGGAAGTTTGAAGAGTATTGGTATTAGGTCTTCTTTGAAGGTCTGATAGAATTCTGCACTAAAACCATCTGGTCCCAGACTTTTTTTGGTTGGGAGAGAGACTTTTAATGACTGCTTCTATTTCTTTAGGGGTTATGAGACTGTTTGGATGGCTTATCTGATCCTGATTTAACTTTGGTATTTGGTATCTGTCTAGAAAATTGTCTATTTCATCCAGATTTTCCAGTTTTGTTGATTATAGGCTTTTGTAGTAAGATCTGATGTTTTTTTTTTTTTAATTTCCTCAGTTTCTGTTGTTATGTCTCCCTTTTCATTTCTGATTTTGTTAATTTGGATACTATCTCTGTGCCCTCTGATTAGTCTGGCTAAGGGTTTATCTATCTTTTTGATTTTCTCGAAGAACCAGCTCCTGGTTTTGTTGATATTTTGTATAGTTCTTTTTGTTTCTACTTGGTTGATTTCAGCCCTGAGTTTGATTATTTCCTGCCGTCTACTCCTCTTGGGTGTATTTGCTTCTTTTTGTTCTAGAGCTTTCAGGTGTGCTCTCTCCAGTTTCATTTTGGAGGCACTCAGAGCTGAGTTTTTCTCTTAACACTGCTTTCATTGTGTCCCATAAGTTTGGGTATGTTGTGCCTTCATTTTCATTAAATTCTAAAAAGTCTTTAATTTCTTTATTTCTTCCTTGACCAAGTTATCATTGAGTAGAGTGTTGTTCAGCTTCCATGTGTGGGGGCTTTCCATTGTTTTTGTTGTTATTGAAGACCAGCCTTAGTCTGTGGTGATCTGATAGGATGCAAGGGATTATTTCAATCTTATATCTGTTGAGACCTGTTTGTGACTGATTATATGGTCAATTTTGGAGAAGGTACCATGAGGTGCTGAGAAGGAGATATATTCTTTTGTTTTAGGATGAAATGTTCTATAGATATCTGTTAAATCCATTTGGTCCATAACTTCTGTTAGTTTCAATGTGTCTCTGTTTAATTTCTGTTCCCATGATCTAGTCATTGATGAGAATGGGGTGTTGAAGTCTCCCACTATTATTGTGTGAGGTGCAATGTTTGCTTTGAGCTCTAGTAAAGTTTCTTTTATGAATGTGGGTGCCCTTGCATTTGGAGCACAGATGTTGAGAGTTCTTCTTGGTAGATTTTTTTCCTTTGTTGAGTATGAAGAGTCCTAACTTATCCTTTTTGATAACTTTTGGTTGAAAGTTGATTTTACTCGATATTAGAATGCCTACTCCAGTTTGTTTCTTGGGACCATTTGCTTGGAAAATTGTTTTCCAGCCCTTTACTCTGAGGTAGTGTCTGTCTTTGACACTGAGGTGTGTTTCCTATATGCAGTAAAATGCTGGGTCCTGTTTACATATCCAGTCTGTTATTTTATGTCTTTTTATTGGGGAATTGAGTCCATTGATGTTAAGAAATATTAAGGAATATATTGATTGTTGCTTCCTATTATTTTTGATATTATTTTTATGTTTGTGTGGCCATCTTCTTTTGGGTTTGTTGAAAGAAGATTACTTTCTTGCTTTTTCTAGGGTATAGTTTCCCTCCTTGTGTTGGTGTTTTCCCTCTATTATCCTTTGTAGGGCTGGATCTGTGGAAAGATATTGTGTAAATTTGTTTTTGTCATGGAATATCTTGGCTTCTCCATCTATGGTAATTGAGAGTTTTGCTGGGTATAGTAGCCTGGGCTGGCATTTGTGTTCTCTTAGGGTCTGTATAACATCTGTCCAGGATTTTCTACCTTTCATAGTCTCTAGTGAGAAGTCTGGTATAATTCTGATAGGTCTGCCATTATATGCTACTTGACCTTTCTCCCTTATTACTTTTAATATTCTTTCTTTGTTTTGTGCATTTGATGTTTTGGCTATTATGTGATGGGAGGAATTTCTTTTCTGGTCCAATCTATTTGGAGTTCTGTAGGTTTTTTCTATGTTTGTGGGCATCTCTTTCTTTAAGTTAGGGAAGTTTTCTTCTATAATTTTGTTGAAGATATTTACTGGTCCTTTAAGTTGGGAATCTTCACTCTCTTCTATACCTATTATCCTTAGGTTTAGTCTTCTCATTGTGTCCTGGATTTCCTGGATGTTTTGGGTTAGGAGCTTTTTGCACTTTTCACTTTCTTTGACAGTTGTGTCAATGTTTTCTATGGTATCTGTTGCACCTGAGATTCTCTCTTCTATCTCTTGTATTCTGTTGGTGATGCTTGCATCTATGACTCCTGATCTCTTTCCTAGGTTTTATATCTCCAGGGTTGTCTCCCTTTGTGATTTCTTTATTGTTTCTATTTCCATTTTTAGATCCTGGTTTTGTTCAATTCCTTTACCTGTTTGGTTGTGTTTTCCTGTAATTCTTCACAGTATTTTTGTGTTTCCTCTTTAAGGGCTTCTAGCTGTTTACCTGTGTTCTCCTGTATTTCTTTAAGGGAGTTATTTATGTCTTTAAAGTCCTCTATCATTATCATGAGATGTGATTTTAAATCAGAATGCTTTTCTGGTGTGTTAGGGTATCCAGGGTTCACTGTGGTGGGAGAACTGGGTTCTGATGATGCCAAGTAGCCTTGGTTTCTGGTGCTTATGTTCTTGCCCTTGCCTCTCCCCATCTGGTTATCTCTGGCACTAGCTGTCTCTAACTATGGCTTGTCCCTCCTGCAAGCCTGTGTGTCAGTACTCCTGGGAGACTCCGGGGGGGGGGGGAATTTAAGTATGGAGAGCTGTGGCACAGAGTCAGTTCCGAGGTGCAGATGGAAACCAGAATCTTGTCCCTGGCTGTTCCTTGGTTCCTGTGTCCTGATGGCTCTGGGCAGGTCCCTCTGAGCAGAAGTGGTGGCCTTACCTGTGCTCACAGGTGTGTCTGCACATCTGGGAGAGCAACTATCTCCTGGTGGTATTTGGGTATGGAACGCTGTGGTACAGGACCAGCTCTGGACATCAAAAGGCCATTTCTTAATATTAGAAAAGAACAAAAGGAACGGTCCCTCTTTGCAGTTGACATGTACACCAAGAACTTAGCCCACTCTAACCTAAAGGCACTGGGATTAATAGGGAAATTTAGAAACTGACAAGACTTTAAAGCAATTTAGCTGAGTGGTGGTGTCGCACACCTTTAGTCCCAACACTCAGGAGGCAGAGACAATCAGATCTCTCTGAGTTCGAGGCCAGCCTAATCTACAGAACAGAGCAAGTCCTTGGACAGCCGGAGAAACCCTGTCTTGAAAACCCAAAAAGAAAAATCAATTTAAAAAAAAATCAATAGCTTTAATCCGTACTGACTAATTGAGGGTGGAAGTGAAAGGACCTATTTGTGATGGCAATAAAAAATTCTTTCATGCCTGGAAGGAAACCTTAAATGGAAATGATAGGAACCAGCATGGAGAGAATTAAAGTCTCATTGTATTAGTATGCTTGAGCTGCTGTGTCAAAATGCCCCGACTGGGTGGCTTATGCTACAGAAATTGATTTATCCCAGGTCTGGCTGGTAGAGCAAGATCAAGGTGCAGGCAAGACATCTGGTGAGGGCTTTCCCTTTTGGTGCAGTGGGTGGCCACCTTGTTCAGTGTGTGCATGTGAGGACAGCGGGGTAGAAAGCTCTCTTCTCTCTCTCTCTCTCTCTCTCTCTCTCTCTCTATATATATATATATATATATATATATATATATATATATATATATATATATGCATGCTCAGGAGGGTACTCATCTGTTGAATCAAGGCCTGTCCAGCTTCATTTAATTCTTCCAAATACCTGGAGTTTAGGGCATCAACATGGATTAAGGTTAGAGACACAAACTTTCAACCCATAACACTTTATCAAAAGATAGATAAGTTCTGGGCAGAAAATCAGGTTAAAAAGCATGTAAAAATTTCAGTCCTGCCTGGAGTGTGGTAGTGCTGCCGCCTTTAATGCCAGCATTTGGGAGGCCTCTGTGAGTTCAAGGCCAGACTGGTCTACATAGCAAGTTCCAAACCAGCCAGGGATACACTGTCTCAAAAAAGAAAAAGAAATCTTAATACTTCCATTTTTGTAGTTATATATTAAGATCTGTCTGATTCCCTTTGTATGTGTGGAGTCAGACAGTCAGACAGTCAGACAGACAGACAGACAGACTGAATGAATGAATGAATGAATGAATATGAGTGTGTGTGTGTGTGTGTGTGTGTGTGTGTGTGTGTGTACACTGTAACATGGGTGGGCCTGGAAAACTTCATACTAAGCAAATGAAGCCAGCATCAAAAGCTACATATTGTATGATAGCTTTCATAAAAACCATCTAGGCTAGGCAAACCCATAGACAGATGCATGTGGCAGGGGCTGGGGAGCATGGGGGGAGGGGAGGAATTGCCAGCGAGGACAGTGTATGAAAATATTCTGAAGTTGAATAGTGGTGGCAGTTGCCCAGTGTTATGACTGTAGTAAAAACCACTGTATTGTATTCCCCTTAAAGAGTGAATTTTATAAGATATGAATTATGTCTCAATTTTTAAAGCTTGTGAGGAGCTTAGAGCAGCTATTACAGAATATGCAAATCGATGAACAGATGGGAATCGAACCAGAGTAGTCCCCAAAATGTACAGAAGCTGAACATAGGGGTTTTTCAACTCAGTGGGAGAAGGCATGCCGATCCAATAACCAGAGCCAGTGATTCTACTTCTGTTGCATCCAGGAACACAGTATAGTCCTAAAGGCTAAGAGTAACACAAGCAGCCAGGTGGTGTGGCCTGTGCCTTTAAGTCCTAGGAGGCTAGGCCAAGAGGATCGTTTGAGCACAGAGTTCAAGGCCAGCTTGAACACCACAGTGAAACCCTGTCTCCAAACCAGTCAGTCCATCATTGGAAATATTAAAGATGGAGGAGGTGTGGCCCTGCCCTCTGGGTCCCTGTGGGACAGCTAGGCTTACCTCCTCAGTTTGCTCCTCTGGGTCTTAGGTACTGATTTATGGCAAAGATGCCAATTAGTGACCCCAGGGAGGCTCATCCACAGTGAGGTACTAACTCTCACCCCAGGAGGCTTCAAAGAACTGCCCAGCCTAGGGCAGCCTTGCATGCCGCCTGGTTTCAAGTGGCAAGCCAATACTGGGGGGCTCATGGCTCACTGACCCCTTATCAGGGCTTACTCCTCTTCCCCACCCACAGGGTATACATACCCTCGACCTCTCCATCCCCCTTAGAGATGGCAGATGTCAGAAAGGCTTGGCACAGCTGCATTTGCCTCAGGCTCTTTGAAGTTCAGAGGTTGATAGGTTCCCTCTCTAGAAAGCCTCAGTCACAGCCCGTCCCTCCAGTCTTCTGCCAGTTCCTCCCTCCTGACCTGGTCCTCCGAGCTGAGCGTTTCTCCCTAGACGATACACTAGTTACCTCAAGATCTGCCCCAGAAAGTACTTCAGGGTTTAGGATTTGTTCCATCTGGGTAATTGAAAAAAAAAAAAAAAAGGGCTTTCGATACCACTTCACTAGCTACTAGGTTTTAAGCAATGTTTTCAAGATTCCAAACTAAACAGGGAGGACTCTGCCGCCCTGTGGAAGCAAGCACTGGGGTTTCATTTGGGGTGAGCAGTCTGGCTCAGCTACTCTGCAGAGCTTCATCAAGGATGGCCCTTACCGAGTTATCCCCCAGCTAACCTAGCCTCCTCCATGGGGCTAGCACCTCCTAGAGAAGCCGAGTCATTGGAGCTGCACTGGCCAGTCCAGGGCACCCTGTGATTCATGGTCATTATCTCATTTGAAGCTCAGGGCAGCTGCAGACGGGGTGAAATTGACTCTTGCTGATGGATGAGACAGGAAAGCCGCACAAGGTCACGTAGGCTGCCGTAGGCTGCACCAAGAGCTGTGGACCCAGGCTCTTCCTCACGAGTGTAGCACATGGCTAGGCCCTTGTCTCCATCAACACATAGCTGGCTTAGCCCTGTCTGATGGTTCAGAGGATTTTTTTCAAGTGAGGGGGTTGTGGAAAAGGAGGGGTGGCCAAAGCTATTCTGCCTGTCTGTACTCTTGCCTGCTGGGCAGCTTGCATCAGGCTGAGTCTGCATGGCCTAAGTTGCTGCACCTGTTTCCACCCTATCCACATCCTCAGGACCCACCATCAGCAGGGTCCCCCATTTCTGCTCAGAGCACCCTTTTCGCATCCAGCCACCATTAGACATAATGGACGGCCCAGCCAGTGTCTTCCAGTTAATTACCATCCAGCCACAGAACTGAGTACTTTGTATCTGACAGGGGAATGAGTTCCCTGTCAGTGAGGGTATTCAAGTGGAGACTGGACCTTACAGTTAGGGATCCTCTGCATCAGAAACTGGGAGACGCTCACTCTGGGCTACTAGTGTTTATTGTTATGCCTCCCCACCCCCGTGTTAGCACCGGTCTTGAGGGGTGACTGTGGCCTGAGGCTGGGAAAGCCACAAAGCCCATTCAGACTTTGAACCTGTGACCTCTGACTTGTTAGCACTGAGCGGCAGCCGACTGAACTAATAAGCAGGTTCTGTATCCACTGACTTTCTACTGAGCACATATGCCGCTTCCTGACTTCTTAACACAGCAAGCTATTTATACCCGCCAATCCATTCATTCTTAATGAGCCTCAGTTGTGGATTGTAAAATGTTTTATTTTCAGACAGGATTGCTCACTGCCCAGAGCCAGCTGTTGCTATGCCTCCTCCTTCCCTTCACTGTGCCTGAGAAATTAGCGTTTTGTAAGCTCCTTAGAGCGCATGTGCACACGAGCACACACACACACACACACACACACACACACACACACACACACTTCCTCCTTAGATTCTGAATTGTCCATTTTTGTCATATCAGCTGGTCCTGATACCTGAGACCCCACAGCATTCAAGAGTATCTGAGAGGATGTGTTGGGTGCTGGGGGCCCGGCTGGCTGTAGCAAATGAAAGAAGGCAAGTCAGAGCAGAAGGGTGTCCATGTTAGGAGGGAGGATGCCACCTGTCCTTGGGGACTGAGACTCTGCCTATATTATAGGTCACAGTCTGGTGAGACATGTGACCCAATCTGGCTGGCTGCTTAAAATTCACTGTCATTTTTTTTTAACTGCAAAGAACCCCCACTCTGAAAAGAAAATGGAGTTCTGAAAAACTCAGGTCTGCCAATCTCACCCTCTCAGACAGCAGCAGCTTCCCACGTCACTGATGGAGTGTGCTCTGGTTTGCCACAGTCCTCAGACTTCCCTGTTGTATCTCAGTCTTTCAGTGTCGCTGTAGGTGACACTAAGGAAGGAGTTCTGGGGTGCCACTCAATGGTTGACTGCTTACCTTGCATGCATCAGGCTAAGGCTTCCATCTACACCCCCCACAAAGGAAAAAGGTGTCCATGTCTCTATGAAAAGAAAGAAAACAGAAGAATGACTGTGGAGAGGCACTAGTTGCAAGAAAAATGAGCAGACTTCCTGGAGCTCCTCATGTCGGCCATCTAGCTCACGGTGGCAGAAGGCAGGGCCCAGCTGTGTCACATGTGTGAGTCCCTACACATGGCCCTTGCTCACAGTGGCCTTGTGCTTCCTGTGAGCATAGAGGAGGCCACATAACCACCTCCCTGGCCTTCCAGCCTGGGCTCCCCCAGCTAGCCTGAAGATACAGCTCTTGGGTTCTGTGGGGCTCCTAGGAAAGAAAGCCTTGTTGTGGAATGGTGCGTTCCCATGAGGATGTTGGGGGAGGGGCTGGAACAGTGTCCCTTCTCTCCCAGTCATCCTATCTTAAAGTTGAAGGACCTCTTCCAAAGGAAGGAGCTGGAACAGAGGAATTTTGAACAGGCAGGAGAACAACTGCAGATCGTAGAAGGCCAGCTGCACAGCGAAGTCTCTCTCTCTCTCTCTCTCTTTGTACACACACACACACACACACACACACACACACACACACACACACGCACGCACATTCCCCCCACCCCCCCCACTGCCTCCAAAGCCTAACTAGCTCGCCCAGCTCCACCTCACACTGTGCTAAGTGCTTCAGAACACACTGTCTCGCAGTCCCATTACCAACATCACCTTCTGTTCGTCTTGCCAAGTCCCATCTCTGCTAATTTTACTCCTTGCAGGGGCTTTATGGTATTGAAATGCTGTGGAAGGTAACTAGGTTTGGTTTTGTTTTTAATGTAAAGATAGTAGAAACCACCCAACACATACAAGGGCACACAGACCAAGAAGGACCAATTAGAAGACAGAGAGTCAGTGTGAGCCACCTGAGAAGGCACCGTTGGCTCTCCCAAGTTTGTTTTTGTTTCTTTGTTTTTTGTTTTGCTTTTTTGTTTTGTGTTTTGCTTGGTTTTTTTTTGGGGGGGGGGTTGGGGGTTTTTTTGGTTTTTCGAGACAGGGTTTCTCTATGTAGCCCTGGCTGTCCTGGAACTCACTCTATAGACCAGGCTGGCCTCGAACTCAGAAATCCGCCTGCCTCCCAAGTGCTGGGATTAAAGGTGTGCGCCACCACCACCCGACTCCAAGTTTTTGACCCTTGTCTTCATAGCGCAGGGCGACCTCCTGGGTAAAGAAAATAAGTGCAAGAAAGTCAGTTTGTCTGGGCTATGGGAGGATTGGATGTCAGAGGCTAGGGAAGAGGCACTGTGTGTGTGTTTGTGTGCACGCGTGCACACGCATGCATGTGCAGATGTCTGTGGGGTGGCTGCCTTTCCATCAGGCCTAGCAAAGGACTGTTAGCCTTGGTCCTGTGCAAGTAGGAGGGACAGAGGGGTCGCATCCCTCCACTACTGTGGTATTCAGCAGCTCCTAGTGATAGCTGCTACAGATTCAGGGTTTGCATATGGTGTGGGGTCTGTGTGGGACTCAGTGTATCTGGAACATCATGAGCTGATTACCCACTCCTTCCTGGAGCATAGCAGAGAAGAGGGGCCTACAAGGGAAGAGGCAGACTGTCTGCCTAGATTGCCCCCTGGAACGGGATGCTACACTTGCCCATTTATAAAAGGGGACACAGAGTACAGAGTCCAAATAGTCCCACAGAAGCCCCTGCCTGTCCCAATGTCTGTGCTGGCTTAGAAATTGATTTCCCAGAGCAGAAGGCCCTCATTAGCCACACCAGGAAGGTTAGGGGCATGGCTGTCACCTCTAATTTGCCCAAGCCCGATGACAGCCTCAGGGGATTAGCCAATTCCATCTGCAAGGTGAGGTCTTGAGGTGCCTCGCCCTCCTGGAAGCTGTGTCCGGCTCAAGTGTAGCCAAGGGGGCGCAGAGCTGCCCCTGGGCCAGCTGGGCTGAGCTCTCTGTACACAGTACAGCATAACCCTCTGCAGCTGCACACCTGCCTTGCTTGCTAAACCTACAAGTTTATCCCACACACTCTGGACTGACTAGCCTTTGGGAATGTGAGTGAAGTGAGCAGATCTGGGCCTCCCACCTTGTCTGGTTCCAGTAAAGCCCTGGGGGTCAGAGTGCTGGCTCTGCTATACATAGCGCCCCTTCTGAACCGCCTGTCCATGCCAGGGCAAGGTTGACATTGCAGAAGGTCCTCAGCTGATTCCTCACTCCTCCCAGGAGCATGGCGGAGAAGAGGGCCCATCTCAGAGCCAGGCAGGCAGGTAACCCATCCTCTTGTCAGTCTCTGAACACAGACACCCTGGGTCTGAGGCTCCTCTAGGTGAAAAACTATGACAGCAAAACTTGGAGGGAGAGAGACAGAGTATAGTCAGAAACAGTGGCCCAGGGGGATGTCCAACATGGGAGATCAGAAGAAAGACAAAGGGACATTACAAGGAGAGCGCTCACACAGACCGCTGCACACCTGTGATTCCAGCTCTTAGGAACCAAGGCAGTGGGCTTGTCACATTTTCAGTGGGCTGAGTCACTTCCCAAGATTCAGATTTCTTTATCCTCATATTTATTTTAGGGGGTAGGGTCAGGCAGAGGTCAAAAGACAGCTCGCAGGAGGGGTTCTCCTCTTCTCGGACCATCAGGTTAGTGGCAAGCACCTTTAATCCACTGAGCCATCTTACCAGCCTCCAGGAGACCCATTATCAGATCAAAACATCCATGAAAGAGGCACAAGTTCTAGTCAGAAGGAAACAAAGGCTCATGGTGCCTGCCAGCCAAGAAAGCTAGGACAGACAGACAGACTCCCTCTGCCAGAAACCAGAGCTACCCTGCATGGCCTAACAATACAGAGCACACCCAAACCAGTTCACCCACTTTCCCTCACCCAGAGAGCTTCCTGATCCTCCAGAGCCCATTGCCGAGCTTGGGCGTTCCCCAGACTGTTTGGAATGCCTGGCATACCCCAGGCCTACCTTTTGTCCCTGCTTAAATGGTTTTTACTTGTAAATTCCTCCTCTTCCAGGAAGCCCCCTCTGACCTCTCTCCCTGAACACTGTTAGACTATACCCTGTCTCTCTCAGGGAGCAGTTCTTAACATCCATCCTGCTCCTCCTATCCAGAGCTCCTCATTTGAGGTCAGGGGACCACAGGGTTTCCACACCGGCAACCACATCTCTATTGATCTGTGGATTTGTCTTCATTAGCTGGTGCCTCCTATCTGTCTGTGAGCCTGAAGGAGAGAGAAAATTAAAATCGATGTTCATGAACAAGCCAGCACTGGGACCCCTCCTAGCTCGAGATCTGACTTATCAGTCAGCACTGTGTGTCCCTGTTGCCTCTTCCTGCCTAGGGTCATCCTCAGAGCCTCTAGGGGCAGCCTTGAAGGGTGTCAGGGAAGGACAGCACCTAGTTCTCCATGGGATCCTGTGGCTATCCCTGGCTACACACTAGTACAGGTTGGAAGCATACCACAACTCCTGTCATCTTGTCCCAGGGAAGGATCAGGCAGGCACTGAGCCCCTTTTGGCTGCCAGTAGACTCATTCCTGGGAAGACAGTTTTCCCTAGTCTTGGGCCATCTTCTTTCCTAGCTGGAGCCCTGGGGACAAACCAGAGGAAGAGGCTACTGCTCCCCTCTCCCAACCCCCAAGAGCAGGCTGCTTCCCTCAGGGCCCATTCATCCGTGTCCTTTCCCATCCTCCATCCCAGTCCCTGCCCACGCTGAGGCCATCTGAGTGTCCTTCCAGAGAGAGAGAGAGAGAGAGATGAGAGGCACCTGGCTGGGGCTCTGGGGTCACCTGTCCTGCTGGCCTGGTGAACTACCTACCCCTTTGCTGACCTCACTGCCTTGCACAGCTCAGAGCACAGTTACCAAGAGGCTTTATCTAGGGCCAGGCAGACTCGGGGAAAGAGATGGATTTGGGTCACAAGGTGGCCTTTCCCTGAGTAGTTTCAGGCAGGGTGAGGAGGCCAGAGCAGGAAAAACAGGAAGTGAAGGCCGATGGGCTCCCTCTTCTGTTCCTGGGGTAGAGGACTCTGGCAGTAGCATTGCATTGAATTCTGATTTTTAAAAATCTTATCAGCTTGTGTAGTGTTTGGTCTTTTCCCCTGCTGGATCTCATCTTACTGGGCATTTTTCTGTCTATCTCTCTCTCTCTCTCTATCTCTCTCTCTCTCTTCTCTCCTTCATGTCCATTTTACAGATGAGACAAATTGAGGCCTAGGGAGTGGTATTTGCCAAGAGGCATCCAAAGCAGAACCAGGATTCAAGCTAAGACAGTAGGCATGCATGAGACAGCCTCCCTGATGCCAGGGCCCATGTGGAGAGAGAAATGAATCAGTTACCTGGAGAGGAGAGTTTTCCTGAGAGTTGAGGGTCATTGGGTGAGACAGGAGCATGGATGCCATGTATATTCTAGGCAAGATGGTAGAACAAGGATCCCAGCCAAAGAACAACATGGATTTGAATGTCAGCCCAGCCTCTCAACACTCTGAGGGTATCCAGCACTCTCCTCATCCTATGAAACATGGCTGGAGCATCCACACTCCCTCAGAACAGTCAGCCTCCCCTGTGAGGTCCCAGAGAATAGAAACATGCCCCATGACGTATGTCCCTGTTATTTGCTAAATGCTCATAGCTACTGGAGAGGGGACCATCATTCACCCACATCTCCATTGAGCATAGATAGGTAAAGAAAACAGACTAAGGGTGCACAGCTGGGAGAGACACAAACCCAAGACTGTGCTTCAGGGCCACCTCATCACCATTCTATGATCCCCATTCAAACAGGGACACACACACACACCATACACCTATTTCTAAGTATGAGAGCTAAGCCATACTGGCAGGGCCAACTGCATCTGTGCTGTGCCAATCTGGTGGCCCAGGAGGGTTTATTGAGGTTCCTTTGCCCTCCTCAGGGCCTAACTGTCTTTCCTTTATGTTAAAAATATTTTTTGTTGTTTTTAGTATGCAAAATTTCCCACCATCTGCTGCTTCTTGGCAGGATGTTGGAAGTGTCTTCCTACTTCCCTGACTCCCAAAGCTTCTGGAGACTTTGGGCTCCCTGGAGCAGAGCAGCTGCCACTGCTCCCCAGGGTCTCCCAAGCTCACAGCCTGCACTTTGGGCGAGGCAGGTATGGATGTGGCAGGATTCGGGATGAGAGGATGGTTACCCAACTTTTCAATCAGATAGGGACATCAGCAGCTTGCCCACAACTGACCTCACACTAAGTCTATACAGGTAGCTGCTGGGTCAATCTCTTGGGTTTTGCCATGAATCTTGAAGAGGTGCCTAGGAACATGGAGAAGTGGTAATGGCTAAGCAGAGCCTGGAGACAGGTGTCAGATCCTAGTCTGCCATCCCTGTTTCCTGAGCCATCCCAGCTAGGTTGGCAGCTGCCACATGTGTCCTGTGAGGCATTCAAGGGAGATTTTTCAAAAAGAAAGAGTTTCCACCCCACCCCCCAACCTGCCTCATGTACCAAAACTCAAGAGTTTCCATGGTGACAGTCAAATTGCAAATCCATCCAAGAAAGAACTAGAAAGGAGAAAAAAAACCCAAACCTGCCCATCCCCAGAGAAACAGGCCAGGTTAACTTTAAGCTACCCAGCCACTGCTGAGGTTGAGGGCCCAGCATGATGGGAAAATCTCAGGAAGATCAGGCCCTCCAACAAGTGGACCAGGAAGTCAGGTAGCCAGTTCTGAAGGAAAAGGGAGGCTCCCTTCCTGCTTCCTGGTGGGGCCTTATTAGTCTGGGTAAGAATACCTCTTCTACAGGCTCTCAGACTAGGGTCTCCCAGGGTTTTCCTACCTCTGTCTAAAAGCCAAAGCATAGGCAGAAAACAAGCGCTCACTCCCTGGCCTGTCACAGATGCTGCCTCCAGATATGCCGAGCAATTTGCAGAGGATGGAAGAGCAGAGGGCAAAGGTTTATGAGCCTAAAAGCTTCATTCAGATCCTGGAAGATTTCTAGTCCTGGTCATCGTTCAGAAGGCAAGCAACATTGGTGGCAAATTACCCCATGTTTGGGGTTGACAGGGAAGAGAAAAGGCTGCTTCCGTGACCACTAGAAGCTGCTGCAACTCGGCGACGTAACATGCAGCCTCCTCTCTGTTTTTTTTCCCCAGTGACTGGAAGTGGCCACCTGCTAGCCAACACTGCCTTCTTTTGCTTTACAAGAACAGATTGGAAATGGGATTTGAGTCTTCAGCACATAGACCTGATGGCTATGGCCAAGCCCCAGCTTAAATCCCCAGGCATGAGGCTGGGCAGATGGTTCTGACAGCAGTGTTTGCTGCACAGGCGTGAGGACCCGAGTTCTCGCCCCAGCACTCATGTGAAAAGTTGACACAGTGGTGCCCACCCGTAAACCTAGCACTGGGAGGGGGAGACAGACAGGTTCGGGGCTTGCTGGTCCGATAGTCTTGCTGAACTGATAAGCTCCTGGCCACTGAGTCTCAAAAAAATGTAGTGATAGAGGAAGACACTCAACACCAACCTCAGACTTCTGTGTATGCACAGCACATACATGCACACGCGCACACATGCATACACACGTATGCACGTGCACACATACACACACACACAATACCCAACACTGGCCCAGCTTAAAACTCTGGGTACAAAGAGGCCAGGCAAGGGACAGTGTGTCTGAAAGAAATGAGTTACTTTTCAACTGGTCCTTACTCATTGTGAGATTACATCACCAGGGGCTGTTCCCACTTTTCCATGGCTGAACCTTTGGGCTCTGTCACAGGAGATTAGTCAAATGACAGTAGCTGGAGGAAGCTTTCTGGAATTTATTTCTGTGATTTCTGTTAACCCTTGTACAACACAACCATCCTTGACATCCAGGTGATGTGGCGCCCTCCCCTTCTCCAGGCTGTGCCGTCTCCATGAACCCTGTCTAACAGTTTGAGCCTGCACCCAGGTCCCGTCTTAGAACAGGTCAGATGACAGAATGCAAGGGGTTACACTGTAACCAACTCCTGGGACATCCAACCCCACTGTCCCTGCCCCTTGACATTTGTTTCCTGGCAGCATTAAGGGATGCAGGTGTCACAGAGCATCTCAGAGCCCTGTGCCTAGTTCCTGACTGCCTAAGTCTTCAGATCAGCCCCAAGGAAGATGGAAGATTCCAGGTCAGGAAGCACTGCTAGACCATCATAAACGTCTCTGCCAGAGAGATGGAGAGATCATGGAGGAGGTTAGTCACCAACTCTTCACAGGGACAGTCCTGCCTCCATTAACATTAGCTAGCTGCCATCCTGTGTTCCTGTATTGCCCCAATGCAGGGGGGTTGGAGGGGCATGGAAAGCTACTTGCTCTAGGTGTCTTAACAAGCATCCTCACTTCCTGCCCACCACCTCCCACCTCCTGTGTCTGAGGACCCATGGGGTTAGTGTTTAGTCAGCCCAGCAATGAGTCAAAAAAACGACGTAAGTGTTGGTAGCAGTGATGCCTTAGGGTCTGGTCTCCGTGGATTCACGTTCAGTCCAGACCTGAAAAGGAACTAAAAACGCAAGTCAGGTTCTCACCTACAATTCTCATGAACCAGGAAGGACACATGAGCCCACCCCCATCCCTCTTCTTCTTGGTTCTGTGTCATCAACAGCCAAATCGGGAGTCTTGCCAGTGGCATATGAGAGGGGCACCAAGAACAGAAAAGGGTCAGAGGTTGAAGCAGAGGAAGAGAAAAGCCAGGGACAGACACATTCATCACTCAGAAACAGGAAGTGCACACAAGCCTTTCTTGGTGGACAGGAGTGTGGGTGTGGCCTTCTAGATGATAGGAGCCTTTAAAGGGATCTCTGTTAGCCTGAACATCCTGACTGGTGCATGAGGAGAGTTGACAGACGCACCCACAGAAGGAGGCGGTCACAGTCATGCTGGTGGGATGAGGGAAGGTCTTGGAGGACGGGCATCTAGTGCTTGTGGTGAGAAGGCAACAAATTCAAATTCTACTGAAGGGCACTAGTGAGGTAACCCAACTGGTGGGTGCTTGCCTAGCATGAATGCATAAAGACCTGGATATGAGCCCCAGCACCACAAAACTAGGCATGGTGTGGGCTGGAGAGATGGCTCTGTGTTAAGCCTGTACAGTGCTCTTGTATAGGACCAAAGACCACCTCAGGTGGCTCATGACTTCTCACAATTCCAGCTTTAGAGGGATCCAGATCCTCTGACCGTAATGGGCACTCGGCATTCATGTGCATATGCTCACAATGATGTGCACAGGTGAGCATGCGCGCGCGCGTGTGTGTGTGTGTGTGTGTGTGTGTGTGTGTGTGTGTGTGTGTGACTAAAAACACACACACACACACACACACACACACACATCTTCAAACAGAGATATAGACATACTCAAATTCCCAGCATGCAAGTGGATTAAAAATTCAACCATCCTTGGCGATTTGAGGCCATCCTGTCTCAAAAAAGGAAAAAAAAAAATCCATTTGGGTGGTAAAACTAACAGAGCATGAAGATGAAATCAAGGCCAACACTATACCATTATCCGACCTTCATGAAGCACCTACTGTGTGCTGGCTACTTGGCTTTGAAGAGCCCAGAGCTTGGGGTGTTTAGCCAGCTCCAACTTCGGCTCCTTGTTTTTATGACCTGAGTCCCTCAGCCAAAAGGTGGCATAAGCTAAAACACAAAGACTTTCTAGAAGGTTCTGGATCCAGGATTCCTGGTGGAAAACCCATTTCTCCTTCCTATACCTACAGTCAGTTTTCCCAAGTGATGAGCACTTCCTCTGGTGGTACCTCACTGCAGTCTCAGGAGACAGAACACAGCTCCAGAAGGAGCTTGTCGCTCAGCAGGGCCCTGATCCCCTGACTTAATGGCTGTTCATCCTATTCTCACCTTCCCCAGCATGAGACCTCTGACTCCCGAGTTGGGAGGAGGAAGGTGCCCTTGCTGAGAGCCTAGTGCTCTGGTGAAGACCTCACCCTCCACCTCCCTCAAAACCACACTTTGCATTTGAAAGGAAAGGCTCTGAACCTCCTGCTCTGTGACCCCAGTCAGTCACCTCTCAAGAGAGCTGGTTACCTTTGACCGCACATCTACTTATTATCTTTATTATAACTTAGTTACATGCTATGTAAATTAATCAAGAGAGTCAGAAAAGAGGCCAGAGCTGTTTCATTAAAACCAAGATTTCATAAAAGTCTTGAAGGAGCGACTTGCCTTTTTTTTTTTTTTTTAATCTATTGAATTAGGCGTGGGCAGGCCAACTGCAAAAAGCAGAAGGAAGATATGAAAAAAAAATCTAGTAAGATTCTGCTCTCAGTTCTTTTTCCCAGGGTCTTTAGTCTCCACTGACAAGAACATGAACCAGGGTCACAGGCCGCGGTACAGGTTGGGCCAAAGGGGCCCTTGTCAGAGAAGCACCCGGGCCTGCCTCAGAAGGTTGGCACATGGATGTACATCCCTGCTTAAAATTAAAATAGAACATTTGAAGGATGAATATATCCTGTATTATGACGCCCACGGTCGATGAACCAGCCAAATATGGTGTTGAGTGCAGAATCGAGGGTGTTCACTGAGAGCTCCCCCTGAGCCCTCGCTCCTCCCTGTTCATGTCACCCCACTGTGCATGGCTGAAGAGGATGCAGGCTAGCTCCCTACCAGGCTCCTGATTAAAGAGAGTTAAGTGGTTAGGAACCTCAGCTAGTCTTCCAATGTTAGGAGTCCATCACCCTCACTGACTGCCACAGGCACATGCCCCGGTTCCCTGACAGTGAGACCGTGGGTAGGACGATTCCCTACCGATCTGAAGCTTTTGTGAGTTCAGTTTCTTCTCCATGAAACTATGGCCTGGCTGTTCAGTGCGGCCAGATGGAGGCCTCAGAGTCCCTGTGCCTACATCAAAAATGGTCATTCATTCCTACCAAGCAAAAGGGATCCAGCCCACAAGGATGCCATGATGCTCGTGAAGATGGCTGGATAAGGGGAGAGCCTTCCCTGGTGGTACTGGGCATGTGGGGTCTATCCTCCTTAGCTGGTGGGGAGGAGCCCCTGGCCCTTCCATTGTCTCTCATGCCCCAGACAAAAGGGCTGAAATTCTAGGCCACTTGGTGGTAGCAGGAAGGAGGCCTGCCCTGCCCCACTCTGTCTAAGCAGGAGAAATAATCATGACCTCCTCTGCTCTGTCTGTTCCAGTGGTTTCCAGTGACAGTGACAGTGACTCAGATCTCAGCTCCTCCAGCCTGGAGGACAGGCCCATGCCCTCTGGGGTCAAAGGCACAACATGTGACAAGCCTAGAGGGGACTCAGGTAAGTGTGGAGAAATCAGCTGTTTGTTTCCAGTGCCTGAGGTGCTGAGTGGCTTTTTGGTTTCTTTGGTGGCAGCTTCTCCACTGGTATCTGTAAACTGTCCCTAGAAAGGAATGAGACTGGAGGTTCAGCAGAACCAGAGAGGCCAGGCTCCTCTGTATGTAAGGGATGAGGCAGGGCCAGCAGCCAGCTTCTCTTCCTAGGAAATACCCTGGTGAGCATTGCTTAGTTCACCTTGTGAATGACGAAGGATACAGAAATTAAGTAAAGTACAGTTCCCTGAACCACTGCCCTCGTGCCATACAACTGCAGTGGGGTTCCTGGCATATGCCATCACCTCCTGACTATCATATGACATCACATATGGCCTCCTCAACACAAATGAGGGAGAGCAAGCCATCTCCAAAATCCCTTCTCAGGTTGAGCCCATTTTGTGACTCTTGACATGGGTTAACCTGGGCAATGAGATAGGAGCAGAGAGAAGGGAAATGGAAGGTGTTTCATCTCTTTAAGCACAAGAATGGTCTTCTGAGAAAAGCACCTGCTTCCTTTATGTCCTCCTGGGTCAGAACTAGGACCTTTGAAGGAAGTCTCAGGGAGGCTGATTTTACTGTATAGAGAGTGAGCCCTACAATAACTGCCCTAACCTGGAATGAAGTGACTTGACGTCCCAAACTAAGACCATGACCGGAATCCTTGTTGGGAATGAAAGTTTGGGCTAAGCCAGAAGTACCAAATGCCTGGCATGCACACTATACCATCTCCATCCTGTGCCATGGCAGACATTACTAGTTGATTATGGTGTTCTTTCCCACAGAGCCCTGATGCGCCTTCAGAATCCTCCTTGTTTCCCAAGTTTAGGAAAAAGTATAAATTGCCTGCCAACCTTGGTTTCAAGACAAGCTTCTTCCTCCTCCTCCATGATGGCTCCAGGCCCTCCCTCCACACCAACTTTCAGCTGGGTAGGACCATCTTAAATAAGGTGTAGGTTCGATGGTACCACCCTCATACATACATGCCTTTTGACCTCCTCCCTCTGGTTAGTGCTTCCTTTTGGAGGCTACAGCTTGTGTGAAAGCTGTGGAATGACTTATGGGAGTCACTTCCCTTTTTCCACCATGTGGGTCTGGGGATCAAACCCAGAGTGTCAGGCTTGCTGGCAAGCACCGTTTTCAGTCCACTGAGCCATTTCCCCAACCCCTTTACGCTTTCTTAGATGCCGCATGCACGGCAATTCCTCTATCCCATCTCCCTCACGGTCTGACCCCTCCCCTCCAGGTTCATCACTTAAACACAAAACCACAAATACACACATATAGGATTTAGGAGTCCTTAGTAGTTAAATATCGTCTCTCCTCGCCGAGTTACCAGACACATACATTCCTTCTCCCCACCCCTCACTCTGTGAAGGTAGGAAAAGCTACTCGTTGCCAATTTTCTTCTCAGTAATTTGTTAGTTAGGGGAGGAGCCCATTCCGTTGCTCTAGTGTGTCTCAGGTCAATCAGCAGAGAGCAGAGGTCTGGCTACAACAGGCAGGCGTGTGGGTGGGGACCGCTAGGTAGACAGTCCAGATTTACCACCCACAATTCCAGAAAAGATTTGGCCAGCCTTTTGCTATTCCCATTCACACATGGTCTCCTTGCAGGTGGCAGCATGGAGTCACCCAGGATGGGGCCTGCCCGCCCACCCAGCCATCTTTCAGGCAGCCAGAGCAGTCTGGGCAGTGAGGCTGGGGCAGGTGCTACAGAGCCTCAGGGAGACACCCCATCCCGGCCTGAGCCCAGGGTACCCGGTGAGTACTGCCTTGGCTCTGTTTGTCCAGCAGCATCTTCATCCCCTCCTACCTCCCCTAGTGGCTGGTGACATTTTCAGTTCTTCGTGTTTACTGAGCTCTGTGCCAGGCAGTGGGGACAAAGGTCAACCAGACCCATCTCGGCCAGCTTTGACCAGAGGAACTCAGAATGGTGGCATCTCTGCTCCCCTGTCACTTGTTCATCTTCCCTGGCTCCTAACAGCCACAGGCAGTTCTCACTGAGCCCAGCCTTATTCTCCAGACCCCTGATCCATGGCCAAGCAAGCCAATGCCAGTCTGAATCCTGGGAGGGAGATTCGGGAATGTGTGGAGTCCACCACCTCCAAGAGTGGCTTTCTGGGAGCCTTGGTGTTCCTGTGGGATAGTTACAGTAAGCAATGCTCTTACCCTGACTGGTGCTCACTGGCCCAACATGCGAGCATCATTCACAAACCAGAAAAGGCACAGACTCCTTTAAAGACCTGCCCCAGCTAGTCTGGGCAACCCTGGCCAGAGGCCCACAGATACAAACATGAAACAGCATCTGATGCACCCCTCATGCAGCCTGTGTGCACCCCAGTAACCATTCCAGTCCCCGTTCCACAGGTCATTGGGAAGGAGACAACAGTAGTCAGGTCTGGGGAGTGGACCCTCTCTACAGCCTCAGGATGGGATCTAGTCCCAGCCCTGACACACTCAGTCGTGTGTGTTTGCACACACCAGCACTAAACCTATACAGTGCTAGAGGGCAAAAACAGACATAGGCCATGAGAGCACTGCAGTCTGCTCTCACTGAAGTGTCCTTCACAGGGTGGCAGGAGCCATCTCTGCCCTGTCCAGTAACAACTATGGGGTTATGTACCCCAGAGAATGAATGGACAAGGAGTGTTTCTCCTGGGTCCAAGGCTCCTCCTGGCATACTAAGGTCACGGTTGCACACACCTGCATTTGGACAGATGGAAGCACACGAGTGCAGAGAACAAGCTTGTGAGCACACGGCACAGCGGCACAGTGCTGGCTGGTACCCAGGTTCTCTCTGCCCCAGGCCGGCCTTGGACCCTCTCAGTGCTCAGGCAGCCATGAGTGCAGGAAGGCCCTGCCTTGTCACATCTATTTCATCCCAAAGCTGGGCAGTCACTGGGGGAAAAGCCACCTCTACTCACTTGCTACTCAGTGGTCTTTTTCTCTCTTTTCCAAAGGCAAAAGACATACATGGGCAACTCCCCGCTACTGAGATGGCCAGCTGACTTCTCTAGGCTGAGGCAAATTCTCCAGAGGAAGATTCAGAGAGACAACAGGGCCAGCCCACTGGAGATCCTCTCTGAAGGTTCTTGAGGCCTCACAAAGCTCCCTGATACCTTGACCTCCAACTCAACAAGCCAGTGTTTGGGGACCGAGCATGCTTGCCCCCACCCTGAAGTGCCTTATCGACTATCTCACTCAACACCCCGCCTTTATTTATTGTACCTCCCCCATCCCAGTCACGTCTCGATTCGCTCGGGTCTTGGGTTGGGCTGGGAAGGCCTTCCTATATGCACTGAAGTTTGGGTAGAGCCACACAGGGCTTTCTTTGAACTTAATGATGAGAAATGTAACCCTCAGTGTGATCCTGCAGAGCTGAGCGAGCCACCCCACCCCACCCCACCCCCACCCCACTCCCACCCCACTCCCAGTATAAGCCTGGAGCACCCGCTCCTTTCTCTCTCCCTTCAACTGATGGAGGCCAGAGCAGGGTCCTATTTGCCCCAAGGCTAGTCCAGGAGCTGAGTTAAATCCAGCTTTGAAGTTTCCCTGAAGCCCCTTTTGGCCTCTGGGTTTTTGTTCCACCCTGAAACACAGCTCTCCCTAAGACATTAAAAGGCTTTCTGTTCTTCAGTGGAAAACAAAGCTCCCACCCTGCCTCATGCTCGCTGGCCCAGCCTGGGAGTTTCAAATTCTAAAACCAGAGAAGGCGTGAAAAATACTCAAAATACAGATGCTTCTGGAAAACCCCTCCCTGGGGTGGGGGTGGGGAGGTGTCCTATGCCTTTCCTTCCTTGAGTCCAGTTCCACCCCTCCCCACTACCATCCCTCCCTCCTTGGAGGGCTTTTTCTCCAAGGCCACCAATGTTAGCCTTTTGCCTGTTGCTGTTGGCAGAAGATAAACTTATCATTTCCCTGTGACATGTAACACGTCAGCATTAACATAATAAACACAAGGATTTTTACGGAGCCTCTCTCTTCCAAGGACCACAATCCCCACATTCCGACCTGTATTGGGATAGCAGTGGATCGACTGAAACAGGAAGCACTGATTCACTGAAACCTTTCTAATGCCCAAGCAAGAGAAACCAGCCAGATCAGAGTCTCAGTGCCCCTCCCAACCCTAACACCAAATCAAGCCCATCTATGGGGGGAGGGGCTAATCAAAATGGGTCCTAAATAGACACTGACTTCCGGCTACGCAGGATGGATTGGGCACGAGAATCATTTCTTCTGTCCCATGTAACAGGACATGAAGGAGTGAAAGTGGATTAAACTACAAAGACAAAGGGGTAGGAGGGAATGAGAGCGATTTGGGAAGTGACAGGAAGATGTCCATCATCAGCCGCCCAAGATTCAGGGAGAGGGAGAGGAGCCGATCGCAAACCTGCCCACTTGCTTTGCATCATCCCTGGAAAACTCAGAACTTGGAGGGACTAGGAGGTTCATCAAGGGTCTCAAAAGTACTGTTTTGTTTTTAACAATTGGCCACAGGGCCTGTGGTTGTAGTTCAGTGGGGAAGTGCTTGTCTAGAGCGTGGGAGGCGCTCAACCCCCAACACTGCAAAAAACGAATGGAGAGCAAGCCCTGGCCTCATTCCCTTCATGCTCTCAGGACCCCATACCTATCCCATGGACTCCTGACCCACACGGCCTGGTCACTGTCCTTCCAGACCCTGGTAACAGTTCAACTGCTAACCAGAGTTGAACTAGAAATGTAGTTTAGAGAGCAAGCAGAGCCAGAGGCTGGGTAAGGTCCCCTGCTGAAACCTACAATGACCAGAAAACAGCCCTTTGCCTGACAGTCAGGCCACCCTCCCTCACCCAAAGCACTTGAGTTTCTCTGACAAGCCAATGATGGATCTTGGCATTAAGGAGTCCCCAGTAGAGTCTTTCTCTACTCATTCTCCACTGGGGAGAACCCCAGTCTGTAGGCCCCATCACATGCAGAGAGCAGCCAGCCAGCATTGTTTCTATATGGTGGGAACAGGCAAAGGCTCTCAGAGCCTGGCTAAAAACAAAAGCCTAGAGCATCCAGCTTATAGGAGGACAAGCTTAGATCCTCTGAAGATAGTACTGCAAGAAACAAGAAAGTGAAGGAAGAGCCCAGAGGCGGGGCACTCACGTGCTTGCATCCTTTGTGCTGCCAAAAATGGAAAATCTGTGGCAACAATATGTTTAGGAAAATTAATGTTCTTCAACATTAAAAGTATATTAGTAGAGGGACTGGGAAGAGGATTGGGTCACTGCCATGCCACAAGAAGGGGGAGCCCAGTTTGATCTCCAAAACTCATGAGAAATAGCTGAGCACAGTGGCATTGTCACCCCGGCGCAGTGGCGGGGGGTCGGGGGTGTGTGTGTGCAGAGACAGGCACATCCCTAAGGTTCGCTAGTGCCTGCCAACCTAGCCTACTTACCAAATCCCAGGCCAGTGAGAGACCCTGGCTCAAAAAAAAAAAAAAATGGCTTCTGTGTAATAAGGTAAATTTTAAAATTTAAAATAAGGAACAGAAGATGAAGGGGAGATATTCTCCCAGGAAACAAAACATAAAAAACAGAAGCGTAAAAGTTCTGGGGATGGAGCCCAGCTGTTAGAAATCTAGGTATGTCTCTAGCACTGCATCAAACTAGGCACGGTAGCACACACCTGTAACCCCACCTCTTGGGAAGCAGAGGCAGGAGGAGACATTCAAGCTTATCCTTAGCTACATAGCAAGTTCAAGACCAGCCTGGGCTACATGAGACTGTCTCACAGTAGGGAATGGTAGGGATAAAGGAGGCTAACAGAAAACTCCAGCAATATAGAAGGTCCAACTTCCAGCTAAGGGAACTTTTAAACCAAAAATATCAAAGGGCAGAAGTGTTGAGAGGACCCTGAGCATTAGGGGCTGGAGGGACGCTCAGAGTGCTGTGGCTTTTACAGAGGACTGAAGTTTGGTTCTCAGCACCCTTGTGTCACAGTTCACAGTCTTCAGCCCCAGGAATCGGTGCCCTCTTCTGGACTCTGTGAACACCTCATGCAATGAGTGGACTGGAGCAGGGAGCCTTGGCTGCCTCTGCACAGCAGGATGACTGCAGAGGAGCCCCACAGTTCAAAAGGCTAGAGGACTGTGTCCATCACTGGGAGGTGGTGAGGGGGCTGGAGCGACTGCTCAGCACCTCCTGCTCTTCCAGAAGATCTGGTTCCATTCCCAGCACTGATGTCAGGTGGCTCAGAACCGCCTGCAACTCCAGCTCCAGGAGATCCAACCCCCCAGCACCTGCACACGCACCTGCACACGCACCTGCACACGCACCTGCACACACATACAAACTCCCCCAGCATGGAAAAAATGAGGGTTGGAGAGAGGACTCCACCGTTTAAAAGCACTGGCTGTACTTGTTGAGGACCTGAGTTCAGTTCCCAGCACCCCCATGATAACTCACAAAATCTGTAACTTCAGTTCCAGGAGATCCAATGTCTTCTCCTGGATTCTGTGGGTACTACATATATATGATGCACAGATGACATGCAAAAGACCCATATGCATAAAGTAAAAAAAAAATTTTTTTTTTTTGGTGACATGGTTTCACTATGTAACTCTGGCTGTCCTGGAACTCTCTCTGTAGACCAGGCTGGCCTCAAACTCATAGAGATCTGCTTGCCTCTGCCTCCCAATGGCTGGGGTTAAAGGTATGTGCCCCCACATCCGGCCTAAATAAAAAATTATAAAAAAAAAAAAAAATGGAAAAGGGTGAAAGGTAGACATTTAAACCTGATTTAAACATTGCACAGTGTAACCAATGTTCAAATATCACATGGTATACCACAAGTATATATTAATTCTCATACTTTTATGTATCTGTTAAAAAATAAATTTTAAAACTCAAAAGGGTAGTGAGGCTGTAGCTGACTGATAGAACGCCTGCGTAAGACAGTGAGGCCTGGGTTTAACCCTCAGCGCGGCATGATTAACTGATTGATTAATGTAATCATTATTTCTCTTACTGCTGTGACCAAAAATACCAGAGAAGCTAACTTGATGGAAGGGAAGACTGTTCCCAGAGACTTCAGTCTATGATAGCAGGAAGGCATGCTGGCAGCCTGGACCAGGAACCCAGTTGTGACATTCAGGAATATGGGACAGGCTCTCTCTCTCTCTCTCTCTCTCTCTCTCTCTCTCTCTCACACACACACACACACACACACACACACACACGGAGGGAAGGGGAAGGAGATAAGAGAATAAAGGGACAATATTATCAAAGTACACTATATAAATGTATATATATATGAAATTGTGAAATAATAGTTAAAAATTTGAAGCCAGAACTCAAAGAAGCCATGTTATGAATGTTGAAAGGAAGTGGTTTCTGATCTAAACATGTCTAGCCAACGTCTGCCAAGTGTGAGTCGAGAGCGAAGGTATTTTCAGGCATGCATGTCCTCAAGCTCTTTCACCTTTCACCTTTTATGCATGCTCAGCTACTGCAGGATTCACTCCAAGCAGACAGGAAGACAAAAAAAAGGATGCAGGGGACACAGGAGAATTCCTGGGTCATCACGGAGCCATGTGGTTTTACTGGATTGGAACATGAAGGCAGAAGTATGAAACACACACCAAGTGTGAAGGGGCTTGTCCATGTATGGCATACACATGTAACCTGGAAAATCCAAAAGTAAAACTAGTGCACACAAAGGAGCTAAAAGTCCCCAAGGTTGCCTCGGGCCTTGGGACAGACAGGGATTACTATTTGTTCAGCAAACAGCACAGGACACTTGAAACACTGGAATCTTTGAGTATGTATGATGGGGCTGTGCACACGCCACAGTGTAGGGAGCCGACTTTAAGCAGAAAGCGGCTAGAAAGCAGTTATCATCTTTGCAGCCATCTGGAACCATTTACCCTGATAGAGACTTGGTTTTTCAGCAGCCTACAACATCTGAGCGCACTCTAACAAATATCTTGTTTATCCCACATAGCTTGTTTTGCTGTTAGTGACCCCAGCTGCATAGTGCACGTGGTAAAATGTTTTCACCTGTGTTCTCCTGCGTGTGCTTATAAATACCCAGGATTTCCTTGTAGTGTGTGTGGTGTAGTAGTAGTAGGTGTAGTGGTGTGTGTATGGTGGAGACAG
>JANHMN010000002.1:44375069-44444158 GCA_030674055.1 Rhabdomys pumilio
CTCTCTCTCTCTCTCTCTCTCTCTCTCTCTCTCTCTCTCTCTCTCTCTGTGTGTGTGTGTGTGTGTGTGTGTATTTTATACAGACTTTGCCATTTTAACCATCTTGGGAACTTGGGTCAGTGGCATCCATTCACAATATTGCATGACCACCACTATGACTCATTGTAGAACCTCTGTCATCACCCAAAACTGGACCTCTGTACCCTGAAAGCAAGAGCCCCACATACTTCCCCAATGCCAACCACTATCCACTGTCTCTGGGTTCTGACTACACTAGGTGCCCCATTTAAGTGTTACCGTGTAATACATGTCCACTCTGCTGACTTCACTTGAGATAGTGTCTTCAAGGTCCTTCTGTTGTGGCATGCGTCATTTCAGATCTTGGATGTCAGTTGAGTGATATTGCACTGCACAGCCCTCGATGAAGTGCTAGCCCACTCGTCTCTCTATAGGCATTCGCTCACATTCATCTTTTAACTATTGGGAATATGCTGCTGGGACCACAGGGCTCCGAGCACGCGTCCAAGCCCCACCCCCACCCTGCTTCAGTGCTTCTGTAATGGCGGTGCTGGTGGTAGTCTAGCTCATTCCCTGCCACAGAAATCCTGGAAACAATTAGAATTACATACTTTCTAATTCCAAGTGGGAAAAACCAGGGCACAATCAGAAAGAGCAAATCACATAAACAACCCTTAAAAGAGTCTGCTTCCCTCTGAAACTTCCCGGGCCAGGCCTAACAGCCAGGCCTACCTGCTGCTGACAGGCAGCATACATTCTTTCTCACTGGTTTGCCTCTAGTGTCTGTCACATACTTATCTGACTCAAAGATGAGCAAGCTGGAGGCTCTCCGGGGTCCCACGAGTTGGCCTAGGGATTAGTGTCACCTAACTGGAACAGTGACATGCAGCCTGTGGTTCCTTTTAGACTCAACCAGGAAGATTTCAGACACAAGCATTCTGGCTGGTGCTTTGGCCCATTTTTCAGCAGGAACTGGCTACCCAAATCCCGCTTCCCAGTTACATCTCACTACTGGGGGGCTGGAGAGATGACTCAGTGGCTAAGAGCACCGTCTACTCTCCCAGAGGACCTGGGTTCAATTCCCAGCACCCACATAACAGCTTACAACTGTCTATAACTCCTGTTCCAGAGGATGGAACATGTTCACACAGGTAAAACACCAGTGAACATAAAAATTAATTGATTAAAAAAAAACCTCACTACATAAACATGAGGCCAAGGTTTCAAGCTTACAGCAAATTGCACCTGTAACATGGAACACAGAAGAAAATGTGGAGCCTCAATAGGAAGAGGTGTAAAGCCATTCCTGGTGGAGCAGGGTGTGTCCTCTGGACAACTGACTAACATGGGCACCTGTGTCCTCTCCTTCCTCATTGGTGACTCTGAAAGAAGAAACCTATTTGCTTTCATCATGGGAACACCCATGACCTTAATGAATGGCTAATCCTATCTATGTAAAAAAAATCACACACACACACACACACACACACACACACACACACACCCCACTCAAAAAAAAAAAAAACTTGACATAAATATTCTCTTTGACCCATTTTTATACACTTGGTGAATAATTTAGCCAAAATCTAGAATCTAGAGAAAATGGGGTGTCTTTTCTTTAGCCTGTTGAAGTCACTGCAACTGGAAGTTAAAAAGCAAAAGCAGGTGTCCAGGGTACAGGGAGCAGAAACAAAAGAGAGAAGGGGGTGGGGGGTGCAATTAGAGAGGCTCTGCAGAAAAAGCAGGCATTAAGACCCAGCGGAGTCCTCATCTCCAGCCTCACACCAAGCAAGCTGATCCTCACCTCTACTTGGTAGCTCCCAGAAAGCTATGCTGCCAAGGCAAAGGGCCCTGTCTGTCTTCACTATCAACTGATCATTCGGTGCTGTGCCACCCACTAACCCCACCCACCACAGCCAGTGCTCCACCATTTCCTTCCCTGCTCCTCCATCAACCTGAGGTCCTCCAGAGCCCATGTCTCCTCAGAGGCCAGCAAAGAGCCCTTCACATTCAATAGGGACATGAAGGAGCCTAGGCTGGAGAGGGTGGGTGTGTGTGGAGGGGGCACTTACCAGGTCAGAGATGTGTCATCTACCCCACAGTCCAGCTAAGGGAGACTGGCCCTGCTACCCTGATCTCCTACCTGAGAGCTGACATATAGTGACAGCTTTTTGAGGCAGGATATTTTATGCCTCACCTCCTGAGAGATTCGAGACAGCCTCTAGTAGCCATGCTGCTTTTCGCTATAAAAGATGGAAGCCCGAGCCTCTGCTCTCCCTATTCCCAACAGAGGTGGGCGCTGACTGGGGGCTCCCACTGTGCTAGTCATAGTGGAAGAGGGCCCTTCCCTAGGAAGGGAACCTCAGAGAGTCACCTTTGAGTTCTTCCTTGCTATTCACAGGCATACAATGGTGAGTAAAGGGCTTCTCAAATCATGGAGAAGAGACCCCAAAAACTGTGACAGAGGTGCTGGCAGTCATCTGGAGGGTCGATGGATTTGTTTTCCGACATAAACAAAGAATTGAACATCCAGGAAAGACAGAAAACCAAGCTGCAGGGAATGAGAGTTAACAGCCTCAGTCATTGGGGATGGGAGTCGCCTCAGGCTGAGTCTGCTAGGGCACTGGCTTGAATATTTTATAGCCACCCTGAACCCTCCACTTCCCTTACTAGTCCAGTTGAGAAACCTACCCACCCCCACACTGCTTCTAAATTTCTTCTGGGAACAAAAAGGGGCCACTTTCTCTTTCCTAGTCTAAGTCCCTCTAAATCTCCTTCACTTTCAGATATAAAGCCAGGAGTAAGATCAGTATATCATTCTATGTACTTATTTTATTTTTTTATTTACTTAGATACATGGTCTCACTATGTAGCCCAAGCTGGCCTGGAGCTTGCAATCCTCCTGCCTCTGCTTCCTCAGTGCTGGGATTTCAGGCTGGCTTTCCTGGATTTAATGCCTGAGGCCTTTCATGTACCACTTTGCTTAACTCCAGCAGAGCCCCAGGGTCTGTTTTTCCTCTGACACAGGGTGCTGTCTTCTTGAGTCTCCTCATTAGCCCACAGCACCAGCCTCCAGTGGCCCACAGCAGTGGAAACAGGTAGCCACCAGGAGCCTGGGCTACTATGCAGAGGGCTGGCAACCTGATGGCCCTGGTGCTGGGTGCACAGACACACTGCTGCTTGTGTGTCCCTAAGGGCCCCTATTGTGTTCCGTTTTTTCTGTCTCTTGGCTTAGGAATGGCAGCATCAGCCTCCACCTTCACTCTCAAGGGACAAATCTCCTTCCCACTATAAAAGATGGAAGCCCAAGCCTCTGCTTACCATCTGGAAATGCTTAATGATTTTGAAGAAGGAACCCTGGGCTCTGCAAATGATAGGTGGGTCCTGGCAGATGCAGTCAACTTGCAGCATCTGTAAATAAGGCCCAGCAAAAGCCACAGCCTTCCAGGAAAGTCATTGAACTCTGCTGAGGGGCAGCCCAGGCTGCTGAGGGGCAGCCTCATTTCTTTAGGTAGGCTCCTGAGTCACATGAAAAGTACATTCAATGTATGTGTTATGCTTTTCTCTTGTTAATCTGATTTTTAGTGCAGGAGCCCCAGCCAATGAACTAAGGTGGGCAGAAGGAAAAGGGAATGTTATACCCCTAAAATCAGGCTCCAAGCAAGCAGGAAGGTGAGCTCAGGCTAGATCCTTTACCCCACACTGCCCCAGCATTCCCCCAACATCAGGTGACCAGGTGGAAGCCCCACCTATTGCAGAGATGCCCCAGATATCAGCTAGAAATACTTCGGGAAAGGTCTTCACTGGGAGACACCACATATACAAAGTTGCATACATACATACATGCATATGTACACACATACAGTATACACATATGTGTACATATACAAATACATGTTAGGACATATTAATGCAAGAAAATTCAACTGTTTGCAAAATAATATGACCAATGGGTCAAACTGCTCCTCTGAGTGCTAGCCAGAGTGCCATATACAGGGATGGCCCAGACCACATAGGGAGAAGGACTCATCAAGTCCACTGGCAGACACACATACATGCACACACACCCCCGTACACAACACTGGATATTGAACACAGCTTCAGGGAAAGGCCTAGAAGCTCCAGTTTCCTCCCCTTCTCTCCTCTGGAGCTGGCATGAGGTCCTGCCAATGGTCAGGGCCCCAAGCTGCCTACCAGCCCTACCCCTGGGCTGTCTTCTGCAGGTAGCAAAGCATACTGTCTTTCTGTCTCTCTGTCTATCTCTCTCTGTGTCTCTTTCTGTCTGTCTGTCTCTGTCTCTCTGTCTGTCTCTGTCTCTCTGTCTGTCTGTCTGTCACACACACACATACACACACACACACACACACACACACACACACACACAAACGCACAGTACCTTAAGGAGTGGGGAGAAGAGTAACAGAGGAGTGGTACGTGGGAGTTCCAGGAGCCTTGGAGGCCCACACCCACACCAGAGCTGCCACATCTTCAGGAAGCAGGTGAAACTCTGAACCCTTTGATGAAGACCCCAGGATGTCTGCAGCTTCTTTGCTGCCAATTACTGGAGAAATAATTCAGCATGCTCACCCCCTGCATCTCAGCAGACACTCTTTGGGGACATTTTAAGTCTGACTGTACCTGCTGAGCAGCTGACAAATGCAGACTCCCTCCACCCGCTCCTCTCCAGCTGCTCACTCCTTCCTGTTTGCTTTTTAAGGCTAGAGGTGGGAAGGGCTGAAAGTGGAAGGAGTTGGCCTGTCCCAGGGTGAAAGTCTGGCAAATCAGTCCCTTAGACCCCCTGCCTGGGCTATACTTCTACGGTGTGCTGCAACAGTCCTGTGCTCCTTAGGGACCATATCTTTCGCTTCCTCCTTAAAGGCATAAACCGGGTCTTAAGCCCCTGGTTAGCAATCAAGAAGTAGGGATGGGGTAGGGGTGAAGAGATGACTTAAGGGTTAAGAGCACTGATTGCTCTTCCAGAGAAGCCAGGTTCGATTCCTAGCACCCACATGGTGACTCACAACCATCTGTAATGAGTCAAATACCAAGGGAGAATGGTACTTTGCTATGCTTGCAGACAGGAACCTAGCATAACTGTCTCCTGAGAGGCTTCATCCAGCATCACATGGAAACAGATGCAGAGACCAACAGCCAAATATCAGGCAGAGCTCAGGAGTCTTGTGGAAGAGTGGGGGATAGAATTGAGGGGGCTCAGGGGGTGAAGAACACCATAAGAAGGCCCACAGAGTCAACTAACCTGGGCCCATAGGAGCCAACAAAGACTGAACCACCAACCAAAGAGCATGCAGGGGCGGGACCTGGGCCCTCTACACATTTGTAGCAGATGTGCAGCTTGGTCTTCATGTGGGTCCCCTAACAATTGGAGCAGGGCTGTCTTTAACTTTGTTGCCTGTCAATGAATCCCCTTCCCCTAGCTGGACTGCCTGGTCCAGCCTCAGTGGGAGAGGATATGCCTAGTCCTACTTCAACTTTATGTCTCAGGGTAGGGTTGTACCCAAGGCGGAGAGGGGGGAGCTTCCTCAGAGGGGTAATGGGAGAGAAGTTTGTGAGGGTAGGACTGGGAAGAGATGGGGGCTGTGAACTAGATGCAAAGTGAATAAATAAATAAATTAATGGGGAGTCAACACTCTCTTCTGACCTCTGGGCACACGCACACACACAGAGGCAAAATCCCATACTCATAAAATAAAAATAAGTAAATCTTTTTTTAAAAGTATGGGTTGATAGATAGATAGGTGGATGAACATTGATGGATAGATGGATAGATGGATAGATGGATGGATGGATGATGGATGGATGATGGATGGATGATGGATGGATGGATGGATGATGGATGGATGGATAGATGGATAGATGGATGGATGGATGATGGATGGATGGATGGGTGGTGACAATGTTGGTAACAAGTAACCAACATTGAGCAAATGGATGACTAGAACCACGGTGGATCTTGTGTGTAAACCAGTGCACTGACAGACACCTGAGAGAACAGACAAGAGATATGCTGTCCCATTGGAAGGAAACGTGAATGCATAGACAGATGTGGAAACCAACAGAAAAACACCCACATTCTGGCCAAGCTGCTTACCACGTCTAGGGGGAAACCAGCAGATTGCGAGCCCCAACCTTCCCTTCCCACAAACTCTGGGTCCCCAATCCTAGGTTCACCCAATTCAAAAAAAAGCCAAAAGTATCCCCAAGAAAGAGCTGGTCTTGAAGTAAGCTCCCCGGGCATTAAAGACTTGGTCTCCTGGGCCTCAGTGAGAAGCTATTCGGGGAACTAGGCCAAGTCTCCAGAGCAGCCCTGACCGGAGCAGGAGTAACAGATCTAGCCTGCTTGCCCTGAAACTGCCCACCCACCCCTCTACCAGTCTGGCTCCTGTCTGACCTGGGACAAAGCTGAGGCGTTCCCCACAGTGCTGTGGAAGGTGGAAGGGGCCTCGAGTGCTCCAGCCTCACGCCTCGTCTACTCCTTCCATCACTGCTCTTGATAATGAGGAGCCCTGGCTGATTTCACATGTGAGAATTAATTTGTTTACTTCACATATGAGCTAGCCAACCCTAAACATAATTGCAGGTCTGAACACAAATTCGTTCAGCAGACACACAGTCAAAACCAGCTAAGTGAGCTGTAGCTGTCCCTTTATCCACGAGTGCTCTACAGTTCAGTGCCCTGTGGCCTTGGGTTTCTTGTTAAATGAAGCACCACAGGGTCTCCTAGCCCCAAATATTAGGGGCTTTGGAGTCTCCCACCCTCAGGCTAAAGGGTGAACAATGTCTGATCCCTTCAGGGGTAAGAATGGACAAAAATCCCTTCAGCCAAGCCCCACTGTGATCGCCACAGATCTGTGTGCTGAGCTGGGACCCACTCTGGAGGGAAATCAACCAGACTTTGTGTGTGTGTGTACACATATGCATGTGTGTGTGTGTTCATGTACACCAGTTACCACATGCCAGAGCACATGCAACGTGAAGGATATGCATTCATGAGGATGATGCTTGGTGTCTTCCTCTATTGCTCTCCATTTTATTTTTGAAGTCTCTCTCTAAACCTGCAACTCACCAGCTGGCTCAGCTGCCTGGCTAGCTAGCAATCCCTGGGATCCTCCTATCTCTGCCTCTTTAGCGCTGGGACTACAAGCATGTGCCACGACACCCAACCTTTAAATGTGTTCTAGGGTTCAACCCAAATCCTCATGCTTTCATGCTGCATTACCAAATGAGCCTTTCCCTAACCCTGCCAGCCAGACTTTTTCAAAAAGATTTATGATTTATTGGCACAAGCATGCACATGAACCTATGCCCACAGGTAAAGGCTAGAAGTAGGTATCCTCTGTCCACCTAGTCTTTTGAGGCAGAGTCTCTCTGTAAACCTGGGACTCTCATTTCCTTGAGTAGGCTGAAAACCAGTAAATCCCAGTGATCCTCCAGTCTCCGCCCTGCTCAGAGCTAGGGATACAGAGTGGGTTCCAGCATCCGTCCAATAACCTAACTTGCCCTCTGCAGTTCCATTTCCTGGATACCAAGCCTTCAGCATCTAGATTTTGGGAGGAACACTTAAGAGCCAAACCATAATATTCATCTTCACCATCTCCTAAAGATTCTAAACTTGTCAGAAACTGAGGTCAGCCTCCTCAGCCTTGCCCAGTTTACTGGTCCAGTGTCTGCTCTAGAGTCCGTTAGCCTTCTGGAACCTTCTCCCCATTTTTGCCAATAGCTTTGCCTTCCTTGGACACAATCTCCCCCACAGGCTCTCCCAGCAGCTCACTGCCACTCCTGCCTCCACTAAGTCATCAGAAGGAGCCCTGTGGATCTCCAGACTAAAAAGAAACCAAAAATAAAGTGCCCCCCCCCAGCCTCTCCCTCACCCACTTCTTACTGTGTCCTAAGTCCCCTTTCCTGCCATGAATCTGCTGGCTGTATCTCGCTGGCTGCATCTCTCATTTCCCTATGTCCCTTTTAGGGTGGGAAATGGTACTGCCAGGCCTGGGGATTTCCAAGCTGAGAATTCAAACAGCTAGGAATGGAACCAGCTCCAACAGTGTCAACTAATGAAAGTAACAAGATGAGAAATAAGTCCAGGAAGACTGATTTCCTTATACCCTGCCTGACTCAGAAAACACTGACTGTAGTAGAGATTGGAGGAGTTGGAGCCAAAACCTGGAAAAAGAAACGCAAGCTTCCAGCCTGCCACTGGTATTGTGGTTCCCAGCCATGAATGATAGTGTGAGGGGAGCCCAGGCTTCGTACACAGCTGGCCCCAAGGAGACATGGTCCCCCTCAAAATCCCAAGCTACCAACTAAGTGATGAGACTGCCGGTCAAGGGTGGAAGCCATGGCCTCAGTCAGGGCAGCTCGCACATGGTTCCTCTTCCCAGCTCTGACAATGACTCAACATCAGACAAGTAACTTAACCTCTCAGAGCTCAGCTTTCCAGAAATAACAATAGTGAGGGCGACATGAAGTAACCCATGACACACACTCAGGGTGGCGCACAGGAATGGCAGCTGTTGAGCTGCCCAGCCTCACCACCCCCTCCATCTGTGCCTGCCCCCATAAGCAGAGGGCACAGAACAGCTGCTGGGGCCTGGGGCGCCACAGCTGGAGGTGCTGGGCACTACAGCAAGATAGGAATTGAATGCAG
Organism: Rhabdomys pumilio; assembly: GCA_030674055.1. Taxonomy (NCBI): domain Eukaryota; kingdom Metazoa; phylum Chordata; class Mammalia; order Rodentia; family Muridae; genus Rhabdomys; species Rhabdomys pumilio. The sequence goes on from JANHMN010000002.1 coordinate 44,383,753, forward strand.
GACCCAGGGACCACTTAGGACACCAGGCCTGTCTCAGAGGGCCAGTTCACAGTCATGCAAGACATCATTCATACTGGGGGACTCAGTCTGAACCCCTGCCTCTCCCCAGCTGCTATGTACCTAAATGGTTTCTCTAATCATAGAAGTTTTCAAGGTTGAGCAAGGAGCACTATCTTTCCAGTTAACATGCATCTTGTAAATTTTGAGTTCTTTTCCAAGGTGCTTTAAAAGAAAGGAGACCTCTTTGTACACCACACACACACACACACACACACACACACACACACACACACACAAATGCTCTTAAATGGATGCACCAAGAGGCCAGAAGCAGAGGGCCTCACTCCTCTTCAGAAGCCAGCACCCCTGGGGAGGCCAGGACACTGGTGGATCTGAAATAAACAGGCGTCACCAGGCCACTGCTCTCTGCTTCCAGCGAGGCCACATGCTGCAAGCTGCACCGAGCTAGCTAGCTTGTTCTGAAGATAGCTCTCACTGCTTACAGGCCTTGATTCCTTCACTTCCCAGCAACTGGCTAGCTTCCCGGGGCTGGAGCGGCCTTGAAGTTGACTGGCTGCTAGATAAGAAAAAGAGCTTTGCTCACTTTTGTTGTTGACTCAATCCAGTCAGAGCCAGTAGCATGAAGACTTCAAACCTCTGAGGAAGTCTCCCTCAGCTCCATTGTGTGGGCAGATGCTGGGCTGGATTGCAGAGGTGAGGTCCCAGCCATACTGAGTCTCCCAGGGCTGGACTGTAGGGGTGAGGTCCCAGCCATACTGAGTCCCAGGGCTGGATTGTAGGGGTGAGGTCCCAGCCATACTGAGTCTCCCAGGGCTGGATTGTAGGGGTGAGGTCCCAGCCATACTGAGTCCCAGGGCTGGATTGTAGGGGTGAGGTCCCAGCCATACGGAGTCCCAGGGCTGGATTGCTCACACTTTACCTTGTCAACTAACAGCTGGTGAGATGGCACAGTGGGTAAAGGCTCTTACCACCAAGCCCAGTGACCTCAATTGATTCCCAGAACTCAGAACCCACATGGTTGAAGAAGAGAATAGATTCCTAAAAGTTGTCCTCTGACTTTCACATGTCCAAGTATGCTGTGCACACACAATAAACAAACAAACAAACAAACTTAAAAATTAACTTGCCAACTAAGAATATAAAAATACCCACCAGGTGTGATGGTACAGACCTATAATCTCAGGATTTGAGAAGTCAGGCAGGAAACTATTGAGTTCAAAGACAGCCTGGGGTACATAATAAGACCTTGTCTTAAAAAAGGTTAGTGGAGAAGAATATAAAACCATAACCATATATAAAGCCAGCCTCATTTCAGAAAAAAAAAAAAAAAAAAGGTGGGGGGGATCAATTTGTAAAAACATCTGTCTTAGTCTCTAATGTGCTCCATTTTCCTCCGCTTCTCCCCCTGCATCTGGGTTGGGTGAGAAGGCTTCATCAAAATCCTGACAGCTTGGCCCAAACCTTCCTGGGCAGAACCATGCCTTGGGAACCAGATGCCAGAATTCCTGGGTTCTTTGTTTGGGGTAACCCATTCCACAGTCTGGGTAAGGTCCCTGTCCATACACAGCCTGGCTTTGAACCTACTTTTTTGGAAACAGGATGCTGTAGATGTCTCTGTGCCTCAGTTTCCCCCATCCTGGCACATGCAGTAATCTCTATGCTCACCCAGTGGATTCTAGAGCAGACTGTGTGTGCTCACTCCATGCCTGAGTTGCATTTTAGCTGGGCCCCTCCAGCTTTCTGCAGCTCTGTGGAGTTCAGAGTCCACTGATAGGAATGATCTTTGGGTGGAAACATGCAGGCCAGCTGAAGAGATGCTGTATCCCATTTCTGAGAGTGTAGAACCAGTCAGTCCCGAGATCATGCCAAGTTCTGTTTCCAAAGCACCTGAGCAGAAGCTGGGACCCTGAGGCCCAGCCCCACAGATGGAAGACACCCTTCATGGAGAGACTCTATGAGAGTTCCACCAAGGGACCCTGTCACCTACTTAACACCAGCTCAGACATGCATGTATCCATACATATGCCTAAGCATGCACATGTGGTACATATGCACATGTGCAAGCACACACACACACACACACACACACACACACACACACCACTCTGCAGAACAAAGAGCCTCTCAACACCAACTCTGGCTAGTTGAATGTTTATAGAACAATGCGTGTATAGCTGAGTGCATGTCTGTGCCTGTGTGGGCACATTTGTGTGGATATGCATCTACATGGCTATATGCACCTATATTACATATGTGCCCAAGTGTGTTTACATGCATTCACATGCAGACCTGGCATGCCTCTTCCCATCCATCCCTTGATACTCGTCTCACCATACTTTCTTTGCCTGTTTACTTCTCTGCCACAAAAAAGGCCAGTGAGCCATGCATGGTGGCATATATGTGAGGCTGAACCACAAGGATCGTAAGTTCAAAGTCAGCCTGGGCCACATATATAATTCCACGCTAGCTTGGGCTATAACACTATGTCTCAAAAAATAAAATAAAAGGGCCAAGCAGAGTGACACACACCTATAATTCCAGCACTTAGAAGGCTAAGACAAGAGGATTGCTGTGAGTTCAAAGCCAGCCTGGGCTACATAGCAAGTACCAAGCCAATAACTGACACAGAGAAAAACCCTCTGTGTGTTTGTTGGGGTTTGGGGGAGAAAACAAACAAATCAGAAAGTAAAAAGGAAGCAAAGGAGACCAGCCAGGGGTTAGCCAAGCCTCTGAGTCACACAGGTTTGGTCCAAGACCCAGTTCTGCCACTGTCTGTTCTTGGGGTCTTAAGTAGCCACAAAACTAAGCCCATTTATCATCTGAGTGGGATCACAGCATTTGCAGGGCCTCGACTCCAGCAGTGAAAATCTGTGGTCCCAGGACTAAGTTGCCCATGGGCTGGCCTAAGGTTCAGCCTATGTGGCAGTCTCTGGGTAACCTTCGACAGCTTCTTGCCCTCCTGTATGCCTCGGTCATTGTCTCCAAAATGCGCTGTTTCCAAGTTCACAAGGACTAACTGAAGTAACATAATGTCCTCAGAGCATGGGGTGGCACCCACCATGGGCTTCCTGAGGGACAGGATCTGTCCAAAACGCACTTGAAGCACAGGGAGAAAATGGAATGCATCTGGCCGCCTGGGAGAGGGTGGGGATGTTCTAAAACCAGATTCTGCTGATGGAGGCACAGCTCTGAACGCTTACCCAAAGCCAAGTTGTATACTTAGCTTATGGTGCATAAATTATACCTCAGTAGGGCAGCTTTTAAAAGATCATCTAGAGATAAGGAGAAAACACACTGTGCGGAGTAATAGGTCCAGAAGTCCTGTCAATTATGCAAAGTTTTAAACTATGAAAAATAAATTTACATGTTAAAAATACAGACCTTGGCCTGACATGGTCTATGTGAGTTCAATTAATGGGCCTGCCTCCTGGGGTGGAGCTGGAACACAAGAAGGGAAATTTTTATCTGTGATATTTTATTTTTTTATTTATATTTGTATTTATTTATTTTTACACCAAATATTCACTTTGAGTTTTTAATTCTCTCTCCACACTGCCCTGTGTGTGTGTGTGTGTGTGTGTGTGTGTCTATTCACTTGTGTGGGTGGATGTCTACAGAGGCCAGAAGAGGTCATCAGATTCCCTAAAGCTGGAGTTACAGGTAATTGTGAGCTCCCTGGAGTAGGTACTTGGAACTGAACCCAGGTCTTCTGGAAGAATAACAAGTGTTCTTCATCTTCATTGCCATCTCCCTGGGGATGTTTGTTTGTTTGTTTGTTTGTGGTTTTTTTTTTTTTTTAAGGCCAGGAGAAGGGCTGAAAAGATAGCTCACCCATTAAAGAATATGTGATGATCTTGGAAAGACCTGAGTTTGGTTCCCAGCACCCACCTCAGATGGCTCACAACTGTCTGTCACTCTGGCTCCAAGAGATCTGATGCCCTTCTTACCTTTGAGCAACCACCTCACATATCCATAGATATATACACATAATTAAAAGTAAAATAAATGCAACTTAAAAAAAAAAAAGACCAGGAATGCCAGGCAGAGGTATCATAAAGATCAGAATATAAATGTGAGAGACTAGACCAGGAGGGGAACAGGGGTCTCATCTCATGCCTGGGGTAACGACATTGATGTGTGCTGTGCTGGGGCTGGAACCCAGGACCTACGGATGCTAAGCACGCACTCTGCCACTAAGCTGCTCTCAGCATCACACTCACAATGCTTTATATTTAAAAAAATAAATAAATCTCTTAAAAAGATGAAAATACTGATTTTGGTTGTTAGGTTTTTGAGTTTATTTTGTCAGTGTACTCCTGTGTATCAAAATTCAAAATAATTCAAACAAAATAATTGCCTTCTGTGAGGGAATGAAGGTCCCAGATGGAATCTGCCAGCTTTGGGAGATTTATATGTTCTTAAATGTTTTACTGTGAAATAAATGTCTGGGTTGAAAAAGGAAGGTAATAAGCGAGAAGGCCTGGCTAGGCCCTCCCTCCTCTCCCACTGTGGGCCTGGGCTACCCTGGCTCTCTCCAGTGCCCAGGGACAGCCTGCCCATCAGGCTCTCAGATGATGGGGAGTGCCAGACAGATGCTGCTGAGGGGCCTCAGACAGCCTCCCTGATTTCCCAGGCTCTCCACGTCTCGCCTGACGGATGACCCTCCACTCTGCCTCCTCCTCCCTCTAAATGCTGCTGTCTCCAAGGCCACCCGCTGGAGTGGGAGAGAGCTGGTGCGGGCAGAGAGGAGAAGAGCTGGTCCAAGGCTGGGGGCCTCTGCAGGCTTCTCCTCCCAGATGCCCATCTGCAAGCCTGTGGTCAGGATCAGCTGCCTCCTATCACTGTGGGTCATCAGCTGGGAGACAGCCAGTGCTAAGTTCCTGTTTCCAAGAAGCTTGCAGACATCAAGCAATAAACAGGAGGGAACATGGAGGGAACACAGCTGCTTTCTATGGCTGTCTCTGGCATCTCTAGGAGCTGGCCTTGGGCTGAGACCTACAAAATGAAAAAGGGCCGTCTTGAGGTAACTTGATGGGAGATGTCCCAGGAGTGGGGAATTTGATGGTACAAAGGCCCTGAGGCGTGTCTGGGTTTCAGTGTATGAATTTAGAGCCATGAGATGGGGGTTAGGAACAAATAAACAGAATTAGATTCTTTCTAAGGACTAAGTGTTCTCTGGTTTTGTCAAAGGTGGCTACTAGAACCAAGGGGCCAAGGGAACAACTCCCAACAGACCCCTCTGTGGCCTGGATGGGGTGAACTTCAAGCCCTGAGCCAGATAGAGCCAGAAGTAGCGCTGCTGTAGGGTCCTGTGGCAGTAGGTGAAGAGGCAGAAGTGCCAGCATCGTGAGTCCTAGGTCACAGCGGCATGCTGGTCATCAAGAGCACCCAGGTGCCGCACAGAGGGAACGGGGCATCAGTGGCCGCTGATGCGCAGGGTACAGCATCCGAGTGGAGCTTCCAGGGGAAGTGAAGAAACTGCTCTGTGAGGCCAGAGGGCAGAATAGGCCTGGGTTGGCTGAAAGGAAAAAAGGAAAGAAAAAGGCGGTGAGAGCCAGTTCATGTTGGATCTGTACACAGAGAAGCAGAACCTCAGGTGAGAGCAGGCCTGAGAGCAGCAGTTGGGGGAGGTCAGCCTTTCCTTGGATAGTCCCAAGGAGCCTAGGCAGAGAGCTGGAATCTCTGACCTGTAGAGGACCCTGGGAAACAAAAGCATGGGGTATCCTACCAATGGCCAGCATCCTGGTCCCTGACCTCCTCCTCCATCCCAGCTGCTAGTGGGACACCCTAACTCAGAGACTGAAGATAAAGGCATTGACATGTTAAAATACTATTTTTAAAAGGGGGGTGGGGCTGGAGAGATGGCTCAGCAGTTAAGAGCACTGACTGCTCTTCCAGAGTTCTGTGTTCAATTCCCAGCGACCACATGGTGGCTTACAACCATCTGCAACAGAATCTGATGCCCTCTTCTGGTGTGTCTGAAGACAGTGACAGTGTACTCACATACATAAAATAAATAAATAAATAAATAAATAAATAAATAAATAAATAATTCTTTAAAAATAAAATACTGTTTTTCAGAAGAGAGTGTCAGAACCCCTGGAAATGGAGCTAAGAATTTGAAAGAAAACAGGCAGTGCACATTTTTAATCCCAGCACTCAGGAGGCAGAGGCAGAGAAACCTGGGAGAGAGAGAGAGAGAGAGAGAGAGAGAGAGAGAGAGAGAGCAGGCAGGCAAGCTTTTGAGCTAGCATGGAAATCACCAAGCAACCACAAGGCAAAAGTGAGGGTAGCTTCAGAGGAAGAGAGAGAAAGTCCAAAGTGCCAAAGAAAACATGCACAGGTTTTGGTCAGTTTCCAAAAGAAAGAGATAAAGAAGAAAAATGCTTTTCTGAAAAGCAAGCCGACTCGAAAGAGCTACATGGCTAGTGCTGGCTCCGTAAGCGACTGCCCATCACGGCCATTTAATGTGAACAGACCAGCATGCTCACGATGCTGCCCAGTCGTCAGTCAGCATTAGCCAGTTCTAGAACCTTGCACTCGTGAAACCCTTGGGGAACTATTTAGACTTGCTTATTTTTGTTAAACAGATAACACATGCACGTGGTGGAAATGGGTCCCACAAAAATGTCCCTATACCCCAGTTCCCTCCCAAATGAATGACTCTTTAGTTTCCTATCAATTCCTTCAGAGCTAGCCTCTCCCTATATACAAGAGTAGGTGTGTGTGCGGTCATTTATTTATATGCAGAGGAAACACACTGTTTATGCCTCTTGCTTTTTTATTTACTAGTAAATTTGGGGCCAGTGATAGGGCCCAGCAGGTAAGGAGCTTGTTGCCAAACCTAATGATCAGAGTTCAGACCCCAGAACCTATATGGTATAGATAGAGAACTGGTTCTCCAAGTTGTGTCCTCTAACCTCCATGCATGCACATGTATGTGTGTGTGTGCCCTATATGTGTGTGTGTGCGCGGGCACACACACACACACACACACACACACACACTAAATTAAAATGTAGTAAATGTTTTAAAATAGTAAATCTGGGCAAATGACAGACTGTTAGGACATCAGAACTTCAATGTCGCCACCATATCAGCCTACACAGACCTACTTCACTCTTTTAAAACATTTTTTGTATTTCTTTTCTTACTTATTTGTTGAAGGGGCCCACTTGAGCCGCGGCATGCATGTGACAGTCGGAGGATAACCTGAGTAGGTTGGTTCTCTCCTTCCACCACGTGGGTTCTAGGGATAGAGTTCAGATCTCTGCTTCTCCATCGTAAAGGTTACATGATGTTCCTTCCATGCAGGTGAGTGATACCCATGTTGACTTCCAACCTGAGACATTCATCTACTGATGGATGCCACACACCCGCCGTCAGCAGCAGGAATGAACTATCGTGAGTCAGAAGAGCAAATCAAACATCTGTGAACCCCTTCAGCATCTCCTGGACCAATTAAAGTTTAAGTCTGAAGCTACAAGTGTTTAGGAGGACCTGGAGTGACAGGGAGTGAATGGTGGGTGGCAGTGGAAGTCGTTGTAATCAATTTAGAGAACAGTTTGTTGATATGTAATCAATCTAAAGATGCATAATCCTGAGCTGGCATGATAGCTTGGCGAGTAGAGGCGCTTGTCAAGCAAGCTTATGACCTGAGTTCAATTCCTGAAACCCACATGTAGATGAACCAACTCCACAGAGTTGACCTCTGACCTCCACATACATGCCATGGTATGCACCCGCTCGCGCGCACACACACACAGACACACACCATGCTGTATAAATTATAATAAATAAACACAAAAATAATTTATTAAAAGCTACACAATTCTAGAGCGTAACAATTCTCTATTTGGGAAATCTGAAAGAAATATCTTTATATTGAACCAAGAACAGGGCTGGAGGTGTTTAGCATGCTCCAGGACTTGGGTTCGGTTCTCCAGCTCCACAGAGAGAAAAGAAAAAAGAAATGAGCAGGAATAAGCATTATAAAATATTGGTGATAGCAAAGCAGAGAGAGCAGCCTAACTTCTTAAAAATAGAAGAAAAGAGAAAGATATTATACTGTGTTCGCCTCGTGGGACAATCTGTAGTGGTGAGAGCAAATGGTAGCTACATCCATAAGCTGGAATAAATCTTAGGAACAACGATAAAATAGTAAGAGCACAAATTGAGGCTGGGTGTAGTGGCACAAGCCTTTAATCCCAGCACTCAGCAAGCAGAGATGCGTGGATCTCTATGGGTTCGAGGCTACCCTGGTCTACATAAAAGTTCTTGCTACATAACCACGGCTATATAGAAACATCATGACAAAAGGAAGGAAGGAAGGAAGGAAGGAAGGAAGGAAGGAAGGAAGGAAGAAAGAAAGAAAGAAATGGCTCAGCAGGTTAGGAGTTTTCTGCCGAGCCTGACAATGTGCATTCAATCCCTAGAACCCACATGGTGAAGGGAGAGGGCACCAACTCCTGCATGTTGTCTCTCACTTCATATACACCATAGTACGCATGCCCACACATACACACAAACAAATAAACGTAAGAATAAATAAATTGAAAGCCAGGCATGGTAGCACATGGCTGTTGTAATGTGCATTTCGTTGGCAAATTGTCAGGTGTTTAAACTTACAGAGAAGTGGGCTCTGAAAACAGGGTTGCCTAACTCCGCTTAAGACCTAAGCGTTTGTGCCAAAGTGTCCTTCAATGTCTTGACAGAGAAACAGCCCAAAGGTAAACAACACCTTGAAGATAGCCACAGGTAAACCATTTCCAACCCTGTTCTATCGGTTATGTGTGCACGTGGGAGAGAAACTGGAAGCTGACCGCCTCAAGTTCCCATCTGGTTTCTGCTGCACAGCAGAAGCACCACGTGTGACGATGTCACCTCTGTCTGTTGAAACTGATATTCTACTTGGACACCTCACCTGGGTCAGTCTCCTCTGCCTGGGGCTTCTCAAAGAACTCCAAGGATAGCCTTGGGGTGGGGGAGGGTGTCATCCGAAGTTGGTCTCTGCTGAATTTTTGAGTACTCTATTAAATGTTTTCCTGTCTACATACTAGTCATTATTTATGCTTTTACCTTGGCTTGCTATATACTTAGTAACTCCCTCATTCAAAACCAAAAAATATTGTAGATTACGCTCCAAAGTGTGCAACATGCCTGTAATACCAGCCAGCACCCAGAGGCTGGGGCAGGAGGATCACCAAGTTTAGCCAGTATCCTGATTGCTTTCTGTTGCTGTGATAAACACCACAGCCAAAAGCAACTTGAGGAAGAAAGGCTTTGTGTGGCTTATGTGTCCTAATCACTGTCCATCACTGAGGGAAACCAAGGTAGCAGCCCAGACAGGGGCAGAGGCAGACACCATGGAGGGGTGGAGCAGAGGCAGATACCATGGAGGGGTGTGGCTTACTGGCTCACTCTTCACGGCTTGCTCAGCCTACTTTCTTATACAACCCAGGCCACCTGCCCAGGAATGGCATCACCCACAGGGGCCTGGGCCCTCCCATATCAATCATGAATCAAGAAAATGTCCCCACTGACTTGGTCGTAGGACAACCATCTGATGAAGACAATTTTGCACTTGAGATTCCCTCTCCCTTGATTCACCTGGGTTTGTGTCAAGGGGGCAAAATGACCAGCAGAGCCAGTCTGGAATACATAAAACTTTTCCAAAAAAAAAAATTGAATTGAATTTGGTCCCAGCATTCACATAAAAAGCTGGGTGGCTGGGTGTAGCCAGGCCAAAATGGTGAACACCTTTAATCTCAGTAGAGGCAGGCAGATCTCTCAGTTTGAGGCCAGCCTGGTCTATAGAGTGAGTTCCAGGACAGCCAAGGCTACACAGGGAAACCCTGTCTCAAAAAATAAAACAAACAAACAAAGCTGGTACAGTAGTAATGCCAGCAATGGGGAGTCGAGCCAGGCAGGTCCCTGGGACTCACTGGCCAACAGCCTTGCCTAATTAACAAGCCCTACATCCCAGAGAGAGACTGTCTCAAAGAAAACAAGCAAATAGTCCCTGCAGAACACTTTACCTTGGCTTGCTATATACTTAGTAACTCACTCATTCAAACCAAAAATATTGTAGATTATTCTCTAAAGTATGCAACATGCAAAGAGAGAGGGGGCATGGAGGCAGAAGTTCACATGTCTCCACTAGTCAAAGATAGTTTACATAGCTAGGTTGGGTATTAGGTTACACTTCTGATTGAGCATTACCATACTTACAAAGCCCTTGATTAACATTTTTAAAAAATTGTATAAAAGCCAAATGGAAAAGGGGGGGCACGGGATAGGGGTTTTCTGGGGAGGGGAAATGGGGAAAGGGATTGGCATCTGAAATGTAAATAAAATATCCAATAAAAAAAAAAAGTATGCAACATGCCTATAATACCAGCACTCCGGCCTCCACATGTGTGTGCATATACACGTACATAAATGCACACACCAAAAATGTTGAATGAGGACATGTACAGTCTGATAGCCCTTCTGTAAAGTTCGGAACCACACAAACAATACCAGCTATTATTTCTTTACATAATAAATATATACAAAGTAAATGTGTGGAGGCCTAGAATCAAATCAATACAGCCCTTGCCTTGGGAGAACGTAATCCGATGGAGGAGAAATATTATATCAAGATTTTAAATACATTTGTAATTATCTTTAAGTATTAAAATATAGAATATAGAGTTTATCATTTTAACCATCTCCGTGGATTGCTGTGGGTTGAACCCAGGACCTACTGAATGCTAGGCACTCCCTCTAACAGTGGGCCCTTGCCACCATCCTACATTTTAACGTAAGTGTGTATTTCAGTAGTGCTAACCAGGTTCAAAGGTTGTGCAACTGTCACTGTTATTTCTGAAACATTTTTCTTCAGCACATTAAAGGTCTGTACCACTTAACGATAACTCCCTGTGGTGGCTTGGATGAAATGGGTCCATAGACTCACAGGGAGTGGCAGTATTGGAGGCGTGGCCTTGGTGGAGTAGATGTGGCCTTTGGGAGGAAGTGTGTCACTCACAGGGGGGATATAGCCTTTGAGGTTTCAGAAACTCAAGCCAGGAGCAATGTATCTCTTCCTGCTGCCTCTGGATCCAGTTGTAGAACTCTCAGCTACCTTTCCAGCGCCATGTCCGCCTGCAGGCCACCCTGCTTCTTGCCATGATGATAATGGACTAAACCTCTCATCTGTAAGCCGGCCCCAATTAAATGTTTGCCTTTATAAGAGTTGCCATGGTCATAGTGTCCGTTCACAGCAAGAAAATCGTAAGACATTCCCCAGGCTCATAATAAAACAAAAAACAAAAACAGGGTCTCACAGCTCTGGTTGGCCTCCAGCCTGATACGTAGCCAAAGATGGCCTTAGCTCCTCCTGGTCCTCCTGCCCCCATATCCTTTGTGCTGGGATTACAGGCATGAGCCAGCATACCTAGTACAGTTGCAGTTGCTAAAGACAAGGTCTTTCTGTATTGCCTAGGCTGGCCTTGAACTCCTGGGCTCAAGCAATTCTCCAGCCTCAGCCTCTGGGGTTCCTGAAACAACAGACATGTGTCACTACCACAGGCTCTTTCCTATGTCTAGTTTTCCAAGGAACTAGAGTGATTTATTTTAAAGGTGGCTGATGGGCATTCTTTCCCTTAGATTCCAGGTGTTTTCGTATGAGAGAAACATTCTCTAAACGTAAGAAGTGAAGCAAGCTATAATTGAAAGCTCCTGCTTGCATTGTTAACACTTTTGAATTGCATCATTAATCCGAAGCCATTTGCCTTGGGTTTCAAAAATTATTAGTTTGGTTTTCTTCCCACCCCTCCCTCACCCAGTGCTGGAGAATCAAACCCAAAGCTTCACACATTCTAAGCAAGAGCCCTGACAACGAGCCACACCCTCAGGCCCATGTGCCTGCCATTCCAGCCCACTTACAATACCGCAACATTCAATCCCGTGGGGAAGATTCCTTAAACCAAAGCCCTGAACCCTAGAACCCTCTAACCTGGAAGTGATGACTCATGGGAACTGGGCCCAACCTCAGGCTCAAGCTTCCCAACCCCATAGGTCATATCTGGGGGTTCCCAAGGACATGACACTGTGTTGTCTTGTGGGCCATCTGATCTCCTGTAAAGATGATGTGACTTCAAGCTGTCTCTTCTGGCAGGTGAACCTGCCTCTGTCCAGCTTGGCTACCTAGGGTCTTGACCAGAACAGAAGGACAGAGTCTAGATCCTTGCCAGTGTAGGACAGAGCCCAGTTCTGGTTCTAGTCCTTCTCCATCTCCAATGTGTGGGGCCCAAATATCAAGAAACATGGTTGTGAGTCCTAGGTCTGCCTTGTTGAACATGGAGCAGGGCTCTCCATCTGTCTGGGCCTCAAGTCTAGAGAACGAGGGCTGGGGAGGTGAGGGGCTCCAGGACCCACACTCTACAGGTGTTGTAGGAGAGAGGGAAGACAAAGCCCCCCTCTGGGCTATTTAGCTCATTACCAAAGCTCTTGAGCATTTGACATCTGCAAAACCTCATTAGGTAAATGCTAACTCGTCCCTTCTGCTAGGCCTAGCACTCGGAAATGTACTGTGACGAGGGTGGCGTGTTTATGAGAAGAGAATGTACATGATAAATTATCCGGCATTTTAATATTGCTTAGCACATCCTTTGCCCTGCAGCAGACACCGTCTAGATGGCAAACACTGAAGCTGACTGGCTCTGGTCAGTGTAACCAAAGGTATAGAGAAGGGAGGTGACCCCAGAGTGCCTGACTCCCATCCCTCCTGATTTACCCTCCATGGTCCAGAATCTAAAGAGAAACGGGGCTTCATTTCCTAGGCAGCCCCCTGCAGACTGCAGCAAGGGGCTGTTGCAGAGGACATGCTGGGTAAACATTTGTTGAAATGTGGAGTCATGAATAAATGAACGGACAAGAACCCCTGGAAGGCGCCTCTCCACCAGCCAGCAGCAGTGTTTGGAGTTGCTCTGCCAGACTCTCCTTTGGGTTAAAATTTCCCGTTGATACAAAGAAAGTTCTATCAGTGCAGCCTTGCAAGAGCTTCTTAATAATCCGAGAAAGAAGAACAAGCTGTGGGTGTGGGGAGTGGGTAGGAACCAGCCTTCCCTCCCCCACGTACATGAAGACTATCGAGGGACACCAATCAAAGATGTCCAGCCAGCTGCTGAGTAGAGGCCGTTTCCTCAGACATGCACATCACCTGTAATCGCAGCACTAGAGAAGCAGAAGGATCAGCTCAGCTACATAGCGAGATAGGCTATCCTGGACCACCTGAGACCCTGCCTCAAAAAAGAAAAAAAAAGAAAAAAGCCCAACAGCGGTGGCTCACAACTTTTAATACCAGCAGTTGGGAGGCAAAGGCAGGTAGAGCTCTGAGTTCAAGGCCAGCCTGGTCTACAGAGTGAGTTCCAGGACAGCCAGAGCTACACAGAGAAACCCTGTCTTGAAAAATCAAAAAGAGGAGGAAGAGGAAAGAGGAAAAGAGGAAGAGAAGGAGTGAGAGAAAGAGGAGGAAGAGAAGAAAGAAAGGAAGAAAGGAAGGAAGGATGGGAGGAAGGAAGGAAGGGAGGGAGGAAGGAAGGGAGGAAGAAAGAGAAAAAGAAATAAATGCATATTGCTTACTAAAAGGAAAAGTATTCAGTTCATTCTGGACCAAGAAGGCCAAATCAGACTCCCAACACTGCCTTTGCCAAATCTTTCTAGAAATGCCCCACAATTCCTATTAGGACTTACTTCCTCGGGTGAGAGCTGCTAAACACTGAGAGGTGCTGTTGGTGGTGTGTGTGACAGGTGTGAATGGTGACGGGGGAGGGGGGAGGGGGGGGACCTGCAACATGAGCATCGTGGTATCAAGCCATTAGCACCTCTTAACCCAGCAATTCCCAGCCTTTGCTGTGTGTAAAAATAATCTAGAGGTGTTTATTTAAACACATCTGAAAGTGCACTCACCTATTCTGGGTCAGTGGGTGTGAGGTGGGGCCCTGGAATCTGCATTATTTATAAACATCCATCAAGGTGGGACAGACAGCCCAGTCATCCTTTGTGACGTCCATTCTATTTGTAGAGGGCCTTTGAGAGAGTCTGCAGGGGAGAGCAGACTGTACTCACTGAACCTTGCTGGGGGGGGGGGGGGGGGTGGGGGGGGGGTCAGTTCTGCTTTGGAGCTGCCCACCCCAGCAGCATGATTGATTAAACTTGGACATATCCAGCTGCGTGGAGATCCCCACCCCCCCACCAGCTGGTGCCCAGTATTGGCAAGAACATTCATTTCTCAACAGGTTTCTTGTCTATGTCCTCACCTGGTCCTGGCAACAGACAGAGCAGTTGACTGCATTCACCCAATAGGGAAACTGAGGCAGACACGTAGCATAGGATGGTGTATGCACGTGGGACACAGGGCAAGGTGCTGACTGCCTACCAGGCAGTGCACTAGGCATCTTCTATCCAGATTTCTTCTGTACCTCAGACTGAAGCTAATAACACAACGTCAGGTACAGCCAAAGGTCGGAAGACCAGAGCTTTCGACTCCAAGTCTGTCTCAGTCCTAACACTTGGTCTTTCCAGAAAATGGACTTTTCTCTGGATGACATCGTGTTCACACCTCCCTCTCTGTGGGGTCCCATCCCCTGTCAACAGATCTCACAAGTGCGCAAACTCAGACTCAGAATGGGCCTTTATTCTGCCAGCTGCCAGTGCCTGCCCCACACACCATCTCTCCAGTGGGTATCTTAGGGTTCCCTGGCTCAATGTTTTGTAGCCTAGGACCTTTTTCCCACTTTTCCCCCTAAGAGCTAGCTCCTACAGGGCCGAGAACTATGAGTTGCTCTTCCGGAGAGCCACTTCTGGTCAGCCTCTCCTCTACCCCACTCTCCCGGTGAACCCATGAGTCAGACTTTGAAGAACATAGGGTCTGGAGTTGGTATAACCAGGCTCCTGTATCCAGTCCCAGTTGCTGGACACTTGATCACTTGAAGCCTCAGTTTCCCTATTTGCAAGATGGTGCCACCTCTTCTTGTCCCTCTCCCCTCCAAAGGATGTGTGGAGACTATCTGCTGTTTTTGATACCCACGTCACAGCATAATGATTTAATAATGCAGACACCTATGGCATAGGTTAAGTCACTTTGTGTGTGTGTGTGTGTGTGTGTGTGTGTGTGTGTGTGTGTGTGTGTGTTTAAGGTCTAAGCCCCTTCAGTCCTATAATGATAGCCTGCTGAGACCAGGTACCTCTCTCTCCTTAGACTCAGACTCTCAAGAAGACTGGGTGGGCTCCCCCAGCACCCAGACTGCCAGGCCAGCTCATTTCCCTGTAATCCCTGAAGCTTGGCCCCTGAGCCCCCACCCCCACTCCATCTGGCTGTCCCCATCCAAGAAGCCTCATGGGGATCCCAGAGAGCAAAGCTTTACTGGGCAGCCAGCTCCACTTTGAGTCACTTCAGCTCTGTAGGGTGAGGAAGGGGAGGCAGGGGAGGGGAGATGAAATCATGGGTTGTGGGGAGTCATTGTTTGAAAAGGGATCTTGCTGCATAGCTCTGGTTGGTCTAGAACTCACTGCATAGGCCAGGCTATCCTCAGACATGTGGCAATCCTTCTGCTGTTGTTTCCTGAGTGCTATAATTTGCCACCATAACCAGCTCTCTGTTAGGTCTTCATTGCAGTTCTCAGCAACCAACAGTCACCCTGATCTTTTCTCTGTGTGCCTGGGCCTCAATTTCCTGAGCTGCAAAATGGGAACAGGAATTTCCAGCTCCACGCTGGGCGGTAAAAGAATGAGCGAAATGATGGCTGGGGTGTGATTGGCAGATGAGGACATGGTTTCCAAAAATAGGCATGATCACTCAGGCATGTAAGCCAGGCCCATGGGAGCAGGTGTAATCCAGTCCTCAAGAGGTAGAAGCAGAGGGGTCAGAGGTTGAAGGTCAGCCTGGGTTAGGGTAAGTCCAAGACCAGCATGAGCAAATTAGTGAGACCTTGTCTCAAAATAAGAAGTATAAAGAGGACTAGATACAAATTCAAGATCAACCTCAGAATGAGTTCAAGGCCTCCTGGCAACTCAGCAAAATCCTTTCTCAGAATAAAAGCTACAAAGGTCTGGGATGTCTAGCTCAGTGGTTACAGCATGCCTAATGTGTGTGTGAGAGTACAGGTTCAATTCCCAGTTCCACAAAGAAAACAGGAAAACCGAAAAGAGAGGAAAGAAACCACATAATTCTCCATTTTTTACCAGTGAGTCTAGTCTCTTACAGAAAGGAAGAAAACAAATCCATCCCTGTGAAGTCCCTCATGCCTGTCATCTTGTCATCTTCAAAGCTAATGTAGGGCCTCACCACACTGCTGGGGAATCAGAATTAGTCCCATTTCACAGATGAGAAAACTGATGCTCGGGGGTTCAAATGACCCCACCTGAATGATGCAACTAAAAGCAATAGGGGAGGCCCTCTCCTCTCCTAGCTCCAGTTCTTGACTTGCATATGGCTAGTGGTTGACACTCTCATGTTAGACTCAATAGAAAACAGTGGTTTTCAACCTTCCTAATGCTGTGACCCTTCAATACAGTTCCTTATGTTGTGGTGACCCCAACCGTAAAATTATTTTCATTGCTACTTCATAAGTATAAGTTTCCTACTGTATAAATTGCCATATAAATATCCCTGTTTGACCATGGTCGAAATCAACCTCTATGAAAAGGGTCCGCCAAGGGGTCACGTTCTACAGGGAACGTTCACGTTCTTGACAAAAAAGGGATACAGCCAAACGTGATAAATAAGCCTCTCCCACGAGTCAGTGGAAACCAGAGTAAACAGGATTCCATCCACACCAGGTCAGGGCTTACTAGAGACGCACCTGTACAAGCAGCAGCCTGTTCCCAGCACAGCTGTTCCCAGGAAGGCTGCAGGGATTTGTTTAGTTGCCTGGCCACCACAGGAGGCACAAGTGTCAGGCCAGGCAGCACCTTGCCTTTAGTCATCACACCAGGAGATCCCTGCCCTGGCCTGCTTCCCTCTGTCCATCCTGATCATGCCCGGTCCAAGTCCTCACGCAGCCTGTCCTTCTGGGTCTTACAAGCCACTCAGAGACTGAGTGAGGAGCCTGGCCCAGGTCATAGACACTCCTGTTTGCATGTGACCTGAGAAGAAGTGAGCAGACTGTCCCAGCAGTGTCCTGGGACAGCCCAGGGTACACTTGTCCTGCTAGGATGTAAACAGCCTGTTCCCTGGGAGAGTAATCCTGTGGCCTGCCCACCTGCCTCTACAAAGGAGGGGGATTTTGAGGAGTTCATACCAACATCCCCAAATGGCTTCTACGGCTGTAGGTTCTGTTAGTTGAGCCCAACACGGAAGGCTGTGCCCGGACATCCTTAAGAGCATGTGTTTCTTGTGTGTATGTGCATGCTGGGGAGGCGCACCGTGTCCCAGCATCTACCACTGCATATGTCTATAGCCTGTAGCCCGGGAATGGGTGATCTTTTCCACTGAGTGTCTCTACACACACACACACACACACCTGCGCCTGTCCCGCGAGAGTGAATGTAGCCCCTCATGGGCTGGCACACGGCGCGGGATGAGTGGGCACGCAGGGCCCAGTCTGGGAGCCTAGGTGAGGGAAGGCTGCGAGTGGCCCTGCGCGTCTCCCGCGTGTGTGAGCGCGCCGTGTGAGCGCGAGGAAGTGGTTGCTCTCCTGGCTCGCTCGCTCCCTCCCTCGCTCTCTCCGTGCCCGCCAGCCCGCCCGCCCGCGCGCGCAGCCCGCACACTCACCGCTTGGTTGCTGCCGGGTGACGCGGGCTGGGCCCGCCCCCTGCTGCCGGCCCCGCACTCACTTGCACCGGCCGCCGCGGAGCAGGCAGCAGCCGCGTCAGGGCCGTCCGGGGGCCACGCCGGCGATGCCCGCAGCCCCCTCGGCGCCCCGCGGGACCCGCTGACTTGCCCCCGGGCCAGGGTCACACCGGGCCGGGCCGGGCCGCGCGCCGCGGCGCTGCCTGCATGACCCTCCGGCGGCGCGGGGAGAAGGCGACCATCAGCATCCAGGAGCATATGGCCATCGACGTGTGTCCCGGGCCCATCCGGCCTATCAAGCAGATCTCCGATTACTTCCCCCGCTTCCCGCGGGGCCTCCCCCCAAACGCCGCGCCCCGCGCCCCCGCGCCCCCGGACGCCCCCACGCGCTCGCCCGCAGCCAGCGCCGGCCCCCGCAGCCCCTCCGACGGCGCCCGCGACGACGACGAAGATGTGGACCAGCTCTTCGGAGCCTACGGTGCCAGCCCAGGCCCGAGTCCCGGCCCCAGCCCCGCGAGGCCGCCCGCCAAGCCCCCCGAGGACGAGCCGGACGCCGACGGCTACGAGTCAGACGACTGCAGTAAGTTTCCCAGTCGCCGGCCGCGCGCCCCCTCCCCGCACCCGGGTCCCCCGCAGGGCAAGCGCCGCCGCCGCCCGGTACACCCGCACGCGAGAGCTGGGAAGTTTGGGGGCGTCCTCCGGGGACGCCCCGTTTCCAGGCCTCTGCTCCCCGGGGCGCGCCCCGCACCCCTTCTCAGCCCGCGTGCCGAGAGCTCCAGCGCGGGCGGCGGCTTTTGTTCCCGGGAAGGGCGGAGCTGCGCCCCGGAGAGACACCAGTTGCTGCGGGCCGCGCGGTATCTCCCGGCCCCAGAGCCCTGTGCGGGCTGTCCCGGGGTGGCCGCCCGGAGAGCTAGGGACCCTGCGGTAGCCTGGGCGGGCCCGGCGGCCGGCACCGCGCCGCGGCTCTGCTGGTGCGCGGGCCGAGGACCAGGACCGCGGAGCCGCTTGTCCTTTGGAAAAACCTTGGTGATTCCTCCTCCCGCATCTGCGGACCCCGCTGGCTCTGGCCGCGGACCTTCGCCCACCTGTTACGCCGGCTTCTCTGGTCAGGAGGGTACCCGCCGCGCCCCCTCCTCTGGGACTCAACCCTAGGGAGACAACAGATACCAGGGTCTCCCGAACCAGGCCAGGACCTCTCCTGGTGTCTTGTATGGTCCCTGAGGGTGTCTGACCCGGCCCACCAAGGACCATCCAGAAAGCCAAGGAGGGAAGAAATCACATCGTTTGTCCCATGAATTTGCTGGGGATTGGGCTGCGGCTGAGGGAGACTACATGGAAGGGCCCCAGCCCAGCTGTCACCCTTCTTCACTTAGAAAAGAACAGAGCCATCCTCAAAACCTAGTCATGGGTGCCATGGGACCGTGGGATTGGAGGATCCCGTACCAGCTTCCCCAGGGCAAAAGCAGCCCCTTCTCCGTGCAACATTTGGGTAGTTATGCCTTGTCTGGGCGTTCCCCAGGGCCTCTGGGCTAGGGACTGGCTTGTCCCCAGCATAACATGTGCCTCTGCATGCTGAGGATGGGAGTTCACGGTGTCACCCTGGGAACAGACTCTGCAGTTCATTTCAGGGAGCCCATCAAGAGAGGTGCATCAAGCCTGGGCTGAGAACACTGCCTTTTGTGTGTGTTCTAGACCTGGACCCGCTAACTCAGGGCATAGCGAGGCCCTACCCCCAAGCGTAAAGGCTGGGGAGTAGGCCTTGCCCTCTGCTGTCCTGCAGGCTGAGAGAAACTAGGTGGGCTGAAATTATTAAAGTCTGCAGAGCTGCGCCCTGGATTTACTTTCTGCCCAATTCCTGGCACTCTGTGCAAGGATCCAGGCTGGCTGCCCTCTAGGGAGGCTCTAAGTAGGACCACAGTTAGCCCCCTTGGGGAATCCAGAGCCATCCTGGGAAGAAAAGCTAGGAAGCAGCTCCCATTTCCAGCATTCTGTCTGCAGCCAAGGGAGTGAGCAGGAGCACAAAGATTGTACCTGAGCCACAGGCCACCCTCCAGGTGTCATAGCAGCTCAAGGGATGACATAAGGCCAAGAGGGAAGAAACCTAGTCATTTTGGCTCTCCTGAAACTCACCAGAAAGAATAAAACAGGCCAGAAGCCCCACCTCCTGTCTGTCAACGCTGGTGTTTTCAGGACACTGTTCAGCAGCTGGGAGTGGGGCAAAAGGAACCATGCTGAGTCTCTGGGCTCAGGCCACAGGTGTCCTCACTAGGAGCAGGCTCACATGAGTTGGGTCCTAGATACAGCTTTCTCAACTGAAACTGGGGGCTGGCCACACCCAGATGGCTTTGATACAAAGTGTGGAGAAGAGGCCTGGAGCTGCAGAGCTGAGGAAGTGGGCATGAAGCTCAGCATCTCATTAAGGCTGAGACACCAGGATTGTGGCTCTCACAGGTGAGGAGACCCAGAACAGGACCACCCTGTACCTGGTACCCGAGGCTATGCACCCTCTGAGCTCTGACAACCAGATCTCTTAGAATGAGCCTAAGTGATTCAAGCCAGATGGTTCATTATGGCTTTAGCCAGGGTTATGCTATTTGCTGCTCTAATTATTGGATTATCTGTTCGGACAAAAAGAAATGAGGGCGGCTGCTCTGTTGTCCAAACAGAGGCGAAAAAACAGCCTGTTTGCTTAGCTTTGTTCTCCTCTCTAAAGCCCCTCCCTTGCTGGCCACCTCAAAGTATACAAATGTATGGGCACGTGTGTGCGCGCGCGTGTGCGCGCGCGCGTGCACACACACACACACACACACACACACACACACACACCTCATTCCCTGCTGAGCTTAGGAGGCCAGTGAAGAAGACACAGCACCACCCTAGACCCCAGCTCCCAGGTATCCCAAGCTACCTGCTCCCGTGTGCAGAGGGAATGCAGACCCCAAAGCTGCAATGACTAAGAGGCTTTGGACTGCAAGTACCATGAAATCAATTCAAAGACGCTCGCGCCAGCAGAGCCGCAAAGGTCCTGCTGCAGACACCATGGTAAACTGGAGCAGCCCTCCAGCATCCCTGGTGATGAGGCTTCTGTCAGTCCTTCCTCTCAGCCAGCTCTTTCCCTCTTGGGCTGAAAACCAGGGCAGGTTCTCTATTCCCAAGGGCATATGGATGAGGGACATCAGATGCAAAACGTAGTGACAGTGATGGTCTCAGACTCCATCAGCTAAGCGGGACCCTCATGATCCAAGGTGGCTGCTGTGGGTCCAGGCATCACATATATATAAGGTCTTAGATTTGATTAAAAATTTTTTTTCTATTCTCATGTCTAAGATCCAGAAAATCTCTCTTAGAAGTTCCCAGGAGACTTGTCTTTTGTCTCATTGGCTAGAAGTACATCACGTGTCCATGTTTCCAAATGACTCACTCAGCTAGGTCAGGACGGGAGCCCATGGAAGTCTGGAACAGGGGTGAACCATTGTCGGATCTTCCTAGAAGGTCCTCCCAGGCACGGCAGATCCTAGTTATTGATGTATGTGACTTTCTTCACTCAGAATGCCTTTGGGCCTTCATCATATTCTTTCATAGTCAACTGTATAATGCCAACTGTGTGTCAGAGCATGGTACAGAGTCACAGAGGTCCAAGCATGGCCTGGACCACAGTCTCTGGTCTTAGGACACTCACAGAAACCCAACAAGAGGACCAGCATGAGGGATGAGGAGGCAGACATCCACAGAGGCCTCAGCTCTGAGGCAGGGGAAGGGGAAAGAAGGCTAGCAGAGTGAAGGGGGCAGCAAAGGAATGGAAATGTCAGAAGCACAGACCAGTGGGGGCACAGTAGAACCACGTGTCTGAGGCAAAGGGGAGGGGCTGACGAGGTCAAAGTGATCATATATAGAGAAAGGTGTAAATGCTAAACCGAGGACATCTCAATTCGATGGACTTTTGAACAACTTGAAGTAGGGGAATAAAGGAGCTAAAAGTCTCAGCTCTGCCTCTAGACTGCCAAGTAGAGAATTATCCCTCATTCCTCAGCATCCTCCCCCATAGTGCCTACCCAGTTCAGTGGCTCAGTTTCCCCACTTATGAAGTGCTTTCAAGTAGGGCATAATTTTCTATACATTCTTGCCAATTTAAAAAAAAAAAAAACATTTTATTGTGTTTTTTACTGTGTATGTGTGAAGGGGTGCACTGTGCCACAGCACCCATGTGGAGGTCAGAAAACAGTGCTGTGGACTCAGTTCCCTCCTTCCACTTTTACGTGCATCCCGGGGATTGAACTCAGGTCACCAGGCTTGCAAAACAAGCACCTTTACCCACTGAGCCATCTCATCAGCTCCAGGGAAACTGTTTTAGAGGCTGACATTTTTCTTCCAAATACAAAACAAAAAGGATGGATTTCTGACTCCCAGGGCGGACGGGTCAAGCAAGTTCAAGTGCAGCCCAAGGTCACCGCCAGCCGCCTGTCTGCACTGGCCCTGTTGGGGAACGCTCAGCCTTGGAGGAAGCAACAGGGGCTTGTGCTTGATTCTCTCTGATTTAGCCCCATTAAAGCGCTATAATTATCAGCAAGTCGGTGACAACTCTCAGAGGCCCATTAGTGACCAACCTTCATTATTTTTCCAAAGATGTAAACTTTCATCAGGGCCCGTGATCTGAGTGGCTCTAAGGGCAAGGCCCTTGAGATCCTGGGGCTCACAGAGAGGCACGCTCTCTTGTCCTTTGCCCTTTGCCATCACCATTGCCACCGCCACTCTGCTCAGGCCCTCAGATTAGTGGTGTGTCCCCATCCCTGCCCCAGTGCTGAGGCTCAAACCCAGGGGCCTGGTCATATGAGGTAAGGGTTCTACGGCTGAGCCATGTCCCCAGCGCCGCTCCTGCTCATCCTCCTCATCTTCCTCCTCCTCCTTTTCTTCTTTCTCCTCTTCTTTATTTCTTTCTTCCTTCCTTCATTTTTTCCTTCCTTCCTTCCTTCCTTCCTTCCTTCCTTCCTTCCTTCCTTCCTTTTGTGCTGCATCTTCAGGCCTTGAGCTACCCAAAATGGGGAAGAAAAACTTTCAGGTAGCCACTAGGCTTTAAGACAGAAACTCCAGCTCTGCGAGGCCACCCTCACTTGGCTGCCTCCCCTCTCTGAGCCTCATTTCTACAAATGGAAATGACAAACTTTGGGTCATGTGTTCCTTGAGACAGCTCCTCCACACATGCAATCTCTCCAAATGGTGACAAGCTTTTAGTGACAAGATAGAATTTCTTCTAGGACTTTGGTGGTACTAGACAATCATCAGTCCTTTCTGGCCACACACTGGGCCCACTGTTCCTTTCCAGGTGGTGGTAACAGATGTTAGTGTTTGAAGAGGCAGCCCTCATGTTCCCTGTCTCATCCTCTGGGCTTGGGACACAAGCAGACATCATGGAGGGTGTGCTGTTACATGTGGAATCACACCAAATCCCTTCTACTGGAAAGAGACTGTACTGCAAAGCCATTTGAATGGGTCCACCATGAGCACTGGCCATCTGCTGCTTGCTGGTCCCCTGGATACCTGAGACAGCATCCTGCCCTCATAGGGTGAGATCTTCAGGAAGCAGGTAGCCTGAACTGGACATCACGCAAACTGATTATAATGCAAAGCCATCATCTCTGCAGAATGATGCTGCAGAAGTCCAGCTGGGTGGTTGATACTAAGGTGATAGTGCTTTGCAGTATCCTCGTGCTCAGCATCCTCGCCTGCAGCATCCTTGCCTGCAGCACCTTCAGCATCCTCATCCACAGCATCCTCATCCACAGTATCCTTACCCCCAGCATCCTCATCCTTAGCACCCTCTCTCAACACAGCATCCTCTCACAGCATCCTCACCCTCAGCATCCTCTCCTTCAGCATTCTCGTCTATAGCCTTCTTACCCACAGCAACCTCACTTGCACACCTGTTGGAAGGGGGGAGAGGATGCTGTAACACAGAACCCAGTGTAGTCATCACTAATGCATGCATTTTTCACTAGGGGAAGATACTTGCAGCTCACTCAGACCTATCGACTTAGTCTGAACACAGATCTGACAAGTATTATTACTTTATGGGAGAAAGAGCTGTTTGTGCTTCAGAGGAACCCCCAATGGAGCAATCACCTCACACCTCTTCTGTCTGGCTGTGACTGTGACCCACAGCAGAATCACGGTAGTCATAGCTATGACTCTGCTTATATATCCTGTTTCCAAAGCAGGAAGAGGGTGATCAAGCTTAAGGCAGTCCCTTCAAGGAAGTCCTTAGAAGGGCAAACTCAGTGCCCAAGAACCATCATCAAAGTGTATCTGCTGTCCCTGTGGTTCCCTGAGGAGCCTTATGTAGTTATAGTTATCTCTAGGTTGCAGATGGGGAAACAGGTGAAGTCACACAAGAATGTGCTGAGCTGGGATTTGAACCTACAGAGTGCAACAGTAGATGTCATTCTCCACACTCACAACTGCCCTGCAGAAAGAGACAAAACTACCCCCCCACACTGGGATGAGGAAACCCGACACATTTTCACATGTCTCTCAGAACAAAGAGCACAGCCCTTGATGTACCCACTCCCTCCAGACACAGAAGGCTGTTATGATGTGGTCCTGCCTTTGTTAGTAAAGGCAGGCACAGCTTGTCAGAGCAGAACCCTGATGAGGACAGAGGCCCAGCCCAGCCCATCACTCATCCCAGCACCCCTTCAGACATCATCCCCCATCACAGACTCCCATAGTTATGATGTCCTCTCTGAGTCTCTCATACCATTGGCCAAGTACTATCTGTTGATTCCTGCTGTCTCATGTGAGGCATTGCTTCCTCCAAGATGCCTCCCCTGATAGCCCAATTCACACTGAGGCCCAGAGACCCTCTTGAAGCTCTCTTGGCTTACCAGACAAATGTGGGACCTGACCAACAGTTGGGAGCAGAGCAGGAATTTTAAGATATTAAAGAATGTGTCTCTTGCTGTCTGGAGACTTCAGAGGTCTCCCTTGCTCACACCCTGGCTCTCTCCCTAGGAACCCTTGGGACATGGCAGGCCACAGCTGTAGCAAGCGACTGTTCCTAAGGTGGCAGCTGAACCCAATTATTGCTGTATCCTCTGCCTGGCCCTTGGGACTTATTGATGCCTTTGAAGACTTGGAGGCAGCAGCATGAGGACCCAGCTGGCTTGTCATTGCCCAGTTACAATCTCCAAGGGCCCAGGAGACTAGGGAGCTGTGGTGTCACTTGTCACTTGGGGGCTCAATCAACAGTCAGCCACTCAGGCTGGTCAAGTCCTGCAGCCTCTCAGAGTCTGTCCTCACCCTTCTCATACCACTGTGTGTCATTGCCTGTGGGAGCCAGGGGGAACTTGAGGCAAGGCTACCCAAGCTGTCTGGTACACAATATCCCTGCCATGGGACAGGACAGACAGTGCAATGGAAGGTTTGAAAGCCCCTTTCTGGGCCACCTACCTGGTTATGATCAGGTTAGCATGTATGGGACTTAAGTAATCCAACCAGAATCTGTGAGCCTCCTCATTAGTAGTGACAGGATCAGTCACCCCCAGGGTTGAGGGTTTCAGTGGGAGAGACAGATAAAGAGGCTGCCACGTTGTAGCTGTTCAGCTGTCACAGAACCAGTCACTGAGCTGGAGACAGTAACATTCTTTATTGGTAACCTTTCTTTCTGGGAATTGAACCTGGGACCTCTACTACTAAGCTAGATCCCCAGTCCAAAAATTAGTGACTAGCACACCCAAGGCCTGTGAGTAGCGCATTTATCCTGTGGCTCTTCTTACACCCTTAAACCTTCACCTGTTACCTGGGAAGAAGGGTTATGCTGTTAACACACGTAGACTTTTACTCTGTCTTTGGCAGAACTTGAGATGTTTGTTTTATTTTGCAGTGCTGTGTATGTAACCAAAGGCCCAGCACAGGCTAGGCCATCAGTCTGCTCCTGAACCACACTCCTGTCAACATCTTTGCTTTATTTCCAAGATCTGTAGATCTTGGCTGGTGATGGTGACTTTGAACTTGTGCCTCCACTCTCAGTCAACTGCCACTGGGCCTCAGCACTGTGGATCTGTCCACTTCCTTAATCTCCATATGAAAGTCATCTGTGTAATTTAAAATGGCTTTAGTGCCATCCCCATGTGGCTTCACTAAGCCTTGTTGTAACCGTATTTTGCTTGCTCTAGCTAATTCCAGTCATTTAGAAGCAAAAGGGATTTTACGTTTTAGTTTGTGCCGCAGCCTGAAGACAGAAGCTGGGGACAGGCAGAGACTGTCACTGTGCTCCATTGGGGGCATGCCAGGAAGCCAGCTCATCCGCAGATTCGTGCTTACATGTTCTCTTTTTAAATTATTTATTTACTTATTTATTTCATGTGTATGGGTGTTTTGTCTGCATGTGGTACAGGTGCCCATAGAAGCCAGAAGAGACTGTCAGATTCCCAGAACTGTACTTACAGATAATTGTGAGCCACCTTGTGGGTGCTCAGAATAGAATCTGGGACCTCTGGAAGAGCAGCCAGTGCTCATAACCACTGATCCATCTCTGCAGCCTCCCATGTTCACATATTATGAGGACTGTGATGGACATATTCGCCCTATGGTTCTTCCAAATAAATTTTATTTATTCACCTCTTTATGTATTTATTTTTAGACAGGAACTCACTTTGTAGCTCTGGCTAACCTGGAACTCAGTTTATAGACCAAGTTGGCCTCAAACTCTCAGGGCTCCCCTTGACTCTGCCTCTTGAGTGCTAGAATTAAAAGCAGACACCACAGAATAAATCTGTTAATCTTGAAAACAGTGTGATGCACCACAGGGCAGTGGTGGCACACGCCTTTAATGCCAGTACTCAAAGGCTGAGGCAGGCTCATCTCTGTGAGTTCGAGGTCAGCCTGGTCTACAGAGTGAGTTCCAGGAAAGAGAATGTGGAGAGGGAGGGAGGAGAAAGCCGTGTGACTGTTGAGCCAGTGAGATGATTCAGCAGCCAAGTCCCACGCTAAACCCACGAGGTGGAAGGAGAAAGCTGACTCCTGCAAATGGTCCCTGGCTCATGTATGTGCATACACATGTACAAACAAACACATATAAAGGCTATGGAAGCCACACAGGGGATTATAACGCTGCTCCCATGCGGCCAGCATGTGATGCTCCCCTCGTTCTCCCACAGCCGCCCTGGGTACGCTGGACTTCAGTCTGCTCTATGACCAGGAGAACAACGCACTGCATTGCACCATCAGCAAAGCCAAGGTAGGCCCTGCGCCAACCACAGCTCGGGGGTCAGGAAGTGGGCAGGGTCCCGCCTATCCTTTCTGTCCAGGCTTCCCTGGTGTCCCTGCTATATGGAGTGCAGCTGCCCACTTCCCAAATTGGCCCTGCCCAGTAAAGCATTTAGTTTCATAATGGGATAGGGTGGGATTACAGGAAGCCAGGCAGCTTTTAGAGCCTGGGAGGAGTTGCTGAGGAAGAGGGGTGGATAAGAGGGCTGTCTTGCGGTGGGGGGAGCGAAGGAGGTTGGATCCCACTGTCCCTGGGTCTCTCCACTCCAGCCCCTAGGCTCCCCAGAGCCCCTAAGAAATTCCAATGCAGGAAGCCCACAGGTGCCACTGAAGAAGCTAGGCTCTAGGCAGGGTGGTAGCCGTTGGGTCCGAGCCCCAGAGGCCCTCTGAGCCTTGCTGTGGAGAGCCAAACATCTACAGACGCAGAGGCTGGCCAGCCCCATTCCCTGTGCTCCTCTGTGGTTCTGCATTGACCCTGTGTCTGTTCCATGGTCTCGACTCTACTGTTCCCTTCACACTGCTCCCTCTGGGAGAAAGGTGCCAAAGCTGATGTTTTCCAGAAAGGTAAGAGCCCGTGTGGCCATTAGAGAGCCTTGTAGGACTGTGGAAGGGCCTGGTCCAGCCCAGCACACATGGAATAGCTTCCAAGTGCTGCCTGGTCTAGACCTCACCCAGCAACCCCAACCTCTAGCATCTTTCTGCCCTTCTCTCTGATCCACCTTGCCACTGAGGGGCTGCCCTTAGTCCTGTGCCTAGAGGGACACCTCATGCCACACCTCTACCCAACCTGAGTCACTCATGTGAACTGCCGTGGGCAATTATAAGAATCTATGTTAGGCTCAGGGCCCAGGTTGGGTACTTGAAGGCCCAGCCACTCCATCCTGCATCCCTGCTCACCCCTCTGATACCTTTTTAGGCTGTGATAGCCCATGGAACAGAGCTGAGCACCTGGTGAGCCCAGCCTGGCAAGGGAGAAGCAGGCTGCAGGGCCAAGCAGAGCCCATCCTACCCTTCCTCCTGGCTTAGCAGAGCTTGTCCGTGCTTGGGGACCAGCTGTCAGATCACTCTGGTAGAACCTGCCTTCCCCCGCCCCCATCTCAGAGTCTAGGGTTCCTGCTACCTTCTCCCTGCTCCAAGTGTGTGTGTGTGTGTGTGTGTGTGTGTGTGTGTGTGTGTGTGTGTGCCTATGTGCACAGATCTATATAGGTGCTGGTGTACACAGAGGTGAGGACTATGAACCATGGCAGTCCTGTTCTTCTCTGTAAGTATCTACAAAAAGGAGGACAGGCCTGGGAAATACTAAGGCCCAGAGGGGAGCCCCAGAGTGTAAGCTGAAGCAGGGTTCACACTCAGAGCCTCATGGGAATCCATAGACATGGATGTCCCAGGCTGCACTCTGACTTGGTGTCTTAGTTAATCTTCTGTTGCTAGGATAAAACACTGACCAAAAGCTACCTGGGAAGGAAAGGGCTTATTTTATCTTCCAGCTTGTAGTTCATCCTCCAGGGAAGTCTGGGCAAGTACCTGGAGACAGAAGCTTACGTAGAGGCCAGTAAGGAGTGCTGCTTACTGGCCTGTTCCTCATGGCTTGCTTTCTTCTTATACATGCCCAGGACCATCATCCTAGGGGTAGCATTACCCATGGTGAGCTGGGTCTTCCCACAGCAAACATCAGGAAAATGCTTCATGGTCTTGTCCATAGACCAATCTAGGAGGGACATTTTCTCTTCTCAAATGATCCCGCCTTGCATCAGGTTGACATAAAACTAACCAGGTCACTTGGTCACTCTCATCCCCCAGGAGAGGAGGATGTATCTCAGTTTGTTATTTATAACAGGATTTACCTCACACCTGGTGTGGCCAGTGAGCCAGGTAGGAAGAATACACTTGGCACTCAGCACTTTGTCTACACTGTCTTGCAGGGTACTGCCAGGGGACACATCTACCCACAGGTAAACTTAGAGCCTACCTCTCCAAGCAATGCCCAGAAACCCCAACCGAGCCACAGCACTGGGAGACCAGAGTTACTTTTTTTGTGTTTTTGTTTTTGTTTTTGTTTTTGTTTTTCAAGATAGGGTTTCTTTGTAGCCCTGGCTGTCCTGGAACTCACTCTGTAGACCAGGCTGGCCTCAAACTCAGAAATCCACCTGCCTCTGCCTCCCAAGTGCTGGGATTAAAGGCGTGCGCCACCACTGCCCAGCCAGAGTTACTTCTTAACTATGATAAAATATCACACACGTGAGACTTAGCAACAGAATGTCGGGCCCCACTCCAGTGACTGTGTTACATCTCCGTCCATTCCAGAGCCTCTCAGCTGCCAAACTGAAACGTCTTGCTCTCAGAACGCTCCCCTTCTCCCCTTGCTTCTCTTCACTGGCCCATGCTGCCCCTCCATACGGTCTCCAGGGACCTTGTAGGGACAAAGTCATGGAGTTTCTATCCCTGTGCATCAGGCCGTACCACCATATGGTTGGTGTCTCTCTAGGCTGAGCACTAAGAGCCCCAGCTCTGACTAGCCAAAAAGTTCCAGTCCCTAATACCTAGCAAACAGTAGCCTCTGGGCAGCGCAGGGACAACAAGAACTTGGCTTGGGGGCAGTCCATCCTCTATAGGCCAGGTCCTTCCTGTCCCCTCAACCCTAGTAGTATGGTCCCATACAGCACCTCCCTGCCCATCTCTGAGACAGTGGCACCTGCTTTTATCCCTTGGAAAAACAATAAGCTGATAGGATCTGCCTGAGACAAACCCTTTCCTACCTGTGGCCGAACACAGCCTCTCATGGATTCAGTCAGTCTTGGGGGGTATCCACATAATCTCCTGCAGGGCAGACCCCAGACTCGGGAACAGGGAGGCTGCCTGAGCCAGAGTCCCTGTATGAACTCAGCCTCGGGCCGAGCACGAGCACGTCATCGCTTGCTTCTACCTCAGTGTGTGGTGCTCTGGTGCCCAGGGACCTGCAGGCAGATGGGCGTCAGGAACCACACCATAAACTATGGAGCCAATGGGCAGAGCATGCCTCATTGCCATCTTAGCATGACAGCTGCCCCTGTCCCAGCCAGTCCTTATGGATGCCCCAGGCCTCAGAAGTTGGACTTGCACTATCTCTGGTCAATCTCCTGCCTCAAACATCTACAAGGGCAAAGAGAAACCAATGAAAATGTTGTAAACACGATAAACAAACGTACAGGAGGTAGAAATAAAACGGGAACCCTCAGTTGTCCCCTGCTCAGTCTGGGCTCCGGATGCCCCAGATCCCCCAGGGCAACTCCCCTTTACTCCCTGGGGATGAGGAGCTGGCAGGGGTTGTGAAAGGCCACCATTACCAAGGCACACACTGCCTCCAGGTCAAGCCCCAGCAGCTCTGAGCCTCCCTTAGCTTCCCATCCTTACCCCAGCTACTTCTCTGATATCTTCTGAGCGGGTGGAAAGGGGAAGGGAGTCCTACCCATTTGCCCTGCATGTACATTCATTCCTCTTTGCTCTGTTCCACTCACTCAGACTGTGGGAATGATTAACTCTTTACCTATGATAAGGCTGAGACTGCTAAGTATCTGGTCCACTAACTAGGAAGTTTGCAGGCCTGGGGCCACACAGAAGAGAAATGATGGGGAAGGGGAGGGAGGCACCCGAAAGCTCCTCCAAGCCAATAGAGATGGAAGAAAGATCTGGAGCATGGTCTTAGGGTTTTACTGTTGTGAGCAGACTCCATGACCAAGGCAACTCTTAGGAAGGACAACATTTAATTGGAGCTGGCAGCATTCAGGCAGATGCGGGGCTGGAAGAGCTAAGAGTTCCTCCTCTTGTTCTGAAGGCAGCTAGGGGAAAACTGGTCTTAAAGCCACACCCACGGTGACACAGGTTCTCCAACAAGGCCACATCCACTCCAACAAGGCCACATCCACTCCAACAAGGCCACATCTCCATATAGTGCCACTGCCTGGGCCAAGCATATTCAAACTACCACAGGTACCTGGCCAGGAACGGAGCCATTCCTGATGTGTGCATCTAGATTGTAGGCCATGTACACCTCTGTTGCCTCCCTATCCCCAACCCCCATAGGCCTTCAGAACCAGAAAGGAGTAAACATAATTCCCAGGTTAGCTGAGGCCCTTGTAAGTCCCCTGCCCTGAGCTGTCCATTCCTGGGCTGGCCAAAGAAACCGAAGTCAAAGTTAGCGAGGGGTGCCATCTTGTGGAAGGACACTCCATGGCAGGCAGCCTGTGACTTCTAGGGACACCAGCCAGCAAAAGCAGAAGGAAATGGCAGTTGCAGTTGACCTCCAGAATGGAACAAAGTGCCTTCCCAGCAACCACAGGAACGCAGGGATGAGTGTACAGCCAATCATGGAGACTTGGGGTCATAGAGGGAAGACCCAACAAGGAGTGGTGTCTGGAAAGTGGTGAGAGAGACAGGCCTCCCCAGGTTTAGAGCAAGGTGTGTCTTCTGGGTTCAGTTTGTCAAGAAAGTAGGAAGCAAAAAGCCCCGGGGGCCAGAGTGTGGGGGAGTGAAGCCTAGCCCAGCACTGTTAGGTTCTATCTTCAGGGAGATTGGAAATATCAGAGAGGAGGTGCCACTCAGCAGGCCTCTTGTTTCCTCTCTCAATCCACACCCTCTCTGGTCTCTACTCAGGGCCTGAAGCCGATGGACCACAATGGACTGGCTGACCCCTACGTCAAACTTCACTTGCTGCCTGGAGCCAGCAAGGTGAGGGCTTCCGCCCCAGGCATGGCACTGGCTTGCCACTCGTGGCCTCCCTGGAGCCTCATGAGTCCATTCCCTATCTGCTAAGTGAGCTCCAGAGAATGTCCAGTTTATATTTATATGAAGCCATTTTAGCCTGAGGCCAGCCCGGGATGCAGGGGTGCATAGCACCTGCCTGCACGACCTGTCAAGGCCTTCAGTGTGTTGATGTGTCCCTACTGTAGCTTCATAATGGGGACTGAGTGGGAGGCGTTAGCCTGGTTTATTTGACCACAGAACCCCTGTTCCTGCTCCCTACTGGGTGACTCAACACAGAGGCAATATTTCACCCATAAGGCTTTCACTAGGAAAGCACAGGTTCCAGGCAGAATGAAGACCCTAAGTAAAGAGGAGGGGGACGTAGGTGATCCAGGAAAGTGGTCCAGTTGCCACTGGCCTTGGGAACACGGACAGTCTTGATATGGAACTCTCTTGTAACAGTGGGGAAGAGGGCTGGGGCTGCAGTCTTGGTTCAGACTAATACCTCTTAAGTTGGGCGTTTCAACGTCACCATTGGATTTAGTCACATAGCAACCTCCCGTCCCCTACAGGACCACCCCATAGCCACCACCTCTGTTCTGCTGTTGTCACCAGTCTGTTGGTGGGATGCTCCTCACATTAGCTTTCTGTGGTTACCTCAACAAATTCTCACACCCATTGCCTCTCTGGTCTGCTGGTCATCAGTTAGGCAGGTTACACTGACTGGACCAGAAGTCAAGCTGCCAGCAGGACTGTGTCCATCTGGGGACAGCCATTCCCTCTCCTTCCCCAGCTGAGCCGGTCTCTCCTGGTTCCTCTTTTACTGCCATGTGCATGGCCTCCAGTAAGCTTGCTGGTTTTGAGTTAGCTAATTAACAGTGTGTGTTTCACCTTCTGCCTCAGGCCCCTCCGCTGTGTCAGATAGTGCCTCTATGAATGGAAGGACCAGGCCTGCCAGCTTTGAGTGCCTCAGGTCCCTCCACTGTGTCAGATAGTGCCTCTATGAATGGAAGGACCAGGCCTCCCAGCTTTGGGGCCACACTTATTCAGGACCAAAATAAGATCACTCTGTCTTTTCCCAGGCAAATAAACTCAGAACAAAAACTCTACGGAACACTCTGAACCCCTCATGGAACGAGACCCTCACTTATTACGGGATCACGGATGAGGACATGATCCGAAAGACCCTGAGGTGGGTGAGGGCCCCTGTGCCTACACCCCACCCGGGGACACCCTACCACTTGTGAATTCCCACTGACTGTGGAAGCCAATCGCCCCCAGGATCTCCGTCTGTGATGAGGACAAATTCCGCCACAATGAGTTCATTGGAGAGACTCGAGTGCCCCTGAAGAAGCTGAAACCCAACCACACCAAGACGTTCAGCATCTGCCTGGAGAAGCAGCTGCCGGTGAGTGGAGGAAGGCTCCGACTCCCCAGCCGTGTGGGAGTTTACTGAGCACCTACTATGTGCCAGTACTATGTTCCAGGCACAGTTGCAGGGAGTTGGAAGGAACTTGCTGCCTATTGATGGCACAGGAGTGGGGCTAATTGATGGAACAGAGAGCACAGTGGAGGGGGCAGAAGTCTAGGAGGGGATGTCACAGAAGTGGAGGGAATCATTGCACCTTCCACAAGTGACAAGGTAACTGTTCTTGTGGTGCTGAAGATTAAATCTAAGACTTGCGTGAGTAAGAAGCACTCTTCCACTGAGCTACATCCCAGTCCTTTTAAAATTTTACTTTTACAATTTTTTAAAATGTTCATGTGTATGTAATGTAGTGTGTATATGTGTGTGTGAGTGTGTACGTGTGTGCATGTCTAATCTATGTGAGTGTGTGTACAGTGGGTAGATGTGTGAATGTGTAGTCTTGTATGTAACAGTGTGTATGAGTGTGTACACACGTGTGCATGTATGCGTGTGTGTGTATGTGTAGTCTGTGAGTGTGTGAAGTGGGTAGATATGTGAATGTGTAGGCTTGTATGTAACTTAGTGTGTATGAGTGTGTACGTGTGCATGTCTATAGTCTATTGCGAGTGCAATGGATAGATGTGTGAACATGTAGGCCTGTATATAACATAGTGTGTATGAATGTGTACATGTGTGTGCATGTGTATGTATGTGTATGTGTGTGTAGTCTATGTGAGTGTGTGTGCAGTGGGTAGATGTGTGAGCGTGTAGGCCTGTGTGTAATGTAGTGTGTATAAGTGTGTATGTGTGTGTATGAGTGTGTACATGTGTGTGTGTGTGTGTGAGCTACGTGTGTGTTGGGTGGGTAGATGTGTAAACGTGTAGTGCATAATGTGTGTATGAGTGTGTACATGTGTGTATGTATGTGTACATGTATATGTGTGTGTGTGTGTGTGTGTGAGCTATGTGTGTGTTTAGTGGGTAGATGTGTGAACGTGTAGGCCTGCATATAATGTAGTGTTTATGAGTGTGTACATGTGTGTGTATGTATGTGTACATGTGTGTGTGTGTGTGTGTGTGTGTGCATGCGCACGTGCGCGTGCAGTGGGCAGATGTGTGAATGTGTAAGCCTGTCATCAACATGGAGTGTCTTCTTTAACTGCTCTCTACCTCACTTTTTGAGACAGGGTTTCCTACTAAACCCAGCGCTTACTAACTACTCTTACTGGCCAGTAATCTGGGACTCTCCTGTGTCCACCTCCCCCAGGGCTAGGATGACAGATTTGAGCAACCAAGCCCAGCTTTCCAATGGTGCTGGGGACCAACACTTACACAGCAGATACTTGACTGAGCCATCTGACCCCCCCCCCAAACAGAATCTTGCTAAATTTCCCAGACTGGCCTTGAACTTCCTTGATAGCTCAGATTGGCAGTAAACTCTTTTTTGTTTTGTTTGTTTGTTTGTTTATATTTAAGTCAGGGTTTCTCTGTGTAGCCCTGGCTGTTACTGAACTCGCTCTATATACCAGGCTGGCCTTGAACTCAGAGATCTGCCTGCTTCTGGGATAAAGGTGTGTGGCTACCTCCACCACCTGGCTGGCAGTGAACTCTTGATCCTGCTGTCTTGGCTTCCTCAGTAGCTAAGAGTACAGCCCTGTGGCACAAGGCATGGTGTTATTTTAACAAGCTCCCTGCCTGATGAGCTCAGAATGGCCAGAAGCAGAGAGAGACTAGGGCTGGAGCCAAGAAGCAGATAGAATGGGCTGGATGGAGACAAAGGCCTGCTGCCAGGGCAGTTCCAGGTCTGAGGAGCCTTCACTAAGGACAACTCAATTGGAGCGTGTTAGGCCAGGAGAGCCGTGAGATGCCCAGAGGAGACAGCACATAATTCTCTCCTAAACATTATAATTGTTCTACATGATGTCAGGACAAATTTGGCCCCCAGTTGTCTTCAGCAGCAGAGCCCTCCCAGAGCCTTGGTGCCTGCTCCTTTCCAATCACTCTCCTGTCTGCCTTCCCACCTCATCTCTTCCTCCTCTGGTTTATAAGGCAAGAGGGTCTAAGGAGCCCCAATGCTCAAGGCTAAAGACAGGCTAAGCCCTTTATCTCCCAATATTCAGGACATGGCTGTCTCCCCAAAGTCTGAGCCAAAGAGAGGAAACCCAGCATTTAACTTCTGTGTGCCAGGCCCACCAGGATCTGGAACCTGGGACATGGCTGCTCCAAAAGCTGGACTCAAGTCCAGCCTTTAGAATCCACACCCAGCAACTAAGACAGTACCTCTGTGCATGGCTTTCTCAGACTGTATTTTCATGTCACACTCTCTCCACTCAGGTGCATGTCTGATGGGTAGAGCCTTCAATGTCACTTGACAGAGGTAACCCAAATTTTCCAAATGGCCTACACCTCTCAGGAGAGCACTACCAGCTCCTGTATCTGAGTTCTGACCTCAGATATAAACAAAACTCTGTGCACGTGGACGCATGAGCGTGTGTAATGTACATGTGCACATGTCCACTATGTATTCATGTGTGTACATGTATGTGAATGCACATGAGTATGTGTTCAGTATTCCAGAGGCATCTTGGACCATTGCTGAGCCTCCCTCGAATTTGCTCTTCGCTCACTTGTCAGTTTGTGGATACACAGGGACCCCAGGGCTGGCATTTGGGATAACCACTCTGGTTGTAAGGACATGGTTTTGTGTTTTAGATTTTATACTCTATTATATTATTGTTCTAAGTAAATACCTGGTTCAGTGGCTGTCAGGTGAAACAGTCCAAAGTGTGGTAGTTTCATCTGCCTTTGAAAACCTCTGCTCATATATACTACATGCAGAGCCTAGAATCCTACCCCTGCACCATTGCCCATAACTGCCTGAATATTGGGTTTAGAATTAAGGGTGAATGTGGGGATCGATTACTCATGTCTGCTCTGGGCATGAAACTTGGAGAAAGGCCTGTGGGTCACAGGCATCCCTTCCTCACCTTACAGGACTCTCATCTCCAGGAAGGTTTGGACATGGCCACATGGGGGGACTCTAGTCAGTTCCAAGCAGAGCACAGCTACAGGCAAAGGCTGAGGCTGTCCTAGAGGAGTCAAGCAGAACCCTGAGGAGGGACCCTCAGGGGACATGAGCTTCTAACTGAGAATGTCTGGATGACTTTACTGGAGTATGGGAAAGGGAGAAGATTCCAGCTGCAGGACTTGGAGGGATGGAATGTGGAGGCCCAAGGAGGGCTTGCTTGGGAGGGGCTGGGCATCTTCCCACCAGGCTCCAGCTGCCTTGAGGCTTGAAAGGTAGCAAAGCTCTGTCATTTAGGCTCTTGAGGGGAGGACGCCACAGATGTTCTAGTAGTGGGTGGAGCTAAGCAAAGACATGGAAGAGGTCACCAGCTAAAGTTTATAGAGAAGGCTCGTTTGAGTGTGATGAGGGGTACAGCAGGCTGGGTGACTTCCTACCCAGGTGACAAATATGTCTGGCTCTACAGACCAGGCCATCTCTGTTACTGCCACCCACTTCTCCTGCAGTAAGCCATAGCAGCTGCAGGAGAAATGGAAATGGCGGAGGGGAAGGCTGTGTTCCAGAAAAATTATACTTAAGGACACAGAAATTACCTGTCTGCCTTCCCTTACTCCCTCCTGACCTACCTACCTTCCTTTCTCCCTCCCTTCTTTCCTTCTTCCCCCCATCCATCCTTCTCTCCTTCTCTCCTTCCCTCCTTCCCTCCCTTCCTCCTTTCCTTCTTTCTTTCCTTCCTTCCTTCCTTCCTTCTTTCCTTCCTTCCTTCTTTCTTTCCTTCCTTTCTTCCTTCCTTCCTTCCCAAGCTAGAGATGGACCCAAGGACCTCACTTGCCAAGTGCTAACCACGGAGCTGCACCCTAAGCCTTCTGAGTTTCATGAATCTTTTACATCCAAGGCTAGCTGCTCACATCAGCAGGTGGACCCTAGAGAGGTGATTAGGGACAACCTCACTGTCTGCTTAGCCAAGAAGGTGGAAGTGGACAGGAACAGCAGAGTGACTACCCTCTCTTGCAGGTGGACAAAGCAGAGGACAAGTCCCTGGAAGAGCGTGGCCGCATCCTAATCTCCCTCAAATACAGCTCACAGAAGCAGGGCCTGCTTGTGGGCATCGTGCGCTGTGCACACCTGGCTGCCATGGATGCTAATGGCTACTCGGACCCCTATGTGAAAACGTGAGTGTGCAGCCAGGCCTGTGCTTGATTCCCCTGGGAGAATCTGAGTCCTGTGTGGCTGGAGCCAGAGCCCAGCGTGGCAGGCAGTAAGAGGGTTTCCTCAGAGTAATGGGCTTTGTCCACCAAGGTGTTTTCTTCTGGGTTCCTATTGTGATTCTGGGATTAAGTACAGCCATCTCATTTCATAGATGGGGAAACTGAAGCCTGCTGAAGGGTCACCCACTGGGAAAGAGAATAGTTATCTTCCTTTTGGACATAGAGAACAAGGTCACATGTATCCCAGGGTGCCCTTGTATTTACTGTGCAGCCGAATTCAAGTTACATGATTTTCAGATTCTACTTCCTCTAATGCAATCGCTGCAACTGATGGTGTGAATTACCACACATGGACATCCAGTGCTGGAGATCAACCCTGGGTCCAGCTGTACAAGGTCACTAGGAGCTCACAAGCAAGTTCTAGGAGGAGGCAGGCCCAGGGCACAGAGCCAGGAGGCTAGGGGAGCTGGCAAGAGACCTTTGCCAAGTCTTCCTGTGTGCCCAACCCGTGTCTCCCCTCCTTCCACTGACAGCAAAGCTATGAATAGACACTAGCTAAGGTTGTACCAGCGGCCTGGGCCCCACGTGAGTAAACCTGGACCGGGTTTGGTTGCTCTCAGAGATCCAGGAGGCAGGTAGAAGGGGGTGGCCTTT
Organism: Rhabdomys pumilio; assembly: GCA_030674055.1. Classification (NCBI taxonomy): domain Eukaryota; kingdom Metazoa; phylum Chordata; class Mammalia; order Rodentia; family Muridae; genus Rhabdomys; species Rhabdomys pumilio. Next base: position 44,421,825 of record JANHMN010000002.1, read on the forward strand.
TGGAGAAGAAGGGGTCAAGTGCCACAGAGCTCACCTTTAGTGCTTGGCCTGCTTCTCAATAGTGTAAATGTCACCTGTGTTCACAGGGATACTCTCCTGAGAAGACCGTTGGGAAGAATTCAGCTTGACTTACAACTTCAGTTCCCAGGGGCTCTGGTGCCACCTTCTGGTCTCAGAGGGGACCAGGTGTATTCAGGGTGCATAGACTAGACACATGCAGGTGCTCACACATACACATGAAATAAAAAATTTTAAATCTGAAAGAAAAAAAAGAACTTTCTTCTGAGCATGTGCAGACTTTTCCTTGCCATTAGTCCCTAAGCTACAGAGTAACGGTCATGTGTGCAGCATTTGCAGTGGCTGAGGTATCAAACAGGATCTAGAGGCTACTTAGAAGCCTGTAGCAGGCTGTGGAGGGGTCTGTGCAGATGCCAGCCCATTTTATGTAAGGACTTGGGGGCATCTATAGCATCTATAGATGTGCCATCATCCACAGGCACCAAGGGCGATGGAGAGCATCCCTGAGTGGAGACAGGGAGGCATGGAGCAGCGGCATTGGAGAGTCACTGGTGCGTCACCAGTGTGTCACCTCCACCTGTCACGCTGCCTTTCTCTTCAGACAGAAATGAGATGTGGAACCAACGTGGCATGAACATTTGGAATCATGTTCAGTGCCAATCTGCTGGGTGAACTCCAACTCCAGGTCACGTGACGGGTGACCCAGAACCCAGGGTCTCCCTTGGTGCTGACTTGCACAAGCAAACTGGCTGGGGCCCTAGCAGGATGCTTTCAAGGCTCGGGGCTCCTCCCTGCCACTGGAAATACGTCAACATGCTATCTGTCCTCTGAGTAAAGATGGAGAAAGGTTACAGAGGTTCAGTACAAGTGAAGTTTCCTCCTCCTTTGCAGGGGAAGGGGCTGAGGCAGGATCTCACTATGGACCCCAGGCAAGCCATAAACTTGTGATCTTCCTGCCTCAGCCTTCCAAGAACTGGAATTACAGGCATGCACCACCAAATTCAGCCCTCACCTAGTTGAATCCAAAGGACCAGTAGATACAAAAAAGCCATCTGTTTTGCTCTTACCCAGAATTCCCTTAGCTCCAGGCATCCTCTGGCCTCTTGTCTATCCCAGTAGCGTTGCCTTTTTCAGATTTCACATCAAGCATCATACAGATGCTGCTTGGTTGAGGTTCTCTCCTGCAATGAGTGATTTGACTAAGATTCACCCACACAGTATATGTACTGGGGATGCCATCTTTGATATAGCCGCATAGCTTTTGGTATGTACAGAAAACATGAATTAATTCCTCATCAGTTTAGCAGTTGAAGAGCACACAGGCTGTTTCAATTTTGGATGACTGTGTGAATTGGCCATTACCTGGTATTGTGTAAACCAGACTCAGCAGTGCGCACATGGCATCTTAGTACTTAGGAGGTGGGGGCAGAAAGATCGAGAGTTCAAGGCCAGTTTGGACTACACACTGAGAACCCAGGAAGCCGAGCTGTATAGCAAGACCGTGTCACAAACACAAAACAACGCCACAAGTGTCATGTACATCTTTATTCCACTCTCCTTGTCATCACCACTTGCCACCACATACTTCCTAATGTTTGTTTTAACAAACCAGTGTCATTCATATAACAGACCCTCAACTTGAAGCCAGATGTGATGGACATGTCTGTAACCTTAGTACTTAGATAGTAGCGGCAGGAGGATCAGGAGTCAGGGTCATCCTAACCATCCTAGGAGACTGAAAAGTGTGTGCTTGAGGTCAGAGGACAACTCGTAGGAGTCCTTTCTCTCCGTCCACCTTGTGTGCTCCGAGGGCATTGAACTCATGAACTCACATGGGTGGGCTTGGGCAGCAAGTGTGAAGCCCAAGGCAAGCTGCTGGGCCTGACGTAAGGATTTTTGAACAATACCACTCAGTTTTTCCAAGGGCAACATTTGGCAAAACGTGGCAAGAAGTTTGGCTCTGGTCAGTATGCCTTTGGGCATGTTAACCCTCTCCATTTACTGTGTTGAGATTCCCAGCGCCACCCAGTGTACAGAAATAAGGCATTTGTCATACAGTTGTCTGGGCAGGGGCAGGGTGAGAGGATCTACAAAAGAGAATTCAGCCTGTGAATGACTTCCTGTCGTGGAGAAAGGAGATTGAGTCTGGCTTTCAAGCACCACCTCATTTATTTGTTGAGACAAGGTTTCTCTGTGTAGCCCTGGCTATCCTGGATCTCACTCTGTAGACCAGGCTGGTCTTCAATTCAGAGATCTGCCTCCTTCTGCCTCCTGAGTGCTGGGATTAAAAGCATGCGCCACCAGCCCAAGCATCACTCTTGCCAGCTGTGTGACCTTTGGGCAAATCATTCCAGCTCTCTGGGCCTGGGGGATTAAAGTTCAAGGAGGCTAAGGGCATAGGCTTTGCCAAACCTCTGGAGGGATCAACCCTGATAACTATCAAGAGAACCTTCCTCGGTTCTAACAAAGGAGGGAAGCTTGCCCAGCTCGGGGGGCTAACCTGAAAAAACTGAATTTTACACTTAAGAGAAATGGATTTTATGGTATGTGTGTGTGTAAGCTCTTTTAGCTCTTGGGACTGGGGCTAAAATCAGTTTGTAGAGCATTTGTTTTGCATACCTGAGATCTTCGGTTCAGTGTCGAGCACTGCAATAACCCCAATGCCGCATCCCACCCCCCAAAAAACAATGACAATTCCTGAACAAGGGACAAACTCTGGTTTCCAAAACTGGCTTTCCTATGTGGGGTCCGAGCTTTGTAGAGATTATATTTCCAGAGAATAGAAACATCCTTTTCTGGGGACACAGATGTGCCTGGGTAACCCTGCAGGTGCCTCAACGTTGCCCACGGGTGGGTAGGCTAGGGTCTCCAGGTTAGGACAAAGGTGACCAGGGATGCATCTCCAAGGTAGAGCCCCATAACATTCTGCTAGTACCATCTGCAGCTCACAGCTCTCCCAGGCTCTTATTGTCCCCAATTATCATTCCAGATACCTGAAGCCAGATGTAGACAAGAAATCCAAGCATAAGACCGCAGTGAAGAAGAAAACACTAAACCCAGAATTCAATGAGGTATGGCTGCTAGGCTTCGAGAGCTGTGGGGCTACCCTGGGCTGGGTGGGGTCTGGAGGGACCCCTGGTCTTCAGAGGGGTACTATGGGAACTGAGAAGTGGTAAGAGAGTGGGGAGCAGCTGCCAGAAGAGCCCTCAGCCATGGTGGGTAAGGCTCCACAGTGGGGAAGCTCATGGGACTAAGGAACCTTCTAGAAGGTTGATGTTGGTGGAGGTAGGGGTGAAAAGAGAGAATGTTGAGCAGCTCCTGAGTGACCTTCTAGATGACAGGGTTGGGAAGGGAGATGTGAACAGAGTGGGGAGACACTCTGGGTAGACTGTGAAGACTCAAGACACCCTAGCAAGTGTGTCGAGACAGCTCTAAACGCTGTGAACCCAGTTCCATAAGCTTACTAAAATACCACGAGGTTGTTTTTTCTTTTCAATTTCTGTTTGGAACTCAGTTGCTCAGATGTCGAGCATGAACTTTTAGAAGAGAAGGTCACGGCACATCTAAAGTGAAGACACGCCCGCTAGGGCTGCTGGCAGAACAGGACAGTGGGTACCCAGGTCCTCAGAGCACAGGGTGGGACACAGACCCGGGCATCTTCCACTGAGTAAGTTGGAAGGAAGAGCAGAATGCCTGGGTCCTGATTCAGAGCCACGGATTCACAGGCAGAGGTGACAGCAGGTGCTTGGGAAGCAAGGCCAGCCCCAGAGGATGATAAAGACTCTTTGCTAGACAATTAATTGCAGCCAGGGTCTCTGCAGCATCTTGGAGGAGCTTGAGGAACAGAAGGGTATGTGGGTAGAGGGAGGGGCCTGCTAAGCCTCCCTTCAGGCAGAAGTGGGCAGCTTGGTCAGAGTGGCCCCCACTGAGCACTTCAGTGCTTTAGCACATCACAGACCTCTCAGCCAAGTGGCCTTGGCTCTAACACCCTCTTCTGGCCAGCAGGAGTTCTGTTACGAGATCAAGCATGGAGACCTGGCCAAAAAGACTCTGGAGGTCACTGTCTGGGATTATGACATTGGAAAATCCAACGACTTCATCGGTAAGGAGTATAAGGGGAAGGCCACTTACCCTGAATGGGGTCTCAGACACTCTCCAAACTATACCCAGGTGACAGAAGACAGGCCCAGGAAGGGAGGGAAGACTGCACAGCATCTGTGGTGACAGAATGATGAGGGTCAGCACTCAAAGCCCATGTGACCACAGTTTCTGGTGGGCATGACATTGGTATACAGTGGTCCACGGCAGCCCTTCCTCCCTTTTCACTCCCTACGACGTGCCATGGAACCCTGCCCCACACTGTTCTGGTCCCTGGTACAGAAAGAACATGGCATCAAACACTGGGACAAGTGGGCAGGGTGTGGCTGGAAGCTAGAGGCTGTCCACACACAAATGGGCAGGAAGGAAGGCCCGGACACTGGTGTCACTGGATCCCTAGCTGCCCCTCTGGTCTCTTCCTCAGGTGGAGTGGTTCTGGGCATCAATGCCAAGGGTGAGCGTCTGAAGCACTGGTTTGACTGCCTGAAGAACAAGGACAAGAGGATTGAGCGTTGGCACACACTCACCAATGAGCTCCCAGGGGCTGTACTCAGCGACTGACTGTCCCATCTGCTGCCACCCACCCTTGCCACCCGGCCCACACAGGTCCAACCCTGGGTTTTCTCAGCTGCCACCAAGGGCTGTGGCCCTCACAATGGGCAAGATCCAGGTTGTCTGCTCGGACATAGCCACTGCAGCCCCTGCTAGGAGGCTAAGAGGCCAAGAGCACCCAGCCTCCCTCAGAGGGACAGGAAAACACAACAGGAAACCTGTTTCAGCTCCCCTGGCACCCAGGAGGGCCAGAGCTGGGAGGAATCCTCAGTCTCAGCTTTGTCCAGAGGAAGGGCTATCTACAGTGAGGACCTATTGGAGGTGAGGGGTGGAGCCCTGCTGCAATCACAGAAATGCGGGGGGGGGGGGGGGGTACTCTGGCTGCCTGGAAACCACAGAGGGAGGACTATGGGCAGACAGAGCCCAGGACTCCAGGACAGTGTAGCCAGCTGGAGCTTCCAACTTGCTTGTGCCTAGCATTGATGGACAAATAAGAGTCCGTGGGCCTCTGGGGTGGGGTTTCCCAGTCTAGCAAGGCATCTGTGTGCACATATTGCTACGAAGGGGTGAGGCACACCAGGACCAGCCAGTTGTCTGCAGGGGCTGTGGGTACTGCTGACTGCTGAAGGGTGGAGGGTAAGAGAGTCATCCTAGGGGAGTCAGGGCTCAGCACAGTCTCAAAAAGCCGACTGTGGCTTGAAAGCTAGGAGAAAACCAAATACAGACCAAAGAAGGCCTGAAAGAGAGTACCAGGGGACAGGGAGCCATGAGGGCCTAGGGTTGTGCTGGGGCAGCAGTTGGGTTTTTAGGCAGGAGCTGGGCTTGGGGATGTATGTGTACAAGCACTGGGGAAAAGGAATGTTCAAACCCAAGCTTTCCCGTTTGATCTTGCTTCCAAGGGGCCTAGATGCACACTGCCCCCTGCTCTCAGCATAAATATCCAGTCGGCTTCAAGGGAAAGAGAAAGGGATCTTACTAACATGGAAAGAGGCAAGCATCCCTCCTGCCCAGCCAACTCTTCCCTTCCTCATCCCCTCAGCTCAGGCTGGTGTTAGGTCTCTCACTGCTACCTGTGGCATCCTGGCCCTATCAAGACGACTGGTTGCCTTCAGGACTAGCAGTGGAAAATAGAGAAGAGCCTTGTTTGGGGGAAGGCTGGTGATAGGGGTTCTACCTCAGGAGCTGAGAGCTCTGGCCTCACTTCTAGGAAAGGGTAGGACACTTGTCAGTCTTGAAGCTCCAACTGCCTCCTGCCAACCGGGGCTTCAGGAATACAGGAGAAGCAGGGAACCAAGGAGTTCTACCATCATCTCAGAGTCCCATTTTGTTCAACCCATCACTGGGTAATAAATAAGACATAGTGGTCCTGCCCTAAGCCTGGAACCCTCCTACAGCTGAAATAAGGACTCAGCCCCAGGGCATGACTCCAATCCAAATGCTCGCCAGCCTTCCCTAGTTGGCAGGGAAAATGGGCCTCTAGCCCTCCACAGCACTGAGCCACCTGTTGCTAGTAGAGACTGGGTTTCCCTCTTGAAAAGGCGTTGCCCATGTTACTGAATTGGCCGGCACTTTCTTATTGACTCTTCACCATCCTGTGTGGTGGGAGGCGTAGTCAACCCATTTTATAGATGAAATAGTCCCAGAGTAGTTGATAAACTTCCAGGGCCACCAAGGTTCGAAGGGCTGAATCAAAACTCCAAGCCCTTTGACTGTCTGAGGATAAGGACTCCCAGGTCCTTCCCCCTGCGTTATTGGAGCTTGGTGAGGCCTTAGAAGTCTTGTTATTGTCGGCCAACTCACCCTCTAGTTGGCTTTGAAATCATCTGTGCCATTTAGGATTTGCCAAAAGGCCACAGCCAAGTCCTAGAACTCAGCTGCCCCACCCCCAGCCTGAGGTCAAGGGACTTGGGGGACAGGCCTGATGTTTTCCCCATAAAGCTAGAAGCCGGAGCAGTGTTTTAGTGCACCTGGTTGAGCTTTGAGTAACTCAGATTTTGCCTTTTGGGGTGCTTCGTTCAGACAGGAGCTTGGAAACCTCCTGAAGATACAGAAACGTTTTTTAGACACGAGGTGACTGAGGCTCAGCAAAAGAACGGGGCTCAGGTGGACAAGAAACCTGCATCCTTCTGTTGCCCCAGGCAGTAAGTGGGCTTGGGTCTCAATAATGATCCTTGCCAACCGCAGGCACAGGCAGGGTGGGAAGCAGGGCTTATAGCCACCTCACATGTAAGGTAAGCCCACTAAAAAGTGATGGAACTTCCCCGGGATCCTGGAACGTTGGTAAATCTCCAGTACATCTCTGCTAAAGCGGAAAAACCCCTTTGAGAGTTGCAGAATCAGTTCAGCCTTTCATCCCAAACGAGTATCTTCCTTCTGGCCCATCAGCGTTGCAATGAGGAAATTTGATACCAAAAACAAAGGTCATTCCAAAGTACTGTCAGTAACCAGGACATATATCTCTTGATGTCCATCATCCACTTCCCATCCTGGTCTCCGCCCCGCCCACCGCCACCGTTAGTCAATCCCCGAACAGGCCCGTCTTCCAACCCTGAGGCGGTGACCTCCTGACCTCTAGTGGTAAAAACGAGGAGCTGCAATTCCGTGGCCCGCCCGCCAGAGCTCGGGCCAAGCATGTCCTGCCCTTCGTCCTTCTCCAGCCAAATGAACCTCCCGATGCATGGACTCTGGCTGTCGTCGACACGGACTCGTGCACTGCTTACAGTTTTGCTGCCACGTGACGGCTGCAGAATACATCCTCAAACTGCAGCGCCACGACACAATTTTTGTAATCTTGTCTGACCTTCCCAAAGGTGTCCTTTTTAAGTCTTACTTGTTAACATTTATAACGATATATACTTCAAAGTAAATGAAAACGTCGTACTGAGGTCGCACTAGCTTGGGAGACTCCTTGGAAGATCTGGAGGGAACAAGCGAAAGGCAACTGGGGCTTACATGTGTTTTTTGTTTTTTGAAATGCACTTGTAAACCAGTCTAGCATCCAACTTGTGGTGGTCCTGCCTCATTTACTCCCCACCATTAAACAGGCTCCCAGGTTACATATGGGGAAACAGGTTCACAAGTTTGAGTATGTGAGGCTCATCAGATACACCTGCCACACAAGCCTCGGGATCTTGAGCGTGATCCCTGGAAGCCAAATTTAAAAGGCAAGACTATTTCTGGTGTGACCCACACCTTTTCAATCCCAGCACTTGGGAGGCCGAGATGGATCTCTGAGTTGGAGGCCAGCCTGGTCTACATACCCAGTCCCAGGACACAAAAAGAAATCCTGTCTCAACAAACAAAAAACTCAGGACATGCAGGTGGTGGTGGCCAAGGCCTTTAGTTCCAGCACTCAGGAGGCAGAGGCAGGCAGATCTGAGTTTGAGGCCAGCCTGGTCCTAGAGTTAAGCTGTAGGACAGCCAAGGCTATGCAAACCATTTCAACACCACCACCACCAAAATCAGGATGTGATGTGACATTAATAATCCCTGCAATCCAAGGACCATATGGGAAGTGGGGATTGAGGAATTGCCCAGAGCCTTCCTGCCAATTAACCTAAATAAACAAGAGCATCCCTGCATCAAGATAGAAGTTGAGAATAGTTAACCTGACCTCCACACAACTGAACCAGTTTGCACGCTCAGTACATCAAGCTCCCTCTATTTCCCCTCCCTTATACACACAATAAAATTTTAAAATAATGAGTTAAAATGCTTGTACACATCACACGGGGCTCAAGCCTGAATTTCCGGGATTAGTGCTGATGTCAGTTAGGTACCTTGGGAGGATCCTGTGATCTCCACAAATGGACTTAAGTTAGAGGCCAGAAAGGGCACTGGGGGTGGAATATTTGGTGGCCATGTTCCAGGTAGAGGGAACAGATATAGCTGACTTCTTGGAACAGGGGCTGCTTGGTATGGCTGGGGAACCTCAAGGAGCCCAGTGTAGCCAAGCGGGGTGGAAAAGGGCCAAGTACTGACAAAACACCAGTGCACATATTTTTACTGAACCCAAATGGTCAGGAGCTCACACCTTAGAGGACAGTCAGCCTTTGTAGCCCAATCACCTTTGCAGCCTTTCCTGCATGCATCTCTAAAAATCTGACGTCAGCAGATTTCTCCATGACCGCGTTGGGTAAAAGCTGGCCTTTGCCTCCTGAGCCTTACTTTAACTTCCTCAGGTTCTAGGCAGGTTGTTTTTTCCTTCTCAAGTTTGCTTGGAAATGCTCGTGAGGGGCTGGGTGGGGATTGTTGCAGTTTAGAGAAATTGCTGCTCTTACACAAGACCCGACTTCTGTTTAACTACATGGCAGCTCACAACTGCCTGTAACTTCAGTTCGCAGGGATCAGATTCTTCAGTGAGGAATGCTTACATAACATGTAGGAAAAACATACATAAAACTCTTTAAAACTTTTCTAAAAAACTTGGCAAGGTATGAAAGTACAACCTTTAATTCCCAGAGCTTGTGAGGCAGAGGCAGTCAGATCTCTGGGTTTGAGGCCAACCGGGGACAGCCAGGGCTACAGAGAAATCCTGTCTCTGGAAAACAAAGAGTCGTTTATGACTTAGGTTTGCTGGCTACACCTAAGTCCACATTCTGGTCAAGCCAACTTGACAGTGCCATCTGTATGGCCAGGTTTGGGGTAAAAGCTCCATTGGTAACAGTTGCTGACCAGGCACTAAACAAGCTCCCGGTTTTATCCTCAAGAACATGCCTGTCCTCCCAGCACCTAGGAAATGGAGGAAGCTGAAAGCCATCCTGGATTGAATTCTCAGGCCAGCCTGAGTAAGAGACCCAAACTCACATCAGAATCACGTATTACTTCACGATAAGGATGAACTCAGCATCAGGCTCTCAAAGCTGGATGTCCCAAGGGTTTTGTTGTTTTTAAACCATTGTTTTTGCTTTTTTTGAGACTGGGTTTCTGTGTAACTCATTCTGTTGACCTGGCTGACCTTGAACTCAGAGATCCACCTACCTCTATCAGAATTTTTGGTTTTTAAGCTTCACTATTTAAACACACACACACACTTTTTCCTGAATATTCAGTGTCCACTCTCACCAGACCATTTTTCCAGCCAGCTCTAACTCCACTACCTGGATCAAGTCCAGCAATCGGGTAGACTAATTAGTGTTTGGTACAGTAACACTATGAACACCTGCGTTCCCCAAGTAGCTTTAAAAATGCTCAGTGTCTTATGATTTTGGCCTTAAACAAGTATCTGGAAGCTTTATGCTAGATATAAGACAGTCAATCATCTGAAACCCCTTTATGACACAGAAGACAACTGTTTCCAGTCAATTTGATGGAAAAGGGAGTGACAAAAATCATTATTTTATATGGTGGCGTGTGCTGGAGATAAAACTAGAATCTGGCCATGTGCATTCGTGCCTTTGAGCCTAGCAACTTGGAAAGCTGAAGCAGGATAGCTTTGAGTTAGCGAGCCTGTGTGACTGGACCTGGGGTGACAATCATGGTCCTTGGGAATAGTGTGGCACTTTCAGAAAAAGTCAACTACACACTGTTTTCTAGTTGAGAACATTTCCAACCCTAGCATTGCAAAAGGAATGTTTGCTGACAGGATATTTACAAATGCGCCATGCTACGCTACCCACACAAACAGCCCAGCAACAACTGTACTTACTGCCGCACCTTCAGTCACTGCAAGACTTGGAAGTGGCTTCTGAGTTCTTAGGAACTCAATCGTTTACCTGCTGAAGGAGACAAAAGTATCCACACACTACCACATGACCTGCCTGAGAAAATTATGCACACGGTGTAGCTTTTCTGTTAATAAGTGATACTGACAAGGGATTCATTCAGCTACTGTTCTTGCTGCTGACTTCTACAGTGAGAAGAGTAATTCTACTTTAGACCAAAGATTATTTCGACACGCTGAGCCTTATGTAGTTGCAGAAGTCAAAATTACACATTAGAAAATGACCCATAGTTACACCTGTGTTAAATGATTGTTGTGCTTTAATGATAAATTTAAACATAAATATTGTGTTGCTAACTGGTTTGAAAGACAGGACAATCTACTGACTTAGTTGTTCAACACCAGATTACAAGCAATCCCCCCCATACACATCACTGGGAAACAAATGATTTATGGGATAAAATGGGGGATATTTTCACATTCAGACAAACAATACTGTCAAATATGTTTGGACTAGAGATTTTATTTTAGAAGTATAAAGGATGGAGGCATAATAATATTTGGCATTTTTAATTTAGGTTTGTTTTATTTAAGTTTAATGTTAATTCCATGCTGTGTTTCAGTAAGAACAATACAGATCTGTATCTGTGGCTCCAGTCAGATATCCAGTAGTACAAATTAGCTTCAAGTTACACATACTGAACAAAAGAGGTTGAGCGAGCGAAGGAGGAGGGGAGGAGGGTGGCCGAGGAGGAGGGAGGCCGAGGAGGAGGGAGGAACAGAGTTGAACACGCATGCAGGCTTCCATACCACCTTCAATGCTAACCTGCTTCAGAGGAGGGAGGAGTCGGCAAGAATGAGCAGCCACGGATTGTTGAACTGTTACCAGCACCATGCTTTTCAGCAACACTTCAGCAGAGTTCCAAACACATTTTACAGCAAAACCATTACAACAAACTCCCCCAAAACGTCTCAAGCTAACACCCAATTAAGTTTAAACATTGGTATAAAATTCAATTTAACAATTAAAAAAAGAAAAAATGACAGCGCATATGCCTCTATTGTGTGATTAATCTTTCTTAGATGCATCACCTAGAAGTCTAATGGCTTTCAAATGTCATTTCCATTTCTAATGATGATCTTGCCACATGTGGCCGGAGACAATACAGTAATGCTGAAAAAGCCTCTATGCAGTCCTGTTAGTGTCGTAAAGAACCTAAAGCTGGGACCAGTAAAATCCACAGAAATTCACTCTTGCCTTAAGAACTTCTGAAAACTGTTTGTTTGTTTTAAAAAAGGGGAGGGGAGAAAAAAAAAAAGAAAAAGAAAGAAAAACAACAGGGCAGGAACCTAAATTCTGAGACCAAATGTGAAAGTCAAATTTGGTGGTTCTCAGTGACAATGGGGAACTTCCAAGGGGAGGGTTGGGGTGGGGTCGTCAGAGATGGTTTCTCTTGTTGGCTTTTCTTACGTCTCACTGATTCTCATCTTCCACATCCTGCAGCGCTTCTTTATTCTGCTCCTCACCTGTAAGGAACAAAGCACAGCTACTGTCACATGCTCTATCTAATGGTCACAAAGACACCATTCCAAGCTAAGAGTCCCAAGCTTCACCTCAACTGTTTAGCAAACATAAGCAGGCAAAGGTCTTCTAACCCTCACAACTGAGGCACTTAAACCAAGAGCTACCGACCACAACCTGAAATAATCAAGTGTTACAGGATGATAAAATTTAAAAATTTAAAGGCCCAAAAATCAAATATCTCTGTTAAACAAGCTCTTCAAGAGTACATTCAAATAATAGTCTTAAAATGACCCTCGAGCCTTCCTGTGTTTCTTGGGTCAAATACTCTTTCTCAATAACCTCACCTCTTCAAGAACCAACAGTATTTTGCTTTTGCCCTTTGGGGTAGGCATTTGCCCACAAGCTCAACATCAGCTATCCTTCCAGGGAATGAAGTTCCACAGGAGTTCTATGGTGTTTGAGGAAGATGTGCTACTGTATAAGAATATTTCTTTTTATGGTGGCCATATAGGCCAAACAGCAGACTCTTTTCTTCAGAGTGAAACACATGGTCACTGAGGTTATTTCAGAAGGGAATTTGGGCCAACTTTCATTTCTCTTTACTCTCTGAACATGACAATTAACCTGCCCAGTTTCAACTGCACTGCTAACATGCAAGAAGAAGCCAAGCCTACTTACTGGAGGGTCATCTACCTACTTATAAGCATGAATCAAGTCAGCCATAGTTAAGGAAACATGCAAAGCTTTTGTTTTAAAAAAAAAAAAAAATCAAACAGGTAAAAATTGTATCCTTTTGTACGTTATAATTTTGGAGAATTATATTATTACTTTGAATTTTTAAAACTTCAATTAACCGGGGGGGGGGGGGGGGGGGGTAAATACAGCATGTACTTATTAGCATGCGTAAGGCTCTATGTTCAATCCCCAACAATACATGAAAATAACACACATAAACACTCAGTTAAGTGCTACTGAACCAATTTTTAAAATGCTACTAAACCATTTAACAAACAAGAGACCAGCTTAGACGACAAGCTTCCCATTACAATGCTTACAAGGATAGCATTTATACTGAGTCTGAAGCATTACCACAATAATAAAAGCATCGAGTAAAGTACTCTCAAGTTTCTTGTGATGAGAAAGTTTGACACTGATAAGTTACATAGGGCCAAGCCTTTCCCACATCACAAGGGTTCAAGGCCAATATGAACTACATATTAAGATGCTATCTAAAAATGAAAGTTGCTTAGAGCACATGGGGGGTTTAACTTGTAAGATGGAAAAGACATGCAAAGACGTAACCATCTCCTAGAAAAGAACACAGGGAGGTCAATCCTCCAGAGCAATGCATCCACTCAGGAGCTTGCATCTTCAGACTCACTGGTAAAAGGAACACACTGGCAAGTGTGCTAACAGACCAAAGGAGCACACACAAGCAACTGGCAAACATGGCAAGAGTCTCAGGCACTCAGACACAAGACATCAAAGTCACATATCATATAAGCCACATCCAACTAGCCAAGGCAGGTAGCGGGCCATGGCTGTCTCTAGACTTAGCACCTGAGGAGGTAACCAACCAGGCGAGTCTGTGGGGACAGGTGTCACAGGCAAGCATTATTAGTGAGAACCAAACAGCGGAGCTCCCTGCAACACAACAGTGACTTACAACGTAATTTTAAGGGAAGGAAGAGTTGGGTTTTCCTTTAGGAATCTACAGTCAAGGAGAGAGGGAGGGAGATCAGGTGAGAGCACATTACAGGAAAATAAACCACAATAGGACAAAGGGAACATCAGGAGTAAGCTCTGGTCTTTCTACTTGAATAAACTTTAAGAAATAAATAACCTGTCCAATTTTTTCCTTTACCCCCAGGAAACTTTTTGGAGGTACACTGATACATTTATTTTGCCCACTTCAGAAGTAGAAGGCAGAGCATACACATTTCCTCTATGAAACCAGCCCTTTCAAGACTTAAGAGAATCAGACTGGACTGAATACCATGGGAAACAGCAGCTGGGTGGTGATGGTGATTCCTTTTATCCCAGCAGAGACAAAAACAGACAAATCTCTGAGTTCAAAGTTAGCTTAGTCTAAAGAGTAAGTTCCAGGATAGTCAGGGCTACACCGAGAAACCTTGTCTTGAAAACCCAAAGAGGGGTTTTCAAAAAAACATAACCATGGGAAACAGAATCAGAGACTCTCTGTCCTCCACAGACACACACAATGAATTACAACATTTTTTAAAGAATCATCATCTTCCTGAGCTAGTAAGGTGACTCATCTGTTAAGGGCACTGGCTATTCTTGCAGATAACATGGGCTCAGATCTCAGCACCTATGGGATGGTTCACAGCCATCTGTAACAAATTCCAAACGATCTGACACCCTCTTCTGGCCTCTGCAGGAACTAAGAAGACATGTAGTATTTGCATGCATGCACACAAAAATGAAACAAAAAAAACTATGTTCCAATGAAGACAAGTCATTAGCATGATCCACAGGAAAAATATACAAATAGGCAAGCAAAACATATTAAGAATTCCCAATTCAAACATTTAATAACACTATTTTTCACGTAAAAGTCTCTTAACTTAAGCTAAATGCTGGAAAGTTGCCAATACCATGACAGCAATATTGTCAGGTTGGGGGGGGGGGGGGGCCAAGGGGGGGGGCACCTAAGGAAAAACAGCACCCTAGGCTATCTGTCTTTTGTATGCACCACAAACTGCCTCTGCCGATACCGCCCCCTGCAGCAGAATTTTTAAAACTTTTATAACTTAGAACACAAAGTGGAAAGAACATGAGCTAGGTGTGGCTGACACACACCTTTAATCACAGCAGTCAGGAGGCAAAGGCAGGTGGATCTGAGTTTAAGGCCAGTCTGGTCTACACAAAGAAACTAGGAGTCCTGATCACCAAAAAAAGGTGGAAAGAAACACAAAGTTGTCTTTAGACTCAAGCATGGGTGTGTACACACGTGTACACACACACACACACACACACACGAAATGTAATTAAGATTAAATGTGTATAAATTATACTTTATTCTTTTAATGGAGGGGCTTAAGATAATAGTTTCAGACATAGGTACACTTCTACCCACATCCATGCATAACTAGTTTTTTAAAAAAAAAAAAAAAAAAAAAGGCCCTGTTGTTGTTTTTCAGACAGGATTTCTCTGTGTAGCCCTGGCTATCCTCAGATGCTCTATAGACCAAGCCTCAAACTCTGCCTCTTGAAAGTTGGGATTAAAGGTGTATGTTACCAAGCCCAGCCTAAAATGGCATTATAATCCAGTAATACTTTTAAAATTTCATGTCCCCAGAGATTTGAAAGGCACAGTGACCAATACTGCTCACCACGCTCTCGTGTCTTCCCTTTATTCCTTCTAAGACAGAGCTACTAGGCCCCTTGTAAGCTATGGAGCACTGTGTAAAATGCAGCCAAGAACAGTCATGCTGCAAACTTACTGTTAAAATACAACAAAATGTAAAGCTAGCAAGAACTTTAGGTCACAGTTATCAGTTCTTCTTACAGCTGACAGGCTGTGTAAGTGCTGTGTGGAAAAGTATGCCATGGCTCTCTCTTGAGGCTGGCAAAGTAAGAAGTTCAGATCACATATCTCATTACAACATCTGTCATATAATATATAAATACTTGGTGACCTAGTGAGCTTTTAGAAGCTGACCAAACAAGTTCTCACGTATCAAAAATAAAGTAAAAAAAATAAACTCAATTTTACCAGAAAGGGCAAATGGATACCATTCATAACCCATGCACATTTCCAAAGACAATATAAAGCCTGTCAATCTAACCAGAAACTGTAGGTAGAAGTAAGCATAGGCTTCTGTCTGAGTAACACGCTTAACATGATCGCAGTTAATACAAACTCCAGGGTCTGGGCCGTTGTGGTGCATATCATTAATCAATCCCAGCACTCCCCAGGAGGATTTCTGTGAATCTGAGTCCTCCCTTGTTTACAGAGCAAATTCCAGGATACCCAAGACTACAGAGAAATCCTGTCTCAAAGAACAAATAATGAAACACACAAACTTGGGCTAGAGAAATAGCTCAGTGGTTAAGAGCACTGGTTGTTTTTCCAGGGGTCTTGAGTTCAATTTCCAGCCAACCACATGGTGGCTAACAACCATCTGTAATGGGATCTGATGCCCTCTTCTGGTGTGTCTGAAGACAGCAACAGTGTACTCACATACATAAAATAAATAAATAAATCTAAAAGAAAAAAACCTACAAACTTTGGAGCTGGAGATGGTTCAGCAGTTAAGGAGTGCTTACTGTCCTTGCAGAAGACATTGAGTTATATTCCATATTCCTTTATCCATATGGTGGTGACTCCACTTCCAGGGGATCTGATATCCTCTTCTGATTCTGCTGAACACTAGGCATGCACGAGATGTTCATTCGTGCATGCATGCTAGCAAAATACTCCTCATTGTGAACGAATGAGTGGGTGGGTGGGTGGGTGGATGGATGGATGGATGGATGGATGGATGGATAGATGGATGGATGGCTAAGAACACTAGGTGTTCTTCCAGAGGACCTGGGTTCAATTCCTAGCACATACATGGTAGCACACATCTTGATCTCCAATTCTAGGGAATCTCACCTCTTCTTTTCTCTGAAGGTACCAGGTACATGCACAAACATATATGCAGGCAAGACATCCATACATATATACATACATAAAATAACAACTGTTTAAAAATAAATCTTATTTTAAAGTTTGTTTCCAATCCCCCCCATACTAACTTATAAAACTACCTCATAAAAGATCAACCCCAGAGAAAACTCATCTTTAGAGAAGTACAGCTAGCTAAATGCTAGAACATGTGCTTAGCATGCACAAGGGTGTGACATCTACCCTACACACACACACACACACACACACACACACTGCACTACCTTAAAAGCAAATGTGACAAACTTCAACTTTTAATTTAAAATTTAATCTAAAGTTAAAATTTACCCATATATCTCCCAAACAGCAATTACTTTTGCAAAAAATAGTTAACTCTGTAAATGAAAATCCAAGACCAGACAATGCACATGGATCTAAGAACAGATCATTTTATTTCTCATAGAACCCCAGAGGAAAACAGTTGCTTTTTAGAGAAAAAGATTTCTACATAGGCACCAGAGTACAGCCAGAGATATGAAGTATGTACCTGGTATGCACAGGCCTAGGATTTGAAGGGAGACCACCCCCCCCCCAAAAAAAAAAAAAACACAGAAAAAAGATGCTTCATTAGTATCAACTAATGCCATAGAGTGTTTTATAAACCACCTCTGTCACTCCCTCCCAAGTAAATTTTGGGAATATAAAAGGAAATAATGGGGCCTGGAGAGATGACTCCACACTTAAGAATACTGACTGTTCTTCCAAGACCTCAAGTTCAATCCTAAACACCTACATGGAGGCATCTGTAACTTCAGTTCTAGGAGACCCATTGGTGCCTCTGGCCTCAGAGGACATTCATGCAGTACACAGACATACACAGCCAAAACACATAATATATATACATATATATAATGTGCGTGTATGTATATGTGTGTGTGTGTGTGTGTGTGTGTGTGTGTGTGTGTGTGTGTGTATTAAAATAAAAAGGAAATAATGGTTTTCTGTCATTTTGCCCCTAAAGCAGAATGAGTACTACCAAAATGTCATTAAAGGCAAAGCTTTTACATTTTTGAATATTAGCATAAGATTTCTTCATCATGTATGAAATTGTCAAACATGCCTTTTATTTTCACTATCAAGGCCAAAATGGGACTCAGACATCATTTCCTATAGAAGAAATAAACTTTAATTACTGCAGTCAGGCTATGAGTCTGAATTATAGACCAAGATTAAGAAACAGCATAAGAATTTACAAGAGGCAACCTAAGAGAAGACATCTGGGGTTACTCACCATCGCCCTGCATGTCTGAGGTCCACAGCGTCAGGTTGTCACGTAGCAGCTGCATGATGAGCGTAGAGTCCTTATAGCTCTCTTCACTCAGCGTGTCCAGTTCTGCAATTGCGTCATCAAAAGCTGCTTTTGCCAACCTGAAATGAATGCATTATTATTGACTAATTAACAATCAAGATAGCAACGATGGGCGCATCTCTCAGTTATCCCACCAGTCTCACTGATAGAAAGGTAACAGACAATTGCTAAAAGATAACTTTGAATAAAAATATCTATGAGTCTATATTTTTGTTCAGCTTGCATTTAATATATATATATAAAAAAAAAACTTTAAAAAATGTATTTCTACAATTTTGTATAGCTGCATGGTTGGCCCCTATCTCCATCACATAGATCCTAAGAACCAAATGCTGGCTATGAGGCACCCCTACCTACCTACTCAGCCATCTCAAGAAAGGCTACAGTTTTTTTTTAAAACACCTTCCTATATATAAACCAAGGCTGGCCTTGGAATTACAACCCTAGCCAAAAGTGCTAGCACATGACTAACTTCTGCACTTGGGAAGGGAGCAAGATCTATCCATGTCAGCTGGGGTGGCACAGTAAGAGCGTATCTCAAAGCAATTACATAAACTGCCTCAGCCTCTCACATGGGATGATTTTTACAGCCCTTTACAACCTCACCCAACTAATACACTAACTCTTTTTTTTAAAAAAAAATAATTTTTTATTATGTATGTGTGTCAATGTGTATAAAAGTGCAGGTGTCTGATGAGGGCTGAGGCATCAGATCCCCTGGAGCTGGAGTCATGAGCAGTTGGGAGCTGCTTAATGTGCTGGGAATAAAACTCAGGCCCTCTTAAAGCACATATTCTGAACAGTAAGCCATCTCTCTAGCCCCAAACCACTAATTATTAATATGATTTATACAAACTATTACAAATGGGCTAGACTGTACAGGTCTATATACTCCACCCAAAACTGCCATAAAAAATAATCTGTGATAAAGGTATTTTCCTAAGTTCTTTAAGATTTAATGAAAGAGAAGATCTTGGATGCACAATACTATAAATCAATACATTTTAATAGAAATTGGGCTATGTGAGCTAATTTACCAATGAACTATATATAGCCTTAATCCCATTTGCTACATCTTAAGAAGAAATGGAATCTACACTTAGCAAAGGCAAAGAGGCATCAAGCTAGATGCTATGTATGGAGAAACAATAGTGAAAGATTCAGTCAACACTAACAGATTAACAGCTACAGATTCCTCAGTAAAAATGTATGAAAACTGTGTCACTTAGATTAACAGGTTCAAGAACTACCTTAACATTGTCCTCTGACACAGACAGACACACAGGTTAACACTTTTTATTTTGCATTGTGGGTGGTTATGTGGGTTCTGGAGGTTACTCAGGCTGGCAAGTCTCATACCAAGCATTTCAGCCTGCTGAGCTAGCTACTTCCGTGACCCATACATTTAAAAAAGAAAAAAAAGAGAAATTAAGAGGTGCAAAGTGAGAAAAGTAGCCAATGTCTACTTTTCCACTTCTACCTACCACCTCAACCAGGCATGTACCTAAATACACACACACACACAAACAAATTAAGACACAGAGATGTTGGATTCAATTTTCTGCAATAAAATGGGGGAACCAGTTCATATACCAATGCACTTTACAAAAGGTGAAAGGAAATGGGCAACTTCACACTGTAACCAAAGCAAGGGCACTCATCCTTCTGCCTCAGTCTCCTGAGGACTGGAGTTACAGGCATAAGCCACCAACCCTGGACAGGATAGAAGAGCTATAAATACTGTTACAAAGAAATTAAAACAGTTTTACTTATGTAAAATGCCAAGAACAAGCAAATTGAGAGATGGTGAAACAGGAGAGACTGGGTAAGAGTCACAGCTTAACCTTAGACTAGGAGGAGTGATGAAAATGTTTTGAAATAGTTAATGCTGATGGTTCTAAAACATGACTTAGAAACCAGAAACAAGCTGAAATAAAAATGGGAGAAAAGGAGGTTAGAGAGATGGCTCAGTGGTTAAATACATTACCTGTTCTTCCAGAGGATGGTTTATGTTCAGTTCTCAGCACCCATAAGGGCTCACAACTAGTGATACCATGATTTGATTCCTAGGGGGCCCATCATAGTAGAAAGAGAATCAATTCCCTCCTCTGTGTACTCTGACCTTCATCTGCCGTGCCATGGGCACACATACACACATGCACACACACAAAAATGTGCAAAAACTTAAGAGTGACATAGTTTCACATACACCAGTAAGACTGAAAACAAAATTGTTCATATTAAACAGAAAATATCTTTTTTAGAAAGTTGTTCACTAAGAGTATTAAAAGCATTCCCAGAAGTTGAAGTGGGAAACATCCAGGGTCCATTCAAGGCTAGGCTGGGCTAGCTATCTAGTACCAAAACCCTGCCCCAAAGAAAGCAAGCAACCCCAAAAGACTGGATAAATACTAATAAAATTTAAGTCAAAAGAATCCTGTGACAACCTACAAGAAAACAGAACCTTTGCACTCCACACTGGGAGCTTTCGTCCACTACTTACCTGCAGGCACGGTCGGGGGAATTAAGAATTTCATAGTAGAATACAGAAAAGTTGAGAGCAAGACCTAAACGAATGGGGTGCGTTGGAGGAAGTTCTGTCATGGCAATGTCACTAGCAGCTTTGTAAGCCACGAGGCTATTCTCTGCTGCCTCCTTCCTGTCGTTTCCTGTGGCAAACTCAGCCAGATACCTGTGGTAGTCCCCTTTCCTACAATACAATATTTACAAAAAACACAATTAGAGAAATAGTCCTTATAGCATGGAAATTTTGTCTACCATGCAATACGTGACCAAAAAAAAACCAGTTAACACTTAAGATATAGATTTTTTTAGAAACTTTACAAATGACATATGTTTTTTAGAAACTTTACAAAATTCAGTTCCCATCAGGTTGGTAATCCTTCTATTTTACCTCAGAAAATAACTGAAGAAAAAAAAAATTCACCTGACTAGTACACAACTGTCTCTGAAGAAGGGCACACACTCACGTGTACTGTCATCACTTACTTCAGTGCCAGGAGCCCAGGAGCCCTGAGCACACTGAGCACCCACTATTCCTGAGTATTCTCAGCCTTATTCTCTACAGAAAGTTAAGATTATACTGTGAAATGAGAAACTTTAGCTAAAAAGGAAGCCACAAAATCAAAAGCCCAGGCAAGGTGTGGTAACATAATCTTAGCACTTTGGAAGTTGATATGATCACTCCAAATCCAGGCAATCAGGACTACACAGACCTCTTCTCAAAAATAAACTTAATCCCACTCAGGAAACAGGCAGGCAGATTTCTTAGTTCTAGGATAGCATGGTCTGCCATTAGTGAGTTCCAAGCCAGCCAAGGATGGGCAATGGGAGGGGGAAGGGAGGGTGAGCTCCACAATGAAAAGCTGGGTATTTTGTATAGGTACTTTGCCAACAGTCGATCTCAAATACAACAATTAACTCTTCATTAGCATTTTCAACTAATTAAAACTTTAAGTTCTTATAACTAACCCTCCAAATACTCAGCTATTTTTAAATAAAAGTTGGAAAGGTTTTTACAATTTAAAAATATATTTAACTATATTTAAAAAGTTATGGTTCTAAGGCCAACTTTAAATCTTACATTTTCCCTTCTAGTAGAGAACCTACATTTTATAATAGAAAACCTTGGACTCGCCAGTGTTAGCTGCTGGAATGAGGTGTTTGTCCAGTACATCCAGAATGTCACAACAGATTAACTTGAGCTCAGTTTCAACCTAGAGAAGGAAAACAACAAATTAACTTAGGCAATTCAAAGGTCTTATTATATTCTACCTGAGTCTAATCAGAAGAACCTAGTCTTAAATAAAGCATGCATGGCTCCAAATTCTTAGACCTAAACCTTAAGTTGACAGAAAACTGTTAAGAGAATGAAAAGCTTCTTCTTCCTTAGAGTATGCACAAACCACCACAGTTCACCTAAAGAATCACCAGTAAGTAATATACAAACTTGGACTCTTAAGTGCTAGGCGTTTACATGAATTCCCATTATAAGGTACCAACTGTGATGGATGGCTACTCTTGGTTGTCTGCTTGACTATTCTTGGAAGTTAATAAATCTCAAGCAGCCAACTTGAGGTGTAAAGTTAGAAGACTCACCTCAACGTGGGCCACATCTTCTAGTGACAGCTCATTTAAAAAACAAGGATGAAGGAGGATGGTGCTTTCTCTGCCCCCACTCTCACTGGCAAGTTCATCTATTCTGAACCATTCCTTCCTGGTGTTAGAACCTACACTCTGACAACCTGGTGTAAACTGAAAACTGGCAGGCCTCTACAGCTCCCAGAGACTCAAGCACTAGACTGGGACTGCTGAAACATCTAGTCTCAAAACAACTACTAGATCCTTGGCCATTCTGTCAGGAGACAACTATCATTGGACTACTTGGGCCACAGCTTTTAAGCTGCTCAAATAAATTCTCTCTCTCTCTCTCTCTCTCTCTCTCTCTCTCTCT
>JANHMN010000002.1:44444258-44460527 GCA_030674055.1 Rhabdomys pumilio
CGTGTGTGTGTGTGTGTGTGTGTGTGTGTGTGTGTGTGTGTGTGTGTTCGTTAACATAGAACATTTGTCCAAAGGCTATCAACCTACAAAAACTTTAAAAAACCAGGAGAGTGAATGGATCAATTCCCAGCACCACAACAAATATGTAAGGAGAAGGTGACAGGATTTGAAGCAAAGCAGTTTTAAGACAAAATAATCACAACTCAAATCCACTTTGTCTTCAGTACCAATATGTTCCAATAATCACTCTGCTGTAGAGATCAAGAACCAGTTACAACACCAAAGAATCTATAGGTCAAATTAAACATTGGCATGTGCCTCTGTTGGTTTGAATTGTCTAAAGCACATGGCATCCCTGAACACATGTTAGGGTTTGACTTAAGGTTATCTGAGTATATAATGAATCTGTGACACAGCCATGGGAATATCCTATACTGTTATCTCTCAAGAAGTGAATTTGAAATGCCAACAGATCTGAGAAGGAACACAGGGAACACCTATGACCTTCCCCAATTTCTACAGAAGAATCAGGGTAAATCACATTCCCATACCTCAGACTTTTTCTGAAGACATTATTGTGCCTTATATAACCTTTCTATAACATGCTGGCCTGTACAGCTGAGCCATAAGCTCCTACCTGATATAATAATGAAATTAAATAAGTAAATAAATAAATAAATAAATAAATTTTTAAAAACAAATGAGCCTTGTACGAATTGCACTGGAGTGCCAGGCTGCCCCTCTAGAGGCTCCTGGTTCCCGGCTTACACTTCTTCCAGCGTTAGTCAGGAGAGGTGGTTTGGCTAACTTCTCACAAACATCTTCATGGTGCTGCTCTCCACTTTCAATGAATTCACAAACACTTTAGAAGAATTTTTCTTCTATAATCTTGTCCTTAACTCAGCAAGATTACCTGCACCTCTCTTGTGAATTCTCAACAAAGACCAAGTAAGTCACTGTTACAATCTCTTAGATCCTTACTAGCTACAATTACTCCAAAGCTCTCCTGAAACCTCATACTTGGCTTGGAAATCACTGTACCTCCATGCCCTTCTCCCTCATTCACAAAGTAACTACAGTTCATCTCTCCTGACACATCAGTATGATGTAAAGAAACAACTAATCTAATCTTCCTCACCTGCCATGTTTCAACAGCCCTAACTTTCTTTTCTTTTCCTTTTTCTTTTTTTTTTTTTTTTTTTTGGTTTTTCGAGACAGGGTTTCTGTGTAGCCCTGGCTGTCCTAGAACTCACTCTGTAGACCAGGCTGGCCTCGAACTCAGAAATCCGCCTGCCTCTGCCTCCCAAGTGCTGGGATTAAAGGCATGCGCCACCACAGCCCGGCCAGCCCTAACTTTCTACCCTATTCTAGGTAATCCATCCTTGGCCGCCTCCTCCTGAGTTTTTTTCAGGATCTTTTCCTACTGAGAGGCTTATCAAGGCTTCAGACTACTGACTTCCTCTCCCAATTGACCAGTCACTTCCCCATCTCCTATCCACATCCCACAGTCTTAACCATAACTTATCTTAATTTTCTCATGCCTGAGGAACACCAAATTGTCAATCTTTATTTTTTTGTTCTAAAGTATCTGAGGGTAATGACATTTCCAACTTATCTCCATAAGACCTCTGGCATGACTCTTAAGCTGTATCTCCATTTTCATCATCTATAAATTGGGATAATATAATAAATAGCTACCTTCCCAGGGCTATTTAATTAACTTCGAATGCTGCTTAAGTTAAGGCCGCCTTAATCATGCTGGGCAAAAGTTCTACCCTGCACTAGTAGGACCCCACATTTGAATATACATACATTTACAACTCATCTGAAATAACTTCAAAAATTCTTTTGAGAATGTTGAAAATCCCAATAATCGTTATTATTAAAAACAAAAAGCAGAATGAGTCTCTACAAAGACAGTAATTCAGTTTCATCAGTATTTATACCCAGTTATTTAGTACACAGAGGCACACAGATATTTATTAAACTGGGAAGATGACTCAGTGGGTAGGGTGTGTTTATGGCTAAAGCTGACAGCCTCAGTTCAAGCTCTGGGACCCACAGAGTATAAAAGGACCAACTCCCACAGTTGTCCTCATCTCCACACGAGCACCATGGCAACCATCCCCATGGACATGCACAAATAAATGTAACAACTGAAGCTGTCCTATGTGTTCACTGGAAGTAATCAATGAAGTGCTTTACAACAGCCAAAGAAAAGGCAACAGTTCCATTTGTTGTTTATGTGTATTTTGTTCAAAACTTAATACCTATGCTGAACACAGCACAGTAACATAGTCTATACCCTAACCAAGCCTAGTCCTGAGGACTGAAGTTCCCTGTGGGATATTTCCCTATGTGCAAGTTCTAAAATAAACAGTTCTTTGCTTTTATCCCAAAACTTTCTAGACTGTAATTTCAAGATTTTTAAAAAGCTAAAAATACAAAATACATTTACATATATACTTATGTAGTTTACATTATTAAGTGGTGACGTAAAATTACTTAAAGCTATAGACCTGAGATTTTGCCAGATACTAAAAAGAAACAAGTCTCCTTTCTCTACCAGGTATTAAATATAAACATAAAAGTCAACAATTTAGGACACTCAGGTAAAAACCACCCTGTTACTTCTGTCACAAATGTTACTACTTTTGGACACTCCTTTGGCTTGAATAAATTAATGTCTATGCTTCCTAGCTCAAGATAACAAGTTTTACTATCAGACATGTGCCCCACCAATGCCATCCAAAATGCCCAAGCAGAGATTCAAGATCAATCCAGGACAGAAACCTCTATAACTGAGCAAAATAAACCTATTCTCTTTATAAATTAATCAGTTTTAAGCAGAGATGCTATGTGTGGCAGTACAATGCCTTTAATCCCAGCACTAGAGGCTGAAAGCCAACAGGCCAACATCTTGAGTTCCAGGCCTGCCAGGGCTACAAAAAGAGACCCTGTTAGCTCTTCTTCCAGAGGACTTAGGTTCAACTGTCAGCACCCACATGGCGGCCTACAACCAAACACCCCTAACTCCAGTACTAGAGATCTGATGCTTTTTCTGGCCTTCAAGGATACCAGGCACACACCTGATAGATACAGAGATAGTTAAGACAAAGTGCCCATACATATTCAAAAAATAATAAAAACACAGTGTCATATCAAAACGGTTAATAATCTCACCATTTGCCGGTACTCCCGAATCATCTTTAATTTGTCCTCTCCTCCTTTGTTTTCTTCCTTCTGTTCAATGCTGCTGATTATTCTCCAGGATGCTCTTCTAGCTCCAATCACATTTTTATATGCAACAGATAAAAGGTTTCGTTCTTCAACTGTCAGCTCCACGTCCATCCCTGCTACCTTCTTCATTGATTCCACCATTTCTATGCAAGAAATGGTAAAAGAAGACTATAGATTTAACAAGTTTTGTTGACCCATCCCTTTCATAGTTATCTCTTTGCCCCCTGCAAAGCTAATAGAAAACAAGAGATAATTAGGGAGGCTGGAAATTTAGAGGTGGGAGGCTAACGCAGGAGGATTGCCTTAAGTTCAAAATCCACTATGAGCTACAGAAGTATGGAACCAGCCAAAGCTACATAGAAAGATCCTGTCTGACCCAGCTAGAACACAAAAGCGCTAGGCTTAATCTGGAGCACATATCCTTTCCAATTAAAAATGACATTATAATCATCAAATGAGTCAAGTCAAGCTCAGAGAGGGCAGAGTTCACAGGCATGCCTGCAATCTCAGAAGGCTAAGCCATCAGTGAGTTAGATGTCAGGAAACTTAGTCTAAAATAAAATAAGCTATGCAACAGTGGCTCTTGCCTATAATCCTAGCACCAAGCATTGAAACAGAGGATTTCTGTAAGTTTGAGGACAGCCTGTATTGGGGGGGGATGGGGTGAGACAACCCACTCTGAATTCCTCTGCTGGTATAAATTTTGGTAACTATTATTTGTTACCACTAGATGGCAAGCAAAGAAAAGGGGCCCAATAATATGAGATAATCCAAGTATTGCATAAATAAATAAATAAATAAATAAATAAATAAATACTAGCAGTTTATGAACAACGGAAAAGTTAAAACATGATAAATACCGAGTACCTACAATAAAGGGGAAAGGGTGGTTTTACAAAGGTCAATTATCAACTAGATCTTTAGATTTGATTCAGAATCCCTGGTGTTAAGAGACAAGAATCTACACTTTTAACAAGCATCAGAGGCATGCAGTAATACCCTGAGAGTAAGTATGCACTAGCCAACAGTTATCACACAGTGAATTAAGCTATATTAAACCAATTAAAATAGTTCACGCTGCAATTTTAACCCCTGCATTAGGAATGTTAGTTAGAAGCTGTCTCATAAAAATTAAAGTGTATTTTCCAAATTAGCAACCTGAGTTTTGTGTTTCAAAATCTAACTCTTGCTGAAATGATTGAACTCAGGCCAGTTACATGTTAGATAAGCACTCAATCATTAAGCTATATCCTCAGCTCCACTGTGGTTTTGGTCTGCATTCCCATAAGGGCTAACTATGTCAAACTTCTGCTCCATCTTCTTTCTAGCTGCTTCTTAGTTGTTTTGACTGCCTCTTTAGAAGGATGAACTGTATTCAGATACTTGGCAGGGTCACCTAATTTTTAATAAATTCCTAAATGACCGGTATTGAGTCATTTATTTTTAAAATCCCAACAAATTTAGATTTTTAAAATTTAGAAATTTAAAATGTTCTATTCCTTTATGAAACAGACTTGAAGACAGCAAGCATCTGCATGAATCCAGGGCCTGATCTCCTTCTGAATGTCTTCAAGTACTTTATGAAGCCCTCCATGTAAGTCATCCTTATTCTCTTAATATCATCAATGGAAGCAAAACCCTAGCCAGTGTTCTTCAAAGCTATGCACAAAAGCTGCCTGGTCCAACTCTGGACCAGCCTGGCCATTCAAGGACTCACTAACCTATTTACATAAAATTCTTCACTCAACATCTAACATCTCATGAAATCTCTGCAGCAGATGTGATCAAAATTTCTGAGCCTGAGAACTGCAGCTGGATTGCTACTTGGGGTAACAGGCTTGTGAGACTCTTCTCCCTCTACCATATGGGTTCTGGGGAATTAAAAAAAAAAAAACAATAAAAAAAAAAAAAAAAAAAAAAAACAACTTTGTCAGGCTTCATGACAAGAACCTTTACCATTTACCAGATGGGCCGTTTTGTACAGCCTGAACACATTTTCTGAAACTATTTTTATGAGGTTGGGGAGTAAAGTACATTTCTTGTTATATAGCCCAGGCTGGCACCAAATTTCCACAAATCCTCCTACACCTGGCTGCTGAGATTAAAGGATATCCCACTCTCCCCACCTGACTCTGAGAGCTAACTTTCTTTCTTTTTTGGGGAGGAGCAGGGAGGTAGGTGTTTTGGCTGCATATGTCTGTGTGTTACAGCATACTTAGTGCTGGAGGCTATACTTAGTGCTAGATGCCTTGCCGTCTAGCCTCCAGATCCCCTGAAATTAGCCTTACTAATGACTGTGAGCTGCCATGTGGCTCCTCTGGAAGAGCAGCCAGTGCTCTTAACCACTGAACCATCTGTCCAGTCCCCTCTATGAGACTTTTGATAGCTAGAGGACAATGCGTGGCTTGTTGAAAATAATTATCGCATAAAAATTCTGAAACATATTATGTAGAAACCATAGATATGTTCAATCAAATACACTACATCTGTTGTGTTCTGGGTTCTTCTCATTCACTGGTAATAGTCTAGACTATTCCAGGTCAGCCAAGGTTACTTTTATTGTTTTATTTTTGAGTTTTTGTTGTTGCTTTTGAGACAGGGTTTCTCTGTATAGCCCTGGCTGTCCTTGAATTCAGAGGACTCTCTCTGCCTCCCCAAAGTGTCCATCAACACCACCCAGCTGAGAACATTTCTATTAATTCATGAAGTGAATCTTGGACATGGTAGCACACGACTTTACTAACACCAGCATTTAAAGAGGCAGAGACATGAGAAATCAGCAGTTCAAGCTCATCCTCCTCTGAAGATAGTCTGGGCAAATGAGAGCCTACCTTTAAAAAAACAAAACAAACAAAACAAACCTCCTAAAATAACAGAAAATTATAAAAGATGTTAAGGAACTAGAGTTGAAATTGGTATAGCATACACCTTAAGACCTTGGGGTGAAAGGCAAGAGAGATGGCTAAGCAGGCAAGAGTGAATACTGCTGTCCTTGCAGAGAATAGAACCATTTCCAGCACGTATGCCAGACAAATTATAACCATCTACAACCTCTAACTCCAGCTCTGAGGAGATCCATGCACTCAGGAACACATATCTATATACATAATATACTTTAATAAAATTTATTTTTCCAAAGACCTTGATCTGAGACCTCAAGCTTAAGAAAGAAATTTGAGGGCCAAAGAAATGGCTCGACATTACAAACACTTACTACTCTTGCAGAGGACCCAAGTTCAATTCCTAGCACCCACATTAACGATTACAACTGCTCTTGAGTCCCAGGAGATCTGGCAAGCTCTTCTGGCTTCCAAGGGCACCAGGCACTCAAACACTGATATAAAACACACACACACACTTTTGAGACAGGGTCTGGGTATACCCAGCCCTGGCTGTCCTGCAACTCACAGAAATATGCCCTTCTGCTTCTGATGGGATTAAAGGAATGTAACCACTATGACCAGATAAAAATTTTTGTAGAAAGATCAAATACTCCATATCTCAAGGCCTCTGGTATATTCCTTAACAGCCAGCCCAGTAAACTTAATTCTATCAACTAGACCTAACTGAATTAACCTTACAAAGGAAATGTGAAATACCTAAATGATACAAGGGTCTATTATGAAACTGACAAGTTACCCCAGGGTCTAATTCAATAATTCCTAATAAAATTGAAGGTCATGCTGGCTTGTCATCAATATTCCTAAGGCCAGAGTACTCAGGATGACAAGAAACTGAAGCCAAGGATAATCTGGCTAAAGTCAGAACAATAAAACCAAAACACAAACCCTAAGTGCAAGCCATCCAAGGTTACAAGAGACAGAGTGTATAATAGAGACAGAGATGCTGAGAGAGAGTAAAAATCACCACTAGACAGCAGTTCTTTGCTAGAAATTATCAAGAAGATGGAAACAAAATAGTGCACCATTTACTCTAGATGTTTTAGCAGGTTAGTATGCTCGCTGCCAAGCCTAGCAACCTGAGTTCAATCCATGAAGCCACATAGTAGAAAGAGAACAGACTGCCAAGTTATCTTCTGACCTCTGTACACTGTACACCAGTGAATATGCACACATGTATACATGTATACTAATGTACATTCTTTAAAAATTTTTTAAGAGCCAATTAAACCACATTTTAAAGGGCTATCAAATTAGGTATCATGATAAAAGCAAAGACAAACTAGGTACTAGGCATAGTGGTATGTATGGTCTTTAATCCCAACTCTCAGGCAGTTCAAGGATAGCCTGGTCTAGACAGTAAATTCCAGGTCATCCAGGGCTGGCTATGCAGAGAAGCCCTGTCTCAAAAACAAAAACAAAGCACACCAATACAAAACAAAATTCCAAAGCAAAGACAGAACGTTAATATGACTTTAAATAGAATTATAGGATTAATATCTACTTGAAACAGGAATTTAGATGCTTTTCAAAAAAAAGCTCAGGTACACACTTGAACCTATTAGATAGTAACTACAATTGGGATGAGGGCTGGCAATATAGTTCATTGGGTAAAAAGCACTTGCCACAAATGCCTGGCAGCCTGATCCCTAGAAGCCATGGTAATGGTGGTAGAAGCAGAGAACTGACTCCACTGCGCTGTCTTCTGACATCTTCATGCACACACACACATGCACACACACAACCACACCCTATTCATGTTTATAAACACATACAAAGAAACTAAAGCCAGAAAGAAAGCCTGACTTTGCCCATCATGTATATCTCCTTCACTTTGAAGGCAAGGATTAAATAACTCCTTAATCTGCAATCACCTTGAAAACCAGAAAGAATAAAACCTCAGAACACCCCCTTAAACCTCCAAACAAAATGAGAGCACCCTGGAACACAGGCAATAATCACTTTGTATAAACCAGTCTGAGCCCCTTAATGATGAGAGAGATAAGGTTGCTCCAGACCACCTTGCAAACCACAACAAAGACAAAGCTCAACCAGACCACACCTAGCCAGGTTGTGCTTGTACCTTACCCTAATTCTTCCTCTTTATTAACTGCTGTCAGTACTCCAGGTGGTAGTCTTGAGGTCACTGGACACTACATGTCCCTTTTCCTAATATATATTTGAAAAAAATCTCATTTTGCCTGGCATTCTGGGGATGGATGACCAAGCCTAACCTCTGCAGCTCAGAGCTTGATCTCTGCCACACACACTCCAGTTCAACTGCATTGACCATATGAATGAGAAGGCATGTAAATGTTAGTGCAAAATAAGGCATTCACACAATGTGAACCTTTAAGGAGTAATTAGAAGAAAATGTTTACTGAGAGTTCCACATGAGCAGCAGCCTTCAAATGGATTCTACAGGAAGTTACTGTAAGTGCCCAGGTGTTGGGGTGCTTTCAAATAATTCCATGAATTTTACACAAACTGCAAGAAACCAATGATAAGGCAGGCAAAACTAGAACTATTACTAAATATAGTAAACTCATCAATAATTTAATAACAGTATTAAGCTTTATGGAGTTTTATGCCGTTGTTTGCAGTAAGGTCTTATGCTCCCCTAGGCAGGCTCCCAACGTCTCATCCTTCCTTTCTTCTCCTCCCCAATGCTGTGTGTATGCACCACCACAGCCAGTCTTCTGAGAAGAGGCCATGCTGCTGTTGATATCTAGGAAAAGAGATAAGGCAACCCTTCTTTCACCTGAAAGATCCTCCTAAATCACACTGACAAATACTCTACTGAGGCAACAGGTATACACCATAAAACATAGAAAAGAAACCCAAGGTGTGAAGAGGCGGCTCAGAAATTAAAAGCACTGTTCTAGAGGACTAGAGATCAATTCCCAGTACTTATGTGGCAGCTCACAGCAGGCACAGATGTGGTGCATAGATACACATGCAGGCAAAACACCCATACACATAAAATAGTAATAAATTTTAACAAAAAATGCAACCTGAGCACTGGAGAGATGGTTCAGCAGTTAAGAGCACCGTCTGCTCTTCTAGGCCCTGAGTTCAATCCCCAACAATGGTGGCTCTGTAATGGGATGTGATGCCCTCTTCTGATGTGTCTGAAGACAGCTACAGTATACTCATATACATAAAATGAATGAATAAATCTTAAAGGGTAAAAAAAAAAAAGATGCAGCCTGAGCCATTCCACCACTTCAATGCTGGCAAAAAGAAGATCAGAAGTTCAAGGCCATCATCTACTACACCTCAAGGGAGGCCAATCCAGGAAACAAGAAACCTGCTCCAAAAACAATCTGGACCTTTTACCTTTTTTTTTTTGATAGCGTTTCACACTGCTATTACCCAGGTTGACTTAAAACTCTCTGCAAACTCGGGCTGCCTCAAATTTACAGCAATCCTCCTGCCTTGGCCTCTCCTGTGCTAAGGTTTCAAAGATGAATCACCATGCCTGGTTAAATTTGAGCACTTTAAAAACTGTGTAAATGTATGTGGTGTAAGTGAACATTCACATGAGGCCAAGGAAGATGGCAGATGCCCTGCTCTACCTTTGCTTTGTTCTCTTTAGTTGGGTCTAAGTTAAGAAGAATTAATTAGACTCTTTAAGTGTACACACCTCAGCAATCCTCTAGAGCAGCTCTCACATGTGGATCCGGAGACTCCTTTTGGGGTGGGAGGGTATGTCAAATAACCCTTTCCCAGGGGCTGCCTAAGACCATTGGAAATGGATATTTATACTATAATTCATAACTAGCAAAATTATAAAGTAGCAAGGAAAATAACTTTATGGGTGGGAGTCATCACAACATGAGAGACTGTATTAAAGGGTAGCAGCATTAGGAAGGTTAAGAGCCACTGCTCCAGTCCCAAAATGCTTGGCCACATCCAAAGTGCCATGTAGTGATGAGGATTTGAACACAGGTCCTCACTGCTTATGATGCAGCACTCTTACCTATGGACTCATCTCCCCAACCAAATTTTAACAATTTTGAATTATATATAGAATTGAGCTGGGTGTAATGGCATACACCATAAATTCCAGCACTTGGAAGCCAGAGGCAGGAGGATCTTTTGTGAGTTCAAGGCTAGCCTGGTCTACATATTGGGTTACAGGACAGCCAGGGCTACAGAAAGACCTGTTTCAGAGATATTCAGATGATATACCTTTAGAACATTTGATTATTGATAGGGCTGCACTCCAAAGTGTTAGAGCATTAAACTGACTTTTATGAATGCTTTTTAAACATTATATCTCTGGCAAACTTAACAATTTTCAGTTTTTACTGTTTTTCCCCCTTGAGACATGGTTTGTCTATGTAGCCCCCTGGCTTTCCTCAAACTCAGAGTTTGACTCTTTCTCCCAAGGGCTACAATTAAAAGGCATGTGCCCACTGCCTGGTGAAAAATTTTCAGTTTTATCATTAACAATTTTGCTGTATAAACGGGCTCAAGATCTGTCCTGTCATCACTCTTAAAAAGAACTTATAAACGTGTGGTGGGGGGTGGTGGTGGTGGTGGTGGTATACATGCCTTTGATCCCAGCACTCAGCAGACAGAAAGTAGGCGATCTCCAACCATCCTAGACTAGTCTATTTATTAGACTAGTCTACACAGTGAATTCTGGACAGCTAGAGCTTCAAGAGATACATGGTGAAACCTTTCTCAGAAAACAAAAACAAACAAACAAAAAAGGCTGCACTCATGAGTATCCTTTCAAATCTCTTATGAGCATTACAGAAGCCTGGCACAGTAATATATCCCCGAAATCCCAGAACCAGAAAGGCTGCCAGTGTGAGGCTTTCCCTAGGATAGAGGGAAATCCAGTCTAGAAATAAAACAACAAAGGGTTAGAGATACAACCCTGTAGTTTACTTCTGGCTCTTTGGTTTTACACACACACACACACACACACACACACTCTGAGTGGGTCAACCACCACCTATAGCTCCAGTTCCCAGGGATCCAACACTCTTTTGGCCTCCATGGGCACCAGCACATATATGGTGCAAATAGTCTAGCAGGTATACACAAAAATAAAAATCAATCTTTAAAAACAAAACAATAAAAAAAACAACAAAAAGGCCAGATATATACATATGGGAAGTGGAAGATGATGACCAGGAACTCAGTCATCCTTGGCTAGCCACATAGTCAAGTTGAAGGCCAACGTGAAACTGTCTTCAAAAAATAAAGGCAGGGACATAATTAATCAAGCCGACTGGTAAACTCAGACCAAAGTGGAAGGAAAGACTCCACAGGTACACCACAGCAAGTGTTCTCAGCATTGACACTCTGCCTGCTAAAAGCAACGCTTAGAAGTTAGGTTTAAATGTTCTTTGTATACTCTGGTTCCAGTTTTCTAACCCAGACTATGCTGAGGTCCAGTATACAAGCCCTGTATCAGTACCTCTGATGATATACAGAAAGGAGCTTCTGACTTATTAACATCCTCATTCCCTTCCTCTCAGCTCCTGTGGTTTTCTTTTGTTGAGACAAGGTGTCATGCTGGCCAGACTGGCCTCAAACTCATTTGCACTAGGACGGATGACCACTGATCCTCCTGAGTGCACACAGCTCTCTGCCGGGCTTATGCAATCCTAGAGATTGAACAGTTTCATGCATGCCAGGCAAGCACTCTACCACGTGAGCTACAACTCTAGCTCCATCACTGTTTTCAGCTACATATTCCTTCCTAACTACACTAATTGATAGCTGACATGGTGCTGTACCTGTAAGTCCAACAGATGAGACTGTGGGTGCAGGTGGGTCAGTTCAATGTCACCTCCAGCTACACAGGGAGTTTGATGTCAGCTTGAGCTACATGAAATCCTATCTTAAAAAAAAAGAGGCTGGAAGAAGGCTCAAAGGTTAATAGCACAGATAATTCTTACAGAGTTCCATTTTTAATACCAATACTGGGCAGCTCACAACTATCTATAACCAGGGAATCCAATATCCATCTGAGCTCCTTGGTCACATGCACATATACATAAGTAATATTAAAGAAAAAACTGCTTTGGCAAGGAACAGATGATAGGGAACTGACTCCCAGGAGGCGTCCTCTGCTCTCTACATGTCACTATAGCACAACAGTAGCCACAGTGCATGCACGCACAAAAATAATTTTATGCCGGACGGTGGTGGTGCACGCCTTTAATCCCAGCACTTGGGAGGCAGAGGCAGGCGGATTTGAGTTCGAGGCCAGCCTGGTCTACAGAGTGAGTTCCAGGACAGCCAAGGCTATACAGAGAAACCCTGTCTTGAAAAAACAAAAAAAATAAAATAAAAAAATAAAAAATAAATAATAATAATTTTAATAAATAGAAACTATATTGTAAACTCCTATACTGTATTAGATGAAATTATTATTTGTAAGGAAAAGTTAGCCAGAAAGTACATGATAAAGCCATTTGTAGTAGTAGATCCTGCCTATAATAACCCCAATATTATGAGACTAAGGCAGAAAGACTGACATGAGTTCAAGGCAAGTCTGGGCTAATCAGTAAATTCCAAAACAGTCAGGACTATATAATGAACACCATCTCAAAAAAAGGTAGAAGAATGGGTTTTTAAAAAACTGAAAAACATTCAAAGCCAGCCTGGTCTACAAAGTGGGTTCCATGACAGCCATGACTGTTACACATATAAACCATGTCTGGGGGAGAAAAAAAAAAAAAAAAACTGAAAAACAACTGGGCAGTAGTGGCGAATACAAAGCAGAGGCAGGTTGATTTCTGAGTTTGAGGACAGCCTGGTTCCAGGTGAGCCAAGATTACAAAGAAACCTTGTCTCAAATAAAAATAAAAAACAAGCCGGGCGGTGGTGGCACACACCTTTAATCCCAGCACTTGGGATGCAGAGGCAGACGGATTTCTGAGTTCAAGGCCAGCCTGGTCTACAGAGTGAGCTCTAGGACAGCCAGGGCTACACAGAGAAACCCTGTCTCGAAAAACCAAAAAAAAAAAAAAAACTTAAAAACACAACTGTGGGTGCTAGGCATGGCAGCACATGCCTTTAATCCCAGCACCAGGTAGACAGAAGCAGGTGGATCTCAGCCAAGGCTATATATAGCAAGCAAACAAAAACAAGACTAAAAAATATGTTTAGAAGGGTAGGAAGGAATTTAGTGACTATCAACTAATAGAAATGTAGAAGCAGACACAGAAAGAATGATGGGCATCAATCAGCTATAGTGAAGAGAAAATTACTATAAAGTCTGCAAGATATACAAAATAAAAACAAATAACTGGTTCTGAAGAAAAGTTCCAGAGGCTAAAGCAGCTGGCTCTCAAAAGGAAGATCACCACCCTACAGTTACCAAAAGGGTAAAAAGTCCCCTGGTACAATCAACTGCATTTTCAAAAATAAATCAATAAATTTAGATGCAGAGCAAATCTCAGTGTTTAATAAGTGATACTAATTTAATCGAGAAACAATGGGTCTTGACCCCAGGAAGGTTTTCTTTAGGGTAAAACATCAAAGTATTGAGGCTGGAGAGATGGCTCAGCAGCTAAGAGCACTGACTGCTCTTCCAGAGGTCCCGAGTTCAATTCCCACCAACCACATGGTGGCTCACAACCATCTGTAATGGGATCTGATGCTCTCTTTTGGTGTGTCTGAAGACAGCTACAGTGTACTCATAAAAATAAAAGTATTCTTTGTTTTCTTTTTTCAAGACAAGGTTTCTCTGTATAGCCCTAGAATTAACTCTGTAGACCAGGCTGACCTCGAAATCAGAAATCCACCTACCTCCTCTACCTCCCCAAAGTGCTGGGATTAAAGGCATGGGCCACCACTGCCTGGCAACCAAGTATTCTTAAATATTATTCTTAGTAAGACTGGAGAGACAGGTCTGTGGTTAAGAAGCACTCCTGCTCTTCCAGAGTTCTGTTCCCAGCACCCACACCAAGCAGTTTACAAAGTGCCAGTAATTTCAGCGTTGCAAGATCCAACACCACCCTCTTCTGGCCTTATGAGGACAGTGCATACACAGAAGTTTAAATTCTCTTAATAATCTAATCAAAATTGAAATTTCTTAATGTGTACACAGAAAAATACAAATTGCTGAATGCTGTTATGAAAACATTGTATGCACATAACATCTATTTCAGTAAACTTTTTCATTTGCTAATCTTGACTTGCTGGCAGCTACTCTCAAATAGCTGCCAAATATTTCCTCATCTGTATACTAAGACATACCAAAGTAAAATAAATAGCTAAACACTACCACTAATGACCAACATTTAATTCTTCTAGGTCTTAAGATGAAGGAAAGAAAACTGGAAGATAGTATTTGTGTAATTTGTGATATGAAAAGATAAAATATAAAACAGAACAGGCTAAGAAAAATATTGGCAGCATTCTGAAATGAAGGTATTTTAGGGTCATTAAGAAAAATGCAACCCAGTCAGGAAGTGATTGCACATGCCTTTAATCTCGATGGTATATGGATCTCTATGAATTCGAGCCTGGTCTACAGAGTAAGTTCCAAGACAGCCAGGGCTACACAAAGAACTCTGCCTAGAAAATAAAAGGGGGATGGGGGGGCACAGTGAGAGAGGGCATGGTTATCACCACCAAGAAAGGAGGAAGACTCTATAACCTCTATTCATCTGCTCACATCTCAAAAAACTACATGCCAATGATGTTATCTATTGCAAAGGGCTGGAGAAGTGATCAGAAATTAAGAGCAGCCGTTCTTTTTTTTTTTTTTTTTTTTTGGTTTTTCGAAACAGGGTTTCTCTGCGTAGTCCTGGCTGTCCTGGAACTCACTCTGTAGACCAGGCTGGCCTTGAACTCAGAAATCCGCCTGCCTCTGCCTCCCAAGTGCTGGGATGAAAGGCATGCGCCACCACGGCCCGGCAAGAGCAGCTGTTCTTGCAAAGGACTCAGGTTCAGTTCCCAGCATCCACATGGCAGTTCAGACATTCCCTAACTTCAAGGTGTCCTAACAATCTTCTGACCTCCAAAAGATAACAGGCACAAGTGGTATACATACATACATGGGAGCACACAGACACAATAATATAGCTATGAGAACCAATTAAGTTCCTGGAGATTTCCATCTACCCAGTATCTGTTGTTTGAAATGTTGGATAACTCAGGTTAGCTTTGAATTCTGCTTTATAGTAGAAGCTGGCCACTTGTACCTACAAAGTGCTAGGATTACAAGCGTGCCTGGTACCCAAGGACATGTTCCAAAGAGGGCACAGGATCCCCTGGAACTGAAGTTATAGATGGTTGTAAGACACTGCAAGAGTGATGGATAGCAATCCCGGGTCCCTCCACAAAAGCATTAAGTGCTCTTTCTTAACTGCAGAGCCACCTCTCCAGCCCATTTGTTTATTTTTTGAGTCAGGGTGCTGGGTAGACTGGAATTTTCTATGCAGCCAAGGATGACACTGATTCCTGACCCTTTGCCTCCGCCCCGAGTCAGCTTTTATAAAGCTAATTTAGTTCAGCCAACTCCTGAGTGTGCTCATAATCAGCACAAGCGAGGCAGAGGTATCGGGATTACCAGGTCAAAAACAAAACAATCAAAAACCAACCCGGGCTACACAGTAGGATCTGTGATCCCAACCTGTAGCTAAAATATTAAGTAGATACACAAAGCAAAATTTCATCCAGGCACAGTGCAGCACACATCTGCACCCCTAAAGCTCTAGCTACTGGAGAGCTAGAGACACGCGAGTGCACTGCCCCCCTCACCCACATCAAGCCTAAGTAACACAGTAAGATCTGTTTCAAAACACAGAAGGGACTCAATGTGGCCCGATGACCTTAGTTCGATGTCCACAACCCACATAGAAGAACAAACTTCCACAAGCTGTCCTCTGACTTCCCTATGTTCACCATCATTATTGTGAGTATGCATCATACACATATTCACAAAAAAAGTGTAAGGAAAACGTTTAATTACTTTTTTTGTTTGTTTGTTTTTCTAGACAGAGTTTTTCTGTGTAGCCCTGGCTATTCTGGAACTTACTCTGTAGACCAGGTTAGCCTTGACTTCAGAGATCTGCCTGCCTCTGCCTCTGCCTCTGCCTCTCTGCCTCTGCCTCTCTCTCTGCCTCTCTCTCTGCCTCTCTCTCTGCCTCTC
>JANHMN010000002.1:44460537-44510230 GCA_030674055.1 Rhabdomys pumilio
TCTCTGCCTCTCTCTCTGCCTCTCTCTCTGCCTCTCTCTCTGCCTCTGCCTCCCAAAGGCATGCATGCACTACCACCCACCTGCACCTTGTTTTTTTTTTTTTTTTTTTAACAACTTCTCTCACTAAGTCCGGTGGTTCAACAATTAGGCTATGACAACTGGGAGCCCCAGGGATTCATCAGTCCCTGCCTCCAAGAGAGAATTACAAACATGCTGGAATGACAAGCAACCATAGTCTTTAACTGGATCCTGGGGTTAAACTCTGTCTGTGATTGCATGACAAGCACTTGACAGACTGAGCTATTTCCCCAGGCCCCCAAAGCAATTTCCACATTATAAAATTAAAAACTAAGAATAGAGCTTCAATGAGAGGACCAGCAGCAGTTCAAGGCCGTCTAGGTTAAGAAGCAAGTTCACGGATAGCCTGAGTGTGTTCCATGAGACCTTCTCTTGAAAAGAAGGGGGAAGGAAAGGACTGATGTTTACAATACTGCACAAACATCAAGTATAAAACGGAAGTTACATTTTCTAGAGTAAAACACACCTGTCTAAATACAGTAATGTTACGTATTTGTCCTCACTTAAATCTTGTAAAATTTTTAGATTTGAAGTGTTATGTTTTTTCAAACACTTATTTACTGCATGTGTTCCTGAGTGTATGTATATGCACCCAAGGCATGCAGGTGTCTGTGGAGACCAGAACACAATGTCAGACTCCCTACAACTGGAATAACAGGCAGCTTGAGTTGCTTCACGGATACTGGGAACCAAGCCTGGACCATCTACAAGAGCAACGTTCTTAACTGCTGGACCATGTCTCCAGCCCAGTCTCATTTAATATTTATCTGGAAAATGAGTGGTGCCGGCTTTACAGGGTCATTTTTTTTTCTTGAGGTCAGGTCTCACTATGGAGCCTCAGCAGGCCTAGAACTTGCTGTTTATTTAAACCAGGCTGCCCTCCAACCTAGAGATTCCCCCAGTCTCAAATTCCAAAGTGTTTTGATTAGTAGACATGTGCCATCAGCGGAACCATGTTGAGGCCTGACAGAATAGCATTTAAGAATGGCACTTAAGAAACAGAAGATTGGCCGGGCAGTGGTGGCGCACGCCTTTAATCCCAGCACTTGGGAGGCAGAGGCAGGCAGATTTCTGAGTTCGAGGCCAGCTTGTTCTACAGAGTGAGTTCCAGGACAGGGCTACACAGAAAAACAAAAACAAAAGAAACAGAAGACTAAGTTGTTTTAATTATGTATCATTGGTAGTCGACAGTTGTTGTTGTTGTTGTTGTTGGTTTTTTTTTTTTTTGTTTTTTTTTTTGAGACAGGGTTTCTGGAACTCACTCAGTAGATCAGGCTGGCACCGAACTCAGAAATCTGCCTACCTCTGCCTCCTGAGTGCTGGGATTAAAGGCATGTGGCTACCACTGCCCGGCCAGTTGTCTTTTAAGACAGAGTTTATATGACAGGATCTGACTATGTAGCCCAGGCTGGCCTTCAATTCAGAATCCTCCAGCCAAACATCACAAATGCTAGGATTACAGGTGTAGTGCGGCATGACTGGCTGAAAATGACTCTTTTTGTTTTGGGGTTCTTTAGTGGTAGTGGTGGTGATGGGTTTGTTATTGAGTCAGTCTCATGCAGCCCAGGCTGGCTTGCCTTTACCTCACTAAGTAATAGTGATTATCATCCTGCCTCTGAGTTCTACCATGCCCATTTTACGTGGTGCAGGGAATCAAATGGGCAAACACTACCAACTAGGAGAGTGGCATCTATATCACTACCAACTAGGAGAACCAACAGGGAACACACTACCCTGCTATTCTATTACCCCACACAGAGCAGAGACCACTGTCAATAACTTAAGGACAAGGTCTCTCTGTGCAATTGTGGCTGTCTTCCAATTAACTATGTAAACCAAGCTGACCTCGAACCCAGAAGTCTGCTTGTGTCTGCCTCCTGGGTGTTAGGCTATAAAGAATGCACCACCACACTCAGCTTCAAACCAACTCTTTACACATACTAAAAGTAATAATTCCAGTCAGGCATGATGGTGACTGGGAGAAGGATATCTGAGTTCAATGTCATCCTGGGCTACACTCAAAAAAAAAAAAAAAAGTCATGGTAAGAGATATGAGCTTTAAAACCAACATGGTAAAAGAGAACCACAAGGAGTTCCCTGACTGCCACACTCTGATGCACATGCCCATCTCCACAAAAATTAATGTAACTTTAAAAGGTTAGATTTCAAGGTCATAACCAGGAAACATATGTTGATGACTGGTTGTCAGCCTAGTCTTTAATGGCTGAGCCAGAGTATTTGCCTAGCATACGCGAAGGTCCTGGGTTCAATCCTCAATACAGAAGGAAGAGAGGGAGATGAGGAGGAAGAGAAGGAAAAGATAAAAACATCATGGTAATTATGTTTTCTACATAAAGTCTGATGGTTTCTTATTTATCTTCCATGTTCATTTGTATTTTGCCTGCATGTACGTCTGTGTGAGGGTGTCAGAGCTTTGGAACTGGAGTTACAGACAGATATGAACTGCTATATGGTTGCTGAGAATTGAACCCAAGTCTTCTAGAAGAGCAGCCAGTGCTCATAACTGCTAAGCCATCTCTCCAGGCTCAAAATCTGGTGTTTTTGACAGTATAGTTATAAAGGATAAGAAAGTCCATAAATGTTTATAGGCAAAGAGTTCTGAACTTAGGGTACTGTTGCCAACTAAGTCTCTTTAAGTATTATTTAGAACCAGTTCAAAGCAGACAAAATGAAACAGCATACTTGGCTCTAACACCATAATAGAGCTAGGCACGCCAGCTAGCTCTATTACCAGCAGCTATCATATCCCTGACTTTTCCCATTCCCACTTAGAGAGTGAGACAGCTTCCAGAGCTTCAATTTTTCTTTGGTCTATCTTATTTTCTACCAAATGCAAAATTTGAAGAAAGCCAAAGTTCCAGGACATGGATCTATAATATTTGTGGTAGAAGAACAAAGCTTAGGAAATTTTCTTTTAAGTGAGAAAACTAACCTGGGTATGGTAGCATATGCCTGGAAACAAGACCCAAGTCTCAAAATAAAAATTAGGCCAGGCAGAGTGGCACACAGGAGAGACAGATGGAACTGTGAACTGAAAGCCAGCCAGAGGTACACAGTAAGACCCTGTCTTAAAAAGACATTAGCTGGGTATGGTGGAATATATGTCATTTTTCACTGCTTGAGCAGAAGTGACAGAATAACTCACAAGTTTGAAGCCACCCAGGACCACAAAGCAAGCTGCAGGCCAGCCAAGGATACAGAAAGACTCTGTCATCAACAAAAATAAAAGACATAAAAATAGGGACTGGGAAGTCAGCTTAGTCCATCAAGTACCTGCAGTACAAACTTGAGGACTTTTGTTTTATC
This sequence comes from Rhabdomys pumilio, assembly GCA_030674055.1. Lineage (NCBI taxonomy): Eukaryota > Metazoa > Chordata > Mammalia > Rodentia > Muridae > Rhabdomys > Rhabdomys pumilio. The sequence goes on from JANHMN010000002.1 coordinate 44,463,943, forward strand.
TCCAAGACTTAAAACATATACCACACCAGGTGGTGGTGACACATGCCTTTAATCTCAGCACATGTGTTTTTCTAAGAGCTGAGAATACATTGGTCTAAAGGTCTCCCAAATGCTGAATGCTGGGTCTGATGGTCTATACACCATATAGCACCTTATCAGTGTACTGTGTCTATAGGTCTGTACCAGCACCCTATCAGTGTACTACCTCCATATAAGTTTTCTGACTGTTAAAAGGGAGGTGACACTCTATTTGACAATACTGTTATAGAAGGTATGTAAGCATATTTATTATGCTTTCATTCCGCCAGGCAGCGAATGAACACAGTGTGTGTTCAGCAGGCACTCACTCAATCACTTAGTTAACATACTCAAGCCCTGTTTCTACTTTAAGACAAAGTCTGGCTTAATTGCAAAGATTTACATCCTCCTGCCTCAACCTCCTACTGGAATTAGTCATGAGCCCTACTGCCCTGCTTCAGAACATTTTTTAATGAAAGTTGAAGAGGCTGGCTCAGTGGTTAAAAGCATTTGTTCTTGCAGAAGACCCAGGTTTGACTCCCAGCACACACATGGTCATGGCTCACAACTGCTTTGTAAGTCCAGCTCTAAGGGATCCAACATCCTCTTCTGACTTCTGCAGGGATCAGGCATTCATTCATGTGGTACAAAGACACACTGGAAGGCAAAACCCTCACACAAAGTAACAGCAGTTCTTAGTAAGGAAAGTGAAGAGAGGCCCCGTGAGACAGCTCAGGCAGGTGAAGACACCTGCATCAAGACTGACCACTGGAGCTCACTCTCCAGGATCTACATAATGGAAAGTTTTCCATTGGCTGTCCTTTGACCTCCACACATGTGCCACAGCACACAACACACACATGCACAGCCAGGTCAAAACACACACCTTTGATCCCAGCACTCAGGATGCAGAGGCAGGTGGACCTCTTTGAGTTGAGCTCGAGGCCAGCCTGGTCTACAGACTGAGTTCCAGGACAGTCAGAGCTCTATAGCGAGATCCTGTTTCAAAGAAACAAAATGAACAAAAAACGCACATACATCATACAAATGAAATTTAAAATGAGCCTCCTTAGAGAAAAATCCATAGTAAAAATCAATTCAAATAACAATGATTTATCAACTCATAGTATCCCCAAATTGTGTAACACAAAAGAACATGCACAATGTTGTACAAAAATCCAATGCACAATGTCCCTTTATTTTGGAAGGGGGGAGGTCCGACAGTGTGTAACCTCAAATTCACTACATGCAGGTGCAGTTAGCCTTAAACCCCAGATTCTTGTCTTGTCCCGCCCCCCTTTGAGCACTAGGGTTACAGTATGTATCAACCACCTTGTGAAGAGCATCCCTTGCAAACAAAAGCAGGAGTAGACATGACTGTGAGCACATTTTTTCCCCCAAGACAGGGTTTCTCTGTATAGCCCTGGCTGTCCTGGAACTCACTCTGTAGACCAGGCTGTCCTCGAACTCAGAAATCCGCCTGTCTCTGTCTCCCAAGTGCTAGGATTAAAGGTGTGCGCCACCACTGCCAGGCAGCACATTTAATCCCACCACTTTGGAGGCACAGAAAAAGAAGGACTCCTGAGTTCCAGGCCAACATAGTGAGACTCTGTCTCAGTCAGCCAGCCAGTCAGTGAGTTCGTTCCCCATCTTTCCCTAGCTAGCACAGTATGTTTTAGTAATGAGACTTTAGTGTTTTAAAACGGCTCTCAAGCTAATGACTCAGAACAGATGCATTTCTGGTATTTCAGTATTCAGAGTGACGTCCCAAGTGATGGGGGGAGGGACCTCAACAACAAGCCACACCCCATATAGCCGATTTCCCCCCTTTTTCTTTTAAACATAGAGTCTATACAACTCTGGCTAGCCAAGAACTCAAGACATCTGCCTGCATCTGCTTCCTGAGTGCTGGGACTGAAGGTATGTAACATCCCACCTGGCTAATTTTGTCTTTTTTAGACAGATTTTTTCTAACTCAGGCTAGCCTGGAACTTGAGATCCTCTTGCCTTGTCTTCTAAGTGTAGTTTAAAGGAATGTGCTAGCATTCTAGGCCCCACTGAGCCAATCCGAGCAGGATGGAGTTTAGGAAAGACAAAAGTAGAACCACCACACATTTACTTATTGAAACAGGTTGTTTCTAAAGAGCCCTAGTTGTCCCAAAACTCACTTAGACCAGGCTGGCCTCAAACTCAGAGCCAAATATTACATATGTTGACCACTCCAATCCCAGAAAACAGGGGGAAAAAATACTCTTTTTTCTTTTTTTGGACAGGCCAAGCTCCACTGCTTGAGAGGCTGAAGCTGGAGGGTGGTCACTTGAAGGCCAGCTCAAGGCCGCCCTAGGCAAATTAGTGAGACCCTGTCTCAAAATAGAGCTGGATATGGATGGTTCCATGTTAGATCACTTGCCTAGGATGCACAAGGCCCTCAGTTCAATTCCTAACTATGCCTCTCCTTCTTTTTCTACACTAATGTGTTTTAAATGTATGAAAGTTATAATTTGCTTGACTATTATAACTTGATTAATATGGCTACAAATATACAAAACAATCTATTTCTTAAACTACTGACTTGTTAAGAGATTACTAAACTAGGCTGGGCATATTACTGTACTCCCCAGCATTTAAGAGGCAGAAGGAGGGTCTCTGATTCATAGGCCAGCCTGGTCTATAGTGAGTTTTGGGACAGACAGAGGCTCTTTAGAGACAATGTCTCAATGAATGAATGAATGAATGAATGAATGAGGGAGGAGGGAAAGGGAATATTAACAATTAAAATGAAGAATCATAAACAAAAGCTTTAATTTTTTTCCTATATAAACCCCTAAATCGTTTTGTTCTTGAAACAGCTTCTTACCTCCTTTTCTAAGACCACTAAATAATCTATATACATTGTTTTCTATTCTCTATGGGGAAAGTAAAATATACTTCAGGCACCAGGTTTCACCCAGCATGCAAAATACAAGAGAAAACTAAGACAGCAGCAAGAAGGCAGGCAGTTAAAAGGCCAACATTTACACAGTACCCAAAACTCAAGAGGATTCCAATGCATTCTTTCACTATCCTTGGCATTTTATTTACTTAGTGATTACTACTATAATCAATTTTTGTTACACTAGTAAGACTGAATTACCAGTCAATAGGAATGATCACTTCTTTTGACTGCCTTCTTCCTCTCCCTTTCTCATGCCAAATCACAGGAGTGCTTCCTATTTCCTTCCCTTAAGGGTCTGAAAGGGGACATAGAGTCACCATGTGGCTTTTCTAGAACCCTATACTCAATAGCCCTAGCTTTGGTCAAAAATCCTCATCATTCAAACCCCAAGTATAATTTAAAATTTGTCATTTATTTGGATGCTACAATCATACTTGCAAATCCCTTTTTAAAATGACTTTTAAAAACAAATCAAAAAGTTTCCCCCATACCTCCTTTTACTGGGGGGAGGGGATTATATTTACATAAAGCCTAAATCACTTAAGTCTTCAAATGTAATTTCATATTTCCTCCCAAGAACACAGGATTTGGGGGGGGGGGGGACCTCTTCTGGGAAGTGAGAGGGGAACCCTCCCAGTATAGCCAAGTCTCCGGGTTTAACACACACTACAGACAAGTCTCACCTGGAGCTGCATTTCCTATTTCCCATTCCACCTCCTGCAGCTCCCAACAGGAACCTAAGTCAGTACAAACTTAAATCTGTAAGACAAAATTCAGATCAGTGTCTTTCCTAAACTGGAGGTTTTGAGGCCTGCTGTTCTACTTTCCAAATGCTGGAACGGGGACTTTGGCAAAGACTCTACGAATGGTTCAAAAGCTACCACAGGAGACTGGCATTCAAGGAAAAAGGGTCTGACCTAACATTTGAGAAGCAAATGGGTTACCTAATTTGTAAAAACATGAGGACCACCTAATTCCAAACGTGTCTCACTCGACCACACCACTCCCAAAACACTAAACTCACAGGACCCAGCCTGACTTAGTGTTCAAGGCCAGTCTGGTCTATATAGTGTGTTTCAGAACACCCAGAGCTACATAGCAATTAATTAAAATCACACAAACCATGTGTGTGACTTTTCATTTTTAAATAGTAGTTTAATGGCCTATTGCCTAACTCAAGTATCTAGTTACAAAATTAGGAGAATTTTGTACCTAGGCTATACAAACTCAGTAGACATGTCAATGAAATTCTCAAATAAGACTAAATGCAAATTAGCAGGAGCTAAGGAAGTAGCTAAGCTGAGAGCACTCATCTAGCCTGTACTAGGGTCTAGATTCCATCACCCGGAGGTGAGGGAGGTGTCAAATGAACAAAGAGTAACTACTGAAAATTGCACATATAGACATTCACTTAAAATGGATAAAACAGAGCTGTGGTGTAGCACAGTATTTGAGCACTTGTCTTGCCTGCATGCAACTCTGAGTTCGAACCTTAATCATGTAACAATGACAAAAAGAAGAAAAACTACAATCTTCTACATTCCTAATTCAAAATTCCCAAGCCTCAACTGAGTGGTCAAAATGGGTAAAGATTTCCCCAAGCCAAGAACATACACTCCAAACCTGGGTTGGCAACCAAGTGTTACTACACATTATTTGAACTAACAGGTCTACCCATGCTTCATAACTCTTGAGTGTGAATAGTAAAATCGTCAATTTTACAAATGGGTAAACTGAGGCACTGGCATTGCAAAGGGCAATCAGTACTAAGGAGGCCTGGCAAGCCTGGTCTCCTGTATTCTATCCATCAGAACTCCGTGCTTGTGAAGGTTGGGGGAAAAAAAAAAACGCAGGAACTTTGGGATATCCTGGGTAAGAACAAATGGAGCATGAGTGAGATTGTGCACCTCCCCGGAAGAAGGCGAGGCTGAAAAACCCCCAAAACCCTTACTCCAAGGTGTGTCGGCCTAAGGGAAGAAATCCAATCGCAGCATCTCAGCTTTGCCTCCACCCAAGGATGATCTGCAGTGATTTCCAAACACTCCACCCTCACCAAAGACTACTCTCTACCGCCGGCCCAAAGAAGCCGTCCGCTCCAGAGGCTTCTCCTTTGTGAGGCTCCACAGCCGCCGCCCCACACTGGGCCTCCGGGGAAAAGCCACCGCCCCCACCCGCCATATTTCCCTCAAAGGCGCCCGCGCTACAGCTCCTAGATCCCGCCCTATCCCGAGCGACCGGTGCTGTTTCTCACATCACCCCACCCAATTGTCCTCCACACCCCGCCGCGATCCCGAAAGCTCCCGTGGGTACTGCACGCCGGGAGACGGCACCCGCCATCTCCACCCCCTCCCCCGCCCGAGGACTCGCCCTCCCCCTCTAGCCGCCATTTTACAACCAACTCCTCCACCCTACACCCCGGCCTGCTGGCTGGCAAGCGGCTGCAAGCTAAGGACACCGGAGGGGTCAAATTCCTAGGCCTGGAGACTTCCACTGCTCCGGGAGCCCGCAGGCCATTTCCTGCTTCCCAACCCACGTCCTAAGTCAGGCTCGGAGACGATGCCGCCATTTTGTCTCCGGTTCCCGGCCTCTGTGGGCGGCGGCGGAGGGTCCGAGACTTCCAGCCCCCCGACACCCCCCCAACTCACCGTCGTATCGCTCGGCCTGCTCTGCCAGCTTCGCCTGGTACACCAGATCTTCCCGATCATCCATAGCGGCAGCGGCTCCGGCAGGGTCTGCGCGACGGATGGAAGCGGATAGCGTCTCCGACTCTCTCAGCTTCTCGCTCCGCGTCCGAGCAGTAAAAATGGCGGCGCCTCAATCCGGGACTTCCGCCTGCGCACGCGGACAACTGCTCAGCTCTATGGCAACCGCTCCCTGGCAACTGGCGCGGGGGGGCGGGTCCCGGAGTTCGGCGCCAGAAAAGGCTGGAACCTGCATGATGGACGCCCCTCCTCCGTCGGCTCAGCGGGCGGCCCTGCGGCGAGGCGGGAACTGCGACTGCGACAGAGAACGGCCCCTGGAGCGGCTGAAGGCGAGGTTGGCCTGTGCTGCGGTAGGGGAGTAAGTCAAGAGCTTGTGCTGGGCGACCGCTGGCTGGCCTGTGGGCGGCAGAGCGAAAGGCTTGATGGATTCTTGCTACGGCAGGCCTTCCTCATCGAAATCAACCTGCCCTGTGCACTCTAGCACATTTTTCTCATCTGTACGCCCTTTTCAGGTCCTTTTAACCTCTAGGTAAAGAATTGACAAGTGAGAAGGGAGAGCTCGAGTTTTCACCCATCATCATCCCTCTTACACACTGTAAGCATTTTCTTCTCCCCTCTAGACGTATTTTATCTCTTTGATCCAACGTAGATAGGACTTTTATTCAAAGTCCCTGTTTTTGCCTCACGTATAGGTGCGTGTGTTTAATCCCAGCTCTAAGGAGGTAGAGGAAGGAGGATCAAGTTTGGATCCAGCCTCCTCTACAAAGCAAATTCCAGTTCAGCCAGGGCTACATTGTGAAACCTCCATCTCAAACAAAACAAATAAACAAAAATAAAAACCAACACAGAAAAGAGAAAGAAAAGGTGGTCAATCTAAGCTAATTAAGGAAAATCCTCACTCGAGGGAAAAAGGAGACAAGAAAGTGGCTTGGCTCATTCAGAGTACAAGGTGCACCTGAGTAAGGGCAAATTAACATTGATGAGTTAGAAATAAATAATCCTCAGTGGGCATTGCTTCACTTGCAATGGCCATGCCTATACTGCTTCCCAGTGGATTTTCAACATCTTATACTCCATATCTGCTTGTTGCTGAGCCATGCAGGAAAAGGGCCTCAAAGGGAGTGGGAAATAAAAAGGTTGGGATCAAATTATGATAGGCCTGAAGTCACAAGCTGAGAGGCTTGCATCTTAGTCTATGAATGGACAGGAATTGTTTTGTTCGGGCGCTGGAGACTGACCCCAGAGCCTCCAGCATGTGCATTGCCACTGAACTATAGTCCTAGCCCAGTAAGCTATGTTTTGATGATTCTGAGTGGAAGGTGACATCATCCTAATTATACTTAGAAAAGTATTACATATTTGCTGAAGTAGTGATTCATGCCTATAATCCCAGCACTGTGGAAGCAGAGACAGAGGGATTGCCACAAGTTCCAGGCCAGGCAGGACTAAAAATACCCTACCTCAAAACACACAGAAAAAGAAAAATTGTAGTGAGAGTTTTGGTTTCTTTAAAAACCCAGATATGTTATATGAATATGTTTGAGTTTTAATCCCAGGTGTGGGGTAAGAGGGTGCTTCACAGCAGGTGACTATGATTTACCTTGTACACTAGCAGAGGTGTGGTTTTGCCCTCTGCAAATAGTTTAGTTTGGAATTCTGGAGACGCTGGAGAGGGTATAAATAAATGCCATGTCCCAGAGGGGTACAGGGGCACTCCAGAGAAGAAGGCTCCTCCCCTCTGCTGCTGCTGCTCCTGGTCGCTGTGTTGCAGTTTGTCAAAGGTCAGAAGCAAAGAGACAAGAAGTTGGAGACACGCTGATGACAAAGATTGGACTTGCCCCAAGGAACCTAATGCCCCCAGTGAGCAGAAAGTAGCCTTCAGAGGTCTATATTCCCTTTACCCTTCTTTTTCTCCTCCCTAGTGTTGGGGAGTTGGAAGGGATTAGGGTAGAATAGGGTTGGAAAGGAGGTTGAGGTATAAGAACCCAGTAAAATAGAGAAAAAAAATATGCCAGCAAGAGAAAGAAAACATTGCATAGCAGTAATGAACAAGAATAGTAAATTATCCTATTACAAAATATAAGCAAAAGGTAATCAATAATAGCCTCTGGACAGAGAGGACAGACAGGAATAGCATCACAGAGAAGCCACAAGACTTTGTAGATGACCAGCTATGGGAAATAAAACTTGACTTCCCATCTTCCCACCCTATCAAAGGAAGGAGGAACAGTACCAGTAACATAAAAGAAATACAAAGCTGAATATGGTAACTCACATTTATAATCCCAGCACTGAGAGGCTGAGGCAGGAGGATTACCATGAACTTGAAGCCAGCCTTGGTTACATAGTTCCAATTCCAGAGCAGCCCAGGCAAGAGAATACGAATACGACTGTCTTTAAAGCAAACAGGAAGGCCAGGGATATACTTGAGGGGCAAAGGCAACTGAACCTCTTGAGTTCCAGGCCAAGCTACAGAGCAAGTTTCAGGACACCCAGGGCTATATTGTGAGAGCCTATGTCAAAAAATACACACAAAAACAATAACAATAATAAAAGAACAAACAGGAATCCAGGAAGAGTTGCTGGCTGATAGGATACAGAGAAGAGAATGAGCTCTATTTAGCACATGATGGTTCTGAGATTTCCCAAGCATTAGGCAGGTAGAATAACAAACATGAAGTTGAAAGAGGACTGATAAACCTGGCATGGTGGTACATACCTGTAATCCCAGCACTGAAGACACTGGGACATAAAGACTGGGAGTTCAAAGCCACCCTCAGCTACACTTCAAGTGCAAACCCTCCTGGGTATTGAAGAGAAGCATTTGCACAGAAATCAAGATATTTTAGTATGCTATATATCTTGGGCAACTGTGTTTCATTTGCTGTAATCAAGTTGGTTTTGGTTTTTAAGATTTATTTACTGTAATTATGACAGGGATTTTGCCTGTATGTAGGTTTGTGCATCACGTGTATGTCTGGTGTCTGGTGCCCTTGGAGACCAGAAGAGGGCTTTCTTGGATCCCCTGGAACTGGAGTTAACAGATGGTGTGAGCCACCATATGTATGTTGTGAACTGAACCCAGGTTCTCTGTAAGAGCAACCAGAGCTCTTAACTGCTGACCCGTCTCTTCATTCCCTGTAATTAGTATTTAAAAGTCAGATGGAAGGCACAACTAAGTTCTACAAACCCTGACACTGCTTTGAGGCAGCTCTTACTGTATGATACGTACTTCTGATGATGAGATTGTTGGAGACTTCACAACCTATTGAAAATCCTTTAGGGTAATCACTACATTAGGTTACATATTTAAGTACTTAACCCAGGTTTACTTAATAGACACAGAAGCTGTAGCTGTAGCTCAGTTGGTAGAGTTCTTGCCTAATATGCTGGATAGTTTTATGTCAGCTTGACAGAAGCTAACGTCATCTGAAAGGAAGGAACTTCAATTAAGAAAATACCTCCAAAGGAACAGACGAAAAGCAAACCTTAGGGCATTTTCTTAAAACTAGTGATTGATGGGGGAAGGCCCAACCTATTGTGAGTCGTGTCATTCCTAGGCTGATGGTTCTGAGTTCTACAAGAAAGCAGAGAACAAGGCAGTAAGCAGCACCCTCCAAGGCCTCTGCATCAGCTCTGCCTCCAGATTCCTGTCCTGCTTGAATTCCTGTCCTGACTTCCTTTGATGAACTGTGATATGGAAGCATAAACCGGATAAACTCTTTCCTCCCCAAATTTCTTTAGCCAGTGTCTCATCACTAATAGTAATCCTAAGACACCTAGCATGCCCTGGGTTCCATCCTCCCATTTGGAAGGTAACCATATTTAATCCCAGCTTGTGGGAGACATAGAATATATATTAAGTTTGAGTTCAGCCTAGGCAACATAGACACTGTCAAGAAAAAAAAAAAAAAGTAGGGGCTGGTGAAATCACTCAGCAGATAGACCGATAGACCACTGGCCTTCACACACACACAGGTGCCTACAGACACATTTTCATGTTTTTGTTTTTTTTTTTAATTTTTGGAGACAGGGTTTCTCTCTATAGCCCTGGCTGTCCTGGAACTCACTCTGTAGACCAGGCTGGCCTCGAACTCAGAAATCCGCCTGCCTCTGCCTCCCAAGTGCTGGGCTACAGACACATTTTATTGCCATCATTGTATGTGTGTGTTTCTCCAAACTTGCTACATAGCAGAGGATGACAAACTCCTAATCCTCAGGACTACAGGAATGCATCAACCACCACACCCAGCTTTATGCAGTGCTGGGGGCTGAACCCAGGACTTCATGCATGTTAGACAAGCATCCCATCAACTGAGCTGCATCTCCAGTCCCGGTTTTATGTTTTAACTTCAAAACTCAGCTGTTTGAGGTGCACAGTCTGTGCCCTCCTCTGAGTTACCCCTCAGCTCCTAAAGCAGTGACTTCATGCTATGCTTTGCGCTGGGTGATTCCACCTTACAAAGCAATACTTAGCACCAAGATGAGAGCGAAGTGTAGAACCAGTGTTACTGACTTACGTGTCTGTGCTGCCCAGGAGCCTAAAAAGTAAAAAGGTGGGGCAACCTTTAACCCCAGGGGTGTGACTTTAACTCCAGCACTTGGGAGGCAGAGGCAGGTAGATCTTCATAAGTTCAAGGCCAGCCTGGTCTACAGAACTAATTCCAGGACAGCCAAGTCTACACAGAGATACCCTGTCTCAAAAAAACTAAACAAAAAAATGCAAAAAACAAACCAAGTGCCATTTATAAACCTATCAAAGTTGTAAACAGAAGAGTATTGGGCACATTAAAGCCACAGTGAAGGACTGAGAACATAGCTCACAAGTAGTACATTTGTCAAGAATACATAAGAAGGCCTAGATTGCATCCACAGCACCACAAAAAGAAATGAAATAGGGGCTGGAGAAATGACTCAGTGGTTAGGATCACTGGCTTCTCTTCCAGAGGTCCTGAGTTCAATTCCCAGCAACCACATAGTGGCTCACAACCATCTGAAGTGGGGTCTGATGTCCTCTTCTGGTGTGTCTGAAGAGAGGGACAATGTATTCATATACATAGAATAAATAAATCTTAAAAAAAAAATAAGTGAAATAAAAACCAAGTCAGAAAAATTAGGCCTAAACACTTAACAAATACATTAGACTGAATTAGGTTGTAATAATACCCTCATCTGGACTCCATAAAAAGGGGATCCCTAAAATTATGATGTCCATAGCCCTACAGCCTTGTCACCTGACTACTCTATGCCCCCAAGAGACTGACAAGTGGGAAATTCAGGACTGTCCTTGAAGCTTCAGCTCAGCTTGCTCTCCACTGCTCACAGCTGACCTCAACTTCCGTCCCTTTCCAGCCATCGAGATCCTGGCCTCTGTGGCCTTCACAGCGCTATAAGTCAGCTCTCTTCTGTAGCTCAGCCCGACCAAGTCCTGGGACTTGGCTCCATGTACCCTATCCCCAGCAGCGCTCCAAGCCCCTTACTACTTTTTAAGTTCTCTCTCTCTCTCTCTCTTTCTCTCTCTCTCTCTCTCTCTCTCTCTCTCTCTCTCTCTCTCTCCCTCTCCTCTGTGTGTGTGTACCAGTGTGCAACTTTTAAAAGTTAGTTCTCCTTTCTGTCATTAGGACTCTGGGGTTTGAACTCAGATCATTATGCTTGGCAGCAAGTGTCCTAACCCACTGAGTTATCTCCCTACCCCAGTTTTGTTTTCTTTCTTTGTTTAACACAACCTCAAAATATAGCCCTAGCTAGTCTGGCACTCTCAGAGATCAGCCTGCCCTGCCTTCCTAGTGCTGTGAATAAAGGTGTGTGCCACCAACCACGGTTTTCTTTGAGACTGACTCTCTTTCTGGAACTTGGAACACTCAATAACCTAGGATGGCTGCCCAATAAACCCCAGGGTTCTGCTTGTCTCTACTCTCTGCTGCAGTCAGAGTTCATTAGTGAGTTCTGTGGACTGGACATGCACTATCTACCCAACCTCTTTAGTAAACACTTTGTTAACACTACAGAATGGCATTTTGGCATTTTCATGCAGGTGGACAAAATGTTTTGGTCCTACTCACCCCACTGCCTTCTCTACCCTCACGCTGATCTCCTCTTCACAACCAGTCTCTTACTTTCATGTCCTTGTGTCCAATTTTGGTTTCTTAAAAAACCCAGCCCACTTGTTATGTAAATATTTTTGTTTTAATCCTAGGTGTGGGATAAGAGGCGGTGACTATGATTTGCCCTTTGCTCTAGCAAGGGTGTGGTTTTGCCAGCTGCAGATAGTTTCTTCGAATATGTGACATTTGAAATTCTGGTACTTTTCAGAGGGTATAAACGCCAAAGACCCAAGAGGGGCCAAGGGTTGACTCCCAGGAGGCTGCTGTTCCTCCTGCCACTGCAGTTTGTCAAGTGGTCCTAAACAAAGAGACAAGAAAAATAAATTGGATATCTTGTCCCAAGGAACTCAATGCCCCTAATCAGTAGGAAGTAATCTACAGAGGTCTACACCCTCTTTCTTCTCCTCTAACCTTTCTCTCTTACCTAGTGTTAGGGGTTGGAAGGGATTAAGGGGGAAAGGGTCAGAAGGGTGTAGGTATAAGAACCTAATAAAGTTCATTAGTGAGTTTTATTTCTAATAAAGAAACAGCCAGGGCTGCTCAGAGAAACCCTGTCTTAAAACAAACAAACAACAAAAATCATCGGTGGGGCATTAGGTGGCACATGGCTTTAATCCCAGCACTTGGGAGACAAGGGCAAGCAGATCTGAGTTCAAGGCCAGCCTGGTGTTGAAAAACAAACCAGAGCCAAAACAGGGAATTCCCTCATAAGATCAGTTTGTAGACAAGCCTGCAGGACATTTTCTTAATTAGTAATGGATCTGAGAGGGCCCTGCCCATTGTGGGTGGTGCCATCTCGGAGCTGGTGGTCCTGGAGTCTACAAGGAAGCAGACTGAGTGAGTCATGATGAGCAAGCTAGTCAGCAGCACCCCTCCATGGCCTCTGCATTAGCTCCTGCCTCCAGGTTCCTATGCTGTTTCAGGTCCTGTCCTGACTTCCTTTGATGGTGAATGGTGATAAGGAAGTATAAGCCAAATAGACCCTTTCCTCCCCAACTTGCTTTCTGATGTTTCAACCCAGGAACAGAAACCCTAAGATGCTGCCCATATATCCTTGGGAGGGGTGCCGCTGGCTACTTAATATCTTAACCCCTACAGTGACTGAGCGTATGCACATTTGTAACGTGTCTGTGAAACCCAGAGGTCAACATCACATCCCACTCCTCAGGAGCTACCCACCATATTTGTTTTGAGTTTTTAAGACAAGGTCTCTCTGTTTCCCTGGCTGTCCTGGAATTCACAGTGTAGACCAGGCTGGCCTCAAACTCATGGAGATCCACCTATATCACCACTCCAGGCCTGTTTACTGGGTGTTTTTTTTTTTAATTTGCTTTATGTAAATGTGTGTGTGCATGAGAGGATGTATGTGCAAGCATACACGTGCAAGAGCCCAAGAAGGCAAGAAGAAAACTAATCTTCTTAAAATGGAGTCATGGGAGATTGTGAGCGGTCCGATGTGGGTGCTGAGAACAGAAACTGAATCTAAGTCTTCTCCAAAAGCATCAAATGCTCCTAACTGCCATTTTTTTTTTTTTTGGTTTTTCCAGACAGAGTTTCTCTGTGTAGCCCTGGCTGTCCTGGAACTCACTCTGTAGACCAGGCTGGCCTCGAACTCAGAAATCCACCTGCCTCTGCCTCCCTCCCTGGTCTTTTAAAGACAGGATCTTTCATTGGCCTTGGGTCCCCGAGTTAGGCTAGACTTGTTGACCAGTGAGTTAGAGGATCTGTCCGTCTCTACCTCCCCAATGCCCAGACTGCAACACATGCCACCAAATCTCACCTTTTTATATGGGCTCTAGGGCTTGTCACAGGGACTGTACAGTGGGAACTTTGCCAAGTGCAGCGACTGCATCTGTATGGACTTCTGCCTCTAGTGAGGAGGCCTTGAACTCTGCTGCTACCTCTTAACCCTTCCGTAGACATCCCACAGCCTCCATGTGTACACCTATATAGACATAATTACAGGGTGCTGTGTAATCTATCATGAGTTCATTTTAGCAATCACCATTGGAATAGAAGAACCTGTATTTGCCAATAGCCAGCTATCAAGGGAAATCAGGACCAGCTGGCCAACCGCAGTAATGAAACTTTTGAGTATTGCTTTTGAATTTATTAAATAATTCCTGACATTGTGGAAATACATGGAAGTATCCATTTGTTTTTGGTACAGTGTGCTCAGAGTAGCCTCATTATGTGTTCAGAAACAGCTTAGAACTTGTGATGTAATCCAGTCTGGCTTTGAACTCACAGTAATCCTCCTACCTCTACCTCCTGAATATTGGAGTGCATACTGGTTTTTTGTTTTTCTGGTTTTTTGAGACAATCTCACCATGGCCTCAAACTCATTAACCCAGCTTCAGTCCCCCAGTGTTCCCATGCACACTGGATTGACAAGTGTGCACCGGTGTCCCCATGCACACTGGGTTGACAAGTGTTCACCCGTGTCCCCATCGGTGTCCCCATGCACACTGGGTTGACAAGTGTTCACCCGTGTCCCCATCGGTGTCCCCATGCACACTGGGTTGACAAGTGTGCACTGGTGTCTCCATACACACTGGTTGACAAGTGTGCACTGGTGTCCCCATGCACACTGGGTTGACAAGTGTGTACCACTGCATTTGGCTTATTTAACTTCTAAGTTGTGTACATATGATGGCTTTAATTTTTTTAGATTAATTTTCTCTTATGTGCATAAGTATTTTGCCTTTGTATCTGTATGTGCACCAAATGCATGTCTGGGGCCCACAGAGGTCAGAGGAGGACACCAGATCCTTTAGAACTGGAAGTACAGAGAGTTGTGAGCCACCATGTGGATGTTGGGACCTGAACCCAAGTCATCTGCAAGAGCAAGTGCTCTTACCCACTGAGCTCCAGCCCATTTTTATTATTGTCTGGTTGATATCTTTGGCTCTTTTAGACAGTCTCACTATGTAGCCCTACCTCCTGGGAGCATGCTGTGTAGATGCTGGCCTGAAACAGGTCTGTCCACCTGCCTCTGCTTCCTAAGATGAAGTGCTTGTGCCAGAGTGATTAAAAGGCCAGAAGTGGGCATTGCATCACCTAGAACCAGAGTTAATAATAATAATGCTTATGCTGCCATGCCAAGGAATAGACTGATTTTTTTCAGTTTAAAGTAATTTAAGAAAATATTTAGACATGTGAAAATTATTTTTCAGTAATACTTTTCCTTAGTGGCTGGAGAGATTGCTCAGTGGCTAATGGCACTTGCAGAGTTATGCAAGGGTTCTACCACTGTCTCAGTTAGGGTTTCCATTGCTGTGAAGAGACACCATGACCATGGCAACTCTTATAAGGGAAAATATGTAATTGGGGCTGGCTTCCAGCTTCAGAAATTCAGTCTATTATCACCATGGTGGGAAGCATGGCAGTGTGCATGCAGACATGGTGCTGGAGGAGCCAAGAGTTCTGCATCTTGATCTGAAGGCAGCCAGATCAGATCTTGCCTCTGCCTTCTGAATGCTGGAATTAAAGGCATACTCAAACACCACCTGGATCATTTTATACTTCTTTTTTTTTTTTCATTTTATACTTTTATGTGCAGACCTGGTGCCCATAGAGACCAGAAGAGGATAACAGATCCCCTGGAACTGGAGTTAGACCCTTGGAAACCATAATGTGGGTGCTGAGAACCAAACCTAGGCCCACCAAAGTGTAGCCGCTGCTCTTAACCACTGCACCATCTCTTCAGTCCAACCTTGACACAATCTTAAAGAAATCTGAACAGTTAAAATTTATTGTGGGTTCACAGTAGTCTAACTATAGTTAATATTGTAGCCAAGTGGTCTTTGTCTTTTGCAAGGGTGGGGTGGTCAAACCTGGGCCTCAGACAGTATAACCTCTGAACTGTAACCCAGCCCAGGCTTTGCTTTGTTGAACTACATTTTCTTCTCCAAATTAATTATGTGTGTATTTGTCTTCGTACATATATGTGTACCATGTGTTTACTTGGTATCCTCATCAGATCCCCTGGAACTGGAGTTACAGACACAGATGGTTGGGACTGAGGAAGCCCTCCTCTAGTCTCCTAGGGCTCCAGACACACAGGTGGTGCAAAGACATACATACAGGCAAAACAGCCACATATAAAAAATAAAATAACAGCCGGGCGGTGGTGGCGCACACCTTTAATCCCAGCACTTGGGAGGCAGAGGCAGGCAGATTTCTGAGTTCATGGCCAGCCTGGTCTACAGAGTGAGTTCCAGGACAGCCAGGACTACACAGAGAAACCCTGTCTCAAAAAAAAAAAAAAAAAAAAAAAAAAACCAAAAAAATAAATAATAAAAAAATAAAAACAACAACCTTAGGCTGGGCATGGTGGCACATGCCTTTAATTCCAGCAATCAAGAGACATGTATTTCATCAGGCAAGCTTGGAGACCTCAGGGTAGAGGGAGAAAACTGACTTCTACAAGTGTTCCCTGACCAGATAGATGTACGTGTGTGTGTGTACACAGTGTTTTTTATAAGATTTATTTATTTTATATATGTGAGTACACCATTGCTCTCTTCAGACGCACCAGAAGAGAGCATCAGATCCCATTACAGATGGTTGTGAGCCACCATGTGCTTGCTGGGAATTGAACTCATGACCTCTGGAAGAGCAGTCAGTGCTCTTAACCACTGAGCCATTTCTCCAGCCCGAAACTATGTTATTCTTGTCCCCCATACATACACAGACTCACACAAGATAAATGTAGTTTTAAAATAAACTTGTCAGAAGTGTAGCACACCCCTGTGGTCTGAGCATTCAGGAGGATGAAGAATAGTGTAGAGACTGAAGCAATGGATAGACCAGCCCGTCTCAACTTCCTAATACCTCAGTCCCTTGACACAGTTCCTCATGCTGTGGTGACCCCCAGACATGAAACTGTTTTCATTGCTACTTCATAACTGTGATTTTGCTGTTATGAGTCATAGTGTAAATATCTGTGTTTTCCCATGGTCTTTGTGACTCCTGTGAAAGGATTGGTCAACCCCAAAGGGGTTGTGATTCACAAGTTGAGAACTGACATTAAGCCGGGCGGTGGTGGCGCACGCCTTTAAGCCCAGCACTTGGGACGCAGAGGCAGGCAGATTTCTGAGTTCGAGGCCAGCCTGGTCTAAGAGTGAGTTCCAGGATAGCCAGGACTACACAGAGAAACCCTGTCTCGAAAAACCAAAAAAAATAAAAAGAAAAAAAGAAAAAGAGAACTGACATTTATTTATTCATCAATAGATGAATAATAATGAGAGAGAGAGAGAGAGAGAGAGACAGAGAGAGAGAGAGAGAGAGACAGAGAGAGTGAATTGGAGGTCAGCCTGGTCTACATGGGGAAAATATGTGTGGCTATGTTGTGACAGGGTCTCACTATGCAGCCTGACTGTTCTGAAGTTCACAGGGTAGACCAGGCTGGCCTCAGATTCTCAGAGGTCCCCCTGCCTCTGCCTCCCAAGTGTTGGGACTGTTACAGATGTGCATCACCATGCGTCTTTTTATTTTAAAGCTGTATTTTATGTTTATTTTCTTTTGAGATGGGGGTCTCACTATGTAGTCCTGGCTAGTCTGAACTCAATTTGTTGGAAAGGCTAGCCTTGAACTCACAGAGATTTGGATGATCATGCCTCCTGATTATAGATGAGTGCCAGCACACTTGGCAAACTTGAAGCCAGGTGTGGTGCCACAAGTGTGTGCTCCCAGTATTCAGGAGGCTCTGGCAGAATGATCTACAATTGAGACTAGTTTTAATTCATTGTATCAAGACCCCCATATGAATTTTTAAAATAGAGCTTGGAGTATAGTTTAGTAAAAGAATGCTTGTCCAGCATGCACAAGGTCCTGGGTTCAATCCTTAGGGAAGCAAAGAGTTTTTATTTTTTTTATTAAAATGTATTTTCAGGGCCAGGCAGTGGTGACCCTGAAAATACATCTTAATCCCAGTGCTGAAGAGGCAGAGGCAGGAGAATTTCTGTGAGTTCAAGGCCAGCTTGGTCTACATAGTAAGTTTCAGGGTAGCTATGGATATAAAGAGGAACCCTATCTCAAAAAAATAATTAGATAAATAAGTATTATCACTAATCCTAGTACTGGAGAAGCAGAGGCAGGGGACTCTTCCAAATATAAAGCTAGTCTGGTGTATACAAGTGCAGGGCAGCCACCACAGAACCAGGTTGTGTCTAAGGTAAAAAAGAAAAGAAAAAAAAAGTCTTAGGTACAGTCTCAAAGTCATGTGAGATATATTTTAAATTTCCTAAAGTATCTCTGAGGGAGCCAGTAGCACAGGCGGTTGGTAAACAGCCTCTGGAAAATGAGATACAGAGATGTGGCCATCACAGTGACTCAGTAATCGCACTCCTGGGAATCTGGACTAAAAATAACTCATTCCGTCAAGACTCACATACTTTGTAAGATTTTCCTCTTGCTTTAACTAATTCCCACCACCTTTGAGATACAAAACAACCACATTTATCACCAAGTTCTGGGAGAGGACTTACTAAAGTCACACTGCCAGAAGTGCTGTTCACTCTGGAGGCCCTGAGGAAGCCCCCGTCCCCTTCCCTCTTTAAAGTTGGCCTTTGTTGCCGGGAGGTGGTGGTGCACGCCTTTTATCCCAGCACTTGGGAGGCAGAGGCAGGCGGATTTCTGAGTTGGAGGCCAGCCTGGTCTACAGAGTGAGTGCCAGGACAGCCAGGGCTACACAGAGAAACCCTGTCTCGAAAAAACCAAAAAAAAAAAAAAAAAAAAGTTGGCCTTTGTTTCTGTGCTTCCTCAGTCTTCAAAGCATCTTATGATACATGTAGTACCATTGCCATTGTTGTTTCTGATACAGGGTCTCACCATGTAGCTCTGGCTGTCCTGGAAGTCACTATGTAGACCAGGATGGCCTTAAATTCACAGAGATCTGCTTGTCTCTGCCTCTCAGTTACTGTGATTAAAGGTATGTGATTAAAGTTATTGTAACTTTAATTTTTTCAAACCTTACTTTTTTTTAAAAAAATTATTTTATTTATGTACACTGTAGCTGTCTTCAGACACACCAGAAGAGGGCATCAGATCCCATTACAGATGATTGTAAGCCACTTAACTCAGCTCTTAACCACTGAGCGATCTTACCAGCCCCAAACCTTACTTTTAATGATGGTTCTTAAATGCTTTAACATCCCTTGTGGCCCACCACCTACCAGAGGTAGTGGGAAAGAAAGGATACAAGGTGGGAGTGGGCCTGCTTAGAAAGGTTCTTTGGAGCAAGTCCCATCTGTGTTGTCTGGAAATCGCAGTTCAGTTCAAAGGTCAGCAGGCTGTAGTGGCTCGATCCACTCGCAAACACTTCTCGGATACACCAGCAGTCCAGTTCGGTAGACTGGGGTTAGCAACGGGTAACACGCTTGAGTCAGCAGGAGGGACCCGAGGGACACCAAGAAAAGTTCTTGGCTGTACCTCTCTCAGGGAAGTGAAGATAAGTGAAGACGTGAGACACACAAGCATTGGACAGCTAGCTGTACCAGCAAGCCAAGCTCTGTCTCCGAAACTCCGTGGAGTCTTAGTTATATGCTCCAAACATCATGGGTTCTCCATGTGCCGAGCCTCAGCACGTGCATCCAATCAGCCCCGAGTTGGGCTGCAGCATACCGCCAGACATTTTCTGGTGCATTTCTCGCTATGGAGTCCTGACAAATGGAACTCAAGTTGTCAGCCATGGTTACCTACTGAACCATCTAGCTGGACTTCTCGAAATTTTCTTAGAGAGACTGGGATTGCACTGGGTAGCCCAGGATAATCCAGAATATCCTGGCCAGATAGACAGACAGACACATGCGCGCGCATGTGCGCGCGCTCGTGCAGGTGGATGGAAGGATGAACGGATGGATAGACAGATAGTCTAAAACTAGAAAACTACCATGTGGAACTACACATGACCTGGCATTATCAGTCTTTGGCATAAGCCCTAAGGAATCTAAATG
The DNA here is from genome assembly GCA_030674055.1 of Rhabdomys pumilio. NCBI lineage: Eukaryota > Metazoa > Chordata > Mammalia > Rodentia > Muridae > Rhabdomys > Rhabdomys pumilio. The sequence goes on from JANHMN010000002.1 coordinate 44,483,660, forward strand.
CTGACAGAGATACTTGTATGTGCATGTTAATTGCCACTCTACTCTTGAAGCAAGGAGGAATCAACCCAGGTGTACATGGATATGAAAATATGGTACGTAGATACTATGGAATCTTTTTTGTTTGTTTTTGGTCTTTTGAGACAGGGTTTCTCTGTGTAGCCCTGGCTGTCCTGGGAACTCACTCTGTAGACCAGGCTGGCCTCAAACTCAGAAATCCACCTGCCTCTGCCTCCTAAGTGCTGGGATTAAAGGCATGTGCCACCACCGCCCTGCTGATACAATGGGATCTTATACAACAATAAAGAAAAATGAAATTTGGGCTGAAGAGATGGCTCAGTGGCTAAGAAAATGCACTGCTCTTTCAGAGGACCTGAGTTTAGTTCCTAGCATCTCTGTTACGCAGATCACAGTTGCCTGTAACTTCAGCTCCAGGCTGACCAAACATACTTGTCTGGACTCTGTAGGCATCTACACACAGACACACACACATACACACACACACACACATACACACACGTAAAAGGATGAAGTTTATGGGAATATGCATGAAAGCAGAAATTACTGAGGTGACCCAAACTGAGGAAGACAAAGATAGCATGTTCTCTCTCATGTGGATCCCAGCTTTTCATTTGAAGGTGTGTGCATTTATATGGAGGCAAGTGTTGGGAGAGATTATAAAACTGGAAGGGGGTCTATAAGAGGGGACAGAGGTTTTGAGAAAGAGGGCTATGGTAGTTTGAATGAGAAATGTCCCCCATAGTCTCACTGTTTGGAGAGATTTAGCTGAGGAAATAGGTTGAACAAAAAAGAACAAGTAAAAGATAAAACAATAATCAGGCTCTCTTACAACTAATTATGGTTTCTCTGCTCACTGCCATGTGGCTTATGAACACCATTTTCTTTAAGGTTTATTTATTTTATGTATGAGTACACTGTAACTGGCTGTCTTCAGCCACATCAGACCCCACTGCAGATGGTCGTGAGCCACCACGCGGTTGCTAGGAATTGAACTCAGGACCTCTAGAAGAACAGTCAGTGCTCTTAACCACTGAGCCATCTCTCTAGCCCACACCACTCATTTTTTTAAACCATGCTCTCTATGCCTAGCCCTTGAACTCCAGCCCTGGATAAAGAGAGACTGCACTTAAACAAAAACAAAAACAAACAAGCAAAAAAAAAAAAAAAAAAAGTAATAGATGGTTTGCTTTGATTCTAGTGGAAAATAAGCACGGGTAATTTAACTCATTCCTTTCGTTGTGTTCTTTTTGTCATAACACATGACTCCTGATAGCATTCAGGGACCTGGTTCAGGTCAATTCTACCAATGCACCTTGGCATTAATATGGTCATGCCCTTAGCTCTCACATAGACGGGATACACTAGAAAGTAGCATGTCCTGTTATCGAGCTGCTGCCTTTAGGACCTACAATACCAATGCCTACCAAAAGACCTAAATCATAACGGAAGAGATACTGCATGGATGCTTGCCTGTGGATCGTGTATCTGTTGCCTGAGGAGGCAGAAAGAGCATGAAGTCCCCTGTAACTGGAGCTACAGAGTTCTGAGCTGTTACCTGTGTGCTGGGAACTGAATCTGGGTCCTCTGCAAGAGAAGCAAGTGAGGTTAACCACTTAGCCACTTCTCCAACCCTGAAGAACATTTTGAATATATTAAGCAATTTCTCTTGGGAGAATCTTTTTGTAAGATGTTTCTGTCCTTCCTCGCTTATCTAAGGCATTTTCTGATTGGGTTAATAGAAAGCAGAATAGCCAATAGCTAGGCAGGAGAGGTAGAAGAGACTTGTAGGGAGGGAGAGAGGAAATCTGGGAAGGACTCAGATGTGGGGGGATTTGCCCACCAGACATGGGACAAGGAACAAAGTGTGGAGACTGAAGGAAAAGTAAAGAGCCACGGAGGCAGAACGTAGATTATTATAAATGGGTTAATTGGCGCCTCAGAGAAAAACGTTATAAATGGAAATGGTGTCCAACGTGAGTGCACGTATATCTTAGAGCCTGAGAAAAGTTCTGGATGGAAGGCTGTAGAAATCCAAACTTCGACATTGGGCAAGCCAAGCAGTAAAGCAGTGGAAGCGCCTTGGCAAGGAGGGGGAACAGCTATGGCTTCCTAGCGACCCAGTCTCGCAGGCCCAGGCCGGTGCTCCTGCTCCTGGTGTACAGAGGTGTGGCTCCTTTAAGATGCCCCGCTGAGCAGAGGGTGAGCAGCCAGAGCAGACCCGGGTAGGTGGCAAAAGCTGTGGAGACAGAGATGGGAGACATTTCAATAGCCCCTGCAGCAGGGAACAAGCACTTCCTGGACAAGGGGCAGAGCTACAGTTCTCCGGCCGGCTTGTGAATGCCCCCCTGGGAAAGACTGCCCCTTCCTGTCAGTCGAGGTAGGGCTGGCCCTTTAAGGCTTGACTCACTCGGTCAGAGAATGGCTGCAGGCAAGCAGAAAATCAGGTCCAGACCAAGAAAACCTTTCTTTGAACAGGTACAGTATACTTGAAAATGTGCGTAGGTGCTGAAGAAAGAAAAGAAACTGGGTATAGACAATCGTAGAAAGGAATGATTAGTTTAAAAATAAAATGTAAGTCTCCAAAGGAAGGAGAAGCAGCAGTAGAAGTCTTTAGAAAGTTGCATAGATGCTAGGCAAACTGAATATACAGTCAAAGATCTGCTGGGGCTAAGTATAAAAAGCAAAGTCCACAAAGGAAGAGAGAAAGAGAAACAAGTAAAAATGTTCTATAAATGCGTATAAAGTCTTCAAAGACAGGAGAGCAAAAGGGAAATAAAGATGTTTTACAAATGTATATAAAAACAGTCTCTGAAGGAAGGAGTTAGATTAAAAAGAGAATATTTTCTGTGTTAAAAAAAAAAATGGGCCGGGCGATGGTGGCGCACGCCTTTAATCCCAGCACTTGGGAGGCAGAGGCAGGCTGATTTCTGAGTTTGAGGCCAGCCTGGTCTACAGAGTGAGTTCCAGGACAGCCAGGGCTACACAGAGAAACCCTGTCTCGAAAAACCAAAAAAAAAAAAAAGGAAAACACGAGCTGGAAAGATAGCTCATCGGTTAAGCGAACTGGCTACACTTCTAGAAGTCCTGAGTTCAGTTCTCTGCACCCACATGGTGGTTCATAACCATCTACAGTGGAATTTGATGCCCTCTTCTGATGTGTCTGAAGACAGCAGCAGTGTACTCACATATATAAAATAAATACTTTTTTGTTGTTGTTGTTTTGTTTTTCAAGACAGGGTTTCTCTGTGTAGCTCTGGCTGTCCTGGAACTCACTCTGTAGACCAGACTGGCCTCGAACTCAGAAATCCATCTGCCTCTGCCTTCCAAGTGATGGGATTAAAGGCGTGGGCCACAACTGCCCGGCAAATAAATACATTTTTAAAAAACAGAAAACACAACGACAGAGGGCACTTGGATTCCATATAATTTTGATTATAAGCATACAAATATTTGTGTTCAGTAATGATCAGTTTTTTATAACCTCTCTAAGAAAAACGAGAATAAGGCAGACTTAGATAAGGGAAGAACTCAATAATAGATATCTAGATTAAAGGCCATAGAACAGAAACTATATCCTTTAAATCAGAATTAAGGGCTGGAGAGATGGCTCAGCAGTGGTTAAGAGCACTGACTGCTCTTCCAAAGGTCCTGAGTTCAATTCCCAGCAACCACATGGTGGTTCACAACCATCTGTAATGGGATTCGATACCATCTTCTGGTGTGTCTGAAGACAGCAATAGTGTACATATAGTGTACATATAGATAGCTATATAGTACATATATACATATATAAATAAATCTTACAAAGAAAGTCAGATAAATCCAATCTAAAGCCTGTGGTGCCAACTTGTGACAAGATTGCAGAATGGCAACCCATAGAGATGCAATATTCTGAATTAAGAGCAATGTCAACCAATAGCTTACATGTTTCATTTTGTAGTTTGAAATTTTAAAGTATGTATATATATTAATACATCATACAATTGATTCCTATTCAGGATTTCAAGAGGCTTTTGCCTTAAGCTCTAAAAAGGATGATTCTGAGATTGCACATTTTTTGGAGTTGGTGGCTATCTTGGAGATGCCTTTGCAGATTGAAGCTGACAATATCCTGACATGTGTATCCATTAGAGTACAACAATTTTTTAGATATTATGGTATAGAACATGTTACAGATATATCTTACAATCCTACAGGTGAAACAACTGGAAAAAGATCTAACTACAGCTTGAAGGAGATGCTCACAGGACAGGAGCGGGATATGAGCTCTTCTGGAGATAGATTAAATAATACTTTGTTGACTTCAAAATTTTTAAATGTCAATGAGACAGGTAGCACAGCTGTTGAAAACACTGGATTTTAGAAAGGACTGCTGAGTTAAATTAGCCTATATATGTGATAACCTCAGACTGGAAGTCAGGAAATGTGTTGTGTTGAGGGAGAGCTTATGCCTTTGTTTCAATAGAAAATAAAAGGCTGTGGACTCCTTCAAAATGAATAAAGATCAGACTGGAGACAACCTCCTGAAAATCCTGACTGTAAACATGAAGAAATAACAAAACAAGGGATGTGGATGCTGACCCCTCTGCACAGGGACAGCTCTGAGACTGCGGAGACATGACAGTCTATACAGTCAATAAATCTTGGCTACAGAGTCCTCAGGATTTATTGCATGCCATTCTTTCATATGGCATGGATGGAGATTTATTAAGTGTGGTTTTGCAGTGCAGACTTACAAAGTTTGATGCCTTTCACCTACTCAAAGAGCAGAGAACCATCTTTAGCTGATTTGTGCACACAGAACATTCCATTAACATGCATTAATGCAGAAATGCATATTATCTTGAAAAGTTTGTGCTTTCAGAGCAAAAGAACCAGACACTAATGAAGGCAAGTAGCCCAGGTAATCCAGCCTCACATAATGCCTCAAGAGCTGTTGTCTCAAAAATCTACATCCAGGAAAACTTCAAAATGGCTAGCTAAGATGGTTCAGCCTCACAACACTGTTCCAGTCAGGACTTCAGTTGAGCCCTGCATGTCTCTATCACACAGAGACTGGACAAAATGACTGGACAAAAAGTTAGCAAATGATATAGCTAACTTTTCAGGACTTGGGCATTATCCCAATTTTCATAGGATTCCCAAAAGATGCCATTGCCCCCAGACAGCAGTAAACAGACTTATAGGAGAGTAATGCCCCTATTCCCAAGATGTGGGCTGGGTGAGTGGTTTTGGGTCGTTGGTTGGGTGGTGGATGTCATCATTTAGGGAGGTTGGTCGGAAGTTGTTAATGGTCTTGGTTAGGGAGAAAACCAAGTAAAGGAGGTCTCTTTCAGGGATCTTTCTCTTTTTCCTCTATCCTTTCTTTCCTATCCAGTGTTGGGGAGAGGGGATGAAAAGGAAAAGAGGGGGTATAGGAATGATGTGATGAAAGGGTAGATCATTGCATCTACTTTTAGACTAAAAACCAACTACTAGTGTCAAGTTATTTACATTGGTATAGATTTTTTATATGATAGAAAATTAAGGTTATTTTTGCTACAACATATTGTATATGTTTCAACTTTTTTAAGGTATTGTACCTATGTAACTCTAAAAATGTAAAGCTCTGGTCCTTTTGAATGCTGCTATTAGCCAGGCGGTGGTGGTGCACGCCTTTAATCCCAGCACTTGGGAGGCAGAGGCAGGCAGATTTCTGAGTTCGCAGGCCAGCCTGGTCTATAGAGTGAGTTTCAGGAGAGCCAGGCTTACACAGAGAAACCCTGTCTGGAAAAACCAAAAAAAAAAAAAAAAAAAAAAAAGAATACTGCTATTACAAACTGTTTAGGATAATGAAGAAATGCGAGATATAGTCATTCAATCAAACTACTTGTGGTCGTGTTAGGAACTAGTTTAGTTTATTACAAAAATAAGCTTTTATTAAGCCTATTGTAGATGATTTCAAAGTTAAATAGTAAAAAGCTAGAAACAAGCAATGTTTGCTTATTCAGATATACTTTAGATAGATGCTCTTCAAACACTTCAGATATCTATAGACTATGGTATTTAAGATGTTTTAATAAGCCGGGCGGTGGTGGCGCACGCCTTTGATCCCAGCACTTGGGAGGCAGAGGCAGGCTGATTTCTGAGTCTGAGGCCAGCCTGGTCTACAGAGTGAGTTCCAGGACAGCCAGGGATACACAGAGAAACCCTGTCTCGAAAAAACAAACAAACAAAAACAAAAAACAAAACAAAAAAAAAAGATGTTTTAATAACATAAGGCTTTTCAGTGAGACACATTAGCCCCTAGCAACACTCCCACATGATTTAAAAGATGGGCATCGAAGAACCTCCATTTGGAATTTTCTTCAAACGTGACAAAGTTAGCAACCAAACAAAAAATTGCCATTACCTCAACTGCTGATGGCATGCTGTCCAAACTGTGGACAAGCAGAACATGGAGGAAGTCAACTGCTGAACTCTGCCAAGACAGGGACTGAAGGAGAGGTAACAAGCCACGTGGCAGAACGGAGACTAGTATGAATGGTTAATTAAGTTATACAAGCTAGGAGGAAACAAGCCAGCTAAGGCCAAGCTTTATAATTAATAACAGGTCTCTGTCATTATTCAGGAGCTGGCACCCCTGAGAGTCACGATATAAATTTCCATATAGTGTTTTAGAACAAAGTATGCTGGACATAACACTGATGCTTTGAGGAATGGGACAAAGCCTTGTTGAATGTGGCTAAAGCTAAAGTGATTGATACAAGGCAGTGAAGACTGTATGAGTGAACCAGTAGGGAGTGACAGGATCACCCTCCCTTCTGTGAAAGAAAACAGAGGGCTGGGAAGCACCACCCTCTTGAGAACAAACTATGAAGAACATTTTGTGTAACTACAAAGGACCATGTAAGCAGATGTGACTGAACCGTCTTTGAACTTCCAGAAGACCAAAGATGCTAGGGGATGCTGAGCCGCCCTTCTGTCTCTAGCACACCTGTGGTAGTTTGAATAGGAATGGCTCCATGTGTTTAAAAGCTCGGCCCATAGAGAGTAACACTATTAGGAAGTGTTGTGGCCTTGTTGGAGGAAGTGTGCCACTGTGGAGGCGGGCTTTGGGGTCTCAGATTCTCAAGGTAGCTGAAGTGGGGTAGTCTAGTCTCCTGCAGCTTACATGCAGATCATGATGTAGAACTCTCAGCTCCTTCTCCAGCACCTGTCTGCCTGCATGCAACTATGCTAATAACAGACTAAACCTCTTAACTCTAAGGGAGCCCTAATGAAATGTTTTCCAAGAGATGTGGTCATGGTGTCTCTTCACAACAATAGAAACCCTAAGACAACTCCATATGAGGAAAACACTCAACACTTCTACAGTTTTGTGGTGCTGGGGGCTGAAGCCAAAGCCATGATCATTAGTGTTGGGCATCTACTCTTCCATTGCCAGCCCTCAGCAACACTGACTCCTGGGAGCCAAACACTATGGTAGGCTATGAAAATATAAGAAACTGAAAATTTACTCGTGTTGTTGGAGTTGTTATGGTTGAGCTAAACCATCACAGAAATGGCATGTAAGCAGCATAGGAAGCTGGTGGCCCACACCTTTAGTCCCAGTGCTTGGGAGGAAGAGGCAGGTGGATATCTGTGAGTTCAAAGCTAGTCTGGTCTACAGAGCAAGTTCCAGGCCATCCAGAGCTACAGAGGAACTCCATCTTGTGGGGCTGGGAGGGTAACATTTGAAGGAACACCATGAAGGTAAATAGGATCTGGATTTGATAACATCTCTAAAGAGTCCAAGCTAAGGGTGTGTGGGTGTGCAGACAGGGAGCTGCACCACGAGGAAAGCTGACAGACTGGCTGGAGGAACAAGCAATCACCCTAGCCCACTCTTTACCAAGAGAGTGGTGCAGAGCTCCTGTAACTCCCAGCCCATCAGGGCCTCTTCCACATTTTCTCCTCTGCAGGTGCCCCGTCTCCACATGAAGTTCCTGGAGCTAGACATGGCTGTATGAACACTGAGACTGTAAAGGAACCCAACATTCAGCATAGTAAAACAAACGCTGGACAGTTTATTTTATTGTCAAAAGCATACACTCTCCACCTTGCTGTTGACCTTGCATATGCCAAAGCTGGGTCCCCCTGGAGGTGTGAGCTTCCCTTAGCTCTACACTAATGTATGTCTACATCTATGGCAGCAACTGTGAGACTGACTCTGAGTCTACAGCAAAGTATTATATAGGCAATAACAGATAAAAATTTGTCTGTTAGGTATTTAGTAGACAGGGGTCTCGTTAAGTTGCCCAAGCTGACTTTGAACCCCTGGGTTCAAGGAATTTCACAGCTTCAGAAGTACTGGAATAATTAATACAGGCCACAGTATTTGAAACTTCACTTACAACTCCCAATCCTAAGTGAGCAGTGTCAATGTGGAGTGCACGCGCGCGCACGCACACAGCAATGTACCGTCTCCGCTGCTGTTCTTACACTGTAACTTTTCCCTGAGCATTTGCTGCTACTTTTAAAAAGGAGGAATTAATGGAGTATCTACACCAGCATTCTAACAACCGGCTGTCGAACGTTTACAGCGTTCCCTGTCACACTGTTGTCTTACACTCACAGAGACCCACTTCCGGGCAAGGCTGGTGTTGTCTGTTCACAATGTGCTTGCTTTATCTTCCATACCTATGATTTTCCTCATGTTCCCTCACAGTAGTGTCATACTCTTGAGATCCCACAGCACACCCCCATGTATGTAACAGTTTACGTGACTACTAATGAATGGACAGTTGAGACACACACTTTCTACTCCTTAAAAACACAAAAACTCACTTTTGGGAAAAATATTCCAAGATTACTTTCTCCAAAGATCACCAAGCCAAACATTTGGCCATACTTTTATTTACTACATATACTATAAACATATACAATACATGCTACAAAAAAAAAAAAAAAAAAAAAAAAAAAAAAAAAAAAAAAAAAAAAAAACATTTCTTAAAATTTAACTGTCAAGAAAGTGTATAGTGTTATAATACAATGGCACATGTTCATATTTTATTTCAAATTGGTTTGCTTATCACCCATCTCAAACCATTAATAGTGAAATGTTACTTGTGGAAAATTAAAGTTATCTATTTGCATTATTAATAAACAATTCCAACAAATTAATAAGAATTAACCATGTCAAATATTAGTATCCAAAAATGGGCTCTTGCAGAAGTGATTATATAAAACATAGCAGCCAATTTCAGTTAACTTTGCTCTGTGACAATGTACATATGCATTTGACTAGGACCATAATAGCACTTGCTATTTTTGGAAGATACTTGTAAGAAGTCCTTTGATCTCTTGAGGTCCAATAACTGCTACACCCAGCCAAATCCAACCAAACAGTTCACGTAATGGCTCTGAACAACTTATCACTGAGGAGTTCTTAAGATTCACGTAGAGCTGCATATCCCATTACCACCACACATAATGAAGAGACAGTACAAGCCAGCATCAAAGGCAAAGGCAAAAGGAAATACCAACGTTCAAACCAGCAGTGACAAGGATTTTCTACAAATGCTTTAGATGCCGTAATCTCAGGAACAGATTTCTTTTTTTAATTTTTGGTTTTTGAAACAAGGTCTCACTTTGTAGCTCTGACTGTCCTAGAAGTAGCTCTGTAGACCAGGCTGGTCTTGAATTCAGAGACGCACTTGCCTTTGTCTCCCAAGGGCTGGGACTAAAGGTGTCCGCCATCACACCTGGCTTAGGAAAACAGGATTTAATGAGCATTTGGATTTACAGAATCTATGCTAACTGAAAACTGAAACAAGTAGTCAGGTGGAATATGTCCTGTGCTACACATTTGTCCATTCAGTGTCACTGAGCACCTATTAAGAGCTCAGCACTGGGTCAACATCTCTAAAGTTGAGTATTACTGTTCTTATCAAGCTAGAGTGAGGTAAAGAATGTATTAAATTAGCATCAACTCATTAGGTCTACTTGTGGTAATGTATACAATCCTGTGCCAACTGCTGTCCCTGGGCCATATAACAGGCTTCTGCACTCTGCTCATTCTTTCATACAAAAACGTGCACACACATGTGCTAAGCAAAGTGCAGTCACTGCAATTACATGATTTGGTGTATGTTCAATGAATGCAAATTCATCATATTAATCTACACAGGACAACTAAGAAGGTACATTATTTTTCTAAAATGAGGTTCAAAGCAAAGTATAAGGTGTTTCTATCGGTCATCTACACCAGAGACCAGCAAGTGCCTTTATCACCTCAAAGTCTCATGTTACAGTCTAAAGAAACCCTATAATTTGTGGCCTCAGAGGCCTAGTCTCTGGAGAATCTGACCCCATATAAATCATTCTAACCTTTAAAGAGCTTGTAAGCTAAATCTGGACAAAGGAGAACCCAAATGAAGGCAGTTTATAATGTAGTATTTTTCAAGAATTCTTTTGGCCATGTAAAATGATACATAAGTAATTTACAACTGAAACAGTTTTCAAAGTACCAATCCTACCCCAAATGCGCGGAATTCTAACCTGCCTTTTATACAACTTGCACATGCTGCAGAGGGCAGTTTGGCCCTTGATACCGTCTATAGGATACAGTAAGTGATTGGTCCTTCCACTCCAAGTAGAATCTGAGAACTCTAAGCATCCCATTAGGAAAGTAGCAATCAGAAAAAATGGCCCTGCCAGATTCGTCCCACCAGTAAGGTGAGTCTTTTTAGCTGTGGTAGCAGTGTGAACCTATGATGCCCCCTTGGGAGAAGGCAGAGAGCTGGGAGTTTATCCACTGAGTGAATCCAATACTGGCTTAAAGCTGTGCACTGAATAAAGTGCTCTGCACATCCTGCTTCTCATCTGGATGAAGATATACACTAGCCTAAGAGTCAAGCCACTTACAGGTACAGGGGAGGACAGTAGCAAGGAAAGAATCCAAGAAAAAAATCCAAGGAAGACAAATGCCTCTAGTAGTGTTCTCCGAATCCTCAGGATTTGCAATGTCAGAGTGAGTCATACAACGGTCATGGTCCATAAACACAAATGCAATCCCACTGGGTAATAGTCACACAGTGCATGATTACTTCATGGGAGTGGGGGGGGGGGGACAGTCTGCTGCCATTTGACAGTGTGGATTCAGAATGAAAACAGAACCTCTGAAGAAATCAGGGTCAGCAGTGTGTAACATTCTTTTCCTGCCCATCAGCTTTCCACAGGTTGATCTGTTCTGCCCAAGAGAAAGGAGGCAATGTATTTACTTCTTCTCACACAGGCACGGCCACTACCACCTAAAACTGCCAACTCAGAAGCTAACCGCACAAGCCCTCTGGTTTCGTACCCTGAATGTGGTAAATACAAGTGAGAATGGAGTAATTCAGTCTTAAAAAAGATCACAGGTAACAGAATGCTTATAGAAACTAGACTGCTTTTGACACCTGTAAGAAAATTGTATAGATGGCAATTGGGGGAAACAGACTGTTCCCATCTGTCAGCAAACTGTTGAACTATACTCAGCTGAAGTCCTCATCGGGATTCTGTTGATCCAGCAGACGGACATGTGTGAATGGGAAGTGACCTCGTTTGCCATTACACTCCCCTTCCCACTGACCACTCACATTAATCTTCGTAACCTTTACCAGCTCACCGACCTGCAGGACGAGAATAAGGAGAGCACTTTTATTTCCAGTAAAGAATGCAAGGTGAAAATCTCCATTCTCTTGTTAGGCATACCCTGCCCATGTGATTGCTCTAGGGCTGATGTTACAGAAATGGCTACTCACTACCTCCCCAGCCCCAGCCACCAGACTGGTTAACTTGTGGTTAATGCAGGCAAAAAGAAGGAGTGGTGTTAGCAATGAAGAAAGCCACTGAGAATACAGAGAGTAAAAAGGACCCTAGAAGATATCACTTTGCAAACCTCAGCATGTCTAGATGAGCTAATTGTCTTCTCTGCTCTACTATCCTCAACAGCCCCACCCACCCCACAGCATCTGGCTTAGGGGATAAAGCCTAGCCCTCGTTGGCATCTGTGGTGCATGCCTGGCCCTATCCTAGGGCAACTCTCTGTCATGCATGCTGTGGCTGCCACTGCTTGCACAGCAGAGGGCAACTAGAGCAAGCATGCTGCATTCGGACCAAGCATCTAAGAGAGATGGTATAGGCCAGAACTTCAAATCCTCCCAGCTCCCCACAAATTACCATCTCACAGCTAGCAGCTGACTTGCTGTTCCTTAATTGGCACATATTTATTACCCAACTGGGGACAAAGGAAAAAAAAAATCCACTAACTACTATAGCTATTACTAGCCAACTATATCATATAACTCTGTCCTGCCACAAACCTAAGACAAGGTCGGAGTGACAAATAAATTCATTGAGGCAAAAGACTGAACAATAATTCAAAACACTGGATTTCTGAGTTCAAGGCCACCCTTGAACTCAGGCCACCTCACTCACTCTACAGAGTGAGTTCCAGGACAGCCAGGGTTACATAGAGAAACCATGTCTCAAAAAACAAACAAAAATAATAATAAAAATTCAAAACACAACAAAAAGACCCTGAATAAAAAGCAAGATGACACCGGGCAGTGGTGGCACACGCCTTTAATCCCAGCACTTGGGAGGCAGAGGCAAGCGGATTTCTGAGTTTGAGGCCAGCCTGGTCTACAGAGTGAGTTCCAGGACAGCCAGGGATACACAGAGAAACCCTGTCTCGAAAAAACCAAAAAAAAAAAAAAAAAAAAAAAAAGCAAGATGACTGGAGAAGAGATGGCTTAGCAGTTAAGAGCACTGACTGCTCTTCTAGGGGTCTTGAGTTCAATTCCCAGCAACCACATGGTGGCTCACAACCATCTGTAATGGGATCCGATGCCGCCTTCTGGTGTGTCTGAAGACAGCTGCAGTGTACTCATATAAATTAAAGAAAAAGCAAGATGACCAGTCCTTGCTTGTCACTTGAGTTCTACACAGAACACTTCTATACAATATTTAGAATGTATTTGGGTATTCTACAGACCTTAATTTCTAATTCTCACAGTAAATCTCCAAGATAACAACTTTGATTTAGAAGAAGTGGACAATTATGATATTCACACGGCTAATGATTTGAATTCAGAATTACCTGACACCAAACTCACAGTGTCATTAGATGGGGAACTTTGAAGCTCAGCTGTAGGAGCGTCAGGAACTCTAAAGAATCTCTCTAGTAGTCACTGGCCAATGCCAACTCATGTGAAGGTCCAGGGTCTCCTACAGAACCAGTCTGATCTCACTAACAGGCAGAATTCTTGCTTACTGGTCTGTCTGTAATTTCCCCAAGGAAAAATCTGAAAACCACAAAGCACTGATGTGGTTGTTTAAATAACAGGACAACAGAGCAGACCAGAGGGGAGTGATGGAAAGAAGGGGTAAGATACAGAGGATGAAAAAAGTTAGCAGCTCCAACTGCCAGTGCCATGAGGGCCAGGGCCACCTAGGCAAAGGCAGGAGAGGACTGCAGATTACCACCGCATCCAGGCCTGTACCCTCCAGTGTACACCAGGGTACAATCACTGCTAGGAACCATCCAGTTCATCCTACCACCAAGGCTGCTTGACTCTGGCAACCAGACTGTTATATATAGTCCTCAAGGACCCAAGACATCAAAGTGAAATTTTACTTGCTAGTGAAAGTAATCTAAAGCTGGGGGGAAGCTCCATGGTATGGCATGCACACAGCAAACACACAGCCCTCGACAAAGGACACAGGCAGGACTCTGAAGAGTTGGAAATATCTGACACCTTGAATTTTGTGATTATCATACACATTCCATACCTGTAAAATGCACTGAGCCACGTGTAAGTTTTGTATGTTAACAAGTGAACTGTACACCTCAGTAAAAAGGGGAGGGCTATCACTCAACATAGCTCCTCCTATGTCTCACATCAGCCCACTTATTATCAGGCCTTTTTCCCTTTAAAGAAAATGGGGGTTCCTGTAAGGTCAGAGGCTACTAGAATAGAATTATGTGTACCGTACAGCAAACCTCTGGACAAACCAAAGACACTTTTTCTCTCCCTTTTCTTAATTCTTGTGTGTGTGTGGTTTTGTTTTACTTTATTTTGAAGTAGGGTCTCCTTACTATGTATTCCTGGCTAGGCTCAATTTCACAGAGAGCTGTCTGCGTCTGCCACCAATACTGGGATGAAAGGTGTTTGCTACTAAGCCTGGCCTTAGAGCCACATCTTTAAGATATAGATTTTCAAGGTAGTGACATACACCTTTAATTTCAGCAAGTCAGTGGCAGGTAGATCTGAGTTTGAAGCCAGGCAGGTCTACAGAGTGAGTTCTAGAAAAGCCAGGGCTACTACAGAGAGAAAGTCTTAAAAAAGATAGATAGATTAGATAGATAGATAGATAGATAGATAGATAGATAGATGATAGATAGATAGATAGATTCTCCTAGTTCTATGCTACAAAGGAGACTCAAGAACAGTATCTTAATCTTAAATATAAAATTTGCTTTTTAAACACCTAAGTTCTTAGATCAAACCATCAGGAGCTAAAAGGAAAAGATAAAATGATTGTATTTTTTAAACGGACCTACAAAGACATGTAAGCAGTGAGCAGGGCTAATAAAACCTCCTAAGATGGCTTAAACCTTCAACTACAGACTCTTCAAAAGACATTATTAAAATTAATAATCCTTTGTGTTTCATGGGGTCGTCCTCTTGAAATGTTCCAAGTACTTGGGGGCTCTTCAGGTCAAGGACAAAAGCCAAAGAGAATATGACTAACCTTAAAAGAGCAGAGAGCTGTCACTGAAGCCCCCTGAGACAGGTTTCCCAACAGTTTGGGGGAAAGGAGCATCAAGAACAGTTGTTACAGTTTCAGAAAGCCAGAAGGATGCATGTCCTTCCTTCTTCCTGTCAGGTATCAACTCACTAAAGCATGGTTTTAAAGGTTAAACACTTAACACTTCCCTTATTCTAGCCTTCTGACAGTGATGTCGGTTGATTACGCACTCACACAGCTGAGGATGAACCGGCACACCTCTCGGAGCTGGGATCACACATGTGCAGCACCTTATCCCCTTTGTACTGTTTTATTTTTGTCTGCTTGAAACTGGCTACTATGTAGCCCTGGCTGGCCAGCCTGGAATTCACTACATAAAGCTGCCCTCCAACTCAGAGAGCCTTCTGCCTCTGCTCCTCACAAGTGCTGGGATAAAGGCCTGTGCTATAAAGCCAGTAGAACAAAAATATCTGCCCTAAAAGTGCTAAAAAGTTTTTTTCTTTCTTGAGGTTTGCCTCACTATTGATTCTCAGAGGGCCTGGTGCTTGCTTTATTGACCAGGTAAAATTTGCATATTATCCTCCTCTATCTGCCTACCAGAATTATGGATATATGCCACAACATATAGTAAAAAGACAAGACTTGTTTCTCTGTGTAGTCCTGGGTATTCTGGAACTCGCTCTGTAGACCAGGCTGGTCTTAAACTCAAGATATTTTCCTGCCTCTGCCTCCCCATTCTTAAGAGTGAAGGATTAAAGGCATGCACCATGCCTGCTCAAGTGATACAGTCTCTAATACCTTTGTATCTCTCCTTTTAATACAGAGATTACAACAGTTATAACACTACTCATTTCCATATTTTTTATTATCTATGAATTATTTTGGGGTTTTTGACACAGGGTTTCTGTGTAGTCCTGGCTGTCCTGGAACTTGATTTGTAGACCACTCTGGCTTGGAATTCATGTACACCAGCCTTCCTGTGCCACCCGAGTGCTGGGACTAAAGGCATGCACCACCATGCTCTACCCAATCTATTTTTATGTGCATTGATGTTTTGCCTGCATGTATGTCTGTGTGAGGGTGTTGGATGTCCTGGAACTAGAGTTACAGACAATTTCGAGCTGCCGTGTGGGTGCTGGAAATTGAACCCTGGTCCTCTGGAAGGGCGGCCAATGCTCTTAACTGCTAAGCCATCTCTCTGTCCATCATTTCACATTTTAAATGAGTATAAGCAGACAAAAAGAATCAGCTAGAGTACATGGTACAACATTTTAAGATTCTTTTTTTGTTGTTGTTGTTTGTTTTTTTTTTTTGTTTTTTTGTTTTTTTTGTTCAAGACAGGGTTTCTCTGTGTAGTCCCGGCTGTTTAAGATTCTTATGAATCTTAAGAATTCTGAAAGGTGCCAGGCGGTGGTGGCAAACGCCTTTAATCCCAGCACTTGGGAGGCAGAGGCAGGTGGATTTCTGAGTTCCAGGACAGCCAGGGCTACACAGAGAAACCCTGTCTCAAACAAACAAACAAACAAAAAGAATTCTGAAAGTTGAAAGAAGAGCCCTTGAGGCCAGGCTGGGCTACAGTGAGATTCTATTTTCAACATTAACCATACAAATAAATAAGAAAGAAAAAAAGACCTTGAAATCTACTATCAATGACTCTCAAGAACTCCTAGTTGAAGATGACCTTTATCTAACTTCTAATTCTCCTCCTTCTACCTCCCAAGTACTAGGATAACGGGTATGCACCACAAGAAGTTTGGACAATTTTTTTTCCTGAGATAGAGTCTTGCTATATAGTCCTAGCTGGCCTGGTACTACTAGCTATGTAAACTGGCCTTGACCTCACAGTAATCCTCCTCGATTTCACAAGCATTGACTTTATAGGTCAACTTAACTTTCTTCTGTTTCCTCCTTCCTCTAGGGAAGAGAGGGTCAAGAAGGAAGAAGCGTGAAACAGAGTCTTGCTGTGTAACCTAGACTGGCCTCTGGTGTTGAGGCTTCCCTGGTATATAGGCTCCAACATTTTTGGGTTTTTTTGTTTGTTTTGTTTTTTTGTTTATTTTATTTATTTATTTATTTTTTTTGTTTTCCAGACAGGCTCTGTGTAGTCCAGGCTGGCCTTGAACTCAGAAATCCACCTGCTTCTGCCTCCCAAGTGCTGGGATTAAAGGCGTGGCCACCACTGACTGCTCCAACATTCTTTTCCAACTGTTTGTTGCTCCTTCTGGTCCTCATCCTCCCAATAGATTCTGCACCATCCCCAGGAGTAAGCCTGAGTATGAAGCATAGTGAGCTATAAAGGGGACTAGGGTTATTAGCTCCCAGGAAACTAAGTCAACTGGTATGTTTTCTGGCCCTGTACAGCTGCCAAAGTCAACTGTGACCTTAGTAAAGACATTATCAAACCTAGAATGATCCAGGAACAAAACAATACCCAGTTATCCTCCCCAGGAATTTTTAGCAATAATGAAAACTTCTGAAATTCACCAAACAGGAGGCAATCAGGGAGCTGTGTAAGCGCCTTTGTGGGCATATCCCCAGGTTGACTGCTTTTCTAGGTTTTGTCCCTATTACTTAACAGGAAGGACAGCAATTATGTCAGCTTCCCTTCTGATCCAGACCTGCAGGACTCCAGTGAGCTCAGTGCAGAAAGTGCACACCTGCATAGGCACAGAAAGCCAGGGAAAAGGAACTTCAAGTGACAGGAAACAATGGCCTAGCGTGTGCATGCCTGGGAGCCCAGAGTCCACAGCAGGTGCTTTCCTGTGTGTAGTCTTGATGTATCTTTACAACGAGCTCTTCATGTTTACTATTTGTACATATATGGATGACACCATGGCACGCACACGTAGAGTCTGCTTTCTCTTCCTACCATGGGTTTCCAGGATGGAACGCACATCTCCAGGCTGTGATGGCAAGCATCCTTACCTGCACCATTTCATGAGCCCAGCAATATTTCTGAGACAGTGTTTTCCCCAGAGGTACTGATTTTGCATGTCCAGTGACCTCCAGGAATTCTGTCTGTATCATCTGGTGCTGGAATTACAGGCACATGCTGTTGCTCTTCCCTTTCTATGTGGGTGCCAGGGATCCAAACTCAGATAAAGTCTTTGTGTGGCAAGACAACTGAGCCATTTCCCCAGGCCTATCCAAATATTTCTTTTAACATAACAAAGGCAAAAAAATATTTCAAAATTTGTCTGAAGATAAAGAAACTGTAGCATTCTATGGCAGGAATCAGCAAACTGCTGCTTCTGAATCAAATCTAGTTTGCTGTTTTGCAAAGAGTTTACTTGTCACTGTGTGTCTGTGTCTGCTGCAGAAGTTAGACTCACTTTGTGGAGTCAGTCTTCTCCATCCTGTTCTGCAGGGGTTTGAGGGCTACATGGTCTCTACTCATAAGCACCCACTCTGCCACTGTAACCAAAGGCAGTTAGTTATAAACAGGACAACAATGGACCCTAGTGTGTCAATGAAGCTACTAGTGAGCTAACAAGATAATAAGAGAATAAGAGAACTTGTTTCAAAACCTTTAAGACTTGAGTTCAATTCCCAAAAGCCAAATAAATGTCTAAGCAGAGGTTAGTTTGGTGGTTTACACCTTTAATCCTGAGAGGCTGAGGCAGAAAGACTGAGGCAAGTCTGGGTTACAAGTGTAAGGTCCTGCTTCAAAAAGAAAAGGCTAGGGGTTGGAGAGATGGCTCAGGGGTTAGGAGCACTGGCTACTCTTCCAGAGGTCCTGAGTTCAATTCCCAGCAACCACAAGTGGCTCATAACCATCTATATTGGAATCTGAAGCCCTCTTCTTGTGTGTCTGAAGACTGCTACAGTGTACTCATATACATTAAAAACAAACAAAAAACATAGCTGGGAGCCAGGCATGGTGATACATACCTTTAATCCCAGAACCTGGGCAGCAAAGACAGCCAGATCTCTTGGAATTTAAAACCAGGTTGGTCTACATAGTAAGTTCTAGGCCAGGGCTATACAGTGAGACCCTGTCTCAAAAACAAACAAATCCCCACTCTCTCAAAGAAAAGCTCAACAAACAAAATTTTCTGGGAAGGGGAGAGGGCAGTGCAATGGCAGAACACTTGCTTAGGATCCACAAGAGGCCTGGATTGTAATCCTTACACTATGGAAAAAAATTTTTTTCTAAAAATTAATATTTGAGACCTAAAGTCTTCAAAGTGTGTCAGAGGCATGGCACAACTCACAAAGAAGTGCCAGTAAGTATTTTAAGATGCTGAGAGAAATACAGTGATATTTGATCTGTATTGAATTAATAGACTTGAGGAAGTTCAGTTTTACATCAGGTCACACTGTAAATACTTGAAAGATATCATGTTTATAAAGTTTGGTTGTGGAATTTATAATGATAAAATAAATCACTTGGGAGATGGAAGGCAGGAAGACCAGGATCAAGACCATCTCCATAGAATGGGCTACAGAAGATCCAGTCTCAAAAATACCAAGGTCTAGACAGATGGCTCACTGGGTAAAGGCACTTGTCACCAACCCAATGAGTTTAGTCCCTGATACTCATTCGGTAGAAGAGAACACAGCTGTCCTCTAGACCTCCAAATATAAAGTCATTACATGTATGTGTTCCCAAAAATAAATACATAACCTTTTAAATATATAACAACAAGCCAGGGCGGTGGTGGCACATGCCTTTAATCCCAGCACTTGGGAGGCAGAGGCAGGCGGATTTCTGAGTTCCAGGCCAGCCTGGTCTACAGAGTGAGTTCCAGGACAGCCAAGGCTACACAGAGAAACCCTGTCTCGAAAAACAAACAAAACAAAACAAAAACCAAACAAACAAAAAAATAAAATAAAATGCAGACTACAAAATTAGTACATTTAAAGAAAACACCATTGTTCTGGATAGTCTACAGAACTGTAAAATAAGCTTTAGTGTCTACACTTAAAAGTTGAGATGCATGCCTCTACTCCCAGGACTAGTATGAGGCCAGCCTGGGCTACATACATACCAAGATTTTGTCTTAAAAAGCAGGGATGGCTAGGTATGGTGGCACACACATTTAATCCCCAAATTTGGAAGCCAATATTTGTGTTCTATTTCAGAGAGAGCAGTTCAACCATTTTAAAGCATTGATGCCTCTAATTACCAGAGACATTCTTAAAAATAATCTCTCTTTGGGCTAGAGAGATAGCTCTAGAGTATGTGCTGCTCTTGTAGGAAGAACCCAGATTCAGTTCCCAAGACCCACAACCATCCATAACACCAGTTCTGACCTGAAATATACAAACAGGTAAGACAGGTCAAATACATACAGGTCAAATAAAGTAAATAAGTCTTTAAAATAAAAACTGGCCAAGAAGTACAAAGCTCAAATGGAATTGACACACTCAATCTCCTAGCCTGCGTGCTCCAGGAATTCTGTCTCACACTCCAGCCTGTTGTTGATGGGGTCTGCAGTCAGTGTCAAGAGTCCACCCATAATGTATACAGCACAGTTAAGAGCATCATCCCCTCACCCCACATCAGCCTGAAAACTTGCTTTCTTCATCTGCCAAGCAGCATGACCAGGATAACATGGTCCATTTCTCAAAGTCAAGACATGATATTTAAAGTTAAGACTTAATCTCAAAAATTACAAAGCTTCAACAGAGTTGTGATACCTGTAATCCTAACACTTGAGGACTTCTTGCAGGAGTATCAAGAATCTGAAGCCAGCCTGGGCTACATAGTGAGCTTCAGGCCATACTAGACTAGAATGAGTTCCCATATCAACAAACAAAGCAAAGCACTTTAAACATACAACTTTCCAAGCTGGGTGTGGTGGCACATTCCTTCACACCCTGTACCTTGCCTGTGAGCTCAAGTCTGCATAGTGAGTTCAGGACAGTCAAAGCTACATAGTTAGACCCTGCCTCAAAAACTCTAAACAAACACATAAATAATGCAGTTTTCAGTCAAACCTATGAAACTCAATTAGACTAGAGATGAAAAGAAAAATTTCAGGACTAGTGAGATTGCTCAGTGGTTGGGAATACTACCTGCTCTCCCAGAGTACCAGTGTTTGGTACCAGTCTGTAACTGCAGTTGTACGGCATCCAATGCCCTCTTCTGGCCATTGTGCACATGTGGCACACAGACATATATGTCGGCAAAACACCCATCACATAAAATAAAAATAAATTTAAAAAAATTCAACTGCATTAGCATCAGAGTCTGGCTCATTGTAAGGACTACCACTCTCACGCCCAGGCAGTTCCTACCCCTACTGTAGGAGCACAGCCCAAAAGACAAAGAAGAGCCAAGTCACAGGAGCACGTTCTCCTGCCACTGTGTGCACAAAACCTCAGGCCACGGTTCCAAGAGCTGGCTACTACCTATACTCAAGCCAGTCTGTTGGTAGACTCTAAAGTACGTACACAGGAGCAGATTAACTCTGCATCAGCTTCTGTCCTGAATTACTTACTCTTTATAACACAACAGAGGGAGGAAAGAAAGAAACAGGTAAGAAGATGAGCTGAGTGCTGCAGAGAGACAAAGGGAGACCTGTAATGAATGCCAGGTCATGACAAAGTAGGCTTCCACAAATGACTGAGGTAAAGATAAGCCTTGTAAAGAACTGGCTTCTCCTTTGTCAAACACACTAAGCAACAAAGAGAAGTAAATCTATTTTTTATAACTCACCCTCTTAGTTATGGCTCAATTCACATGTGTACACTGTCTGTGTGTGTGTGTGTGTGTGTGTGTGTGTGTGTGTGTGTGTCCCCTACACCAGGGACCATGGCCTGGTGCAGGCTAGCATTCAGCTTTTCCTGATTCATGCCAAACATAATTAATAGTAAGCAACCTACTACTAAAATAAAATCATGGTGGCACACACCTTTAATCCCAACACTCAGGAAGCAGAAGCAGGAAGATCTCTGTGAGGTTTAGGCCAGCTTGATCTACAAAGTGAATTCCAGGACAGCCAGAACTACATAGAGACACCTAGTCTTAAAAAAAACAAAAAACAAAAAACAAAAACAAACAAAAAACAAAACACTATGGAAAAATCCCACTTAAGTACATTATTACATTCTAATCTGGGTGGACCCATTTTGTTTTAGACAGTGACAAACAGCAAGAAAGAAGTTAGGAATATAGATGAGGAAAAATTACTTAAAGTTAATTCCTGTTCAGGTGGTTATTAGTCAAAGGTTTAGTAGATCAATCAGAACATTCAGTTACACAGTTTTAAATTTACTCATTGCAAAATAGGTTTTCTCTAAAAAAGAGAAAACCCATATAAATGCCAAAGTCAGTACTTAATGGTTTGACATCTACATCACAAAGCTGGCGCTGTATCAGCATTCCTACAAAGCCGGAAGAGGTCTGAAAGGGAGACCCTGTAGCAGATCTCATCTTTCTACATTTTGCACATTATGTACCTCCAAAGCCAAGGCTGTCTTGTCGTAGGCATTAGGGACTCGCTTCTGGATAACCCTGGCATAAATGGGCCCATTCTGGAGGTTAGGGAGCGGAGTGTTGACGCTGGGTTGGGCATAGGGCCCAGGCTCCGGCCCACCCAGTGGCTGTG
Source organism: Rhabdomys pumilio (assembly GCA_030674055.1). Classification (NCBI taxonomy): domain Eukaryota; kingdom Metazoa; phylum Chordata; class Mammalia; order Rodentia; family Muridae; genus Rhabdomys; species Rhabdomys pumilio. Next base: position 44,505,991 of record JANHMN010000002.1, read on the forward strand.
GGTGGGAACCCTCCTGGTTACCTCCAATCAGAGCCGATACTGAGGCGGAGGCAGGTCTATACTTCTCCACGTAAGGGACGGGAATCATCCCCCTCTTTCCTTCGCTGTCCTCTGCATTCCACCACTGCTCTTCAGGCTTATCCCGGATTCTCAGGATGTCTCCTTTCTTAAAGGGAAGATCTTCTTCATCGTTCCCATTAAAGTCAAAGAGGGCCCGCACATACTCTGCCTCCTCCTGCCTGAGAATCACTCCACTACCCTGCCTTGATCTGGAAACTGGCTCTATCAATGTTGTAGTGTCCAAATAGTGTATTTTGTAGAATTCCAGTAAAGCAGGCAATGAATCAAATTCTTGATCTCCTATTCGGAGCCTGGAGGGACTCACTCCTGGAAAAAATAGAGCAGAATGTCATTTGAAGATATACTGACGTTCAAAGACTTCATGCATCTCTTGTACATACTTAGTCATATCCGACCACAAAAAAAAAAAAAAAAAGTACACTGAAAAAGCAAAACTTTCTTCACAGTCCAAATGGGTACCCTTTGAAATGAGCACCCTGTTCTTAGCACTCAACTGGTTCACAGCTACTGTAACTCGTCTAAGGGATCCAATGCCCATTCCTCACCTCCTGTGACCCACATGATGCACAGGCAACCATACAGACAAAATACCAATACACAAAAAAATAAAATGAGCATCCTCTGAACAGCAAGATGCCATCATCATGGGGAGGAGATATGAAAGGCCATGACAGACCAGGCCACTTTGTTTGCAGAGTGCAACACAGGCACTTCTTGACTCTTCCACAGTGTTCTGCTACTACCCCAGAAATAAAGTAACTAGATTCAACCCTACAGCCTCAGAAAACACAGGAAGCCCCCCATCCCCAGTTCCCTGGTTATTCTGAAACAGGGTCTGTGTAGCCTTGGCTAACCTGTAGACCAGGCCCACACAGATCAGGAGATCCACCTGTTGCTGCCTCTTAGGTACTGGGATCAAAGGCATGTGGGCCTGACCTCAAGCTCTCCTTTTCTCTAGGTCCCTCCCGCTGTAGCAAGAGATAAGAAAAGCTTGAAAGACACTGTAAGCACACAGCTTACCATCACTAAAATGTACAACTCAGAAGACGCCATCAGATTCCAAGATCTGAATTAGATTGCTTTGTGTGCTGTCATGTGGGTGCAAAGAATGGAAGCCATGTCCTCTGCAAGAACAGCAAGTGCTCCTGCTCAGTCATCTCCACAGACCCAAAGATGTAATTACTTTTATAAATGTGTATCTAAGTGGAGGTATGTGCATGTGCATGCAGGTGCCTACAGAGTTCAGAGTGCAGGATTACAAACCCAGAGTCACCACTGCTGGCTAGATTTAAAAAAAAATTGTTGTGTGTGCATGATGTATGCATGTAATTGGGGGACAACTTTGCAGAGTCAGCTTTTGTTTCACGCTTTATGTGATCACCATAACTCAAGTTGCCAGGCTTGTGGGGCAAGCACTTTGCCCACTGAACCAACCCATCAGCCCAGTGGCTGCTTTGTTTTTATTTTTTAAAAATCTTATTTGCATTGCTGCTCTGTCTCTATGTATCTCTGTGTGAGGATGCTGTATCCCCTAGAACTGGAATTACAGTTGTGAACTGCCCTATGAGTACTGGGAATTGAACCTAGGTCCTTTGGAAGAACAGCCAGATCTCTTAACCATGGAGCCATCTCTCCAGCCCTGCAATGGCTGTTTTCTGATTTCTGTCTGTAGCCAGAGGAGGCTTCAGTCTGATATTCTTGCCTTGGCCTCCCAGCTACTGGGTTTTTAAGTGTACATCACAGTATTTGGGATGAGACTTTTTAAAAAAGATTTTATTGCTCTCTTCAGACACACCAGAATTGGGCATCAGACTCATTATAAATGGTTGTGAGCCACCATGTGGTTGCTGGAAATTAAACTCAGAACCTCTGGAAGAGCAGTTAGTGCTCTTAACTGCTGAGCCATCTCTCCAGCCCAGGATGAGACTTCTAACACCAATGCCACCACCCAATACAGCTTTTCACAAAGAACTGTTCCTATTCAGTCTGTCCCCACTACTCTAATTCATGATACTGAAGACAGCAACTGTGGAAGTCAGTGAGCTAAGTAATCTGGTCAGCACTGTCTGCTCAAGAAAGCTCCAAGGGCAATGTACACAAACATTAACACGGCAAAGAATCTGCTAAGAAAATGGCCCTACATTATGGAGGGCCTTGCTAATGTTTAGCTATCCACAGACCAAGGTACACTTGCTAAAACGGCTTCTACCTGTTGCCCTGCTGAACCTGTGGCTGACAAAGTGTGCATAAAGTGTCACTCTTCTTGTTGGGGAGCATACACTCCTATTTTGTTGAGACAGCCTTACTATGTAGTCCAGGCTGGCCTTAAATTCACATGGAATCTTCTGCCTGTTTCCTGAGTACTGGATTAGAAACATGAGCTGTCTTCAGATTAACTTTTAAAATACTGTTTTGAGACAGGGTCTATGCAGCCCTGACTGGCCTGAAACTTACTATGTGACCAGGCAAACTTCAATGTCATAGAGATCCAATTGTTTCTGTCACCCAGGTACTAGAACTGAAGGCATGTGCCAAGCCTAGCCTATTTATTACATTTATTATTATTTACATCTGTGGAGGCCAGAGGACACCTCACAAAAGTTGGCTTTTCCCTTCTACCCCACTGAGACAGTCTCTTATTTTTGCTGTCTCGTACCCCAGGCTATCTGGCTCCTGAAGTCCCAGGAGCTTCTCTTATCTCTACCTTAAGGTCACTTAGGTGCACTAGGATTGCAGGCATGAGCCGTCACATCCGGCTTTGCTACATGGGTTTCAGAGCTCTAACTCAGGTCACCAGGCTTGCCTGGCAAGCTCTTACCCACTGAGCCATCTCACTGGCCCTACATATTATTCTTAAATGTCTTCTGAAATTAAATGTGTGTGGGTCTGTGTTTCTGTTTGTGTTAGTAAGAGGGCAATTTTAACAAGTGGATTCTCTTCTTCCACCATGTAGGTCCCAGGGATTGAACTCAGGCCATCAGGCTTGGTGGCAAAAAGTTTTATTTACCTGTTGAGTAATCTATCAGCCTCACATATGATTCCTCACATATGAGTCCTTTTAAGACTTTATTATTTATTTATGTGTGTGTGTGTGTGTGTGTGCACACTCGCGTGCACGTAAGTGAACAGGGGGGGGGTGTCAGTAATGGTATGCACTGCACAGTAGTGTTGGTGAGTTAAATGAGATTGACAATGCACAGCATTTAGTATGTGGCTTGATATAACCATCTCAGCAAAGCTTCAAGAAAACAGAGGGACCGATAACTCAAAGCCTGGGGGTGCAGAGGTCCTGAGCCTGGGGCTCCTTGTGAGTGAGAGGTCAAAAGTGGTCAGATCGCCTCCAGCTGGAATTACAGGTGGTTTTAAGCCCTCTGCTATGGCTGCTGGGAACAGAACTCAGGTCCTCTAGAAGAGCAGGAGTCTTATCTGCAGAGGCAGGTCTCTGACCCCTACGTTGATTATTCTTAATCAACATAAATGTTTAACTTTGAAATTAGAGGAAGTGGTAAAATAAAATTCTACACCCAGCCTTTAGCAACTTACAAAGAAGGTGTGAACACTGCGGTGAGCAAGAAACAAAGCAGCATGTCTTAGACATCTTTCCACATGGCTTTTATTGCAATGTGAGATGTGTTCCTATAAAAACCAACAGCAGCAACAAAGCAAAACCAGTAACAGCAAACTGCAGAGATACAGCAAATCACAGGGAGATAGTTCTGACGAGGCATGAGCATGTCCAAAGTGCCTGTGCTCTAAGGAGGCACAACCCCTCACCCACTGCTGGGATGTGCTTCTGTGAGGCTGGGAGGAGGGCAGGGCCTGGAAGACCCAAACATACCACTAAGGCAGACACCTTTGAAAGGTGAGTACAATAAAAATTTTATTTTTATTTATTTATTAACTGATTGATTTTTTTGATTTTTTTTTTTTTTGATTGATTTTTTTTTTTTTTTTTTGAGACCAGTTTTCTCTGTGTAGCCCTGGCTGTCCTGGAACTCACTCTGTAGACCAGGCTAGCCTCAAACTCAGAGATCCATCTGCTTCTCTAGTGCTGGAATTAAAGGTGTGTGCCAGCACCACCACCACCACCACCACCACCACCACCACCACCACCACCACCACCACCACCACCACCACCACCACCACCACCACCACCACC
>JANHMN010000002.1:44510240-44525079 GCA_030674055.1 Rhabdomys pumilio
CCACCACCACCACCACCACCACCACCACCACCACCACCACCACCACCCCCCAGCATAACAAAAATGTTAAGGCAGTTTCAAAAGTTGCTCTAGCACAGAAGACAGACAGGGGCAGGAAAAACAGCTCAGCAGTTAAGCATGCTTGCTGCTGTTGCAGAGGACTGGGTTCCCAGCAACTGCAACTTTGGTTTCAGGAGACCCAACAGCCTCTTCTGGCCTCCAAGAGCACCAGGCACAAAAGTAGTGCATATACATACATATATAGGCAAAGCATATAAATATTTTGTTTGTTTTTGTTTTTTCAAGACAGGGTTTTTTTTGTTTTTTTGTTTTTTTGGTTTTTTTTTTTTTGTGTGTGTGTGTAGCTCCAGCAGTCCTGGACTCACTCTGCAGAGCAGGCTGACCTTGAACTCACAGAGCTCCTCCTGCCTCTGCCTCCCCAGTGTTGGGATTAAAGGCATGGGTCACCACGCCTGGAACAAATCATATATATTTTTTAAACCAAAGATAAGTTGTTTCCTGTTCTAGTGCTGCAAGGTATAAACCAGGATCACTGGCCTTTTCTTTTGCCTTGGCAATTCCAACTATCAAAACACAAGCAAAGCACCAAACAAAACCTTTGACACAATTTCCCTGTAAACCATTCTTAGTTGGTGCTAACTTTACAATAAAGGAGGGATGCCTGGTCTGATAGGGGCATATATGTAGGCAGTCAGATATATGGGGCAGGAAAACCTCACTGATTCAAACTCCAGAAGGCAATAAACGGGAAAAGAATGTACATAAGTCACAGATAAGACCAGACCTCACCACAACTATGCATTTGGGTTCCTTTCCCCTCTCCTAACCACAAAGAGCCAAAGGCAGGAAGCAGAAGGAAAGCGATACTTGTCAGTCTAGAGGGTAGAACTACAAAGTTCACAGCTGTCTGGGACTGGGAAAGTCTCACTTCCTCTACATCAAGCCCGGGAGATTCTGAATGTGCAGCCTGAGTTCTGTGACTGAACCCTGGCCCTCACACGTGGCAGGCAAGTTTCATTTTGAGACAGGTTCTTATTAAACTGGGCAGACTAGCCTTGAACTTAACTGTAGCCTAGGCAAGTGATCCTCAACCGGTGCTCCTCCTGCCTCAGCCTATCAATGAGCTTGAATTATATATGGGTTTATATCACTAGGCCCGGATTGAATGTGCAGTTATGAATTAACATATCAAAAAATAAATATTAGCCAGGTGTGGTGGTAAATGCCTATAATTGCTAAACTTAGGAGGCAGAAACAGAAAGAATGTCCTTATTTCCTGGTCACCCTGGTCTACAAATTGAGTTCCAGGCCAGCCAAAACTATATAGTGAAACAAAAAACTAAATAATTAACTAAAAACATAAATAAATAAGCAGATAATTGCGATTATTTTAAGTAGGTACTTCTCTACTATTTGCAAAACCAATGTTCAGGCCTCAGGCAACATCAGTTGTTACAGTATCATTCCCCAAAGAATTCATAACACCTGAGGGCTCTGTGCTAAAACAGGCCAGGTTACCTCTGGCAAAACCATCAACAACAGCTGCTACATCATCAACCTTTCCAAAATCTCACAGCACTTCCTCTGCCCCCTCATTACCAATCCTTTCTGCCTCCTCCATTACCTATGGCATTTACAGAAGTTGCATAAATAGATAAAATACCCACTACCTGTCCAATACAAAGGAGTAAAGGCTGCTGCCCTTCCATCCAAGAAGGGATTCTGCAGACTACAGAAGCCTGACTAGTAATGTATGCCTATAAACCCCAGTACAAGGATCTGAATTTAGATTTCCAGCATCCACAATGAAAAGCCAAGTTTGGTGACATGCTCCTGTAAACTTAACACTAGGAGGCTAACACTGAAGGATCCCAGGGGGCTAATGGCTAACCAGTCTAGTCATTTGATGAGATCCAGGTATGGTAACAGATCATTTCTCAGAAAAAAAAAATGGCAAGCAATAGAGGAAGATGCCTAACCTAACACCTCTAGCCTTCAGACCCAGGGACACACAAACACACATTACAGACCTAACTCCCCCCAAAATGTCAATTCACCCAAAAATCTTTAAACTACACTTTTTGCCAGAGAAGGCACTACAGTATCTCAGTAATCCTAGAAAGCACTGTACTCTGACAAACTCAGAATTCTTCCCAGGAAATTTGCAATTCACAAGAGTGTAGTAAAGCTGTGGCAAGTCCTACAGTTAATACACCTATTTTACCTTAACATGGGCCTTCTTTATTTTTCACAAAGCTTCTCAGTAACTACTAAAGAACTTTTCTGGGGAGAAGCTGAGAGACGGCTCAGCAGGTAAAAGCACATGCTGCTTTTGCAGAAGACCTGGGTTCAGTTCTCAGCACTCACAAACAGTAGTACACAACCAATTAGACTCCAATTCCAGAGTCTAATGCCCTCTTCTGGTCTCAAGGCACTGCATGTACATTATATATTTATACACTTGTAGGCAAAATAACCATATACATAAAATTAAAGAAAATCTTTTTAAAAAGAAAATCAAGAAAGAACTTCCCTGGAACTATTACATTAGAGGGATACCCTGACCATCCATCTCCAAATGAGGTAAGATGATCATGCCCAGGACCTTGTGCACGTTAGGCAAACACGGTTATCAGTAAGCTACAGCCCCCAGCCCAAGGAAAAGTCTGAGGCCCCCTCACCCACCTACCAGGCAAATGGCGGAAAACTTCAGTTGCCCAGTAATAGTAATGGAAACGCTGTAGACCCAAGGTTCTCAACCTCAAGACCTCTACTCCTTTCTACCCAGCATTACTCCCGAAGAGGTCGTGTGTTTACCAGCCATACTGTGCATGCCAGAGAACCTCTCACAGCTGAGGTGTTTTCCATTTCATCTGAATTATCTTCTAACATCATTATATTCTTAAGATTACATTTATAACCTGGAGCCGGGCAGTGGTGGCGCACGCCTTTAATCCCAGCACTTGGGAGGCAGAGGCAGGCGGATTTCAGAGTTCTAGGCCAGCCTGGTCTACAAAGTGAGTTCCAGAACAGCTACACAGAGAAACCCTGTCTCGAAAAACAAAAAAAAAAAAAATAATAATAATAAATTAATATCCCGGGCCTTTATGCAATATGCTTGCCACATTCAAGTCTTGCATATTGCATATGAATTCATTTACTCATGACAACAGCCCACCCTATGAAGTACTGCTATTTTCTGACTTTCACAAATGAAGAAACTGTAGCAAAGAAAAGTTTAAAAACCAAAAGTTGCCCAAAGTTATACAAGTAAGAAGTAACAAGTGGGGCTATAGAGATGGTTTAGCAGTCAGGAGCAGTGGCTGTAACTCCAGTACCAAGGATCCAACACCCTGACATAAACATACATGCAGGCAAACCACCAATGTTCACCTAACAAAAATAATTTCCCACACCTTTAATCCTAGCACTCTGGAGGCAGAGACAGATGGTTCTGTTTGAGGCCAGCCTGAGATACATGAGTTCTAGGCCAGCCAGAACTATAGTGAGACCCTGTCTTTAAATTATACACGTGTATTCGCTCTTTCTCTGTCTCCTCCACTCTCTTCCTCCCCCCTTCTCTCTCCCCATTCAAGTTTGGGTTTTGGCCTCCAATTCCCTGCCCAGCCAGAATGATCTTGCTTTGTCTCCACCTCCTAAGTGCTGAGATTATAAGCCTGTGTCACTAAGCCTAATCTGTGTGGCCTGGGGATTGAAACCAGGGTCTTCATTCTTGCTAGAATGAAAATTCCACCAATTGATAGAAGCTGGGCAGACCTTCACCGTCTCAGTTTAAAGGATTCTATCACTCACAGTCTAGTCCTCTATTAGCTCACGTGGAAGAAACAAGTGGCTCAATCGTTCCAAGTCTTTCCAAGAGGCTCACTTTGAAACCTAACCTTACAGAACAGGACCAGTACACTCAAACTCCCCCCATAGACCTGGGGCGAAGTAAAGATGCCCCCAGGCTATAACAGCATAGGAGATCTGTGGGAGCTAAACACGGTATGTTCAAATAGGATCACTGAGTGGGGCGTAATGGCTCATGCCTGTGATCCCAACAGGGAGGCAAAGGCAGAAGGATCTTCTCAGTTAGAAATTAGCCTGGTCTACACAGAGTCCCATGTCAGGGCTACAAAAAGATCCCCTATCTCAAATAAAAAAGGTTACTGGGATAAGGTGACAATCCCTGGCCTATCTTACCCACATGCCTCTTACAGTGTGCACACAAGTGTAATGAGTTCTAGGCCAGCCAGAACTATAGCTGTGCATGGATGATGTGGGCATGTGGAGGTCAGGACAACCCTCAGTCTCAGGTGTTTCTTCTCTTATGTTACCCTGGGATCCGAGGATCAAGTCTGCAAGGCTATTGAGCCATGCTGCTAGCTCTTATAGCACTTGAGAGGTAGAAGTAAAAGACTTTTTCTGAGTTCAATGCCAGCCTAGTTTATACAGAGTTACAGGCCAGCTAGGGCTGCAGAGTGAGACCCTGTCTCAAAACAAAAGAATGGAATTCCCTATGTGCACTGCAGAGACCCCAGAGCAAACAAACAATATCAAACGATACAGATGGTCAGTCTCCCGTCACACACTGAATGTTACACGTCACTGGATTTCTAGTTCCTCTCCCCCCATCCCATGAAAATATTTTAATAAATGGAGATTGCAGTATTTCACTCATTGGATTGTTTTACTGATGGTGAATTACGTAAGGCACACAACATATTTAGCAAAGCATCTAGCATACAATAAACCACTAAGTATTAACTATTAAAATTATATATGCCTCTCTCAAACTCAAGTAACTCCTGTGTGGCTTCAAAAGAAAACCAGCTTAGTGGGGAGAAGAACAGCGATTAAGTAGCCATCATAAAGACAGCAAGTGATCGCCCTACAGAGAAAATGGGGAACATGACAGAACAAACTGCCACAGAGCCGATGAATGAACTTTCTGACACTGATCCTACACACTGGCAATCTTCTCCTCTCCGAGGCCAATCACCTATTTTGAAAAGGTGGAGCTACTGAGATATAAAACCACAATGCCCAGGTATAGAGAAATATCAAACTAACAAGTCTGCCTGATGCTATTCCTACATTTCCTAAAACACACAGAGAAAGCTGAGGACTGAACCCCTCACCCCAACTACTGGAAATTAAACCTAACCTGCCCAAACGCCAGGCAAATAAACTACCACTGAACTGTAACCCCAACCACAACTCACTAATGTAACTTTTTATTTTGAGGCAGTCTTGCTAAGTTTCCAAGGATGGCCTGGAACTTGTAAAATCTTCTTGCCTCAGCCTCCTAGGTGCTGGGATTAGAAACATAAACTCTGAAGTCTAGCTGAGAATTGAATTTCAATGATAACACTTCACCTTACTACTGCACTTACACAAAACAACAGACTATTTTACAGATAGTACAAAAACAGAATCTACTTTGCTTAGGGCAATTGTGTTGCATTAATGTTCCGCTCTGATGTTATATTGTTAGACCAACAAGACATAAAGTTCTAAATTTGTTAACTAAAAAAGACCTCAATATTTAAAATTTCCCTTTGTGTGCTAACACAAAGAACCATCTATCCCATCTCCTCATTTCTGGCCAAAGAGAGTAAGTCTAACTTAGGGCTATCCTAAAAAAGCAGGTCTGCTACAAGGCTAACCAGAGAGACTAGCTCAGCTCTGGGAGGAAAAAGCTTGCACTTCAATCATCCAGAAAGCAAGAAGCCTGGTGTTGTTACACACAGAGACAACAGTAATCACTGTGTATCTCACAAACTTCAAGGACTAAGTGCATCAATTTCCTTAACATTGCCAAGACAACTGCAATAATGCAGCTAAGACAGTTACAACTCAGTGGTCCTTGACGAGGAAAACACGGTGGGATAATTATTCTGGGTGTATCTGCCAGCCAGGTCTGTTCTCATATTCTGGAAGTTTGACCATAGCACCAACTTAGAGAGCAAGAAAAGACGTCCACAAGTTCGTGTATGACACTGTTTCAGTCCAGAGAGAGTAAAACTCCATTCACTTCCAAGGCTGATCTCACTGGCTTATGCCTGGTTTATTTTCTAAAGGGAAAAAAGAATCTTCCTCCACTAATCACTTTGAAACTAGAAACTCTACTTGCAGCAGGCAGTCTTTTGGACACTTAAAACCTCTTGGACACAATTTGCCAGCTAGGCATCAATTATGCTGGGCTGGTCACAGAAAGCTTTTTTCTATTACCAAGTCACTTAGTTCACCACCTTCCACAAGGGAAGAGCACGGTAAAAAGATTTTGGAAAAATGCCCAAGAAAGGAAAAAGCTGACCGGCTTCCTGAGGGTGTCTCCATCTCTCCCAGCCAGCCAGTACGTGGTGACTTCCTACCGAAGGCCACCAGGGGAGTATGGCCAAACCCTGCTCTAACACTGCAGGAAACGTTTCAAGCCTAAAAGCCACTTGTAGGATTAGCAGATCCATTCGGGGCACCTCTGCCAAATGATGTCCCCGTAACATTCCCATTAACTCTTTGTCCCCAAATTGCCTGGCCCTGCCCTGCCCTGCCCTGCCCTTGGGCCTGACCCTGGCGCCCAGCCCCACCCCGGGGCCGCAACAGTTCCCCTTCCCCGGCTCCCAAGGCACACCCAGAGGCCTCGGTGAGCAGCTCCTCCTCCCCCACAATCCCGCTCATCGGTGGGAACCAGCTTGGTCAGAAGGCAGCTCCCCCGCCAGGTTCACTCCAGCCCTCTCTGCCCACGTCCTCCTGCAGCAGACCAGGGTTCTACGGCCCTCACCCCCGCCCGGGCCTCCCGCCCGTCTGTCCCTCACCCGGCGGAGGCTGAGCGGGCGACGGAGGCACTGGAGGGCGCGGGCCGCTGCTGTTGATGATGTAGTGGGAGACACGCGAGTTTTCGGAGACGCTAAGCACATAGTCCCCGGGGCTGGTGCTCGAGTCCCGCACCAGGAACACCCCGTGCCGCTGGCCCTGCAATAGCGCCACCGCCTCCTGCCGGCTCAAGCGGCCCCAGTACCAGCTACTCCGCTCCTCCGAGTCGAAGTTGCCCGCCATGGCCGCCTCCGCGCCTTCACGCTGGGCCGCCGCCGGCACGCGCGCCCCTCCAGCCCTGGCGCCCGCCGCCCAGCGGACCGGCTCCGGTGTCAGCCTCCCAGCAGCGCCCGAAATGGCGGCGGCGGCCGCGGGCCTTCCCCACCGGAAATGACGCGCTCCCTACCCGAGGGAGGCTGCCGGGAAGGGGACCGCCGCCCGCCATTGGGAGAAGGGAAACGGAGTCCTTGGGGCCCTCAGTGCGCATGCGGCCTCATGGGCGTCGCCGCCCGGTCCAGACCCCAACAGCGGAGGATGGGGAGGCGGAGTCTAGGTTTAAGGGGAGGAGCCTGAATCTGCAAACTGACTGATCCCGAGTTTGACAGATTGGTAAGGGCAGTCTTTCTCCTAGGACCTACAGGTAGCAACTCCAATATAAGGACTGAAGTAAAAAAGATGTGGCCCCAGGATGATAGTCGCCCTCAAACCTCCCTGAAAAGCTGGTCTTTCCCCGGTGTTTCCTTCGGTTTCCCCCGGGGTCAGCTGAAATTCTTGTTATCTAGGAGCAGTCATAGATATCGCACTTGCCTTGTAGGTGCAGTGCTGACCCAGACTGGCCTTGAGTCACAGAATTCACAGACCTGTGGGAGGGACCAGGAAACAATTAATGTCTGCTGTGATGGGAAACAGGGACACAAGGAAATCAACTAAGGAGTCCTAGAGGGATCCAAGTGCTGGGTAAAGTGACCCATGACAGTAATCCTAACCCTTAGGAGGTTGAGACAGGAGGATCACTGTGAGTCTGAGGCCCTATATTATAAAACCAAAACAAATAAGAAAAAGGGGTCCACAGATGAGATGGCGTAGACTGAATGGTTGGGTGTTGAATAGAAGTGAGGAAAGGTAGGTATAGCAAAGAAAACAAAATACCTAGCCAGGCCAAAACAAACAAACAAAAATCCGAAACAAACAAAACAAAAAACAAAAATGAGCCGGGCGGTGGTGGCGCACCCACCATGCCTTTAATCCCAGCACTTGGGAGGCAGAGGCAGGAGGATTTCTGAGTTCGAGGCCAGCCTGGTCTACAGAGTGAGTTCCAGGACAGCCAGGACTACACAGAGAAACTCTGTCTCCAAAATACCAAAAAACCAAAAAACAAAAAAAAAAAAAAAAAAAAAAAAAAAAAACAAAAACAAAACAAAACAAAAATGGAGTTCTCCCTATTGAGGCTTCCATGTCAACCAGCCAGATTCTTTTAAACTCTCAGTTGTAGCCAGAGGTATCTCCTACTGTCACTTCCTTCATGGTCATCATAATCTCTCAAAAACATCTTTAAATGGAAAAAAACTGGGGGGAGAAGAGGTTATAGACCAAGCTGACCCCGAACTCAAAGATCCACCTACCTCTGCCTCCCCAGTGCTGGGATTAAAGACATGTGCCACCACTGCCTAGCTACTACTGTGTTTTGTATATAGTGAAACCCTGTCTCAAAACAAAACTAAAGGGCTGGAGAGCTGGCTCAGGGGTTAAGAGTATTGACTGTTCCTTCCAGAGGTCCTGAGTTCAATTCCCAGCAAACACATGCTGGCTCACAACCATCTGTAATGGGATCCAATGCCCTCTTCTGGTGTGTCTGAAGACAGCTCAAATAAATAAAAATAAAAATAAAAATCTTGGACCCGGGTAGCCAACGTCCTGTGAGCATCATGCCTAAGTTTTATTGTGACTACTGTGATACATATCTTACCCACGATTCTCCGTCTGTGAGGAAGACACACTGCAGTAGTCAGAAACACAAAGAGAATGGGAAACACTATTACCAGAAATGGATGGAAGAGCAGGCCCGGAGCCTGACTGACAAAACAACGGCTGCATTTCAACAAGGAAAGATCCCTCCGGCTCCGTTCTCTACTCCTCCGCCTGCAGGGGCCATGATCCCACCTCCTCCCAGTCTCCCAGGTTCTCCTCGGCCTGGCATGATGCCTGCACCCCACATGGGAGACCCTCCCATGATGCCAATGATGGGCCCCCCTCCTCCTGGGATGATGCCTGTGGGACCAGCTCCTGGGATGAGACCACCCATGGGAGGCCACATGCCCATGATGCCCGGGCCTCCAATGATGAGACCTCCCGCCCGCCCGATGATGGTGCCCAGGAGGCCTGGCATGACCCGGCCAGACAGATAAGAGCAGAAACGCTCTCTATCGTTTTGTATTTCTTGTTCTGTTTCACCAGATCTTGGTGCTAAGCCGGAGTGTTTACTAGATGCATGGCAAGGAACTTCCTAACAGAGAATACTTTTGGAGGGAGAAGTGATATAAAAGTGGCCGTTTTCACTTACAGTGTGAAATGTAAAAATAAAATGGTCAGCTGTTTTAGTTAAAAAAAATAAAAATAAAAATCTTTTTAAAAATGTTAAAAAAAAACAAAAAAAAACTAAAGTTATCCTTGACCTAGTCAATAGCTCAGGCCTTCTAGAGCTTCCACCCATAGCCTGGGCCAGCTCTGGGAGAGACAGCAGGGAAAAGGGCACCTTATCTGTTATCAGTGACTCATCTTGATCCAGGTTAGTCACCAGGAACCAGCAGCAGAGGCCATTCAGTGTAAATTCTGGCCCTTTGGGGAAAATGACTATCCTTTCTTCCTTTTCAGGACAGCTGAGCTTCAAGGCAAGACCTTACCTAGAGACTCTTTGGGAAACTCCAAACCCAATTCCTAAGATAAGCGAAAAGGAAAGAGATTTGTTTGTTTGTTTGTTTGTTTAGACAAGGTCCCACTATGCAGTTCTGGATGGCTTAGAACTTGCTGTGTATGTCAGCCTGGCCTTAAACTAGCAGAGACCTGCCTGCCTTTGCCGTTCCAGGAAGGAATATTTATTTATTTACTATCACATACTCTTATGTATTTCAGGCTGGCCTCCAATTCACAGTAGCTGTGCATGATCTTGAACTTCTGACCCCCCTACTTCCACTTCCGGAGTGCTGGGGTTGCAGGTGTGCACCCCATGCCAGGATCTTCTTTGTTTTACATATTCTTTTATATTTTTTTACATTTATTTACTTATATATTTGCTTATTTGTGTGTGGCCTGGATGTGAAGGTCAGAGGACAGTTTGGGGGAATTGGTTATTTCCTTCTGCCATGTAGGTACTGGAGTTCAAAACTCTGGACTTCAAGCTTGGCAACATCTCACCATCCCTCCCCCTCCTCGTTGTTTATTTTATTTTATTTTTATTTTTAGATGGAGGCTCACCTGTTTTGGCCTGGAATTCACTACATAGACCAGATTGGCTATAGCCTCAAAGTCCTGGGGATCGCCTGCTTCTGCCTCTCAAGTAGAATTAAGCGTCCTAAAGGTGTGTGCCACTGCACCTGGTCTTCACTCTTCTTTTAAATACCCATTTCAGGGGCTGGAGGGCTAGATGGTTCAGCAGGTGAGAACACTTGCTGCTCTTGTAGAGGAGCCAGATTTGATTGTAAGCACCCACAGGACAACTCGGAACCATCTGTGACTCCATTTCCAGGATGTTCAGCACTCTCTTCTAGACTCCCACAGGTACAAAGACATTCTTGCAGGCAGAACAATAATATATATTGCATAAAATTAAAAAAAAAAATTTCAGTGGTGGTGCACTCCTTTAATCCCAGCACTTGAAAGGCAGAGGCAGGCAGATTTCTGAATTCAAGGCTAGCCTGGTCTACAGAGTGAGTTCCAGGACAGCCAGGGCTACACAGAGAAACCCTGTCTTGAAAAACCAAAAACCAAAAAAAATTAAAAAAGAAAGAAAGAAAGAAAGAAAGAAAAAAATTCTAGACAGGGTTTCTATGTTTTCTCTGTGCAACCCTGGACCTCACTCTGTAAAGCAAACTGGCCTCAAAGTCAGAGATCTGCCTGGCTCTGCCTCCTCAGTGCTAGATTGAAGCATACTCCACCATCACCACCCTGTGGAATTAAATATTTTTAATTGACAAAAAAATTAAACTTTCTCCTAAACCAAATGTGTCTGCACATCTCTGTATCCTTGGCACTCATAGAACAGATGCAGGAGAGTCATAGCAAGTTCGAGGTCAATCTGGTCAACATAGTGAGTTCCAAGCCAGCCAGGCCTAACTAGTAAGATTCTGTCGTAAAATAAACAAGCGCCGGGCGGTGGTGGTGCAACCTTTAGTCTCAGCACTTGGGAGGCAGAGGCAGGCAGATTTCTGAGTTCGAGGCCAGCCTGGTATACAGAGTGAGCTCCAGGACAGCCAAGGTTATACAGAGAAACCCTGTCTTGAAAAACCAAAAAAAAAAAAAAAAAAAAAAAAAAAAAAAAAAAAAAAAAAAAAAAATTAAAAAAATTATTACTGGGCTGGAGAGATGGCTTAGCACTTAAGAGCAGTTGCTTTTGCAGAAAATCTGAGTTTTCTGTTCCCAACACCCACATAGCAGATCCAATGTCCTCTTCTGACCTCTGACATCGAGCTTACTCTGACATCGAGCTTACATGTGATGCACATACATACTTGATGGCAAAATATTCAAACACCAGTTGGAAAGATGGCTCAGCGGTTAAGAGCACTGACTGCTCTTCCAGAGGTCCTGAGTTCAATTCCCAGTAACTGCATGGTGACTCATCTGTAATGAGATCTGATGCCCTCTTCTGGTGTGTCTGAAGAGAGCAATGGTGTATTCATATAATAAATAAATAAATCTTTAAACAAAAACACTCAAACACATATAATAACTTAGCTGCAAAATAAGCATTGAAACTCAATCAGTGGAGGAGACCTGGCTGCTCACATGTGACCTTCCTTGATCCAAAGAATCTGTAACTCCAACCCCAGCAAGGAGAATTTAGTACTCTCACTTGACTGTCTTTCTTCCTCTCCTTTTGTACCTAAGGAGCCAAAGGATTGCAGTCACAGTAGTAGGTTTTGCTCTTTGATAAGCCTGACACATTCCCCACAAAGGAACCGACCTTCTCGGGGGAAGGACTCCTGGTGTGAGCTGGGCCAGGGCAGGGTGAGAAGGCGGAAGCTCACTGAGAGGCACAGGTACAAAGAGGAGAGATAGGTAATCCAAGAGCAAAGTGCACTCAAGCCTTGGAGTCCCTGTGAAAAGAAAGCCTGCCCTTTTAGTACCAGAGAAGCAGGCCGGAGACAGGACTTACCTGTGTGTTCTGTGTCTCTTAAAGTCACCAGGGCTGCATCATAAGCTATGTAATGCCCAACTTGAGATGCTCTGCCAATTGTAGTGCTAATTAAAGAGGTTTGGGTAATAGCAAGTGGAACAAAGACAGCACAACAGATAGTTCAGGCTAAAAATAAAGTATTAACTCTCAAGGTCAGGAGAAAATGTGTGTATACTTTCAAATTAAAGTTCTTACTGGGCGGGGCTGGAGAGATGACTCAGCGGTTAAGCACTGACTGTTCTTCCAGAGGTCCTGAGTTCAATTCCCAGCAACCACATGGTGGCTCACAACCATCTGTAATAAGATCTGATGGTGTGCCAGCAACAGCATACTCATATAAATAAATAAATAAATCTTTAAAAAAATATATAAAGCACTCTAAAGTAAACTGTGCATAGTGGCTTTAATCCCAGTACTCAGGAGACAGAGGCAAGTAGATCTTTGTAAGTTTGAGGCCAGCCCGGACTATACATTGTTTCAGGACAGCCAGGGCTATGTAGAACTTCTGAACCAAGAAAAAGTGATGTCCCATCCACCAAATTGGTCTTCACGTTTTACAATGATTTCTCTTTAATTACCTTCTCTCTCCTTTCCGTTTTTTGTCCCCGGGTCTGGGGATTAAACCCAGGGCTTTGTGCACGCTGGGTAGTCTTTTACATCCAAGTTACATCTCAAGACCACCCTTCTCTTTTTTTCAGACATGGTCTCACTGTGTAGCCTGGGTTTGACCTTAAATTGGAGATCCTCTGCCTCAGCTTCCAGCATGCTGGCGTTACAGGTATAAGCCACCATACTCCACACTCCCCTTAAAAAGAAAAAAAAAATAAACATGGGGCAGAGAGATTGCTCAGTGGTTAAAAGCACTTGTTGCTCAGACAACGGACCAAGGTTCAATTCCCAGCACCTACAAGATGGTTCACAACCATCTACAACTCCAGTTCCATGAGATCCAATGCCCTCTTTGGATCTCTGCAAGTACCAAGCACCCCTGTAGTACACATATAAACATACTTGCAGAACACACATGGAATAAAGTGAGTAAATCTTTAAAAATAAAAAAGAAAAGAAAAAGGAAATGTGGTTTTGCTATGTTGCCCCAGCTACTGCTGAATTCTTGAGCTCAAGGTGAGCTCAAGCTGGGCCGAGCTTAAGAACACTTTTTTTTTTTTTTTTTTTTTTTTTTTTTAAGATTTACTATTGCTGGGCAATGGTGGCGCACTCCTTTAATCCCAGCACTTGGGAGGCAGAGGCAGGCAGATTTCTGAGTTCGAGGCCAGCTTGGTCTACAGAGTGAGTTCCAGGGCAGCCAGGGCTACACAGAGAAACCTTGTCTTGAAAAACCAAAACAAACAAACAAAAAACAAAAGAAAGAAAAACATTTATTATTAAAAACATGTTTTAAATTTTTTATTTTGTGTGTATCGGTGTTTTGCCTGTCTGTATGTATGTGCACCTGGTGCGTGCTTGGTATTTATAGAGGGAGTTACAGAGTGCTGTGAGCTTTCATGCTGGTGCTTGTAACTACTGAACCATCCATCTTTCCAGACCCTACCTTTATAACTTTTAATTATGTGTATGTGTGTGGGGGTATGCACACATGTTTAATGTGTTAGATAATCAAAGTGCTAGCAATACAGACTGTTGTGACAAGCTGTTGTGAGCTGTCTGATATGGGATGCTGGAACTGAGCTGGTGTGTCTCTTAACTGCTAAACAGTCTCTCCTGCCCCACGGAACACTGTTGTGTGTGTGTGTGTGTGTATTTTTTGTTTGTTTGTTTGTTTGTTTGTTTGTTTTTTAGACAGGGTCTGTCTACATACACCCAGCTTGGCTGTCCTGGAACTCATTATGTAGATCAGGCTGGCCTCAAACTCACAGAGAGCCACCTGTCTCTGTTCCACAGTGCTGAGATTAAAGGTGTAGGCCATAATGTCTGGCTTCCCATAGATCACTGTTAAAAATCTATGACAGTAAGATTAGGAGACAGACATTAGATAATAGCTCTGGGAACACAGGAGGAGGCACCAAGAGGGTCTTAGTGTATATAGGGGCTAGGAATAGAGAGGGTTAGCCCTCCTGGAAAGGTCAGTGACTTATTCTCAGTGGTGACCTGGCTGTTCCCCGTTGAGGTCATTCACTTTGCAGCAATGTCTTGGCACATTGCCTCTACCTTCTAGGAAAGTTACACAGGTGTCTTTTAGGGCTGGAAAAAGAAGGTGCTGCTGTCTTCTTGGGGTTGAGAGGAGAGGCAATCATGCACGTCCTGTCCCACACGTGTTCTGTCCCACTCACTCTTCCTCACCAGGTTTCCTCCTACAGCACACAGCACAAGTCTCTGCACTCACTCCTGCCTCTCTTGGGATCACATTTGTCCAGATATCAGGGTCATCCCACCCTCCTTTCTCCTCTCTTTCCTTCCTTCCTTCCTTCCTTCCTTCCTTCCTTCCTTCCTTTCTTCCTTCTTTCCTCCCTCCCTCCCTCCCTGTCTTCCTCCCTTTCTTTCTCTTTCTTTCTTTCTTTGTCTGTCTTTCTTTCTTTCTTTCTTTCTTTCTTTCTTTCTTTCTTTCTTTCTTTCTTTCTTTCTTTCCTTTTGTTTTTTTCAAGACAGGGT
>JANHMN010000002.1:44525950-44600211 GCA_030674055.1 Rhabdomys pumilio
TCTATCTATCTATCTATCTATCTATCTATCTATCTATCTATCTATCTTTTTTTCTCCATTTTTCTAGACAGGGTCTCTCTGTGTAGCCCTGGCTGTCCTGGAATTCACTCTATAGACCAGGCTGGCCTAGGAACTCAGAAATCCACCTGCCTCTGCCTCCCAAGTGCTGGGATTAAAGGCATGCACCACCACTGCCCGGCTCTGTCTGTCTGTCTGTCTGTCTGTCTATCTATCTATCTATCTATCTGTAAGTCTCATGAGATTTGGATCTTTGCTTTTTATATTTATTAATAATCAATTTACTTATTTGTTTTTTTTGAGACAGGGTTTCTGTGTGAAGCCCTGTCTGTCTTGAAACTCACTCTCAAAGTCACAGAGATCTACTTGCCTTTATGGCCTATCTACTTTTTATTTTATTTTTTTAGGTTTATTCATATTTTATGTTTATGAATATTTTGCCTGCATGTATGTAGGTTTACCACATGAATGTCTGGTGCCTGCACAGCTCTTAAGGATTCAGTTTCCCTAGATCCAGAATTATAGATGGATGTGAACCACTATGTGGATGCCGAGAATCCAACCTGGTTGTCTGCAAGAGCAACAAGTATTCATTTTTTAGTGTGGAGAGGTTGGAGACAGGGTTTCTCTGTGTAGCCCTGGCTATCCTGGAATTCACCAAGCAGAGCAGACTCACAGAGTGTTGGGATTAAAGGCATGTGCCACCACGCCTGACTGTAACAAGTGTTCTTAAGCACTGAGACAATCTGGGATCTTTCTCTTTTCCTTTCTTTTCCTTTTTTAGATTTTTAAGACAGAGTCTCTCCATGTAAGCTTGTTTGTCCTGGAACTCACTACATAGACCTGGCTAGCTTCTTTTTTTGTTTTTTGTTTTATGTTTTTTTCGAGACAGGGTTTCTCTGTGTAGTCCTGGCTGTCCTGGAACTCACTCTGTAGACCAGGCTGGCTTCAAACTCAGAAATCTGCCTGCCTCTGCCTCCCAAGTGCTGGGATTAAAGGAGTGCGCCACCATTGCCTGGCAAAGCCTTTCTTTTTCTTGCCTCTTGGTCCTGCATGTACATTTCCTCTGCCATGATGAACCTCCCTCTGGTCATGCTTCTTAGTGACTGGCTGCCCAGCTGTGAGCAGGTGGCAGCTTGTAACATCCAACCTCTCCTTCTGCAGAGAGGAAACAGATTCTTTGAGGGGGTCACCTCTTCCCCACTTGTGGTCATTGCTCTTGAGTGTGTAACACACTTTCCTTCTGGTTGCAGGGCAGACATGGGACCTAGGGCTAGCCAATAACTATCTTCTAACCGCAGTGACTAGGAAGCGGAGCATCCCACTCACTCTAATGAACTCATTTTCAAGACTTTCAAATCATTAGGGCAGAAACAGTTTCTTTCTGTCCCTGATAGAATAAAAGCCTGGAACTGCTGGCAGTTGTTGCTCTCACAAATGTGTGTGTGTGGCAGGGGTGGGGTGGGTGATTCCTTCATCAGCACCAAGATTAAGGCTAGAACCAATCTTTGACCTAGAAGTAGATCTCCCCATGACAATAAAATGGCCGTTGTTGACAAGTGGCTTTTTCTACCCAAGCCACTTTGGACTGGACTCATTATCCCCAGAACTGCAAACAAGCCTCTGAGCTACCACAAACATCAGCTTCTTTATGAAGTGCTGACCCCTCCTTACCAGAGTCTGTTTTGCACCAGCATGGGCTCTTGGGCTTATATTGCCCATACTAGGTCTCCTTGGCCCAGCAGTGCTGCCAGATCAGATGTTTGCCCAAATCCAGAGCCCTGCACCAGACTAAGCAGCCTTTGGTGGACAGTATGTAGTACAATTATCAGCTTATTTATTTATTTACTTATTTATGAGATAGGGTCTCTCCCTATATAGCCCTGGAACTTGCTTTGTAGACCAGGTTGGCCTAGAACTCAGAAATCCAATCCTCCTGTCCCTACCTCTTGAGCACTAAGGCTCTCAACACCACAACCAACTTGGTTTCTCTCTATTGCTCCTGAGTAGGTCTGTCTCCTTTCTCCTGTAATATCAAGTCTCAGGCTACCTTCTAGGCCCCCTTTCCCCAGCATTCACAGGGAGACTGTGTTGGCAAATACATATTGCTTTATTTAGTGTTTCTCTGGATTGCAGAAGTGTCAGCAGTGGGCTGAGAGCCACAGAGGGATCTGGGCAAACCCAAGGACCTCTGGGGTGGAGAGAAGCAGCAGAAAGAGGTGATGCCCTTGCAGTTCCTCCAAGGCCAACCCTGTCCCCATGCTCCCAGGCCACAGAGGCACCCAGGGCCAATAAAGACCCTACCATTCTTAAACTGGGTAGAAAGTATGTGTGTGTAAGGAGGTTGTTGTCCTAAGGCATAGACCCAGGCAGAAGATTTCCTCCCACCTGGTGGCTCCCAAGAGTGATTGCTGGTCAGAGAGCCAGGTGTATACATAAGACATGACCCTTGCTTTCTGGGTCTCCCTGTCCCTGGAGAAGGCAGTGAGCTATGCTGAGGGCAGGCTTCACTTTAGGATCTGCTCCAATATTCTAAAGTCTTCCCTCTGTGTGCCTGTCTCCAGCTCTGTCATTCTAGGGGCCTGAACCAGGCAATTTCTCTGAAGTCTTACAAACTCTTAAGACTTTTCCCCCAACTTTAGGGTGGTCTCAGACTGGGGTGAAAATATTAAAAAAAGTATTTTTTTTTTATGCTGGGGATTAAGCCCAGGGGCTCACACATGCTTAGCACCAGTTCTACCACTAGGCTGTACCCCAGTCCCTAAAAAGACATTCTTAAGGCAGGAATATGGGGTAGGCAAAGGTGGCCTCAGTCTCTTGGTAGAGGTCATAGTGGGCTGCAAAAGGTACAGGTGGATGGACAGACAGACAACGTGCCAAAGGAATGAGGAGAGGCTTGGCCAGAGAAGAGAGCCTCACGGTCCAGCCACTCAAGTCTTTCAGTTACATCCCTTGCCCTGTTTGAGTCAGGGAAAACACATCCAGTGTGTTTAGGGTAGGAAAATGGCTTTTTTATAAAAATAGTTTCTTATAAAGCATCAAAAAAATCTCAGAGAAAACCTCAGTTAAAATTCCCTTCTCTTAGATATTTGGCATCAGCAGAGGGCTGGCCTGGCCTGCTCAGGCCTCTGCTTTTCTATTGCTGTGGCCCGGCCTGGCCCACTCCTGGGGTAGCTCCCTGGCTCCTGATCACCTCGAGAGAAGGCGAGCAGGGGACAGGAGTTTGCAGGTGGGCTTTGAGGACGTCCCTGGATCCCTGTCTGGAAGCTTGAGTCTTTGGTAACTGGGAGGGGGGAGGGGACGAAGCAAAGCATCAGGAGTCAGGAGGGGTCCACTGGGGCCTCAATCACCGAGAATTCAGCCGTGGGGCCACCTATGGGGAAAAGCCCAGGAGTGAGTGGAGGGGCTGCAGGGGCTTACAGGCTCAGGTTAGATAGTCCCCAGTAGTCCTACGGGAGCCTTGGTCCTGAAGACTTTTCTGTTCCCATGGCAATACCTGCTTGCCAGAGTGAACCTCCCATATGCACACCACCAGTCCCTACAATCTTCTCCATACTTTCCCACTGACCTCCTTATTATGACCCTTTTATGGCCACCATAGTGGCTCAAGCAACTCCTCTCTCTGGCCTTCCTGGGTATGCAACAGGAAGAAGGGGACACATAGTTCAAAGACGGCTTGGTTCTTAGACCCAGAACAGCAGGTCCCACTCACCACAGCCAGGTGGCCATTCTTAGCCTTGGTAATGAGAAGCTCTGAGCCAGATGTGAAGTCAATGGTGCCATCCCTGCCTGGACCTCCTGCAAACGTGATGCTGGAGGCAGGGAAGCACATGAAGACTTGTTCACAGAGATGGACCCCCCCAGGGTGGTCCTGTCCCCAAGTCCTCGAGTCACCCCCCTGCGTGCTTCACCTGCCCTGGTTGATATTGATGTTGTTCACACGGTCAGCACTGAGGGCTGTCTTGGTTAGTGTCTCGATCACATGATCACTCTGCAGCACCACGTCTCCCTGGGGAGCACAGTGCATGGATGAGTCAAGCCTTGTTTAGGGCTAGAGGACCCACTCCACCTCCAAGCCCTAAAGAGGTACCTTCTGCTTGTTGTCTTCACGCTGCACGTGAAGCACAAATAGGCTATCACTCAGGCTACTGACAGAGATTCCTGAGAGGGGAGAACAGAGGTCAGGGAGCGGCGGTCAGAGCAGGACTCCTTCCCACCCGTGCAGGCTTCCACGCTGGCTAACCGGTTAGGTTGGCATAATCAATTCTCTGCTTGACTTTGGCATCCTCCACAATGACCACGGCACTGGGTGTGAGCAGCAGCTGCCGAGAGCGAGGCTTGTAGCCCTTACGGTCGTATTTTACCACAGGCACGGCATACTAGAGACACGGAACAGTAGGAGGGGCAGGGTCGGGATTGAGGGGTTGCAGGGACAACTTCCTTGCCCACTGATAAGGCCATGACCCACTTTTTCTGGCCCTGGGGCAGAGAACTGTATTGGGGTTGGGGGACATGGGTGGGTTAGAGTTGCAGCAGGTTCTTACCTGGATGGGTTCAGAGCCCAAGGCCTGAAGTACTCTGGGGCTGATCTCCTCTGTGCCTATAACCGAGATAGGGGAAAAGGAAGTCAGGTAAGTCCAGAAGGGGACAAGATTGTGCTCGAAGGCTCAAGGGCTGCAGAGCGGGGGCTCACCAAGCCGTGTGCTAATGAAGAGTCTGGGGACACTCTGGGGGTAATTGTCCTTCTTGCCCTTGAAAATTTCACTAGCCACCGCCTTTTGCTGCAGCTGAAGAGAGAAAAAGAATACAGTGTCAAAGGACTGGGGACAACCTTGAAGTCAGTCCTAGCAGCTCCCTCATCAGCCCTCTAGTGCCCTGTCACCAAGACTCCCAGCTTCTCACTTCCTGGTCCATCGTCCCCACTAAACAAGGCAGAGAACTCTCCAGAGGAGTCATGACAGACCATCAAGTCCCAGGTCTGACTTTGGAAATGATTCTCACCAGGCCCCCGATCCTCTCGAGATCCAGCTCCAGTGTAGGATCGTGTAGGTGGCTGACCGCCTTGTCGGGTTATCTAAGGTCCTCCTTATCCCACACCATGTCGGTAAATACAAGGCACATCAACGACTGACACTAATCACTGAGTGTGAAGCTGAACCGATCAAGGCTCTACAACTTATACCAACCAAAGCAAGCTGGTCTACAACATGACTTCTATTTGCTTCCTCAAACTTACTGAAGCCTCCACTTCCTATATGAAATCCAATGAAAACCTGGCCTTCTTTTGAGGTTACAGTGTTGACCAGGCAAAATGCCTGCTATTCCCAGGGCCCCTATGGCCAAATACTTGCGGCCGTGTTCTTCTCCATACCTGCTGCTTCCACTCAGGGCTGATACTCCGGCAGTATTTCCACACCATGTTTTTCATGCATAGCTCTCGTAGCAGCTCTGAAGCCTGTGTGAAGAGCAGGGTCGGAACACCTTTCCAGCCTGCCCTTCCCACTGAAGACACACAGGCCCCTCAGGCCAGACAGTCCTGTGGAGTGTTTTCTCTCCAGGAAACTCATTTTCATAGCCCATCTCTACTTTCTCTCCCCACTGAGCCTTCCCTGGCTGGCTCTCCTGACACAGGCTAAGAACATTCCTGTGGTAAGTGCTTTGATATCCCTAACCCAGCAGGGAGGGCCCACAGACCTCTCTCAGGGCAGGTGGGGGCGTGGGCCAGGAGGTGTCCAGAACATTCCGGGGTAGTTGCCGCCTCAGGTTAAGCAAAAATGATGTGCGCACATGATCCAGAAAGAAGGCATTCTCAGGGCACCGGGGAGCGTGGCGCAAAATGAAGCCACGGATGAGTCTAGGGGTGGAGGGGTAGGGTGAGAAGCCTGACAGAACATCCCATACTCACTCTGATCTGTAGTTCCTACCCACTGGCTCCCCAGCACTCACCGACGAATGGTCTGGGCTGCCCATTTCCTCTTAGCTGCCTTCCTCCGGCCTAGTGTGCCACGCCACCATGACTGGATACAGATGGCTGTGGATACCACAGATAGCTGACCATTGTCTTCTCACCGTGGTGGCCCATCCCACCACGAGACCCTGCCCCTCCAAAAGACCCCTGCACCCGCACACCTGATCGCTTCACCCGGAGAAATTTCTGCCGCCAATGAAAGCCCCTCCAGGCCGCCTGGATCTTGGTGGCTACAGTTGGGCAAGAAAATGAACTGTCAGAGCTGGGAGGCCTAGTTGAGGGCCTGGCGTGGCTAGTGGTAGGAGTCAGGAACGCCCACGTAAAGGGCTGGGCAAGGCGAGTCAATGAAAGAAAGACAGCAGGGGAGTGTGGGGATGGGTTTGGCAGCTGTGTCCAGAGGCAACTGGGGTGGCTGGTGACTTTTGCTGGGGGTGACAAAAGGGGGAAGAGACCTGAGTGTGGCTGGGCAGGTTTCTTGGAGAGAAAGCCCAAAAGCAGCAGTTTCTATTCACCAGGACCCCTGTGGAACAGCAAAGGAGAGTCTCTCTCACCTAGACTCTGCCGTCGGACTTCCAGGGAGTCCTCTGTGGCAAACAAGGTCTTGGGGAATCGGATGAAGATCTTAGTCCTGGGAGGACAGCAGTGATCAGCCTCTGGATGCCACCTCCAGGCATCCTCCAGGCCCCAGAAACAGGCCCCACTTACCTGCCCATTTTGTACTCCTCTGGCTTGTAGCCGAGGTGTCTGACCAACACAGCCACCCCATCCTGGGGCCGTCCTGCCCATATGGGCCATGTCTCTGGGCACAGTGACTTGTACCTAGGAACAGAGGGGAATTTGCTGGGAATCTACAGGTGCTCCCACGGACCAGAACATGGAACACATGCCTGAGGGTCCCCATTTCAGAGATGGAGGACCTAAGTATTCCCATCTTCCTATGACAGAGATGGGATTCATATTCTGGTTGGCTCAGGTCCTGTCCTCTAAATAGCGACATAGCCACAACATCCTCTCTGAGCTCTGGCCACCACCATCTCTGATGGCATCCTGTCAGTGTGCTCCTCCTATGTCTCTCACCAGGGGCTTCAGGGACGGTGGAGGTGTGTACATTATTTATATTGTCTTTTCCAAGACTAACATGAGGCCTGCAGCATAAAGAGATTCCTGGCCTTGGTCTTACAGCAGCTGAGGGTCTCTGCACCCTCATATCTAAACGAGAGCTGTAACTGTCCCTCCTCCCTGACAGGTTTCAGGAGGTGCTCACCCTCCCAGTTCATCCATTCACTGGTGGGCTGACCATACCCACCTCTGCAGGAAAGCCTCATATTTGCGACGATAGGCAAAGCCCGCTCTGCGCACACGCAGATTCTCCATAAGTCCCAGGTACTTCACTTGGTGTCGGATGAGCACCTCGTCAAAGCGACCTGAGAAGAAACAAAGGTGGTCCTCAGCCTCTGAGAGGAAGTATCCCTATCCCAGAGGCAGCTCGCAGCTTCTGGAGTGGGAAGACCTACCGGGCTGCTTGGCGTCGTTTGGCTTGATGCACCGGATATAGGCAGGCTCCTTAGACCTCAGGATCTCCACTAGCTGCAGGAGGCTCATCTTGAACTGGGTGGCCACCTGATGAGCCAAAGGAATATAGGAGGTTGGCTGGGGCTGAGCTGAGGCCACTAAAACCTGCATGTCCTCTCTGTCCCCTGCTTCCTCCCATCACCCCTGCCTCATAACAGAGGGGGCTGGAGTTCGCCCTACTTCCTTTCAGCCAGTTAGAGACCTCAGCTTAAAAATCCAGCTCTTGGGCTGGAGAGATGGCTCAGCAGTT
This sequence comes from Rhabdomys pumilio, assembly GCA_030674055.1. NCBI lineage: Eukaryota > Metazoa > Chordata > Mammalia > Rodentia > Muridae > Rhabdomys > Rhabdomys pumilio. The sequence goes on from JANHMN010000002.1 coordinate 44,533,759, forward strand.
AAGAGCACTGACTGCTCTTCCAGAGGTCCTGAGTTCAATTCTCAGCAACTACATGGTGGCTCACAACCGTCTGTACTGGGATCTGATGCACTCTTCTGAAGACAGCAAGACAGCTATAGTGTACTCATACACATAAGATAAATAAATCTTTTTTTTTTTTTTTTGGTTTTTTGAGACAGGGTTTCTCCGTGTATCCCTGGCTGTGGCTGTGGCGCCGGGCGGTGGTGGTGCACGCCTTTAATCCCAGCACTTGGGAGGCAGAGGCAGGCGGATTTCTGAGTTCAAGGCTAGCCTGGTCTACAGAGTGAGTTCCAGGACAGCCAAGGCTATATAGAGAAACCCTGTCTCAAAAAAAAAAAAAAAAAAAAAAAAAAAAAAAAAAAAAAAAAAAGAAAGAAACGATCCTCCACTGAGATTTTGAGTGTCAGAGGAGATAGCAGGAGAGAAAGGCAGGCCAGGCAGATGAGTGGCTAAGCAAAGGCTGACACGGAGCTAGAACCCTGCAAAGGTTTAAGGCAGGCACAGGCAGTGTATCAGAGCAGGGTTACGCTGCAGAGACCAGATTTTATCTTTAGGAAAACAGAGAGCCCATGAGGAGTTCAGAGTGAAGGAGTGGCAGTGAGATCTGTCTGTTAGATTATCTCTACAGCACTGATGTGGAGATGGATTGGGAGGGCTGGCGGGGAGCCAGGAGTCCTGGGGAAGACGTGGCTGGCTCATAGGCGCAATAACAGGGACATACTTGGAGCAGGGGTTAAGGGACAAAGGAAAAGGAGTTAAGAAGTACTCAGGCATAGAAATAGGCATCACCCAGAGTTTGAATGAAAGAGTGGGAAAAGTCCTTGGTCTGCGGGACTGGGTAGAGAGTGATCCCTGTCCCGAGTCAGGAAGAGAAGAACAAGGCTAGGGGGTGGGGGGAGGTGATGTCACTGGATATGGGAATCAAGGTGTGCTACAGAGTATGGGAGGGGAGGGTAGGGGGGTGTCTTGAGTGGGGAGATACTGACTGGGAAGAGGAAGAGGCTGAGGCAGGAGGTGGGGAGGACAGGGTCAGTAGAGCAAGGTCCTGGGTGGGTACAATATCTCTCTAATCCATCTTGAAGTACTCTGGTCTTCTCTCCTTCCTGACCTGGAGCTATTGGGCACCACTGGCCACATGTGCCTTCTCCAGCCTCTCCTCCACTGTGTTGTTCGGTACAGCTGTCTAGCTTGGCTTGGCCTCTGTGTGTATATGCTGACCTCTGCTGCCTATGGCATCCCCCTACAGGTAAGCACTTACTCATCCGCTTGCCTGAAACGCTGCCTCTGCCTTGGAGCCTTCCCAGAGCCCTCCACCCCCCTCAGGCAGTTCGCTTCCTCTTAGCAGTTCCCGAAGCACCCATGCATGCAGCCCCCAGGGCAGGGACTTTTCCAGCATTTTCATTCAGTATCTGGTCCTGACCACAGCCGGCTGGGAGGACACCTATTTGTTTCTGATTCCTCAGAGCTGAGAGAGGTCTGCTGACTAAGCGGATCCACACAAGCACCCACACAGACAGGGGTGCCATGGGTACCCTATAGAGAGAAGCAGGGAGGCACACACCGGTCTACATTTGGGGAAAGGTGGCTCATGGATAAAAACAGTTCCTGACAAGCCTATCAACTCGAGTCTGAGGCCTAAGGAAACATCAAGTTTGATGTGCTGGAAAGAGAACTGACTCCAATGAGTTGTCTTCTGACCTTCATGCACACCCCAGCACATGTAGCATACACACACACTCAAATAAAAAATAAAAAATAAAATAAAATAAATAAATAAATAAATAAATGTAATAAAGTGGAAAAAAGGAGGCTGGGGAGTTGGCTCAGTGGTTAAGAGCACTAACTGCTCTTCTAGAGGTCCTGAGTTCAATTCCCAGCAACCACATGGTGGCTCACGACCGTCTGCAATGGGATCGGATGCCCACTTCTGTCTGATGCTCTTCTGTCATGGAGGCATGCACACAAACAGAGCACTCATATACATTAGTAAATAAATAAATACATTGGAAAAAAAGAAATAGGCAAAGACGACCCTGAGAGCAGCTTCCCACAGACACCAAAGGCAGCGCACATGGGTATTAACACGTTCATGGGCGCAGTGCCACGTAGGCTCTGGTCTGTACTCAGTTACACACCCCCGCCTCCAGTGTCATAGCCTCCGTACCGTCTCTGGCCGCTTCTTGTCACTGAGTTCACTCTTGTCAAAGCACTGGGCCATGATAGGGTTCATGGAGCTGCACATGGTCTGTGAGGCAGAAGAGGGGTCAGGACTGAGCAGATCAAGTGAGAGATGCAGAGTTGTGGATACTCAACCCACCCCAGTTCGTCTGTCTCCCTCACCTCCTTCAGGTTCCGGAAGAGGAGGTCATTGTTTTTATCCAGAAACCCTGGAAGGGGAGAACAGGTAGAAGGTGAGGGAGTGTCCCCTCCCTGCCCCACAGGACCCAGCATCAGGATCCTCACCAGTCACACTGTAGGTCACCTCTCCAGCATAATGCAGAAGGCGGAACTCCCCTCGGTCTAGAGATTTCCGCGTCTTCTGGTCAGCAAGCTTGTGCCTGAGGGTGATAAGAACAGGAAACTACAGATTTCTGGCCTGGGGCATGCCCATGCCTGTTGAAGAGGCTTCAAGAGCCATCCAGGAAGGAGTCTGCAGGCCCTTGGGCTATCCCACAAATTTGCACACTGAGTGGCAGACTGTGCACGCCTGCTGCAGGGGTTCACAGAGGCTCAGAATAGTAGACAAATTTGTCCAAGGATGCTCAGCTCTGGGAGCTAGGAGTAAGAACTTGAATAGGCCTGCCAAGCACCACAGGCATAGGACCCGTCTTTCATAGCCTCTGGTCAGTGCTCAGCTGTTTAGAGTGTGGTAAAGCTGCCCTCTAAATTTTCAGAATGGGAACTGTCCCAAGAGATTACTTACATTGTAAACATGCTTGTACCCTTTAGCCTACCTTATACTTTTAAGAACATTCTGAGCCTGTAACCAGAGATACGAGCAAAGAAGTAAGGCACAAAGGTGAGTGTGGTAGCCTTGTTCTTTCAGCAGAAACCCTGGAGGGTGGGCTGCGAGGGAGCTCACTGGGAGGATGCCTGCCTAGCATGTGAAGTCCTATGATCCATATTCAATACCGCAAACAGAAAAAAAAAAAAATCAAAACCCAGGAGAGGCTCCTTGGGAGTCCTCAAGGCAGGCAAGCTCTGAGGTCTCCAAGGGTTGCAAGTGTTTGAAAGAAATATTTTGAAGAAATTCTTCTGCTTGATGATACAGGGGAAAAAAAAAAAACCAACTTAAAACTAAGATTAGCCTGAGCTTTATACACAGTAAGTTCTTGACTTTGGAAAAAAACGTATAGGAAAAGGCAGGAAGGAAATGCCTGGAATTGTTACCAGGAATGACCGCTGGGTAACAGGGTCACAAGAAGCTTTGCGCACTCCAACTCTCTCTAATGAGCAGGGTTATTCTTATAATCAGAAGTGGATTTTATTGTTTGGTATGGCTGCACATGCCTGTAACCCTGGCACTCAGACAGAGGATGTTAGGATCAGGAGTTCAAGGCCATTCTTTTCTACATAATGAGTTCGAGGCTAGGCTGGGCAACATGAGACCCTGTCTCAAAAAAACAAAATCAGCCAGGCATGGATTCAAACACCTTTAATCCCAGCACTTGGGAGGCAGAGGCAGATGGATCTCTGAGTTCAAGGCCAGCTGGGCTACAAACCAAGTTCTAGGACAGCCAGGGTTACACAGAGAAACGTTTTCTCAAAAAAATAAAATATAAAATTAAAAAAAAAACATGGGGGGGAGAGGGAGAAGATGGGGAGGGGGACAAGACACAAATATCATCTATGATAATACAGGCCTTTATGTCCAGCACTCCAAAGACAGAAGCAGGTGATATCTAAGTTCCAGGTTACCCAGGGCTACAGTGATGATATCTTGTCTTAAAACAAACAATATTCCTCCCCCTCAAAAAAAAAAAAAATCACAAGATGGCAGCCCAGGTTAGCTTCAAACTTGCAGCAATCCCCCTGCCACCACTTCTTAAGTATATAAACCATCTAGTATAACCAGAACCAGTTTTGCTTCATGCTTAGCTTTCTGTATTGATAAGCAAACAGTCCTCAAGGCTTTTGAGTCCAAAAGCCCTGGGACATCGTCCCAAGTTCTATAATCTAAATATATTATATTATTATTACCATACGAGTGAATTTTTCTGAGTTTGGTTAGATGAAGCACAAGAAAGTACCCTCGGTGCTGTAGGCTAGGAGATGAGGTGCATGCCCAAAGTCTGTGTGCTAAGCTTCCCCATTTTAGGTTAATCCTTTTGGTTTTTTTTTGTTTTCTTGAATTTATAGCCAAGATGGCTGTAAACTACTGATACTACCGCCTCCGTCTCCTAAGGGTAGGAGATTCCTTGCACAAAAAGCAATTCACAAATAAGGAAGCTTAAAAACCAGCCAACCAACCAACAAACAAACAACTTAGCAAGTTTCATTGTGAAAAAAAGATTAAGGAGGAAGGGCCAATGGTGGCTTTCTAGAACCCTCATCACCACCACTTTCTCTGGTGATTAACTTGTGGTTGGTGGTTTGTTTGGTTTTGGGTGCTGGTGATCTAAAAGGAGTTCTGTGCATGCTGGGCAAGCCCTCTGCCACTACTACACAGCTATGCCTTCAAGAATGGTGTTGCTACTGTGGCGGGACTCCCGCCGCCCACAGCCCCAGCAGCCCACTCACGTCAGGAAGTGAGGGTGGTGCTTGACAGTGTCCTCCAGCTTCTCCAGGAAAGTCAGGTCTGTGGCTTCCCCAGGGCGCAGACACTCTTCATCCTGCAGGGCAGCACACAAGGTGAAGGAGTCACCGGAAAGGGGGCGATAAGTATAGGGGCCACCATGTAGGAAGCCACAGGCACCGGAAAAGGGGGCAGAGTTTAGGGAGCCCTGACAGGGAGCCTGCAGACCGGGCCAGCACCTCAGCCTACCCTGCCCAACCCCACACTCTGACCCAGTGGACACAAGGAAGGACGAGGCTTCAAGAGCAGAGGACACACACCAAGATGGAGATGATGCCCTTGAATTTCTCCTCCACCAGGTCACAGATGATCTTGTTGTTGAAGTACTGGACTGGTTCCCACTACACAGAATGAGAAGGGCAGCCATTATAGGGTTCTGTACCCTCTCCCGGGAGCCCCAATGCCTAGCTTCCCAAAACACACAGGGCACCCCAGGCACACACGTACCGCGATGCCCTCAGCCTCATATTCTTCCTGCTCGGACTTGAGAGTCAGCTCAATGAAGAGCTGCTGCAGCTTCTCGTTGCAGTAGTTGATGCAAAACTGCTCGAAGCTGAGGAGCAGAGGGAGAACCCACAGTAGTGCAGGGGACACAAAGTAAGGATGGGGGGTTGGGGACAGGACAGGATAATCAGGGCAAAGAGATGCAAAGCAGGGTCACAGCTGGGGGTGGAGAGGAGGCAGAGGTCAGAGGAGGGGGGCAGAAGAGGTCAGCAGGCAGACTGGAAGGGGTAAAAGCACAGGACTGACCTGTTATGCTGAAACACTTCAAAGCCATAAATGTCCAGGAGCCCAAGAACTGTGGTGCTTCGCCAGCTGGGGCTCTCAGCATCCTAGGATCAGCCAGTCAGCAAAGAGCATGGGTCCCCAGTGTCTGCCCCAGCTCCCCGCCACAGGCCTCCCTGACCACCCACCCTGTCTTCTCTGGAAGTAGCATGGACTGAGCGCTCACCTTAGAGGCCAGTGACCTATTGATCTTCCTGACCAGCCAGGTGAAAGTACGGCTGTACACAGCCTTGGCAAGAGCGTCCCTTGCATATGCAGCCTGTTCAAGGTTCAGTGGGCTCAGGAGCTGCCACAGGGGAAAAGACAGGAGATGAACGCCACAGACATCCTTCTGTCCGACCTCCCCTCAGACTCAGGCATGGACAAGGACGTTCTCCTCACCCTGCCTCCAGAACTTCATTAAGCAGGAAAGTTGTGGTACTTTTTGGGACACCGGGGGAAGCTGGTGTAGCAGCCCCATTCTTGGAAGTGGGAGCCTTGGCCAGCTCACTGTCCCTCTATGAGCCATCTGCCATATGCCCCTCTAGCACTACTGTGGGCCCCAGCAGACAAGTAGAGGGGAACAATAGGCTGGGGCTCCCTAGGACTGTGCACACCTCTTGTTCCGGCGGCCAGCCTGAGTCTCACCTCTTCCCCCTTGGCAATGATCTTCCTGTGGGTCAGGGCTTCCCTAAGAGTTGTGCCTTCCACACCAAGGAGCTGTCAGGGGTGGGGTGGACATAGTGAGGGGCTGGGTCTTCTCGCCTCAGCACCCCCTCCCTTGCCCTCGGCCCACCATACTCACCCTGGTTAGATATTTCAGCTGGTTCTCAGTAGTAACCTGAGCATTGCTGTCCTCATCAGCAGCAAAGTGGATGTTGCCCAGATGCAGGACGCTGGCCACGATGCTTAGCAAGTCCTGAGAGGGCAGCAGGGGGATGTGGTGGTTATGGTGTGGGGGAGGTCAGAGAAACTAGGAGATGCTCAAATAGGGAAGGGGATGGTTGGTAAGAGCCTCAGGAGCAGAAGGGGGCTCGAGGAGAAAAGGGGTCCAAAAGAAGTGGGTACATTTGGGGTGTGAGGGGAGGAGGGTTCACAGAGAGCCCTAACCTCCACTTCATCCTCAGTGAAGTCAATGACCGACAGCGCCTTCCTCACAACCTTCCAGTCACTCTTGTCATTGATGGAGGAGACCTTGGCACACTGGCCCTGGAGAAAGAGCACAGCTGGGCTGCTGCCACTGGCACTATGCCCCTGGGTGGCATCAACCCTGCTCCCCAACCACTCACCTTCACCAGGTACAAGTAGCTCTGGGGGTTCCGTTCCAAGCCCAGACGACGAAGGGTTTCCTCCTCGCCTCCCTCCAGTAGCTGGTAAAAGACGTGGAAGTTCCGTTCTCCATGATTTTGGTGTACCACTCGGGACTTCTCCAGGAGGTAACTGAGAATGTGGCCTCCCACAGGGGCACCCTGTAGGTAGAGTGGAGACCAGGGACAGTCAGCTGGATCAGGGGAAAGAAGCTGCCTTCCTCTTTCTCCCCTGTAGTAAACCTGGGCTCTAATTCTCGCTTTGCCACTGGCTAAGTGGGCTCAGGCAGCCACTCTGCTCTCACCTTGTTCATCTAAGAAATAGAGACATAGCTCAGTGGTTGAAAAAGCTGCTCTCACCTCAGTGGGCAAGCGCGCGCACACATACACACACCACACACCGAAAAATTAGAAAAGAGGGCGATTCAACTCCAGTCACTTCTGGAGTCATGCTTTTGTGCCTGCCAGGCATTGCAAATTTAACAAGCCTGATGGTGCACTCCAGCTCTTTCCTCTCCCACACTAACTCCGGCTTACGGCCTCTCATCTTGGTCAATAACAACTGTCCTGAAAGTTATTCAAGAGGTAAGTCCTCCTTGGAAGCCTTACCCCACCCCCTTACTACAGTCTGTATCCAAACAGCCAATTCTGCTGCTTTAACCTTGAAAACACCCAGAATCCAACCTCTGCTCATCACCTCTATGCCTACCACCCTGATCTGAGAGGCTGCCATCTGTCAGCTACATTACATCAGCCTCCTAACCGGTTCCCCTGCTTGGCTGGGTTCCTCTGTCATCTACTCCTAACAAAGGCCAGAATGACCTTTTCAGTAGGAAAGTTACATCAGGACACGACTGTTCAAAACCCTCTGATAATTCCTTTTCACTTGGCTTTTAAAAAAAAACTTGCTGGGCTCTGAGGATAGCTCCCAGTGTAGCTGGTGTTCTTATCATGACTTAAGGTCTTTGGTTTAATTCCCATACCAAGGTTAAAAAACAAACAAACAAACAAACAAACTTTGCAAAGACCTAAAAGACCCTCAGTGTATCTGGCTTCCCACTCCTGTTTTCCTGGCACCTTGCTTTCTCCTCCAGTTTCTGGCTTTACTGTAGTCTTTAAACACACCAAGGGCTTGGCCTCTGCAAGGCCTCAGTCCTCATATCTACCTGGCCTCATTCCCCCAGGCAGCTGCTACGCCTGCTCCCCAGTCCACCAAGCCATTACTGAAATGCCATTTCCCAGTGAGGCCTTCCTAGTCTGTGGTGGTATGCTCCTGTCATCCCAGCTACTCAGGAAGAAGAGGCAGGACAATCAGGAATTTAAGGGCAATCTGAACTACAAACTGAGACTGTCTCATTAAATAAGAAGTCATTACCTTATTTTATTTTCTGCTAATGCCTGAATTATTATGCTTCTGTAAGAATTCACCTATCACTCCAGGAGGCAAGATCTGTTTGATTTCACTGCTCCAAGAGCAGCACCCAGAAGAGTGCCTGGCACATAGTAGGCACTCAATAAATATTGAGCCTCCTGAATGGCTAACCTCTCCCCTTCTTATCTTCATTATACCCAGGTACCTTGAAGTCAAACTGCACATCCATGTACTTCCCAAACCGGCTTGAGTTATCATTGCGGAGAGTCTTGGCATTCCCAAAGGCCTAGGAGGAGACAGGAATGTGAGGGAAGCCTGGCATTTTCTTGTCCAACCCTCTCCTCAGATGCTGCTGTCCCCTCACCTCCAGCACAGGGTTGCTCTGCAACAGCCGGTCTCGCACTGCACCACCCCGTTCAGGGGCTGGGCAGGTCTCTGCATAGAACTGGAGCAGTCTCTTGGTGGCCTCTGTCTTGCCTGCCCCACTCTCTCCAGAAATCATCACTGCCTGGTCCCGACGCTCAGTGCGAAGCGCCCGATATACAGTGTCAGCCACTGCAAACCTGGGGCAGAGGTTAGTCAGGGAGTTCCCAGGGTGGGGAGTCCCACCCATACCTGATGGGACCACTCTTGTAAAATGTGGGGGTTATAACCTAGAAGATGGAGAAGGGGATAGACAGGTGGGAAGCTCTCACAGAATACACCCACCCAGCTGACGATCACTCCTAGTGGGATGCCAACCAGGTGAAAGCTGGGCACTTGTATGAGGCTAGGAGTCCTCACAGGTGGGCCATGTTAAGATAGTTAAAGGAATACTTCATGAGTGAGCACTGAGCTCGGGAGCTGAGGGTCCTGGTTGGTAAACAGAATTCAGACTCAACTAACGAGAACTGAGGTGACTCTAGGGTGAACAGTCATGGAATTCCTCACAGCAGCAGTGAGTCAGTCAGCCAGAGTCAGGGAATCATTTCAGAGTGGGGTTTGGATGGGGTCACTTTGCGCGAGAATAGGGTAGGTCACTCCTGGAAAGGCAAGGGAATTACTTACAGATGAGGTGGCACTTCATAGAAACTGACGCCACGGTAGCGTTCCATATGCTGCCGGCTGTAGATCTGTAGGTCTCGGTAGGGGTTGACAGAGACCAAGACAGGGCCGATGTAGGTCTGGGGGGGGGTGGGCAGAGGGGAAGGGTCAGAGACTTTTCCTGAAGGTTCCTGGTGCTACCTTCCCCTAGGTCTGTGGGCCCAGAGCTGCTCATGGTTCTCACATAAATGAGGCTTTCCCGGAATCGCCGCCGGAGGTTCTCAATGAAGGCAGCCTCACTGGTGAAGTTCTCCAGCAGAACAAAGTCCTGCACCCCCACCCGGTCTCGGGCGGTCAAGGCGCTCTCCATGGTCACTCGGACCCCGTCACTGCCCAGGGCCTGTAGGGAACCAGCCACAAGACACTGTCAGAGTCTGCAGGTTACAGCCTTGTCTCCTACCCTGCCTGCAGGATGTAGAAGGCAGGGGCACTTGGACACAGGCATGTTCGGGACATATGGCTGGGTCACAGGATGCTGGAATGCATAAGAGAAGTCATGTGGGACACATGGACCGTGCACACAACCCACAGGAGCACCAGGGGCCCAGCCGACACTGAACAAGTGCATGGAATCCAGGGAGGCATAGTTTTGAGTGGAGAAAGGTGGGTCATGAGAAGGAGCTCCTAGGAACAGCAGAAAGAATGCTGTGTTGACCTTGGACAAATCTCCTCCTGTCTCAGGACTGCTTCCTCTTCAGAGAAGAGGAGTGAGTTAGTTCAGGTGACCTCAAACAGCACGTGTTACAGGTGCTTTGGAGGACAAATGGTTCAGAGTGAATTCTGCAGACAGGAGGGGCCATTTCTCCTCCTCTCATCCACCCCAAATTCCCAGAAATAGAAGTTGTTTAGAGATCAGGCAAGAGATCACGTCCCAGGAGAGGGTTTCCCCATGGGCCACCACCACAGCTGGACTTGCTGCCCACCCCAGAAGGGGGTGGCCTGCCTCCCTCAACTGGAGCCACTCCCTCCACTCCAGCTGCTAGGCTCCCCCCACAATTCCTCCACAGTTGAGAAGTCTCAGGAGGTGGAGGGTTCTCCCAGGGGAAACCCAGCTGCCACCCGAGGGTGGGGCAGGTACAGGCTTAGCTAGACCCTCAAGCTGTGTCCAAAGCAGAGCTTTCCTTTCAAAGAGAGCCTGAAGGATCTAGAAAATGCTAGGGGATCAAGGAAGAGGAAGATATTGGGAGCCGCTGTAAATTCCAGGGAGGTCACCAAGTCTCCCCTGACCCTGGTTGCTGACCCTACTTGCCCAGGAGTTCTCTGCTTCTCCATCACCCCTAAGAGCCTAAGGCCTGTCTCCCTCAGACCTGCCCACCACTGACCCACCCAGCCCGAAGCTGCAGCCAAACACCGCCGCAGCCACCGCCCCCTGGTTCTCAGGTGGGAGGGGTCTGGCCCTGGGTTTGAGCGTTCTGAAGCCCTCTCCGCCTCGGCCTCCTGTCCTAGGAACTTTCAGGGACGTCTTCCACCGAAATTCCCGGGCCGCGCCCGCTTCAAGGCCCGCCCAGGAGCGCCGCAGGCCACCGAAAGACACCCTGGACCCCCAACCTGCCCGCGCCCATGCTCACCGACGCCCGGTAGCGCATCCTGCCGAACCCGGCGCCCCGCTTCACTGCCCGTGCTCTTGGTCGGTGCTCGGGCGCGGCGTCACTGAGGGAGGGGCCAACCCGCCCCCCGCACCGCCCCTCGCAGGCCCCTTGGCTTAGGGGGCTCGGAGTCTCGACCCCTGGGTCCCTTCTGCAGCCGGCCTGGCCCGGCTGGGTGGGAGGGGGCCTCGGGACCTAAGAAGGGGCGCGCGAGGGGCGGGGCCTCCTGCGTGCCTCGGGCTCCGCCTGAGTCAGGTTTTCCAGGAGGAACGTCGTTAGTTCCAGGGTGGGGCCCGGAACCCGCGCGGCCGCCGCGTCTACACAGCTCCGGAACTCACTTCCGGGCTCGTGTCTACAACACGGGGCCGGACACCCCGCGCAAGACCAGGGCTGAAGACCGTGGGTCACCGGCGAAGCAGGATTTCCCTCCCCACCCCCAACTTCGAGTCCCGGGAAAGTTAAAAATAGAACGAAATGTCCAAATACGGCCGGCGCCCCGGGACAGGCGGAGCCTCTGTACGGGACACTGTCCACCCCCATACACACTCTCGAAGGACTGGCTCTATTCTTTAAATCCCTAGAAAAGAAATTGTTTGAGACAGGGTGTCATTACGGAGCTCAATCTGGCTTGGAACTCAAGATCCTCCTGCCTCAGCCTCCTGAGTGCTGAGATTACAAACCTGTGCCAAGGGTGCCCGGGAAGAAAAATCTCTTGAAAGAACTCTTCCCCAGCAAAGAAACAAGTCCTAGGGTCAGAATTGGCAGCAGGGTGCCTTTTTTTCCCCAGCATGGCTCCTAAAGAAGCCCGTTTCCTGGGTGGGCAGCAACCTTCCGACTTTCCTACATGTGCAACTAATAACATTATGGTCCAGCCTGAACATCCTTCGGATTCAGTGCCCTGCCTCATGGGCTCCTCTCCTCTCTCCCTTCCTTTCTAATCCCTCTGGATCCTCCTTTTTCCCTGAACCCAGGCCATCTGCTGTCTTCCCTATCCAGCTCCCAGCAGCAGCACCCTCGATGGTTCTCTGACGACAACAGCCCTTTTTAGGCCCGAGAAAAGTGTGTGAGAGGAGCGGAGTGGACTCTGGCTCAGTTGCCACCACTTGTGACATGTGGATGTCTAAGGCAAAACAAAACAGACAAAAAACAGCCTGGACTTTTCTTACTAGCAGGATGACCATGAGCAAGTGCCTTAAGAGACCGATTGTTTGTCTTTAAAATGAAGCTAACATTTGCCAGAATTGTTGGGTTGCCTGAAATGAAGCACCGACCAAGCCCTCAACACCACCACCCTCTTCCTCTTTCTCGCAGCCCCACTCATTCTACACTCATGCTTCGGGACTTGGGGAGAGTCCACTCTTCTTGTCTAGTGGGGAAAGCGCTCGCCCCCGTATCTGTCACTTGCAAAGGGTTCTCAAGTGCCTTATCTTTCTATTCCTCACCCTTTGTAAAGAACCTGAAGCATATACAGAAGATGGAGACTTGGGCTAGGGAGGGATATTAGGACCCAAAGCACCAAAGCGCCCCACCCCTTGGACCCAGACTCCCCGGGGGGGGGGGGGAGGTGAGCCTGCGACAGGTGCTGCCGGCAGTCTCGAGGGGAAGGATGGTTCATTACTTCGTGAACAACAGCCTGAGCCACAACTCGGAGGTGGGGGTGGCGTGAGGCGCCAGCTGGGGAATGAAACCCTTTGGAGCGGGCCTGGGGAATGGGTGCTGCAGGTGGAAGATGGGTGAAAGACAGGGCAAGGGGAGCGCCCTCTAAGATGCCCCCCCCAGGTTTAAAAACATAGATAGGATACGACCTTCAGCCCACCCCAGAGCATTAGACCTGGGGCGGGAGAGCTTGGAGTCCCCAGCAGTAGCTGGGCTCTCTCCCCTCCCCCTGCCGCGGCCTCATCGAGCTCCCGCTCTGGCCAGTGAAGTCTGGGTGGGAGGAGCGCGCTGAAAGGGGAGGGGCTTCGAGGCCGCAGTGCCCGCCCCGCCCCACCGCGTCAAGCGGCTGGAATGAGGGGAATCTGTGTGTGGAGGGGTCCGGCCGACTTCACCCATCCCGAGCGGCGCAGCCGCATTCCTAGGATGCCCGCTGGCGCCCCCGCAGCCACCGCCCCGCATCGGAAGGAGGGCGTGTCGCCGCCGCCCTGCGGGCCTGAGGCCAGCCACAGTCCGGGCAACTACTCCTAGCCTGCTCCACCTCTCTGGTCAGGGGCTTGAGTCCAGAGAAGGGAAGTGAAGTGGGGAACCAAGGGTGTGAGGGACACCGCCATGCCAGGCGCTTCCTGCGTTCTTAGCTTATGTCACTCCTGTCAGTGCCGGACGACGCACACCATGAGTTCTGTTATTCTATTTCAGAAGGGGGAACTGAGAGTAGGTAGGTGAGCCGATTTCTAGACTTGTATGAGGAATGGGACTGGAATCCAGGACCCCTAATACTACTACGGTAGAGCTGCCCTGACCCCTATCAATAGTTAACAACACTGCATTGACAGTTTTCCTCAGTGACCTAGGACAGGAACCTGTGACTACTGATGTTTACGGGTGGCAAATGGGAAACACCTGAGGCACGGGGCCCCACAGCATGGGCTTAAGGATGGCTTCAGGATGGCTTCAGAATGGAGTGAATGACCCAAGACTTAATTCCTAAAAGCACCTCTGGGGCTCCTCCTACCTGGACAGATGTGTACTAGAGAACTATGGGGAAAGGGGTTGACAGCAGAACTGGTTCATCCAGTGGCCCTTACCCAGTGTTTTTGAACCTGACCTCTGGTGGAGTGAAGGGCCAGAGGAACTGCTCTGACTTTCACTGAGGCAAACAGGGAAAGCACAACTACAGCCTGCCTGGTAGGTCAGTGCTGGCCCAAAGCAGACACTCTTGTTTTGTCTCACTGTGTAACCCAGGCTGACCTGAGACTCAGCAGTCTCTTGCCTCAGTTTCCCTAGTGCTAAGATTACAAAAGTACGATATCATGCTTGGCTTAATTTAGATTATCAAATCCATTTTAGGTCTGGGCCCAGGCTGCCCCATAAGAGACTGTTAGAGGCTTCAGAGACTGGGTGGGAGTGGGGGTTCGGGGAGGGGGTGTTACTCACAGTGCCTAATTAAGGACTCTGGCTCCAGAACTATGGATCTTTGGTCTGCCAGAATTCTTTACCTGAGAGTCCAGCAAAAATAGACAAAGCACCTTGCCCCTAAATGAGCTCTCACATTCACTGTCCCTCCCCAGAGAGGGGGGTAGCATCTCTAGCTGGTAATCATGACCTGGCTGGCATTCAAGGCTGGTCCTCTTCCCCTTACACCAGTCAGATAAGTCACCACCTGCTAAAACCTCATTCCTGCTTTTCCATCCTGCTCCTCTTCTGGACCAAAGTAACAGTCTTCTGTTCTCCCGTCTGGCATTTACAAATGCAAATCTCACAGTTACCATCTCGAGTTGATGGAGAGGAGGCTTAGAAAGCACAGCTCCCCGGTGCAAGGCTTGGCCCTCACACTCATTGCTTCTGTCGAGCACCAGAGAGTGGACTCAGTTTACTGCACTGCTTCTGTATTAATCTGTAACTGAACAGGTAGTCCTTTCCAGTCCCTTCTTTCTTCACTACCACACAAAGCCAGGAGGTGCTGGTTGTACCCCTGCTGACAACCACCAACCACAAGAGACTGCATGTTCTGTGGCTCTGCACCTGCGGCTTCCTTAGCCCAGCTCTCTCGGCCTACCCACCTCACTTAGTCATACCCGAAGAATCAGCTCAGGGATCACCTTCGCCATAGCTCCTTCTTAATTTCCCCTAATACACAGCCTCCTCCTTACTAAATTAATACTAGTCGTCTGCTTCCTTGTCAGACTGCCGGGAGACTGCTCCGATCTTAGGCAAGCACTCAATAACCCACTGGTGGGCGCTTACATGAATGAATGAATCTCAGAGGCCGGGAGAATGAGCAAGAGCCTGGCTCACGCTGTAATTGAATAAAACTGTGGTCCAGTCATTCATTCTCCCATTCATCTCTGAGCCTCGCACCCGCCGCATTTTCACAACCGGCTCGCAGGGATCACCAGCGCTCCTGGGCTCCGGGGGCGAAGGACGGGAAGGGGCGGGGCTGGACCTGTTTCTCCGGAACCCAGAGCTGGGAGGGCCTGCGGGAGTGGCCCAGAAGGAGCACAGAGTGCCTGGATCCCGCGCCCGCCCCCAAGAGACTGAGCCCCAGTGACTCCTGGTCTTGAGACCCTTGCACTACTCTGGCTGAGCGAATCCTGTCTCAGCAATACCCAGCTAGAGATAGCAAGAGCACAGCTCTGGCAGCTAGCTGAAGACGCACAAACGCCTACCCCTCCAGCCATCTGTGACTCTGTGGGTTCCTCCCATCCCTCGTGTACCCACCGGCTTGGTTCTTCGGGCGATCGGGCGGGGGCTGGGCTGGACGGCGTGGCCACCTCCGGAGTCCGCAGCCCGGGTACGCTCTCCCCGCCCAGGGCCCGCTAGGGGCCGGGCCGCCGCCTATCGTCATCCCCCGCAAGGCCCAGGCTCTGGCGCGCGCGCGCCCTTGGGCCCCGCCCCGTGCTGGTGGCCCTCCCCAGGGCCCAGGCCAGCGCCCGCCAAGGCTTGGTGCTGCACTTCTCTATTAACTCGCAGGACGAGACGCGTCACAGTTATACTCGGGCGCGCGCACACGCACACATTCCTCCAGTAGAAGACCCAACTCAGGCTGTAGCACTTGGTGGGTGAGAACACCAGATGGGATTCTCGGTCTTTAAGCAAACCAGACCCTCACTATACTGCCTTTAGTGCTAGGCCAGTCCTCCCCCATTTCTAATTTTCACTCTTCTTTCACCCACCTTTTCGTTCCATGCTGCGAGGGTTGGGCAATCCCAGTTTTGCGTGCCCGTGGGGGAGAGGGAAGGAATTGTACTGTACGTCCGCAATTTTTACATGTACTAGTCTTTTGGTGTCAGAGCACTGTCATCTTGCTATGTCCAGTTTTCCAGCTAGGTTGAAGAAGCTGGCAAAGGAGTTAAAATCCAAATCTCCAATTTTTAGAAATCCTTTCTAGTAGCCCACAATCCCTTACCCCTTCTTTCCATATACTTCTTGTCTTAATGGTTTCTGTCTCCATCGAAGATCAGAACAGCTCCTCAATGCTCATGTCTTCCCACTGGGGTGTACAGAAGGGGTCGCCCAGCCCAGGAGAGACCCTACCACCATTCCTCCCAGCCCTCAGTATCGTCATAGCTTACAAGTTTGCATGGCCTGTGTGGATGCACCACACGGATGATCTCTCCCGTTGGTATCAGTTCTACTTGTAGTGCCATTCCGCTGTGTGGAGAGCCAGCCTGTAGAACGCAAAAACTACCCAGCGGCCCACTGGCTCTGGCGGCTCCACTGTCTCACGCTGGGAAGGCCAGTTGGTTCTGCTTCAACTCCAGCCCCTGGGGATGTGGCTGGTCCAACTTCTCAGGACACAGCTGGAGCAGTCCAGGTCTGATTGGGAGGTCTCTTGGCCAGAGGGTTGGGGCAGGAAGAGGAGGGGCTGAAGGATGGAGGAAATGCCTGTTGTCTCAGGTAACCAGAGGAGCTGATGCATCCACCCATGAGGGACCCTGGGCTCCAGGTCAAAGGTTAGGAGACAACCCCCAACTCCCTTTCCAGCAACTCCCTGGCAGGGCTTCTCAAGCTGCCCCCTCTCAGATCAATTAGCCAGATAATCATCCCCTAACCAGAGGCACATCTTTCCACAAATCAAGAGGATCCTTTATGCAGTATTTACCCTCTTGCGGTTCCTGAAATTTGACTGCCTCTAAAAGTAGTGGGCCTTACACCATTTAAAAAAAAAAAAAAAAGTGTTTAACTATGTATTTTATTCCTGCTAGTCTTGAACTTCTGGACTCAAGTGATCCTCCTGCATCATCCTCGTGCTGGTAGGATAGGCATGTGTTGACCACTTGACTAGTCTCGGTTTTTTGTTTTTTGTTTTTTTTTTTTTTGAGGCCAAGGCTGGTCATGCTGGGCAGAAGGGGCTGTTAGGAACAGCAGGAGGCCTCTACCCTACCCACTTCCAGAACCCAAAGGTAAGTTCCTGGGTCCCTTGGATATGTACCCCCTGTTTATTTTCAATTGCACCTCCCCCTGCCCCCACCCAGTGTTCCTGTTTTTCTGTCTTCATTGTTGCTAAATCACAGCTGACATTTTCCTGGCCTGGAACTGAGCTCTGGGTCTCCAGTCATTCCTTATAGGAAATGAGAACGAACAGGGAAGTCAGGGGGAAACAGACTTTTCCAGAAGAAGAAGCTGGCATGGGAGGGGCAGAGGCACCCTGGGCCTGCCCTGACACTGATGATTGGGCACCTTCCCTTTTTTCCCCTCAGCTTCCTCCGCCCAGGAAAGGCCTATAAAGCTTCCTTCCTCTGGGAAGCACATCTATCCAGGGCAGGCTCATCCTAGAGGCCACACAATGGCTCTTATCAGTCTCGGAGCCAGGCACCGAGACCCGGCACACACCAAGTCTCACATATTTCCTGTTTCCACCCAACGGGTCAGGGGTGGGCCCAGGACAGCCATATCCTGACTGGGGCCTAAGAGGGAGAGCAATCCCCTTCCTTTTTCCGCCTCTCAATCACAGCTGAACTCACCCTTCCCAGTTCAGGAGGGACCCTGCACCAGAACACCAGCGGCAGTGGTGTTTCTGAGGGTGTAGGAAGGGTAGAAGTGAGTTTGTGGAGAAGTACTGGGGGTCCTGGCCCCTAGAGCCAGCCCCAGGGCTTCATGAATCAGAATAGCAATGCTGGTAGTGTTTTTGGGTCTTAGCAATAGCTTTCTTAGTGACTTGTCAACAGGTATCATTTGCATTTTCTAGATAACTGAGACCCCTGTGGCTAAGGTAGGATAGGATGGGTCACAGATGCAAGCCCAGTCTCCAGGCCCCATTCCTATATTCTGGTCCTTTTGCCCATCAAAGGAGTCACACACAAACATAAAAGCCATATTTATAATTATCCTCCAATATAACAATACAAAGAGAACAGACAGCCACAGCCCACTAGAAGCCTGGGGGGGTTATTCTTAACACCTGGGTGGCTCCCAGGATAGAATATAGAGCCTGGAACAACTCTTAGGTCACAGGATGGATGTGAGGATTACAGGGCAAGACTCCCTGAGGTGTCTTCTCCTGGGAGAAGAAGCATTGAGTCACTGATGGCAGAGGGCTATTGTCAGGGATAGGAACAGGCAGCTTCTTCTTGCCGCTAGATCTTGCAGAATGTCTTGTACCTAGCTTCTCGGCTGCTTCCTATTTCCAGGTCCCAGAAGGGCCTAGAGGGAGGAGCAGTGCTTTGCCAATGAAGATGAGCTTGATGTAAAGACCACCCTAGAGGACAGTGGCTATGGCTCCTCCACAACCTGTCAACTCTCTGTAAAGGGCAGGTGGGGACATGAAGCTGAGCTCGCCTGCAGAAGCTTACCTTAGGCCCGAGAACTTCCTGATCAGAGTCCACTCTCCAAAGTAGAGGTGGGCATTACTATCTACTTTTATCATAATGCTTCCACTGAAAGCAGGATCTCAGAGCCTCTGCTCATCCTTGTGGGGACAAAACATGAAATGCCAAGACTTTTGGAACCCAGTGCTGTTCATGCCATCCAATTCATCCAATTTACAGGGCCTGTACAAATGTGAACATCCCGCTTCCCAGGGCAGCCAGAGGCCCGGGATGGTGTGATAGGAATGCAGGCCTTTGCCAGATAGGGCATGTGCCTGGAACGATTGCTTGGATGTGAGGGAGAGTGTTTATGAAAGGGAGAAAAAAGAAATGGCATGCAAGCTAGTGGAAGCAAGCAAGTCTATATGCAGTGGACTGTCTCCAAGTCTTCACTATTGACGCACTACCCTGTTTCAATCACATCTCTGTAACAAAAACCTGTATTAAAGGGCCAGTTCATCTGGCCTGGAGAGAGCAGAGGATCTGGCTGAGCTCCCCTGGGAGGTGGGGAGCTGGAGGATACTCAGCTGCCTCCTCAGGGGCTGGGCCAGACCCAGCTCTGCTGGCAGTGCTGAGGCAGAGCTGGCTTCCAGCTCTAGCCTCCGCCCTGGATTCATTCACTTCCATCTGGGCTCAGATCTGTGGTTCATGCTCACACAGTGTGTCCGCTCTCAAAAAGAAGCGAAACGGGATCTGCAGGGGTAAAACAGGTAGCAGAAGAGGTGAACAGAGTTCTTATCTACTTTCCTAATGCCCCACCCACACCCAGCAGATAGCACTCCACAGGCATCCTCCCAGATCCTTCACAGTAAAGTTCCCCTTCTCCTAACAGCAGCCCCTTACCTTGAAGGGTTGACTTATCCCCACTACAGAGTGCAGGTTGTTACTATAATAACAGAGAAGAAACTGATCCTCAGAGTCAGGGATAGCACTGATGTTGATATACACCTGGGGCAACAGGAATGGAGTCAGTTCCTGGGCCCAGGGCCCTCTCCAGGATAGTGGTAAATTATCCAAACACTTTCTTCCTTCCAGAAGACAAGAATGTTTAGGCAATTCTGCATGTCAGAGATATACCTGGTTTGGGTTGTTACCACAGGAGACTTGGTTGTCGCCGACCCAGACATAGGACACATAGTCATTAATGTGGCGCATCCCCACCTGTGAGTGGGATCAGGCAGGCAGTCAGTGGTTGAGGAGGGTATGAGAGCTACAGAAAAATCCTAAGGAGAAGATGGTCTTACTGCCAGGGCTGGTCTTAACACTAAGTCTTCTCTTTCCTGACAGGCCCTAAATTGGACAGGGTCCCTGGGGTGAACAAGGGTAAGTTCTTCAGTTGTCTCTGGCCAGCTCCTGTGAGCCCCAGTGATGGACAAACCAGGGGCTAATGGACTCCCTGCCTTGCCTGCCGTATCACCTTGTATAGTCCGATCCAGTCCCAGGGGCTGCTGAGGAACTCTGGGGTGGAGGTGTAGCTGATCAGCATGTCGTTCTCCGTGGTCCACAGGTACTCAGGCATCATGGTGATCAGTGGGGCAGACATCAGTGGATTCAGCTGCACACAGGGGTGGGTGGTAGGCTGGAATCCTTAAGGCAACTGTTCCTTTCTGTGTTCTGCTAACATGGTAGGGGCAACAGGGACACCCAGAGCAGTGGGCATAGAACTTTGCTAGGCTACTCTGGCTGACCTTAGCTGGCCAATAGGAAAAGGAAAGGGCCAAAGGCTTGTCATGGGGAAACCTTGTCCTGCCAGGAGAATGGGGTCTAGAACCAGGTAAATAGCACAAGAGTTGAGAACTGAGGGTGTGCATGGATATGGGAAAGGGACCTGGTTTAAGAAAAGAGGTCTGGGGACTGAAGAGATGGTTAAGAGTACTAGCTGCTCTTCCAGAGGTCCTGAGTTCAATTCCCAGTAACCACATGGTGGCTCACAACCATCTGTAATGGGGTCTGATGCCCTCTTCTGGTGTGTCTGAAGACAGCAACAGTGTACTCATATACATAAGATAAATAAATACGTCTTTAAAAATGAAAAAGAGAGAGGAAGAAAGGAAGGAAGGAAGGAAGGAAGGAAGGAAGGAAGGAAGAAAGGAAGGAAGAAAGGAAGGAAAGAGGACTGACAGTCACTCTTCCAAGGTTTCTGCCTCAAAGGTCCCAATTCAGTTTGGTGGGGCAAGACTCTGGTGAGAACAGCTGTACAGCTGTGGAAGGGCCAGCACTGGAGCTGAGAGGAGAGGCATTTTAGTGTGGCCAACAGTCACTGTCATTAGGTGGTAAGCTATAAAGGATGGGCAGAGCTCCCTCTGCAACTCGATCTAGATACAATTAGGACAAATAAAAGAAGTCCTACTTCACACAGGAGGTAATAAGCGAGATGGAACTCATTAACCTCCAGGGAGAAGACCAGGAGGAAACAGAAGCCTATTCACAAAGGACCTCCACACGGTTTTGACAGGAAGAGCCATCAACAGCTCCTCAGAAGCACTGGGATACCTGACCTGGGAGGAAAGACAATCATGTCCTCCTACAGGTGTCCCCTGGAGACTGCCTGATTTAAAAACCCAGCCCAGGGGCTTGGTAGTGTGGCCAGCACAGCTATCCCTTTGCCAGGTTTTGGGGAGCCCAGAAGTTCACCTCCAAGTTGAAGGTGCCAGTGACAGGCTTATGGTCACTGATGCTGTACGTCATGTGGCTGACGTAGTTCTTCAGCGTCAGCAGGAAGCAGGACGCTTGTAGACTGGAGGCCAAGGGGCTGGCTTGGGACGGCTGCCGCTTCAACCTCCACATGATGCGGTCAGTCCACGCAGGCTTGCGTCTTTTCTCACTTAGGGTAGGGAAAAGAATGGGAAGAAAAGGAGTTGGCACAAGAGCAGGAATGTGCCCCCATGTGTCTGCTTCAGGGTCTACCAGCACACAAAGACTTCTGGCACACTGGCAGGTGAGTGTATCCAACAGAAGCAGCAGGAATCAACCACAGACCATCTACTAAGCCCACATGTTTATGAATTAAGCTGTGATTTAGGAATATTACATTCAAGGCACTTCTTAAAGAAAAGACAAAACAGTAAAGAACCTGGGTTGGGTTCTGAAGATGTAGGCTCAGACTTGAATTTGGGGAATGCTTGCCACAGGCCTGTGGTTAGTAGGGTTACCACTCACCCTTTACAGGAGGGAGACTGAGCCTTAGCATGGGAGGAATTTCCCAAAGCCACAGAGTTACTAAGTGGTGCTTGAGTACTAAGGACTCAAGGCCAAGCCAGCAGCAAGACCGCAGAGCGGTGCTCTTAACCACTGCACTACCCTCTCAGGCTCCAGCTTCCTCGTCTGCAAAATGGAGTCACAGGGCTGCTAAGACAACTAGATAAGCTGAACTGCCTCTAGGTCTAGAACAGGCCTCTGGCTGAAACAAGCTGCCTGTAGAACTCAGTCAGTGTGGTTAGACAGGGTCGCCTGCAGTCCAGGCTGGCCTCAGACTCTCCATATACAGGACGATGACTGAACTTCTCGTCCGCCTGCTTTCATCAGTGTGCAGGTGTGTGTTACCATGCTCAGTCAGTGTGCTGGTGATCCACCTTAGGGCTTCTGTAAACACCAGGCAAGCACTCTACCTACCACCTGCGCTATACCCAACTCTCACTGATTCTTTGTTCTCAAGTCATCAGAAAGAGCTTGCTGTGTAAGCAAGAGGGTCTGAATGAAAATCCTTGTAAAATTCAAAACTAAGCAAGCACAGTGCTAAGGAGAGCGGGAGCAGGCAGACCTCTGGGGGAGGCCAGATGACGGGCCAGCCAGTGTGATGGAACTGGTGAGCTCCAGGTTAGAAAGTGACCTTGTTTCAGAAAGTGAGGTGGTGGTGCATGCCTTTAATCCTAGCACTGAGGAGGCAGAGGCCAGCTTGGTCTACACAGTGAGTCCTAAGACAGCCAGGGCTATATACTGAGACCTATCTCCACCTGACCTCTCAAAAAAAAAGGAAAAAAAAAAGAGATGAGGAGTAAAGGTGTTTGGTGTTTGCCACCAAGCTTGACAACCCGAGCTCAACACTCAGAAGGCGAAAGTGAGAACCAGTTCTTAGAAGCCGTTCTTTGATTACACGTGTACCATATCAAATGCACCCCCCTACATACCAAAAATGTAAAACATATTTAAATTTTATTTAAAAGGAAAAACAATCAAAGACACTAGACACTGACATCTGGCCTATACACATTCATATTCATATTCATTCATTCATTCATTCATTCATTCTTCTCTCCCCCGTTCCAAAAAGATTAAAAAAAAAAAAAAAAAGGTCAGGCATGGTGGCTCATGCCTATAATCCCAGCATTTAGCTGGCTAAGGCAGAAGGATCACTTTGACTTTGAGGTCAACCTAGGCTCTACAGAGTTCCAGCCAGTGCTGACTACAGAGTGAGTTTCTATCTCAAGGAGGGAGGGGGGCACTAGAGAGACAGCTCAGCAGTAAAGAGCACTGGCTGCTCTTTCAGAGGACCTGAGTTCAATTCCCAACATACACAGATGTTAACAACCATCTGTAACTCCAATTCCAGGGAATCTGATTCCCTCTTTTGATATCTGTGGACAGCAAGCATGAATGTGGTACACAGATACAGGCAGGTAAAACACATAAAATAAAGAAAATAATAATAAGTTAAAATTGTAAAAAGCTGTGGAAGATGACATTGATGCTGGCCTCTGATATCCACAGACACATGCACAGGCGATGGATGGGCAAGTGTGTCTATATACATGTAAACATACATACATGCACACACATGCACAAACGCCAAACAAAAAAGTAAGCAACAACAACAAATAAACCCAAAATAGAAAAAAAATAATTTCCAGCTAGGCATGGTGGTGCACACCTCCAATCTCAGCACTACAGAGGCAAAGGCAGGTGGATCTCTGTGAGTTCAAAACTAGCCTGGTTTAGAGAGCAAGTTCTAAGACAGACAGGACTATACAGAAAAACCCTGTCTCAAACAAACAACCCAACAACAACAACAAAACAACCAACAAACACCGTGTCCAGTCATAGTATAGCACTCTGTGTCCAATCACTCTCTGACAGTTCCATCTCCCACTCCTTTCAGTCCTATTTGACTAAAGCCTTCCAGTGCACTGTTGGCGATTAAGCAGCATCCTGCCTTTCACTAATGAGGATGACACCATGGCAAACCCAGACTCTGGAATCAGAGGCCAGCTGGAGGAAGGTTCTGGTCTGGTAATGCCAGAGCTGTGCCCTCAAGCAAATGACTTCACCTCTCTACAGTTCAGTCTCTTGAACTTTCAGATGGGGTGATAACAGCACTTATTTCACTTCAAAGGGGCTGAGGTGTCCAGGAGTGGCTAAAAAGTAGAAACTCTGGCTAAACCACCTTCTGCTTGTCAGCTCCCAAAGTGTTTCCAGATGTTCACCTTTCTGGGGGTTTTGTTGTTTGTTCAGAGACAGGGTCTTATTCTGTGGCCCTTGCACAACTGGGAACTCACTATGTAGACCACAATGGCCTGGAACTCAATCCACCTGCCTCTGCCTCCCCAGTGTTGGTATTACTAGGACACTGCCTAGTCACTGTGTCCTTGGTCATCATGAGCCCAACATGCCCAGCAAGGCTTACAATTTGACAAGAACCTCACAAATGTACTTCTTCAAAGCCCAGGTTCTCCCCAATTCTCTGAGATGGTTAAGAACCCAGACCTTCTGTCAGGCTGTGTCTGTCTCCTTCCTCAGTACTTCCCAGCTGGCCCTTCTTCCTATCTTTTCTTTTTTCTTTTCTTTTTTTCTTTTTTTTTGGGTTTTTCGATACAGGGTTTTTCTGTGTAGCCCTGGCTGTCCTGGAACTCACTCTATAGACCAGGCTGGCCTCGAACTCAGAAATCCGCCTGCCTCTGCCTCCCAAGTGCTGGGATTAAAGGCATGTGGCACCACTGCCTGGCCCTATCTTTTCTTTAGCAACTGCATTGTTCAACAAGGCTTACCATGTGTCAACTAAGAATGATTAATAAGCAGGGTCCGCAGGGCAGGTGTGGAAGTTTATCTTTAATCCTATCAGAGGCAGGTGGATTTCTGTGAGTTCAGGGCCAGACTGGTCTACATAACAAGTTACAGGCCAGCAGGAGCTGTACAGTGAACCTCTTATCTCAAAACAGAACAAAAACAAAACCCAAGCAAACCAAAGGGAATCAAGGGGATTCTTTCTGCAGCGCTGGATGGAACCCAGGGTATGTGGTAGGTGACTATCACAGAGCTATGCCTCCAGTTCCTTCACTTGCTTGCTTGGCAAACAAGACAGAAACAAAATGCAAATTAAGTATCTTCAAATATTATTGTATCTATTCTTCAAGTTCTACATTTCCTGTAATTTAAAAGTGGATCCCTGGGATATTATGTACTGTGACACCTGTCTTATTGACTGCTCCAATCTTTCCAATGATGCCGTCTTTAATCTTTTAAAACAGATTTATTCATTTTTTATTTTATGTATATGGGTGTAGCCTGCATGTAAGTTTATGTACCATGTGCACACAGGGTCCAAAGAAGCCAAGGGTGTCAGATCCTCTGGAACTGGAGTGACAGGGAGTCATGAGCTGCTGTGTGGGTGCTGGGAACCGAACCTGAGTCCCCTGCAGATGGAACAAGTGCTGTAACCCTCTGAGCAGCCTCTCCAGCCCCATGGTCCTGTCTTACAAGTCACATTTTTTTTCTAAAGCTGAGACAGGCTACTGTTGTGGTGGAGGCTGGGTGTTGGCCCATGCCTTGTGCTTTCACTGTGCTCCCCTCTGCCCTCACCTCTGTGACCCTGCTAGCTCCCTTCAGAGCAGCCAGAGTTGTCTATAGTACACATCAACCTCACAAAGGCTATCTGGGTGAATGGTTTCAATATAACTGTTTCTCAAATGAATGACCACGCCTTCACTTTCAGAAAACTAAAGTCAAAAATTCTGCAAGATTCTCTAGATTCTAAAACAAACAAAAACCAAACCAAACTAAACCAACCAACCAACCAACCAACCCCCCACAGAGAGCCAATCTGGTGACCCTAGAGGAGCTGTGGCACATGATACTCTGAGCTCAGTGTCTGTGTAGCAGATACTTTGTTACTTCAGCTCCCTATGGACAGCTTTTAAGTGCCTCATTAAACTCTGGAGCATGGTTAACTGGTCAGGCACTTAATGTGTCTGTGACACAAGTCTTGACTGGCTTTGATCATAATATCCTCTGCTTCCATAATGGTTACTGTATCAACACCTGGTGCAATCCCTGACTCCAACAGGATTTCCCGCCCTGCCCTCAGCCCCTCCACCCTCCCCTGTAATGGAGCTGCCCTCGGTTCTCATTACATCTTGGCTCAGGGACACTGCATGGCTAATGAAAGCTGCATTCTGAACTCTACACACAAATCATCTAGAGTCACTTTGTATAGCTAGACATAAACCACCCACAGTCACTTAGGACAGCTACACAGGCTAGGGTCTTGTCCCCCAAGTACAACTCATCAGTGCTGCTGAAGGACTAGAGAGCTTGCCCTTCCTGTCTGCCAACATTGCTGCCTCCTTCAGTGTGCGCTCCTGAGGTGTATAGCTGAAGCAGAAGACTTGCCAAGTACATGTGAGGCTCTGGGTTCATGCCCCTGCAAAACAAAACAAGCCAACAAACTTCTCCTTGACAAGCCTAATTGACACCTCCCTCCTGGTTCTGGCTGCCAGCTTCCTTTGGCACTTCACTGAGTTCTAGAAAGGTACTGGCTAACTCCCTGTCATTGGTGGGTCCCTTTGCTAGTCTGGCTTGAATATTGTTCTTGGGCTCCCAATTAAAACACAGGCTAGTCACTATGCTTGTATCTGGGATGAACATACATTAGATCCACGTTCTGTGCTTTGGGTATCAAGAGACCAACTGTGGCTCACTACAGATTTATTTTATTTTGCAGCATTAGCTATCAAACCTAGTACCTTACACATAATGGTTCTACCAGCGAAGTACATAGATCTAGTTTTTGAGACAGGCAACAAACCAGGTAGTAAGAAGCTTTGTGATTCAGGAAGAATCTTAATCCTAGTCTGATTGCAGAGCTATGTTTTCAGTGGGTCTAGAGCCAAAACACAGAAGGAGGGATGTCTAGGCAGGAATAGTCGATATCATGATTGAAATACTCCTGTTTAGGGCCAGAATGTAGATTCTCAGCACTCATTTTAAAGTATATGCCTGTAACCCCAGGGATGGGTGGGGAGAGACAGCTGAATCCCTGTAACTCATTGATCAGCAAGACTATGACCAGACAAATGGTGATTGCCAGATTCAGTGAGAGACCCTTTAAAAAAAAAAGAAAGAGCCAGGCTGTGGTGGCACACACCTTTAATCCCAGCACTTGGGAGGCAGAGGCAGGTGGAATTCTGAGTTCAAGGCCAGCCTGGTCTACAGAGTGAGTTCTAGAACGGCCAGGGCACACAGAAAAACCCTGTCTTGAAAAAACAAACGAAAGAAAGAAAGAAAGAAAGAAAGAAAGAAAGAAAGAAAGAAAGAAAGAAAGGAAGAAAGCACACACCTTTAATCCCAGCACTCAGGAGGTAGAGGCAGGCAGATCTGAGTTCTAGACCAGCCTGGTCTACTGGATGAGTTCCAGGACAGCCAGGGAGTCCCTATCTTGGAAAAACAAAACAAAACATAACAGGGTTTCTCTTTATAGTCCTTGGAACTCACTCTGTAGACCAGGCTGGTTTCAAACTCAGAGATTTGTCTGCTTCTGCCTCCTGAGTGCTGGGATTAAAGGCATGGGATACCACTGGCTGGCTAGCCCTCTTTTTAAATACAGAGTTAGTAACAGCTCTGTCTGCCTAATGAATGTACGTGCAGAATCAAATGGTGCAAACCTTTTTGCACAATGCCTGGCACATGGTAAGGGCTCAATGTCAGTCACATTGAGCTAGTATATAACAATAAAGATCTCCATCTTCCTTAGTGGTGTTTTGTTTGTCCTGATGATCTCCTTTTGCTACTGCTGGGAAGACTTGCTATGAATATTTGTGTGTGAGTGGAGGCGGGCTCTGCTGAAGCAAACCAGGGCTTTATACATGCTAGGCAGGCATTATCCCAGAGCGGCAGACCTAGCGCTATGCTCAGATGAAGTACTGTAGATGAAAAGCACTACCATGTGCAGAGACGCATATCTGAGTCCAGCTCACCCATTAACTAAGCTCCCTGGGGGCCTGCACTTACCACCTGTGAGCCTATCTACCCTGTCAGACCTCGTCGACTCCAGCCCAGACCTAGCTGCTTGCCAGGACTTAAGAGTCTGCTGGTAGTCTCTATCCTATGCCCAAAGGGAATTGCACCCTACTTGCTAAGGATTGAACCCAGGGCCTTGCATGTGCTAGTCAACCAAGTTACACCTTCAGTGCACACTGAGGTCGTGAGGTTAGGCCCTCCAAGGCTCCAGACAGTTACTGAGGCCTCCTAGGTTCCGTGTTACTGCTCCAGTTCAGTGAATGGCTGTGGAGAGCAGCATCTCCCTGCAGCTACAGACACATCAGCCGGCCAGAGCTCGTCCTTACCTATTTCCCAGCCTACTCTGTTGCCAGGCCGCTCTCCACCTCCAGAATGTATTGCCTTTGCTTGTGTAGCCTTCTGTAGCCACAGTCTTACCCCGTCTAGCCCCACATTACTGAAATGGTGTACCCTTTCCCTGTTTCCTTAGGAAGGACACTTGGGCTCTGTCAAACCATTTCCACACATGAAGCCCACATAGCTAGCTACCTTTGCCCAGGCTTGCTATGGAGATACCTATTTCCCCTTTTACTACTAGGGGTCTAGGTCACCCTGCTGGTGTCTCCCCACCTAATAATATTAGCTAAGCTCCCTAAACGTATTAGGAACCTGATGTCAGAGTTGTTCTTGCTCTCCAGTTAAGCCTCAGGTTTTGTAGTCACCTGGCCCTTTCTCAGCTCTTAGTTCCTCAGTAAGACTACCACCGTACCAGAAGAGATCAATTTAAGTAATAACCACAGATATTGCCCATGCTCCCTGGGTACCTAGTCCTGGGCTAAGCATCTGTAAGGTCTCAGCCAACTCTAACTGAGTTGTGGATATTGATCACCCCGTTTTTGTGAAGACCAGCAGCAGAGCTAGCCCACCTTGCAGCTGGTGAGGGTGGCAGTGTGAGGGCCGTCTGTGCACCCTCTGTACTGTTCTCTGGGAAGTTCATGTTTAGTGTGAGGGCCGTCTGTGTGCACCCTCTGTACTGTTCTCTGGGAATTTCATGTTTAGTGTGAGGCTGTCTGTGTGCACCCCTCTGTATTGTTCTCTAGGAACTTCCTTTTTTTCTTTCCTTTGGGTGGGTGTTGCTTTTTTTTTTTTTTTAAAGACAAGGTCTCATGTAGCCCTGGTTGGCTTTGAACTTGCTGTGTAGTGAAGGGTGGCTTAGCCTGTACCTCCCCAGGAAAGGATTACAGCTGTGCAAAACCACATGTAGTTCCCAGTATTTCTTATCTCCTCACACAGTAGTTGACTCACTCTGAGTTTGGGGCAGGGGAACTTTGCAACTATCTTAAGTAACCTTTTGGCACCCCTGTATGAGGTCTAGAAGGTCTTGAGAAGTAGCGGCAAGGATTCCCAGAATGCTTTGGTGCCTTCCCTCCTAAGTCAGGGCTGCCCCTGTCCTTTCCTATACCCTCTCCTTCAATAACCTTCTCCCCTAAACGCCATTCTTGCTGATACCAGCCTTCCCTCCCTCTCTCAGGTCAGTCTGGGAAGCTCCCACAGCCAGTGCCTAAGAAGGGACCAGCAGGTTCTACTCCAGAGAGGTGATGGCTGGATCCATCCCTGCCTCTTTAACATTTCTACTCTGTGGTACGCCCTAACCTCCACCCTGCTACTAGGGCTGGCTGGCTGGCATAGTAAGACTTCCAGAGTCTCCTAGGCACCAATGTCCTCCTCACCTGGTGTCATAGTTGTTGGAGTGCTTGTCAAACTTGTAGGTGGGTGGGAAGAGCAGTGGGCCTTCCTGGAACTCCCGGAGCAGCTGGTCATGTTTCTTGGCAATGAAGAGCTGTAGATACAGACACAGTCCCCATCTCCTCAGTCTTGATTTAGTAGGTCGGCCCACCCTCTTTACTGTCATGGCTCCAGCAGTCCCCACATCTTCTGAAAATGGAACTTTATAGGACCAGGGGAAACAGCTGCCTGCCATTTTCTCTGTAGAGAGCAGGCTTTGAGTTCCCACTGTCTGAAGGTTATTAGGAAGCTTGTGTCAGAGGACATAGGAAAGCCAAAGCCCCCAAAGGGGTGGCATATTCTCCTCCAAGAGGTCAGCAGACTTGGGACAGGAGAGGCAACAGGGTTACAAATAAGCTGATATGTGTGATTATGCCAGGGCAGGCCAAAGCTCATCTGGATCCCTCCTCCCTGCCTTTTTTTAGGGGGATGCTAGCATTTCACACTATAGCTTAGACTTGGCTAGAACTAATATAGCCGAGGTGGCATCAAAATCAAAACAATATTCCTGCCTCAGTCTCCTGAGTGCAAAGACTACAGTTGTGGCCAGGTATGCACAGCCTGGCTCCCTGTTCTTACCCATGCAAATGGTTCCTCTAGGTGAACATCAGTACTAACAATAAGGATGCCCCATCTCCTCATGCAAAACCTGGCTAGATGCTTCTTCCCACCCATGGACAGAGGGTCCAAAGATCCCGGACAATCTGTGCAAAGTTGCTCGCTGAACATTTCACAGACCTCCATAATAGGTTCAGATTACTCTCTCTCTCTCTCTCTCTCTCTCTCTCTCTCTCTCTCTCTCTCTCACACACACACACACAGACACACACACACACACCCCAGACCTCTGCTCACTTAATACCTGATCTTTCTCCCACAGCTCTCTGTAGTACTTCCTTGTTATACACTCCTGAACAAAGAGCAACCCAAAGTCCTCAATTCGAAAGTTCATGTCTCCAAACCACAGAATGAGGCTTCAGGAAAAAAAGGAGGGTAGCCTGAGGGTTTGTGATGAGGTCAGTGAAGACGCACAGGCCTGTTGAGCACAAGAGCTGCTGAGGAGTAAAAAGCTGAGGAGCAGGTGAGAAGCTAGACACTAGGACTCTAGGAGAGCAGCAGATGAAGGCCAGGGCATGGTCAGGTCCAGTAGGATAGTCCCTGGCTTCAGTACTATCGTTTAAGTTAAAGAACTTTCTCAGATGAGCACATGGCAAATACAGGGAAAGCTTTAGCCTTCTGCTCCCAAGTTGGCCACCAGGACAAGCTAATAAACAGCCTTGGGATGAACTCAGGAACCACAAGGGTCTTGACCTGGGATGTTTACAATTGTCCAGGGTTTCTAGGAAGGCCAGAGAGGCCAGAGGAAGGTAGACATGAGGTAGGCAAAGTTGGGTGGTACAGCAGATGAGACATCAGGAAAGGGGCTGGGAGATGGAGCACTACTGACTAGCGGGGGAGTAGACTCAGTCAGTGCTAGTCTGGGCTGGCATGGGGGAGGGCAGGGATGACAGTTTGTAGCTTCAGGCTCACTCATGGTCCAGGATGTTGGGGACATCACATCCCTCAAAAGTCAGACTCTCCAAGATTCGATCAAAGTGCTCCAGGCGCTGGTCATTGTTGTACATGTGGGGAGGCAGGTGGCAATTGACGATGCTGACATAGTAGCCATAAAGTTTCAGGCAGATATTGACTCCCCCTTTGTTCCCCTGGTAGGAAAGGTGGGAAGAAGGGTGGGGAGAGACTCTGGATTGTATACACACCCCTCTTTCCCCATTCTGGGTCTGAGGAGAGGCAGTCTTACCTCCCCCAGGATCTCAGCCATAGACACACAGCTTCTCAGCTAATTCATCCATGCACAAAGCTTAATACCCAAATCTAGGATCTCAGGAATATCCAGGCCCTGCTGGGATGGCAGGGTATGGGGTGGGTTATAGGGGTGGGTATGCAGGGTCCTAGGCTACACAGATTATGCAGACTCAGCTAACTTCCTCTGTTTTGCTTAGCTCCAAAGCACCCATCTCTTGTTATCTCAAGTCTCAGACGAGAACTCGGTCCTTACCCAATACCCGTAGAGGCCAGTAGGCGTGGACTTTGTAGAGATGATCTGGATGTAGGGCAAATGTTGATACTTGGCAAAGACCAGTAAGAGAAGCCCCTGCATACGGACTTGAGAGATCTGCATGGGGGGAGGTAAAGGTCATTTATTAAACTTCGAAGGCCAATTGCATCCCTGCTAAGCCCAACTATGGACTTTTAAGAGTCTAGAACCACATGCAGAGCCCTCTCCAAAAGTCTATGGAGCCCAGTTTGAGTCTAAATTTCAGCCTTTTCCTTTTTACTCTGAATTGCCAACAGTGCATTCCAGGACTGCAGTTTCAGTTTCTGCTTATGGTCCTGGGATGGAGGAAAGGGAGAGGCTTCAGGGTAGCTTGCTACTAGAAAGGAGCCCTTCTCCCACCCAGCCTATGGCCATGGAGCTGCTCCTCTCACTCATGCTGCCCTAAGAGCCCTGTACACTTCCACATCTTTTAGCTTCCCTTCTCACCGACGAAGTAGGGACACTATGACGGATAGACTGTGAAGGTTTTATTTTTTGGTTCAGTGTGTATCTGTGTGCAGGTGAGCACTGTGGAGCATGGTTACTGGGTGTCCTGCTCTGTTGGTTTCCACCTCATTCCTTTGGAACAGGCCCCTCACTGACCCTGGAGCTGCTGACCGTAAGCCTCGTGCTCCTCCTCTCTCCACTCCTCCATAGTGCTTTTAATGTGGGTGCTGGATCTGAACTCCTGGAAAGGCTACTGCAATAAATGTTCTAACCCACTGAGCCATCTCTCCACCCTACTCCCTCTTTTGATACAGGGTCTTGCTAGGTGTCCCAGGTAGATCTTTAACTGCCAATCCCCCTGCCTTAGCCTCTTGAGTGCTGGAAACAAAGATATGTGCTCTCATACCCACTTTGGCTTAGGGACTCTTCAACATAAGCAAGACTAAGAGAGACACTTTTAGGGTGCTACTCTGAACCTTGAGTTGACTGATAGCAACCCAAATACAAGAATTCATGACTCTACACTTAACTGTACCCATCTCTAATGCTGAGGACCAATATCAGAGCTCTATGCATGCTGGGTAAGCATCTGAACACTTTCTTACACATGTTATAGCCTAGTGAAAATGATATGTGTGTGTGTGTTATAACTAGAAAGTTAGGCACGATGGCATACACCTGTAATCCTAGTACTCAGGAGGTAGAGGCAGGAGGATAAGGAGTTTAAGGCCTTAAAAACAGAAAGACACAGCTTCTAAAACTAACTAACTTCAGATTCTGTGGCTGAATGCCCACGAAGGCAATGCACATGGCATGGAAGTAAGTCTTGAGGACACAGGCTCCAGAGCTGGGGACACCCACAGCAAGGCCTCCGCTTTCCCCTGCTATCAGGGATCACAGGTCCTAGCTTGCTGATGTCGGGTTGAGATTCCAGGAGGCAGGGGAACTAGGAAGACTCTTTTAGGATTGCCAAAATGCTTACTACTAGTGGCTGCAGAGGTGTGGTGGGAAAAGGCCACCCTAGTGACCCTCTTTCTCAGGGCTGGACTGTCCACCACTCCAGTAGCTGTTTCCGGAGCATGAGGTGCAAAGGCCAAGAAGGAAATCTCCGGGTGGGGAGCTGTACTGGTGCCTTCCAGGAATTATGAAACCTGATCCCATAGTCCAAAAGCAGCCCCAGCACTGTGAAAGAGTCAAAGTAGGGAGATCCCCAAACTCAGTACTGAACAAGGGAGGCACTGGAGCCTGAGTCCTCTGGGTTGCTGCATATGTATATACTAATGTACTCTCTACCCTAAGTCTTCTTAGTTTTTGTTTTGTTTTTGGTTTTGTAACAGGACTTGAACCTATGTAGGCCTAGTATAAGTGCTCTACTATTGAGCTATAGTTTTCTATTTTTCCCATTCACAACTATCTATAACAACAGAAACCTGGGCAGGGCTATATTATGAGGGACCAAATCCCAGGGTCAGGACAGAAAACAAGATACAGATAAGATTCAGGAGTAGAGTTCCATTTAATCCTAACTAACACTAACATAGCAGGGATTTGGCACAGAGACCAGTCCACTTGGTGAGAGAGCAGCAGGAAGTAGGGGGAAAAGGGCAGGGACTATGAGACTAGGAGAATGGGTGGAGTTGTGAGGAAAAGTCAGAGCCTTCCAGGGAAAGTTTCAGTGCAAAGAAACTAAATTGAAGGAGCTATAGGGACTGGCAGGAGGTCATTAGATATCGGAGCACCAAACAGGGTCCTCTGAATTCTCACAGCTGGTAAATCCCCACAAGGAACTGGCTATACACAGGGCTCTCCCGTCCATTCTGGCTAAGGAAAGGAGAGACAAATGCTTTGTGTATCTAGACCTTAGGCTCTAAATTTTAGGAGGCCACAGGAGTGGAATGGGTTGTGCCCCTGACACAGGTTGAGTCACATTGGCAGGGTGGCTCCATTCCACCCGACCAATCCCTTGCCAATTCGTCAAGGCACAAGGAGTCATGAAGTCTTGGGAAGGAATGAGTTTTGAGACAGGTGGTTCTTCCCTCCATGAAGAAATAGCTCTACATCTTCTAGAAGAGGCTTCCCAGTTTGTTCTGGGGCTGACGCCCCCTAGGCTCAGGAGAACTACACCTTGCATTTCTCCTTCTCAGAGAATAAAGAAGACTAAAACGCATCCTAAAAAGGGAACAACAGCTCTGGCATTTCCAAGAAGCTGTGAACTAGGTACTCTGACTAGGAGTAGGTTCATTCACTGGGGGTGCAGGGCCTAAATAAAACCCAAGGACCTGAAACCTTCCTGTCATTCTCCTATGGTCTAACGAGTCCCTGAAGTATACTGGTCCCTCAGACAAAGAACCACTTTGCACTACACCTGTCTTCCCCTCTCCCAACTTCGGAGCCCATCAGAACTCGATATTCATGTTCCCTGTGATAGCAGCAGGTTAGCTTTGGCACTACCTGTCAGTCTTAGCATACACAGCAATAAAATATGATAGTTTAGAACACAAGTCAGAGGTTTGAAAGATCTAGATTCAGATCTCGGCACTATCTGTAAAGTATTTCTATCTCAGGAGTTAAGATTGTAAAATAACACACACCAGGAGCTTATTTACAATGTTTAATACTAAGTGAGCACTCCGTGAATTGTACATAGCAAGTGCTCCACTCAAGAGATTTTACGCTGGGCAGTAAGTAGAGATGGAGGATAGGACAGGAGGAATAAGCACTGAGATATTAATAAGCCCTAATGCATTTCCACTAGGAATTCTCCCAAAGTGATAAATATCTAGGTATGAAACTAACCCCTGGACTCATAGCTCAGACCTAGGTACACTGGGACAGCACGAGGCAGGCAGGAGTTCCAGGCAGTCAAGTGTAGTGTGAGGTTTAAACCTTTTGATGAATGGGAAAGAACATGAAAAGCTGAGTAGAAAACTGAGGAATACATAGACAAACAATTAGCTGAAGGGGAGAAAGGGAAACATATCAGACAAGCAATTAGAGTCAGCACAGGGAGGTGACACACATTCCTCCATTGCCCATAAACTTAACTTACCTTGACAAAGTTCAGTGGGGAAAGCATATCCATGAAGAAACTGCTCCATGGGTCTTCAAAAGCAGCATCAGAAAGAAGGCTTATGATTCCATAATTCATTTCCTGCAAACTGACCATTCCAAGCCAGAGGCTCACCCCTGGCCCGGAGGATATCGCCTCTCCCACAGATATCATCAGACTTTCAGGCCTGGGTTCTGAAGTCAAAAGGTCTCCCTTCCCTAGCTGTGTGGCTGTTGACCTCCGATCCATGGCCATTGCTAACCCAGGACAAGAAGCACAAGACAGGACCCAACGAGGAGGAAACCTCCTCACCTTTAGACTCTAAAATGAGTGAGGACAGGTTACATCAGTCCTCTACAGGGGTAGGGGGTGAAGGGGCCCTTCAGACACCTACCCAATGATATATATGTCCAGATTCAGGTCTTGGTTGTTCAGTTGAAGTAGGTCACTGAGGTCCTCAGTGGGGGCTGCAGAGGCCACATTCCATGTTACAACATGTACGCTGTGGAAAGGAGGTTAAGTCACAGAGAATGGAGGACAAGATTTTTCCAGATAATGGGCAGAGACTTAAGCATATTCAAGGCTTCCACTGCAGTGATCATGGGAAATGTGTCAGCATGTTTGTTTGTTTGGTGTTTTTGAGGCTGTGTCTCTCTATTAGGCCCTGGCTGACCTCCAACTCCTTATGCAGATCAGCCTTCTTCTGCCTCCTAAATTCTGAGATTAAAGTTGTGTAGCACTATGCCCAGCTTGTTTCTACATCTTGGGGTAGGAAAAGAGGAAAAGGAGCAGTGGACTATATAGCTTTCCCCTTCCCTTTTATGCCCTGAAAGCAGGAATCTCTTCCCTTGAACTGGCTCTTCTAGGCAAGTCTACAGTTGCCCATATCTGGCACAGAGCTGCCAAAGGGAGCTCAATTGGCCAGAAGGAAGGAATGATGAGTTTGATAGACAGGAACCTAGCAGCCCACTAGCCCCTCCAGCTCCATACACCTCACTCATCCTCTATGGCTCAGTCAGCAACCTTGTACCCCAACTCCTCAACCTATGGGTTCTCCAGAGCACCAAGAAGGACTCAGAGGCTGACTGTATGTGAGCACATGCTTCAGAGCTATGAGAACAAAAGAACAAAGTTGATAGCATATTCTCTTCCTCATTCCTACCTTGCAGATCCTTGGAGCACAACAAATTCTGCCAAGGCCTTCATGGAGCCTAGGTACAAGTTTCTGAGTAACAGGTTTCTTAATATCTGTCTCAAGAGTCTACTCTCTATTGGGAAAAGTCATCAGTTGGAGTATAACATTCCAATCACTTCTCTCTACAAGTCTCAATATCAGGAGAAATAATTAGCAGCTCGTAAACACAATGGCATTCATCAGAAGTTCAGAAAAGCAAAGACTTATAGAGGCCTTGAGTGAGGGTGTTGCTATAGCAACACTCGAGGAAGCCCAGACTGTCTCCAGAACTTCAGATAGAATAGAGATTTAAGTTCCAAGAATATTGAGGCACTGAAGCACAAGATCCTGAAGATCCGCCCAGAAAGGGAAGGGCAGGCTGTTCTAAAACATCTCTTCTCCACCAACCAGATCCTGTTCTTAGAGGTACATATTCTTAAAGCATGACTTGTAAACTAAACAAAATAAAACAAAAAATTCTTGGCTAGCTTAAAGCAGCTCCTGCCTCTCCCTGTGAACATAAACAAAATAATACAAAAACTGCCTTCTCAAACCCTCTGAGAGACTGTTACTTCGTCTGTTTACAGTCTCCCCCTGCTGTCCAGCAGAGGATTAAGGCAGGTAACCCTTTTACTCAATGGCTCCTTGTATTCCCAGAAACTCACTCTAAGTGGATAAAGAATAAAACTCGGGATTTGTCATCCCAGTTCTCAGTTTTGATGATTAGTAACAAATCCATGCACCGTGATTTACACTCAATTGGACGATTAGCCTTGTTCCTTGTGATTAAAGAGCAAGCATGAGACCAGGCTTCACCTCACTAAAGGATCTTATCTAAATCTGATTTCGGATTTCTAGAGATCACAGCCGGATCAAGAAGATCCCATGATGTACTGCTGAAAAATAAGAACAAAACTTCTAATCTACAGCTGAAGGGCGAATGCTGGTCCTTAGTAGTCTAACCCTGTGTGCTCCAAAAACCAACTGGACACTTGCTTGGGGAGCATCTGCAGTGACCAACTAGGCAGTCCAAGTTTAGAGCGTGCATTAGTCCTAACCTAGCCCATTCAATACTGGCTTGACAAAATCTGGGTATCTAAACTAGGGCAGCCTTGATCCCACTGTGGTTTTGAAACCTAGCCCCACGAATCAGACTGGGCTTGAAGATAGCTAACCGCCAGGAACCAACCGGTCTGCACCTGCGTCCTCACCTGAGGGCAAAGCCTTTCGGTGCGCTCGGCCTCCTTGGACTCACAGCCGACATTATTCCCTCCCGATGACCTGGTAGGTTCCTGTCTCCGCGGTGCAGCTAGGGCGAGCCGGAGCAGCCCTTGGTCTCCGGTCTCAGCAGCACTGCTCCCTCTGGATTGTTTTTCTTCCGGATTCTGACTGCGCTTCGGCTTCCGTAGGAGGTGGATCCAGAGAGTCTAGGGCTTTGGGGTGCGGCTGGGGATCAGAGGCGGGAGCCTACAGCAGAGCGAACCGCCCAGAGGCGGGGCGGACACTGGCTCGGAGAGGCGGGCCCTCCACCCCCGACGCCACACCGCCCGCACCGACGTGCGAGTGGGCGGCGGCGCGGCCGCCCAGGCCCCCCACTCCCAGCCTGCTTTGCGCGAGGGCGCGGGCGTGAGGAGCGTTGTGGGCGGAAGTTGCCGTGGTTTGTGAACTCGGTGTGGTTTGCGATCGTCCCGCAGCATAAGGTCTTCGCTGCCGCCTACCCACCCTCAGAAACCGGGAGTGGACCGGACGGGGAAGCTCACTGTAGTCTCTGTTCGGCCTCCCTCGCCCACACTACAAGTAATTTCTCATGTTCCTTGGCGCCCTCATAGGGGTCACAGAACTCTTCCATTTTTTTAAGTGACTCGGTGGTCCTCATTTGAGGTTTTTTGTTTTTTTTTTTTCATTTGAGACAATCTTGCTATTAAGTCCTGGGGCTTGTTATACAGACCAAGCTGATTCTCCCACCTCAGCCAAGATTACACTACCACGCCCAACTCAAAACTAGTTTTGCTGAATACAAAGCAAAACATTTTAGGATTCCAGAGAACCATCAGTGAATGAAAAACAAGTCGTTGCTATTCGGTGTATATTCGTGATGATTATTTACTTTGCCAGACACTTCGACTTATTATTTCCTTTAGATCTTTGAGTCTTAATTTTTGAGGGCGGAAGGATAGTGCATGGTATTGTTTTGATAGTTATGACTTCCCCAGGGAAATGGAGTTTTAACATGAAATTCACACGCTTAAACGCTAAGTTAGTGATTTCTACCTTTTAACACACTTATAGTACCAGCTACTCAGTGATGCCTTGTTTCAAGAACCCACAAAATCTCCGCTACTTTAAATATATGTTCTGGAACCAGGTGAGACTGTATGATTACTCCAAGTTTGAATCCAGTTTGGGCTATCTGAAAGTTACAGGACATAAGAACTGTGCTGTGCTGTGATTTGTTCTCAAAGTTAAGGGGGGTGGGGGGGACAACCTCTGCTACCAAGTCTAACCACCTGAGCTTTACCCCTGGATGGAAGACAAAAATCACTCAAAGTTGTCCTTCTACATGTAGCCATAAACATAGTAATAAAGAAAACTGAAAGGGCTGGAGAGGGCTCAGAGGTTAAAAACACAGACAACTGACCTTAGGATGGGGTTGGTTCCCATCACCCACATGATGGCACATAACCATTCTAATTCCAGTTGCAAGGGATCTGGGGCCCTTTCCCCTCTCTGGGCACTAAGCCTGCCAGTGGTACATATTAATCTTACCCACCAGCAGTGAAATTAACAAACCTGATCTAGTATTCTCTTTAGGCCAAGCTGGCCTCAAACACAAAAAGATCCACCTGCCTTGCAAGTGCTGGGATTAAAACCCTGTGGCACCATGCCTTTAAACAAGATTTTTATTTTGTGTGTGCATGTGTGTCTGAAGCATCAGATTCCCCTGGAGCTAGAGTCATAGGCAGTTGTAAACTGTGATGTAGGTGCTAGCAATTGAACTCAGGTCTCTAAAAGAACAGTACATAACTGCTGAGCCATCTCTCTTGCCCCCAAAGTGTAATTTTTTTCTTCTTTATTTCTAAAGCCCAGGCATACTTTCCCTGACGCTTTGGGTTTTTTCATTCTTTCTACCCAACCTTGTCACCATGTGCCTGCTCCAAAGGGAGAACTCTTCTTCCAGGCAGTTGCCAAGATTTATAGCTTGCTTGCCCTGCTTTCTCCATGACTTAAAAAATTAAGAATAATAAATAAATGTATTGCTTAGTAGAGTAAAATAGAGACAAAAGCAAAAATGGCTATCGAGATATGCACTTCTCCATAAGAAAACTGAATTGACAAGCGACTATTTAATGTGACTTTTTGTCATGCTTGTTAGGTAAATACTACCACTGAGCTATACTATACCCCCAGCCGGAATCCATACTGTGACTTTTTTGGACAAGGAATACTTTATTTACATAAAATGTCAGAAACACCACTGTATCTTTTCATAATCCTGTCCTGTAAATAAATTGGGGAGACATCCGTAGGAGCTTTAAGGACATCTAAGTTGAAAAATGGACATAGGAACATCACCAATAAGCTAGACTCCAAAAAACTCTGTCTAGGATTTTATTAGACTGCTTTTTTCCCCAATATACCTGTATTGGAAGATTGAGACAAAAAGGCACAAACTCACATTAAATAAACAGGTAATCTAATCAGTTCTATAAAGTATAGTCTGTAAAATAAGTAGCACTAAGAACCAACCCAAGAAAGTCAGAGGTCCAGCAGGGACTGTGAAAGGAGAATGTGGAAGGACACACATGCCCACAACATTGACCCTGACCTGTCCCTCCCCAGCATCTCCACAAGAAGGCTGGGGCCCAGCAGGCCTTGTGCAGAGACACTGCTGCTCCCACTGGGAGTAAAGCAGACCCTGGAAATGTGATGGAAGCAGTCAGTCTGAAGAGGCATGACACACACTCGGGGTCATCACCAGACATGAGCCTTTCATCACCAGCCCTCTGAGTTCTAGTCACTCTTGGGGGTGGGTAAAGGACGGGGATACTTAAAAGCCAACACTTGCCCAGCAGCAACACCACCCATGGGAATGGAACAGACAGGGACATTCCTCCTTTTGTGTATATGTGGGCAGGAGCCCTAAATCCGGACTAGTCTCAGGAAATTCTCATTGGGATCATTTGGAGACTTTCAAATGTGGGCAACAGCAGGGGCACAAGGCAGGTAAGAGCAGGCTGGGACTGAGGCCGATGTGACTGATATGTATGGATCTCATGAAGTGCTGAAGGAGACACATATCTTTTGACCCTCACACCACATAAACTCTCTGCATAGAGAGTATCAGCTTCTCTCAAGATAACTCACATCTGGACTTCAACCTAGTTACCGAAGAAGGAGAATCTTTAAGCACGAATAGGATCTGACAGGTAATACAGAGCTTACATGGGAACATTTATGTTTTTCTCCATTAGGAATGCCTCTTCTCCAACTTTCCCAAGCTAATAGCAGCTGAGACGCCAACCAAGATGCCCCAAGTGTATTCCTAAAGACTCCACACAGTGAGGGGACTAATACAGAGGAAGCTTTCGATAACAAGACATCTCCTGGTCTCAAAATAACCTCAAGGAAGGTCAGAGATAATCATGCTGAGGGGCCCAAATCTGTCCAGGAGGACTACAGGGAAGCATCCAGTCAGGATATCATAGGTGCAGTCCCTGAGACACTGCCTTATTGCGCTTAGAAATGAGTGAGGCAAACACTGACAAAAACAAGAACAATCCATCCTATTTCTCACTCCCCTAGGAGAGATTTGGTCTCTAACAGGTACCCTGGGTACCATGGGCTTGGATCACTACACACTGGGCTGGCTGACTGAACAAGGCTTGGGAAATGTCAGGTGACACAACTATATCATACTCTCCCACCAGAAAGGCCTACTCAGTTTCTGCCAATCTAGAAAAACTAGGAAGTACTCTGCAGCTTCTACTCCCCTGGAGCTCGGGCTTCACCAGCCTACTGTGGTAAGCGGTCAAGGCTACAGTCACTGCTTGCCTTTGATTGTCCAGGACAGAACTCAGTATGGGGCAGGATGAGCTGAGTTCTTGATCTGCAAATTCCTGCCCAGTGATTAGAAACAGGAAGGTACATGTTTTACTAGGGATAAAGCTTTTTGCATGCTTGTTTTATGCAGCATGAAAAGATCAGGACTCTTGCATCCTAACCAGCCTCAAAGAGGACAGGGGTCTAAGAAAGCAGAGAGGATTATTGCTGAGTGGCAGCACCAGCCCAAAAGGGAAGAGGAGCTAGGACATACAGCGCTCCTTGGGGGTCTGATCGGTGTCTACAGGCCACACTGGACAGTTCTCCAGCTGGGCAGTGGTGGGTTCTTGTAGGCTCTGCAAAGAGATCCAGACAGAGTGGGCAACAGGAGGGCTGAGAAGCCAAGATTTCTAAGAATATTAACCAGAGATGCAATGACTCGAGTAGGGCTTATTTATTATTTGCTAAATTTTCTGAGACTGGCTGGGCCTTGGGTGCCTTCTTGGTGCTTAGAGCACACAAACAAGAGGTTACTAGGAGCAGAGGTCAGGGTTCTGAAGCCACATTCCTATCGTGAGGAGCTGGGGGTAGGTGTCTCTGTATTTTTAACTCCTCCTCTCTCCCAAAGTGAATATTCAACATTGCCAAAGATCTGCCCAAGAAGCAAAATAGCTCAGTTTATCCCAAGGCTGAAATAAGTGAGCTTAAATAATCACATCACAAAAGGCAGCTCATTTGAAAGACTGAGAACGTCACTTGGAAATAAAGGGGGAGGGCATACAGAAATAGGTCAGAGCACAATGGAGAGAGGATGAGCTGTAAATACAGCAGCGTACACCATATATCTTAGAGGATCAGGCTCCCGCACACACAGGCTTTATAATACCAGACGGTCTATTTGTTCACAATGTTAAAGGGCATCTAGAAATAGCTATAGTAAGGGATTGAAAGTTGCCTGAAGAATGAGCACAGAAAGGCTGTGTCCGAAGATGGCCTGCCACTCAGGAGGGTGGAGCTGCTGGGCCTTCCTGTTGACCACTGTCTTGCAAAACTAGAAAAGAAATAGAAATTATTAAGGAAGCAACAAGGGAGAACAGAAGCGCACAGTAAATCCTGACAAATGGAAGAATTCCAGGAGGAAGGGGCCAATTGGTGGGGGCCTTGGAGAGAGGGTACCAAGGTTCTGGCACTAACTACAAAACTGGCATCTGCTTAATCCTCCCCTTCCATCTCCCAGAAGCTGCTTAAGAACATGGATTGGGCTGAGGATATAGTGCTTGCCTAGTTAGCACGCACACATCCCTGGGTTTGACCCAGTACTGGAAGAAAAAGAACCATGGGAAAGCCAGAGAACAAAAAGGTCTTAGATTTCCTTAGCCTCTTGGTGCTAGAGGTGCTCTCTGAGCAAATAATTTCCTCCCAGTGTAATGGGGGTCAGAGTCAGGTGTCTCATTCTGTGCTG
Source organism: Rhabdomys pumilio (assembly GCA_030674055.1). Lineage (NCBI taxonomy): Eukaryota > Metazoa > Chordata > Mammalia > Rodentia > Muridae > Rhabdomys > Rhabdomys pumilio. The sequence goes on from JANHMN010000002.1 coordinate 44,576,413, forward strand.
CAGAATGAGTCTTCAAGGAAACAGGTATAGTTTGTATACTGTATACAAGTGTACACTGAAGAAGAGCCAGCTTTGGGCTCTAACAGAAGGACAGGCCTTGGGGAAGAATGACAGGTAAAACAAGGAACACCCCATCTTAGCCCTAGCCCCTGAACTAAACAAGAGCCACAATTCCTTTCTATGGAAACCTAGGAGTCCCCTCTTAGCACGGGCGTGACCGTCATTCCTAGAGTGCAGGATGAGGAATGAAGATTTTCTCACTCCACAGGACCCAAGCCCAGTGAGGATGACTGGGTACATACAGTGCAGAAGGGGCGGTAGCACTAGTCATCTGCTGTCATTCCTTTCACGGGGTCCTTTTGTCTCATCTGCAACAAAAAAAGCAGAAGGAAATTGAGAGCTTTTGATGCCGATGAACCCCACCATGAATGCGCCCTGTCTCCTCCATCCTGCCAACAGGGCAGAGTAGTTGTGTGTGTGCACCAAGCAAAACTAACAAGTTTGAATAAATAATATCCCAGGCCATACCACTTATAATGTCTCACAGGTCCTACCATCCACTACAACTTAAAATTTGCCAGTGCTAAGCCCGGGCCAATATTCTCTCTGCTTTTATTTATTTATTTATTTATTTATTTACTTTTGTTTTAATTTCTACTTCATTTATTTATTTTCAAAATTCCAGGACAATTTTATTGGAGTTTAAGAGAAAAATACAGCCTGGGTAAACAAACTCAAGATCCTAGCAGGCCAGGTGGAGATGAAGAGAAAAAAAAAATCACGCCTTTTAAGTTAGACACAAAATAAAATCGACTGCTTATTTTTATTATTTTTAGAGTTATTTTTATTTTATATGTATGAGTGCTTTGCTTGCTTGTATATATACACACCATGTGTGTACCTGGTGACCATTGAGCCAGAAGAGATGTTGTTACAGATGGTCCTGAGCGATGGGAATCGAACTTGGGTCCGAAACCCCTGAGCTATCTCCATGGCCTCTGAACTGCTTATTAAGACAGGAAAACATACTGTCGAGACTGGAAGTGGGCTGGTGGGCTGAGGATTTGGCCCCAGAGCCTGTACTTTGTGTGTATATGGGGGTGGGGAGTGGAGCATGTGCATGTCCTAGTAGTATACATGTCCAGGTCAGAGGGCAACTTTCAGGAGTGGGTTTTCTCCTTTCATTTCTATTTGGATTCTAGGGACTGACCTCAGTCACCAGCCCCCCATCTCTGTTTCTATTTCTCCTTTAGCAGTTAAAGAGTACTTGTTGCTCTTAGCAAAGAACCTAGGTTCAACTTCCAGCAACCACATGGCAGCTTAAAACCCTGTATGCTTGTTGTGCACACACATACATCCAGGCAACACTCTCAGGAGACATAAACTAATAAATAAGTCAATCTAAAAAAAACCTTTTTTTAAAAAAAGATACAACTTCCTATCAAAGAATGTAGCCACTTCCCTTCCTGTCAAGGGACAAGGGGAGCTACTGAAATAATTCACTGTTTCATTGTTTTAAGCTTATAGTAAAATGTCTTAAGAATGGTTATTTCCTGTCTCTTGAGGCCTATATGATATGAAGGGGTTTGTTTTGTTTTTGAGACAGGCTGTCACCATGTAACCCTGGCAGATCTATTAGTCCTATGTAAACACACTGATGGTGCATGCCTACAGTCCTCACACCATAGGGAATCTGAAGCCTGGAGACCCTGCTGTGGGGAAGGCTCACCGGACTGGAGACTTGGGCCTTTTCAAACTTGCAATGATTCTCTTTCTTTTTTTTTTTTTTTTTTTTGGTTTTTCGAGACAGGGTTTCTCTGTGTAGTCCTGCCTGTCCTGGAACTCACTCTGTAGACCAGGCCGGCCTCGAACTCAGAAATCCTCCTGCCTCTGCCTCCCAAGTGATGGGATTAAAGGCGTGCGCCACCACCGCCTGGCCGCGCTGATTCTCATGACCCTGTCTCCCAGCTCAGAGTTCTTCTATTATTTTCCTTCATGTCAGGGTTGCAGGCATGTCCTTCAATGTTTGTTTGACACTTAAATATCACAATAGTGTTGAGAAGTTATACTGTACTTAAAAACGAAGCTATGACTGTATTTTATGTCAGAGTGTATGTTCTCTTTTGTCTGTCCCAGCAACTGAACTCGGTACAGAATGGCTTCTCCTATTGGCCTAACCCTTGAAACACAAATCCACCATAACTCAAAACTGTGAACTCCAGATATGGTGTCTGTTAAATACTTCATTAAAAAAGAGACTTGGGTAATCTCTGGGTAACCTGTCCAGCCTTCAAAACCTAAACTAAACTCTAATAGAGAGCTAGCAGTCAGAAAGTCTTCCACTTTCAGAGGCAAGAAATAACCTCACCCGTGCCCACGGAGATCAGCTACCAGCAGCCTCCCAGTGGCATGAGCAGGGGTGTCAGGCAGCTCTCAGCTAACTACACAGGGCCAGCTGCAGAAGGAACGGGTGGGAGGGGCCAGACCCACAACAGGAAAGAAAATACTACAGGATCTTCTTCTTTTTTGTTTGTTTGTTTGTTTGACAGGGTCTCTTTGTATAGCCATGGCTGTTTTGAATCTTGATTTGTAGACCAGGTTAGCCCTGAACTCAGAGATTAGTCTGCCTCTGCCTTCCGAGTACAGGGATTAAAGGTGTGTGCCACCATGCCTGGCTGATACTACAGAATCTTAATCAGAAAAACAAAATAAAAATCTTTGGGGTTAGGAATGTACCTCTGCTGGAAGAGTGTCTGCCAGGATGCACACAGCCCTGGAGTTGATCCTCACCACTGCAGAGTGTAATCCTAGCACTCAGAAGGTAAAGACAGGGGGCTTGAAAACTCAAGGTGACCCTTGGCTACATAAAGAGTTTGAGGTTGGACTGGACAACAGACCCTGTCTTTTTTAAAATCAGCAACAAAAACTAAAACCTTTTTAAAAAGCTTTGTATGTATGGTATTTAAAAACTCAGTCTTGTGCCTGCTAGACACTTAAGTGCTTTACCACCAAGCCATATCTCAGCCCAATGACTATATTTTTAGACAAGAGAGAAAAACAAGTGAGGGCTCGAATTAGCACATGAAGGCCTGCACAGTTGCTAGAGGTTAAAACATATTCCACAACGACATGGATTTGGTTCTTTCTCTTCCATTACAAGTTAGTTTTAAAATTCTACTTCCACTCTTCCCTGGTGGGCAGGGAGCCTCTGCCTAAGCTCCTGGCACAACCCTTTACAGACTGGAGGGTCATTTCAAGCAGGAGTGGGCACGTGTCAAAAGCAAAGCCCTATCTCTAAGGACTACTAAGTCTGGACCGTGAGGAAGGCAGATCCCTAAGATTTCCCCAGAACTACAGTTCCGCTTTTTTTTTAAATTTATTTATCTACTTATTTATTTATCTATTTATTTATTGGTGCTGTGCTTGAACGAAGAACCTTCCTCACCCATGCTAACAGCTCCAGAGAATAGACAAAGAATGTAGATGCTTCCAGGAAACCCAATTACTTTTCGCTGGCCACTGTTGGGCAGAGCGTGACGAGAGTTTCTGTCAAACCCCATTACAATCCTCCTATGCTCCATCTGCTAACTTGCAGGGAGCAGGCGAGGGTCAAGACTAGTATGACCGGAAGATTCAAGCCTCTTTCTCACGCAGACAGAATCGGCAATGTGACTTAGGCCTACAACTTCCTGAGGATTCTTCCTAAAGAATCAGGGGCTGTGTTCTAAATCCTGCCATTTGCCTGTTCTAGGTGGCTGAATGAATAACGAAAACATCCGCCTTCAGCAGGAACTAACTTGCACACCACTTACCAGTGAGTCAGCCCAGGAAGAATGTCATCCCAGAAGGTAGAAACAGTTCCCTGGGAGGCTCTGGAAGGAAGAAGGGCTCTGCACCCAGGTTCTGCCCTAGCCTAGCACTGAAGTACGAACATTTATGTGGTGTGCACCATGGTACTTGAGGCAGGGCCTCAAGAGAGCCCTGCTGGAAAGCACGTCCTCCGCTGGACATTCAGGCATGCCTTAAAAGGATACAGAGTTTCCTGCCTTAGGAGGCAGAAGGACCCCCACAGGCACGTAGAGTTGAGTAACACTAGTGATCAAGAGCTGTGGCCCTAAGGCAGACAGCACTGAGCTCTTACAATGACTGTCACCTGCAGGCTGCAATGCAACAGTGCTGCACCTCGCCTGCCTCAGCTGAAGATGCCTCTCTGTGAGACAGCACATGAACAAGAGCAAAGAGGGGGCCTGCTGGTGTTCACTGAGCATCCCCCTAAATGGGTCTCTGGGGGAAGACTTTTATTTATTCCTTAAGTAAAACAAGAGTGCTGGGTCTTCAGGCTCTCAGAGAGCAGGCTGCTCTCCTCCTGGGATCAATGCCAAGCTCAAAACCAAAATACCTAAACCAAAATAAGAAAACAAAAAAGACCCTCTCACCCGCAAAAATAGCTTGAGACAACCACACAGAGCAGTGGAGCGGGCTTGTGCATGTGCTGTGGCTGTCCTCTCTAGGTAATGTGGGTGGTATTGGTAAATCAGTTGAACATGCCTGGCCCCACGGTCACCTCAAGTAAGTTCCAAAGCCTAGCACCATCCCCCACACTGACTGGAGAATCACTGCAGCGGGTGTATTACTCACTTGGCACCAGGTACAGACTACCATATTTGTCTCTGTGCCTGTGCCAAGACCTCAGGCACACTGTATTCCCGAGCACAGACTGTTCTCCTTATAGTTCCCATAGTGCCTGGCAGTAACTTTATCCACAACAGAGCCAGGCTTGTTCTTAGAACAACAGGCTGATGGTGCCCTTAGATGTGTCCAAGTCCCAGTCATCTTGACAGCCACACTCTTATGAGTCCCCTGGCGTCCGGCTCACCTCATCTAGCTGTCTCTTCGTCTCTTCTTCCATCCTCCGAATGTCATCCATAGTCAGATCAACCCATTTATCGAGCCAACAGAACAGCTGCCTGTGAAAGTTTGTAAACAGACGCTTCTCTTGCTATAAGGAGGAGGGAAGCAAGTCAGAGAGGGAGAGGAAAAGCCCCTCTGCATTCCTCCCTGGTATGCACGTTTACTGGGGTGGAGGGAGGAGCGATACCTGGTTGCCTCATCTGGATCAGACCCAGGTCAGTGACCATTGCCTTCCTGTTTCTGGCAGTTAAGTGTTCCAGTAAGGATGGCCATCCACCTTATAGGTGAGCCCTTTGTCCCAAATACTACCAAGACAGGCTCCTCATGGGATCTGGACAAGCAAGGCCCCTAACAACTGCCACATTTTCTACAGTCTCTGGTGCCTAATGCTGGGTCATGACTAGCCAACAGCTATAAAATGTGGCCCAAAAGTGTGTGAGAATTAAGAAGCTTAAGTCATCCACTTCTGTGACCTGGGACACTGGGAAGTGTGGCTCACAGTGCCTCTTGCCTTCTGGCTTGAAAAGGGAAACTTGTTTTATGTAAGTTCAAGCCCAGCAAAGCCTTTCCTGTTTGTCTTCTTTCACCTGCGTTTCTTTCCTTGTCAAATGTGCTGCCCATAGAGGGACAGCATTAAAATGTAGAACACCATGTGCAAAGGAGGGGCTAGCAAAGCGAACCCAAGACTCCAATGCTAGCAACCGAGAAGCAGGTCAGTTACTGGGTCCAACTGGTCTCAGAACATAGACACATGGAAAGGCCTCAGCCTGCAAACTTACCTTATGTATAAAGTTTTCCACTTTGTTCTGCAAGCCCCACCACTTGAACTTGACAGTAACCAGTTTGTATGCACACATATATGGGCAGTCTTTCTGATTGACAAGTTCTTGCTGCAGTAGAAAAATACCCAGAAGCAGGTTGGTAACTAAAAGAAAGATCTCAGGTGGTCTGAATCCCACTCATACCCTCCTCCAAGAGGAGAGGCCCACCCACAATATGGCTGGCCCTCTGGTGGTAAGGGTGTGAATTGTACCTTCCAATTTGGGCCCAACGGTCCTCGTCCTGTTTTGATAGATTTAAATTTTGCTGGGTCTTCCTCTGCCTTGTAATCCTGAGAATAGTGGGAAAAGGGTTGGAAGAGAATGAGGGAGGAGAAAAGGGAGGTGAAGACAAAGAAATGGCAAAGTTTTCACAAGAGGGCATTTCCTACTGGTTCTTTCTGGTTTGTGTGCTGTGAAACAGGGTCTTTCTATGTAACCCTGGCTGGCCTGTACCAGCTCACTATGTAGACCAAGCTGACCTCGAATGCACAGCTTCTGCCTGCCTCTGCTACCATGCCCAGCTACAGTAGTTCTTGAAGTTGCTGGTGTGGAGTATGGGAAAATGTTATAGACAAGATAAAAACTGTCTGCTGGATAGGTTCTTGTTTTGTTTCCCAAGACATACAGGTGTATGTGGTGTATACAGACTTGACCATTTTGGAACTCATTTTGCAGACCAGGCTGGCCTCAAACTCAGAGATCTGACTGCCTCTGCCTCCTGCATGCTGCGATTAAAGGTGTGCATCACCACCTTGGCTGTGCTAAATAGCTTCATGTTAACTTGACACAAGCTAAAATCAATTAGGAAAATGTTTCCAGGGTTAGAGGGATAGTTCAGTGGTTAAGAGTACTGACTGTTCTTCCAGAGGTCCTGAGTTCAATTCCCAGCAACCACATGGTGACTCAAAACCATCTGTAATGGGATCTGATGCCCTCTTCTGGTGTGTCTGAAGACACAGTGTACTCATGCGCGCGCGCACACACACACACACACACACACACACACACACACACACACACACACCACACACCACACACACACACATATATTAAATGTCTCCATAAGATTGGGCTATAGATAAAACCATAGGGCATTTTCTTAATTACTGATTGGTAGGGAAGGGCCCAGTCCATTGTGGGTCTATCCCTAGACTGGTGGTCCTGGGTTCTATAAGAAAGCAGGCTGAGCAAGCCAACCAGCACTCTCCATAGCCTCTGTATCCTTCATGCCTCCATATTCCTGCTTTGCTTCCTTTGATGATGAACTGTGATGTGGGCGCATAACAAAATAAACCCTTTCCTCTGCTTTGGTCATGGCATTTCATCACAGCAAAAGAAACCCTAAGACAAGTTGGGTACCAGGATAGTGGGGTACTGTTGTGAGAGACTTGACCATGTGTTTTGGGGAGGGACTAGAAAAGCCATTGAATGTTGAGATTTCAGTAGGCTGTTCTGCAAGAGCTTGGAGGATAAAAATGTCGAAGACAAGGCAGAAAATAGAGACCTGGCTTGTAAGTTTCAGAGAGAAGTTTAAAGACTCTATTGGGCCATTTGTTATTTTTAATTAAGATGCTATGGGAAGGTCAGCTGGGGCTGAAGAATCAGCTGTGATTAACAAGAGACCAGAACTATTAAAGTGAAACTTTGCTTTACTGGGATATAATTGATGTTGGAAGGCTATAGCTGAGGAATTAGCACTGATTAAGAAGAGACCAGTATCACTGAGGTGAAATCTTCTGGGAAGCGTTTCATGAGAGTCAGTACACAGAAGCTACTTTCCAGACATGGACAAGGTCATTCCTTGTACTGCTAATCAAACTTGGTAGTGTAAGAATCACCTAGGTGGTAATGGTTTTGAAGGCATGAAGGAGAGAGCAGCTGAGGCCAGGCCAGGCTGGCTATTGGTGAAGGCGCAGTCTCAGTGGCAGTTGTATGTAAAGGACTGATGGGGTCACTAAGAAAGCTGAGGCTCGGAGACATGAAGAGAGCCTGGAAGAGGCTGTTGGTGAAAGTGTAGCCCAGTAGCAGTAGAGACTCCAGCAATTTGAAGATACCAGTATCTTCTTCATGGGATGACCACCACCACCAGCAGCAGCAGTAAAGTGGAGTCAAGCAGAGCCTAAGAGTACAAGCTGTATGTGCTGCAGAGTGTGGAGATGGAGAAATGGCCTAAGCCCTTTGGAGGAGCCCAGATCATGAGTGGATCCCAGAGATTGGACACTGTGTTACACGGTTGGGAGTTTGGTTTTGCTTTGATCTAATGGTAACTGTGCCCTGGTTCTTCCCTTTTAAAGTAAGAAAGTATTTAATTAATTTAATTTTGATTTTTACAGAAACCCACAGTTGAAAGATTTCAACTTTAAAAAGAGATTTTGGATTTTTAAAGAGACTGAATATTTTAAAGGGACATTTTAATGTGTTTAAATTTGTATACTGTAAAGTTATTTATGTTTTTAATGTGAAGTCTTGGGGATGAATACGAAAGGAAAGGTTGTAGCTTAATGGTAAAATGTTTGTGTATTAAGATGACAAGAGGTCACTAGTGTAGGACAGTTTTATAATAGCTTGATACAAGCTAAAGTCATCTAAGAAGAGAGAACTTCAATTAAAAAAAAAAAAAATGCCTCCATAAGATTGGGCTGTAGAGGCGGGCAGTGGTGGCGCACACCTTTGATCCCAGCACTTGGGAGGCAGAGGCAGGAGGATTTCTGAGTTCGAGGCCAGCCTGGTCTACCGAGTGAGTTCCAGGACAGCCAGGGCTACACAGAGAAACCCTGTCTCAAAAAGAAAAAAGAAAGAAAGAAAGAAAAAAAAAAAAAAAAAAAGGCTTGGGCTGTAGGTGATCCTGTAGGGCATTTTCTTAATTAGTGACTGGTGGGAGAAGGCCTAGCCTAGCTCACTGTGGTGGCGCCATCTCTGGGACGGTAGTCCTGGGTTCCACAAGAAAACAGGCTGAGCAAGCCATAGGAGGAAGCCAGTAAGCAGCACCCATCCATGGCCTCTGTATCGGCTCCTGCACTGTGTGAGTTCCTTTCTGCCTTCCTTCAACGATGGAATATGATGTGGAAATGTAAGTCAGATAAACCCTTTTCTCCTTGCATGATCATTGCAATAGTGACCCTACGATAAACTACACTTGCCTCAGGGGAGGGGCCTGTGCAATTTTCTCTGCCAGGCTTTGTTTGCAGTTTTGTCAGTATCACAGTGTCAGCAGATTTTGAAGCTGCCTCAGACTTCTAAGTACTGGGATTAGCAGCATGAGCCACCATATCTTGTGATTTTTCTTTTTTTTGGTTTAGGACCAGTGGGAATCCTGTGCTACACAGGGGAAGCTGGCTTTCTGAGAAATGAAATGAAAACAGGCCAGCAGAGGCCAGAACCTCCCTCTCCCCCACTCCCCAGGTTTCTCTGTATAGCCCTGACTACCCTCAAACTTAAGAGATCTGCCTGCTTCTGCCTCCAAATACTGGAACTAAAGGCATGCACCACTACTGTCTGGTCCAGAGCATTTTTTTTTTTTTTTTTTTTTTTTTTTTTTTTTTTTTTTTTTTTTTTTGGTTTTTTCGAGACAGGGTTTCTCTGTGTAGCTCTGGCTGTCCTGGAACTCACTCAGTAGACCAGGCTGGCCTCAAACTCAGAAATCCGCCTGCCTCTGCCTCCATGATTTTTCTTTTTACACATTTCAGGTAGCTGGGCACAATGGAACATGTTTATATTCTCACATTATATTCACATCCCTGGGATGTGGGGACAGGAGGACCAGATGTTGAAGGGCAGCCATGAGAATTCAAGGCAAGTCTGGACTACACGAGTTAATGTTTCAAATAAATAAGCAAATAAGTAAATCTCTTCAGACGACTTTAATACACAGCCAGAGCTGAGACTAACTGGTCATCATTCTGAAATGTCCTAGCTTAAGCTCCTGGTTTAAGCAGAATCAGCTGGGAAGCTGAAACTCCTTTAAGAAGCCCACACCTCCACTCAGGCGTACATGACTTTCTTCCAAAGTGCTTTTCTCTTAGTCCCTGTAGTTAAAATCTATATTAAAAACTCTTTTAATAAACTCTGTTTCATAAAACAAAAATTTTAAAAAATAGTCTTGAGCTGGAGCGGCAGGTAAAGGTACTTGCTGGTCAAGCCTGGTGGTCTAAGTTCATCCTGGGAACCCACTCAGAAAGGAGAGCACTGACTCCACAAGCTGTCTGACTTCCACACTCCTGCTGCGGTGGTGTGTGGATGCCAATATTCCATAACATAATAATTAAGCAATAAGGAAATAAATGACAAATTTAAAAAATAAAAATAACGCTGGGCGGTGGTGGCGCACGCCTTTAATCCCATCACTTGGGAGGCAGAGGCAGGTGGATTTCTGAGTTCGAGGCCAGCCTGGTCTATGGAGTGAGTTCCAGGACAACCAGGACTACACAGAGAAACCCTGTCTCGAAAAATAAATAAATAAATAAATAAATAAATAAACAAACAAACCAAAAATAAAAAAATAAAAAAATAAAAAATAAAAATAATAATTACTGAAAGTGTTCAATGTTAATAACCTCTTAGGTATTAGATAGGCATCATCTATCTACCTACATATCTAGCTTGGATTTATTTTTGTTGTTTTGTTCTTTCAAGACAGGGTTTCTCTGTGTAGCCCTGGCTGTTCTGCAACTCACTGGCTAGACCAGGCTGGCCTCACATTCACAGAGATCCACCTGCCTCTGCCTCCCAAGTACTGGTACTAAAGGTGTGCGCCACCACACCTGGCAGACATTATTTTCTAATCATCCCACAACCCACACAACAGAGACAAGAGCTCAAAGACCTAGTTCTTGCTACTCTTCTGCTTGTGAAATATACTCACAACTTCAGTTTGAGAAACTCACCTGGCTGTGTATTTATGATGTATTCACTTTGCTATGTATACTGTATTCAGTAAACAGTGTTGTTTTGTTTCTTGAAAGAGTTTTACTTTAAGCCCAGCTGGCCTTGAACATAATCATTTGTTTCATACTTGTAGATGATGGGATTCCAGATGTGCGCCACCACACTGAGTGTGCATCTCTTTGGGAATGCACCAATAAAAATATCTCAGTCATAGCTGGAGAAACGGCTCAGTGGATGGAAGTTTTTGCCAAGCAAGCCTGATAACCTGAGTCTAATCCCTAGAACCCACGGTGGAGGAAGAGAATCAACTCAAATCGCTCTCCTCTGACTTCACATGTGTGCATCACACCCAGAATCATCATCATAATAATAATAAAATTCAAAGCCAGTGGGATGGCTCGGCAGGTAAAGGTCCCTGCCACATGAGCCTAGGGACCTAAATTTGAGTCTACAGTGGGGAAGCAAAGAAGTGGCTCCATCAAGTTGTCATCTGACGGCCCCCGTCATGGTGTGTGTGCATGCCGCCAAGAGTGTATGCACGTGTGTGCAGCGTGACTGTGGAGGTCAGGAGACAACATGGAGTCACTTCTTTCCTTCACCACGTGGGTAGAAGGATCAAACTCAGGTTGTGAGGCTTGGTGGCATGTGCTTTAATCACTGAGCCCATCTTGCTGGCCCAGAAAACTTGAAAAAAACAAACAAACAAAACCACATATATATAGTATGAGTTTTACCTACATGCATGTATGTGTGCCGTGTGCACTCAGGTCCTCCGCAAGAGTACTAAGTGTACATAACCCCCTAGTAATCTCTTCAGCCCCACAGACCAGGGAACTCTTAAAATTTACTTTAGAAATAGCCATGTCAGGAAACTTAGTAAGACATGGTCTTAAAACTGTTAGCTGGAGATGGGCAGTGGTGGCGCATGCCTTTAATCCTAAGACTCAGAAGGCAGAGGGAAATGGATCTGTATGAACTTGGGGCCAGCATGATCTACAGAGCGAGTTCCAGGACAGCCAGGGCTCCACAGTAAAACTGTCTCAAAAAACTAAAAATAAATGAATACACACACACACACACACACACACACACACACACACACACACACGTTACCAAGTATGGTGGTGCACAACTTTAATCTCAACACTTGGGAGGCAGAGGCAAGTTGATCTCTGAGCCAAGAAAACACAGTGAGATCCTGTCTCAAAAGAGGGGGGAGGGAGAAAAGCTGGGCAAGTAGTTCAAAGGCAGAGTAGGTCTCTGGCATATAAGAGGCCCCAGGCTTAACCACTAGTACCATTAAAACAGTAACAATAAGACAGGTGATACACACCACAAAGGAATTCCTTATGAGCCAAGCTGGGTAAGGCTCCCAGTCTCTAACATTTACAAGTCACTTCTGCACCCCCATATCTTTTAAGGAGTTCCTACCTTGCTAAGTACTTGGCTTCGATCAGCGATGTCTATATATATAGCTTCCACATGTTTCCATGCCTCAGGCTCCAGTTTATGCACCTGTAATAAAATGGGAGACTACTTGTTATATGTGTGCAGTTTTGCTAATGAAAAGTGTCCTTTACCAAAAATGGAGATTGGTGCGATATTCCTATTAGTAAAGAATTATACAACGGTTATACATCCACAATCTGAAACTCCCTGAGTGAGCTGCCATGATACCACAAGGGGAAAATTCCACACCTGGTCTCATATGATGGGTTACAGTTTAACACAGGCAGGCTAAAAATGCCATCCATGTAAAAAATGCCTTCAAGCTGTGTATCGAAAGTACATAAAACACGAATGAATTTGTTTGTATTTGGGTTCTTTCCTCAATATATTTTGTGATTTGCATACATTCCTATGCAAATATTCCTAGTCAAACATTTCTAATGTCCGAAATACTTCTGGCCCCAAGAATTTCAGACAGGACGACTTCACAGTTGGGGTACAGTTATTCAAAGGCACTGGAGATTGGACAGCACCGGGATCTGTCCTTAGACTAAGTTAACTTAAGCAGGCATTGCCTAGCAACTGCTCCCCGCTGAGGACTAACTACCCGTGGACCTGCTGCCTTTCCATAGTCAGTGTACAAAATGCTAAACTGAGTAAAACCTCCTCTGGCTCATACCTCAAGCCTGACTGTGACTCCAGTAACATTATATGGTCTGTGTGCAGATTTTCCTTTAATGCCAACAGCAGCACACGTGCACAGTTTGTATCTTGCTCTTTTTAGGTTTATTTAATTTTTATGTATGTGTGTCTGCAATGTGGGTGTGTATGGAAGCCATCAGAGGCCAGAAGAGGGTGTTTGATCCCTTCACTGAGATACAGGTGCTTGTAAGGCACCCAGTGTGGGTACATGGAACTGAACTCAGGTCCTGTGGAAGAGTGCGAAGAGCCCCTGTCTTGTCTTTCCTTTCTTCTTCTCAGACAAGGTCTCATTGTGAGCCCTGGGAGGCCTAGAACTATCATGTAGACCAGGCTAGCCTCAAACTCAAGTGTTCTGCCTGGGTCCTGGGTATTTGGCACCATGCCTAGCTGCATCTTTTATGTCTTCTCCAAGTTTTTGGACATACTCACCAACCTCTTTATCCACCTTTCACACCACACTTTGAGATTACTTTCTCTTCTTTCCTCATCCGGTTCAGTTTGTACTGCCCAATTAATCTTGTTGGTGGGACCTGCCCTAGTGTATGTTCAACCTACCAGGGGTTACATCTTCAGAGAAAACTGACTCTCTGGATAGCTATTTTTGGTTGTCAACTTGACTACATCTGGAATTAACTAAAATCCAAATGGCTGGGTACACATGTGTGGGATATTTCTTAAATTATATCATTTGAAGTGGGAAGATCCACCTTATGTGGGCCTTATGGTGGCAGCCCACCTATCAGTGGACTGAATAACCATTGGATTCTTGAACTCTGTATTGTAGATGGCCATTGTTGGACTAGCTGGATCACTGCCTGTAAGTCACTCTAACAAATCTCTTCCCTGTCCTCTCTAGATTCATTTTATTAGTTCTGTTCCTCTAGAGAACCCTGACGAACATGCTCTCCCTCTTCCACAGTAGAACCAAATGCCAATCGCTCCTCAGTTAGTGGAGGTATGTTTTTGTTTGGTTTTCAAGACATGAAACCAGGCAGCCTTCAAATTTCAGAGATCGGATTGCTTCTGCTTACTGTGTGCTGAAGAGGCGTGCAGCATCAAGTCTGGCTGGAGCTTTCACAGGTGTGTGTATACTATCAAACTGATGTGGGTTCTGATGTGTATCTCCCCTGCTGGGTCTGGGAAGCACTGATATGACCGACTGACTGCTTTAAGCTCTAACAATCCTTCTGCAAAGATCACTGAGCCTTGGTGGGGGATGTGATGTGAAGGTCCCATTCAGGGCTGAGCATTTCACAGTCTTATTCTCCACACAGAGACTAGTTGTGAGCCTCTGTGTTAATGGCAGCTGTGAAAGGAGTAGCTTCTCTGAGAGATCCGAAAGATGCTGACCCGAGGGTATAGCAGTAAGTTGTAGGAGTCATTTCCTACCATGTCCATTTAACAGAGTAATAGGACTAGGTTGTCCCAGGGCCTATGACCTGTGCAGCCATCGATCTAACCCTTAATATCCTGCTTTTACACTGAGCAATGCATGAAGGACTGTTTCTACCAGCTCCCTCTTAGTTTAGTTTGGAAAGTGTCTCCTTCTGTAACCCTGGCTGTCCTGGAACTCACAAACTAGCCCACACTGACCTGGAACTCAGAGATCCACTTGCCTCTGTCTTCATAGTGGTAGAACTGATAAATGGTGTACACCACACAGCTCCCTCAGCTCTTTAATGACTGCATAGTATGCCACTGTTTGGCTGCAGAATTTGTCAGTGTCCCACTGACTGGGGTCTATGTTGTTGGGAATTGTGCTGCATCTCCTTGTATATGTTGTTTCACACGTGAAAGAACAGTCTTGAACATGCATAGGTATAGTTAAGGGAACATGAGCATATTTTAGTTTGGAGAGTTACTGCAATTATATTTTAAAGACATCGTTTTTGGGTATCCAAAACTACATTTTAGATCAAGCCCTGCTCTACAAAAAGGCCTAGCAAAGAATCTTAAGAGATAACGTTTTGCAAATTGATGACAGGAAACTACATTGTAGGACAGACTAGGGAAGCCTTTCTCGCCACGCAGAAGAGAAGCAGGGAGGCAGAGCCTATAGGTAGAGCCCAGAGAGATCTGCCAAGGGCCTGAAGCACTGGGCTCTTGCGAGGTGATACTTACATTCTCCTGGGTGCCAAGATCTGGCTTGTGCCAGGTTTCAATTTTAATCAGAAAGTCTTCTTTCATGTACTCATTCTAGAAAAGGGAAAACACAGCTCAGAAATCAACAAGGTCAGAACTGGAGAGTTAGCACTCCCATTACTGGGGTCATGCAGCCCTGGAGTTGTGGGACTCCAGCTGGCTTGATAATAACAGCCGCCCCACCTACGTGGCCACAGTGCTGGGTCTGCTTCACTCATACACTCACCCTTAGTTTACAGAGGAAGAAAAGCCAAGTTCAAAAAATTTAGGTGACTTGGCCATCTCACAGCTAGGCTGAACCTCACATTTGTTGGAGTTTAGAATTTATTATTTAACCAGTTTTCCATACTATCACACACAGGATGCAAATGTCATCAACAACCCACAAAGTCTCCTAGCTGAGGAAAGGTGGCAAAGTCTTCGAGCTGCCCGTTTCCCTGCAATCGATCTGTTACTGAGGCTTCCCACTAATTTTGTCTCCCTCCCCTGGTGCTTTTGAAAAATTATAACACCTGTTTAAAACTTTTAGTAAAAAGAGCTACATGAAGGAGGAAGAGGGTCCATTGCTGCCTCAGCAGAAATAGTTCTGCGGAAGGGACAAGCATTTGGGGGATTATACTAAAAAACAAGGGCTTGTGGGGTAAGGGGCTGCTTCCAGGAGTAAGCTTGTTGCCAACGGTCAGTGCTCACTGAGGTCAACAGATGCCCAAATGGGAGAGGGATGTCACATTCAGGCTGGCTGAAACTGAAACTCTGTACAGCCCCGGGTAGGCATGGCCTGAGGAAACAAAGGAAAAATCTCAAACCATTCTGTACCTCTGAGACCCAGAGTCCGATCTTACCCTGGCAAAGCCACTAGTCAATACAGCTTGAAGCCCACAAGTAAGATCCTCATTAGGACTGAAACACTTGACCCTCAACAGGCCCAACAACACCCCAGGAGAACAAGAGCCAAACGTCTAGTGCAGGTTCACTTTTATTTCTCCTTTTCTGATAAAACTCCAATCTTTGTACCTCCACCCCCGCCAAAAATACTTACTGTAATAACTGCTCCAAGGCAAGGACATGGAAAAAAGAAAGAAAGAAGATTAATAGATATAAACAGACTATGAAGAGCAAAAACTTCCCCACTCCCCCATGGCTTCCTCCATAGGAAAGCCTCAGTGCACCAACTCCCCTTTCCTCAAGTTCACTCAAAATCTTCAGGGACCAAACCTGGGACGTAATTAAAATGGTGCCCATATGGGTTTCTTAGGATTCTATGAACAAGGGAAAAGGTGGTCTCTTATCAGCTGAGGCCCTGAGGCCCAATCAAACTCCCTTGAGAGAACCACTGGGTGGGGAAGTGGGGCATCCCCTCGGGACACTGATCAGGGTACTCCAAGCCAGGCTGTCTTTCTGATGGAGACAGTCTTCCTCACACTGTAACCAAACCTTGCATGCTCTACACTGCTGCCACTGTAATGGGATCCCTCGGAAAGCAGAGGTCAATTATTTATCAGAGAAAATGACTGCAGCTTCCATGTCACTGGGGAGGAGGCCAGCTCTCCTCCTGACAACAGCTCAGTTCATTCTGTACCCTGCCCCTTGTGCTATCCCCATTTCTGATAATGCATACTGCCGTGTTTGGAGCATTTGGACAGCCAAACCCCATCACTCCAAAATCCAAATAAAACCAACAAAAAAAGAAAACTAACCCTACTCCTGCAATGGCGATGGGAAGCTGATGACATAAGTGCACAAACAGGCCAAAAGATTGCCAGTCCTTTCTCCCCAAGCCCAACTGAAGACACTGGGAGCAGCAGAGTGGGATTAAATGGGCAATTCCCTTATGAGTACTTTGAGAACGTCATGTTGACACAGGAGAAATGACGGATAAAATATCCATCCAAAGATGCCAGTCTGGTAGAGATCCTGCCATACTGTCATAGAGACAGCAGCTTCAGGATGGCCTGGCCACTAAGCTCCTCCAGCCAGCCACCATATTTGGACCCCACACCCTCTAAGACACTGGCTCCTAGTTTGGCTGCTGTAGGACAAGATCTGCTCCCTCCCCTGTGCTGAGGTCTCATCATCACACCGTTAATTCTAGTTTACCTTCAATCCCCATGGTGGGAGATTCCCAAGGAAACAAATGTCCCATTGGTAAATAGGAGTATCTGGTTTGACCTATTATTTTGTATTTCACTATAACTTCAGAGTTTGACATCTGAGGTTTTACATGTTAGTATGTGAGCTACTGAGAAACAGATCCAATGAATTCTAAAAACTCTGGGTCTCTGAACACATGAGGGTGAGGACCCTGCTCTTGGCCTTTAGTGTTGACTCTGGTGACTAACTTCCCTTAAATTTTCTCCAACCCCACATTCCCTTCCAAACATCTCTGTATCCATAGCAACCACACAGCGCTTTCCTAACAAGACTAATAATGTACTTTATCTTAGAAAGAGATTTTGAGATGGGCTCTTGCTATGTACCCCAGGCTAGCCTTGAAGTTGTGATCCTCCTGCCTCAGCTTCCTAAATGCTACATTCTAAGCATTTACCACCATGTCCAGTCTCTTAATATAGTATTTAAAACCCTGACTTAGTGGTACTATGCCAGCTGAGACTGAAGGTCTGAGGGAGGAGACAAAGAGCCAGGTATTTCTCCCCTTCCCATTTTCATTTATCAGCCTGCCCTGTCAACTTCAGGAGAGAAGAGACAGAAATAAAGTGAGAGAACAGAAAAACTCCAAGATGAACAGAGCTCCCCAAGTCTGTTCCGCTGCTCCCAGAATAAAGCGGGAGCCTTCCAAAGGCAGGGGTGGGAGACTCCACATGCTCACCCACCTCTCTCCAACCTTAGATGGACTTAGGTCACACTGAAATGCTTCCAGTACTGGTGACCTCTGTCCATAGACCCCTAGGGAGGGTCAGAAAGAAGCCTTCCTCATCTGTTCTCTCTTAAGTAAAGGATGAGGAGGCCCAGGATCCAGCATGGTCCTCTATAGGAGTGGACTCCACTCGGAAGTTGGCAGCTACTAAGAAGGTAGCCTTCCCTCCCCCACCCACTGCCACCTCCTCTTCATGGAGGATTCAGAAATTCTATTTTCTTTCTTTTGTCAAGAATTGATGTGTGCCAGGGCTACACAGAGAAACCCTGTCTCAAAAAAAAAAAAAAAAAAAAAAAAATTAAAAAAAAAAAAAAAGAATTGATGTATGAACTAACATTCACTGTGTAGAAAACTGCCATGCCGACTGCAGCACACCCTCTGAAGAGTTACAGCAGACAGGGGCATCCCTCCATCGGTACAAGTGGTGCATCCAGAAACCCATGCTAAGCTTGCCTCAAGATGACTAAGGTTCTTACAGCTCGTGCTCAACCTGAGCTTAGGCATGGAGGAATGCCACCTTTGTCCCTAAACCAGACACACCCTGCCACACACCGAAGTCTCTATTCCTCCTTTATTTGCAATGCTAGAGAGCAAACCCAGGGCCTTGGGCTAGGTAAGTACTTTATCACTCAACTACAGGGGAGGAATGGGGGGCTGGGAGGGGCTGTGGTTTAGACAGGGTCTTTTTACATAGACCATACTGGTCGTAACAGAAATCCAGCTGCCTGTTTCCCAGGATCCAGGATTGCAGGAGTGTGCCATCACACCTGGCTCTTGGACACCGCCTTTCAGAATATGAAAACAAGCTCAGCAAGGCGCTGCAGGTCTATTCAATCAGCGCTTACTAGGTACTAAACCAGGAAGATCAGGAGTTCAGGGCCAGGTCCAAGTTATAAGGCCAGCCTGGGCTACAGACACACACAGCAGGCAACAGCTTCCTGCCCAGTGTATAGGGAATAGTAAAATTTGCATTTTCAGTTACAGCAATAAACCTGTCCACAGCCTAGGTCCCATCATTGATTGTGCATCTCCTGATACTCGGTCCTTGAACTTGTATAGGGCCATGAAGACTGGAGAGAGCAATGACTTCGGTCATTCCCAAAGTCCACAAGATAAGGACACACTTGGGTCACATAAGGATCACATATCTATCAAATACAATCTAGGGAATGAACAGAAAACATCTAGTAGCTCAGTACAGGTGAGCAGAGGCAGGTGGGACCAGACTGTGCCAACAAATGAAGCTAGCAGGAATGAAGGCTAGCAGGAGGAGTGACCACCGACCTTGGAGGCGGGTTCAGTGGCCATCTAGGGCTTCCTCACAGTGAATCAGTACCAGCACAGTCCTAAGAGATCTATTCCAAAGCCAGGGGCTGTGGCTCTCACCTGTAGCCTCACAAGAGGATAGCTATAAGTTTAAGGTCAACTGGAGCTATACAGGGACTTCTAGGCTGCTGCGCTACAGACTGAGACCCTTCCTGAGGGGGGTGGGGGTGGGGAGACAGGGGCCTGTTTCTAGATAGTCCCTCAGACCTCAGAATCTTGGAAAGCTGAGTTCTGCTACTCAGAAGGAATCCCAGAACATGTTGTAAAAGAGAAAGCACATCTACAAAGGCTCCAATCTGTTTTCCTTTCTGAAACTGCAGACCAATGATGCTTCAACCCCGATTATAGACCTCTGAAGAGTGACAACCCAACTGCAGGATCTACCCACGCACAGGACACTGGGAATTTCTGAGCCCTTTGTCAGTGAAGAATGGACTCACTTCCTCTTTTCCTCCACAACCTTGGCAATTTTCTTCCTAACTTTCCTGTGTCCGGGCCTGGCTCTTTTCCAGGCAGGGCATCACTCCACAGATACTTTCCTGTGAGCCCTCCCTCTCCAAAGTACCTGGGTATTAACTAATTTTTAAGCCAAGCATAAATACATCACATTAAAATCAGAAATTTAAGTATCTAATTAGGGGGTGGTTTTAAAAAGTGACCCAGGATAGTTACCCCACAGAACATCTGTGGATGTTCCAGTTCTTTATATAAAATAATATCTGTATATTACCAATGCATATCTTCTGATACACTGTACATCTCTGAATTATAATACCTAACAGAACGCAAACTATTATACTCTATTCTTCAAACTTTTTTTGTTTTGTTTTGAAGTTGAATTTTTATTTTTATCTTTTTCATACAGGGCCTCATTATGTAGCCCTAGCTAGACCTGAACTCCCTATGTAGACAAGGGTAGCCTCAAACATACAAAGATCCACCTGCCTTCCTCTTACAAATGCTGGGATTAAGCACATATACCACCAAGTCCAGTGTGTCTCCCAAATATTTTCGCTCTGAGTTTATAAAGTCCATGGATGTGGAGCCCACAGATACTGTTGGGCAGCTACACATTCACGTGATGGGGTCTTATGCTGCTATTGTAAATATTAAGAAACAATAGGGCTGCTGGAGAGAGGGCTCAATGGTCAGCAGCACTCACTGCTCTGCTATTGAAGAGGAACAAGATTCAGTTCCCAACATCCACCAAGCAGTTCATAGCCTTTTGTGATTCCGGTATGGAGGATGCAATGCCCTCTTTAGCCTCTATAGGCACCAGAAGTATGCATGGTACAAATACACACATGGAGGCAAAGCAATATGCACATTAAAAAATCTAAAATAGCCGGTCGGTGGTGGCGCATGCCTTTAATCCCAGCACTTGGGAGGCAGAGGCAGGCGGATTTCTGAGTTTGAGACCAGCCTGGTCTACAGAGTGAGTTCCAGGACAGCCAGGGCTACACAGAGAAACCCTGTCTCGGAAAAAAAAAACACAAAAAAACCCCAAAAAAACAACAACAACAACAAAAAAAAAAACAAACAAAAAATTAAAAAAGAGAAAAAGAAAAAACAGAAAAAGAAAAAAAATCTAAAATAGTTTTTTAAAAATAGCAATTCTAGTCAGCAAGTGAAACTTTCTTTGCCACCAAGCCTGATGGCTTAAGTCTGTCCCCCTGGACCTGCAGAGTGGAAGGAAGGAACGGGCCTACAGAATTGTCCACTAACTTCCATACACACACACCATCACGTGTGTGCTCGGGTGTGCAAGAGAGAGATTAAACAGAACTTTAAAACATTTAGAGAGAAATGTAATTTAAAAAATTTAATTAGTAATCAGCTACATGAGACCCTATCAATAAAAATAGTAATCATCTAAATATTGAGTCTGGAGATTTTATATGTATATGTTAACTATAAACTCATACAATATCCAAAAAAAAAAAAAGGCTAGAAAAATCCCTGCAGTGTTAGTAGTGATTATTTAGAGACAAAAGAATCATGAGCGATTATTTTTTCCTGTTTTTATTTATTTTCCAACACATGCAGTAAGCATTACTTTTGTAATCATTAAAAATAATCAAAATTGTCCAACTCACCCCCAGTAAGAGAAGCTGTTCTGTGCTGCCTCTGGCTCTGACTGTCAGCGTGGCTAAGCTGAATGGATAACACTGACATGCCCCA
The DNA here is from genome assembly GCA_030674055.1 of Rhabdomys pumilio. Taxonomy (NCBI): domain Eukaryota; kingdom Metazoa; phylum Chordata; class Mammalia; order Rodentia; family Muridae; genus Rhabdomys; species Rhabdomys pumilio. Next base: position 44,597,704 of record JANHMN010000002.1, read on the forward strand.
CGCCTGAAGGAGCCCCCTCCTCCTTCCTCTGGCTTACTCTGAAAAGGTACAGTGGACACAAAGCCCTGACCCCCCTCCCTCCAGCCTCACTGCCCACTTGTGCCCACCTTGGGCAGCCCCACACTCACCAGTTCTGCAGTAAGGGTAGGCATTCCAGGCTTTCTCATGTATATTCAGGGCGCCTTCTGGGGCCAGCATTCGAACAAACGTGGGTACTTTGCTATAGTGAGAAAAGCTGATGAGTGATCCAAGGAGCAGGAGAAAGAAAAGAAGAGCCACAGAGCAGTCTCCTAGTCTCCTGCCTACAGCTCCTGCTCTCAGGGTCAGAAGTTGACAAGCAACTTTCTATGAGATAAGCAGGCAACTGCCAGAGCCTGACACCTCAGCTTGACTGGCTACACTTAACACATAGCATCGAAACCTGCCCTGACACTCACCATGAGCAAGACAGCTTATGAGACCCTGGGCTGGCTGCTGCCTCTCCTCATTCTCATTATAATCTGCCAGAGCCCAGTGGGCACAAGGCAAGCAGCACACCCAATGTTCCACAGCATAGCCAGTGCGACTAGCTGACTGATTCAGAAGGTGGGTTTCGAGGGCCGGGCAGATGGCTCAGTCAGTAAAGTAGCTCTCTTAGTTTGAAGCACCAGCACTCACATAAAAAGCTAGGTGTAGCAGTGCCGGTAACCTCAGTATTTGGGGGTGGGAAAAGAGACAGGATTTCTCAAGATCAGTGGCTAGCCAGTCTAACCACTTAGTTCAGTTAGAGATCCTGGCTCAAAAAATAAGTTTCGGCTGGGAGTGAGTGGTGACACACTCCTTTAATCCCGGCACTCAGGAGGCAGAGGCAGGAGGATCTCTGTGAGTTTGAGGCCAACTTGGTCTACACAGTGAGTTCCAGGCCAGCCAGGGCTACATATTTTTCTCTTCTCTGCCACAGAGTTTCATGTATCCCCATACTGGTCTTAAGCTTTTGATCCTCTGCCTCTACTTCCCAATGTTAGGATTACAGGCATATACCACCACACTCGGTTATGTGATCAAACCCAGGGCTTGTACATGTCAGGCAAGCACTCTGCCAACTAAGCTATATATACATCCCTTCTTTAAATATAAACAAAAAGTCTCACTCACTCTGTAGCCCAAGTAGGCAGGTTGGTTTTTGTCAACACGACACAAAACTAGACATATCTGGGAAAGAGGACTCTTGATTAACAAAATACTTCCATAAAACTGGCCTGTAGGGCATTTTTCTTGATCGATAGTTGATGTGGGAGGGCCCAGCTCAAAGTGGGTGGCACCACCCCACGTCGGGTGGTCTTGGATGGTGTAAGAAAGCAGTCTGAGCAAGCCATGGGAGGCAAGCCAGTAAACCTACCTCATTCTTCCATGGCCTCTGCTTCAGTTGCTTCCTCCACATACTTGCCTGGTACTCTCTTGACTGATAACAGATTATAATCTATGAAGTGAAATATGCCCTTTCCTTTCCTCCCCAAATTGCTTTTGGTGGTAGTGTTTATTACAGAAAAACAAAACAAAACAAACTGCACCTAGGACCTAGGCTACCCTTGAACTCACTGGCCAAGGCTGACCTCAAACTCAGATGTTCTTGTCTTAACCTTCAAAGTGCTGGAATTACAGGTGTGTACAATCATACCTGGATAACATTTTCTTCTTTTCTAGTGCTGGGATTAAAAGTGTGTGACACCACTGCCCGGCAAGATTTATTATTTTTATGTGTGAGTATTTTGCCTATATGTGCTTCTGTGCTCCATATGTACCTGCCCCAGCCATAAGAGGGCTTCTGATCCCTTATAACAGATGGTACTGCTGGGATCAGAGTCTCATACATGCTAGTCTTGTGCTTACCTGAGCACTGAGCTACATCAGCAGTCCTTCTTTCTTAGCTTTTAGATGGTAGCTTACATAATCTTCAATAGGCTCTAGCCTATTGAAGCCCCTTTAATGCCACAGGTCTAAAGGAAAGAGCTAATCCCCAGCAGAAAACTAACTCTGAGACTCCAGAGCAAGCCTGAGAGTCTTCACACACTGATACACATTCATCCTGGTGATGATTCTGTGTGCCAGGCACTGGATATCCAGGAACCAAAGGGTCCAGAGACAGACAACTAATGACAGTTCTGAAGGAATATGTTCTAATAGGGTGATCACAGGGCTCTCAGAGGAGCACAGCAGAAAAATAATTGAGGAGGCTCATGACTTAAGGCAAACTCCTCAGGGCAGTCAGAACTACATGAACACAGGCAGCGGGTATGCAGGATACCATGAAACAGGCTGGGAGTAGGGCAGAAAAGGCTGGGAGAGTGAGGAGTTAGTGCAGTGTAAGGCTGGGAGAGAGAGTGGTTAGTGCAAGGTACCAGGCAGAATAGAAGAGAACACAGGCCGGGCGGTGGTGGCGCACGCCTTTAATCCCAGCACTTGGGAGGCAGAGGCAGATGGATTTCTGAGTTCCAGGCCAGCCTGGTCTACAGAGTGAGTTCCAGGACA
>JANHMN010000002.1:44614041-44649597 GCA_030674055.1 Rhabdomys pumilio
GCGTCCAAAGCCCCGCGGGGCCCACGGAGGGGACCCAAGCAACACAACACAACAAAAACCCCCCCCCCCCCCCCCCCCCCGGCTCAAAAAGGAAAAAAAAAAAAGATTCGGTATAAAAGCAATCTGAGGTAAAGATTAGGATGACCTCTGCAGAGGGAAAACATGGGAGCCACAGGTGCAGGGTAGGCCTTCCCTCTGAAGTGGGGGGCCCAGGGCCAGAGCAGCACATACTGCTTATAGTGAGTTGACAATGGGGTGGCCTTCAGACAGGGCTGAGTTTGGGACTTTGAGTGCCAGTTGAGAGGCTCCTTCTGATAAGGGAGCAATTAAGGGGCCTTAAGGAAGTCCTAACTTACAGGAGGCTTGCCTTTCTCCAAGCATTTCAAAGTCCCCAAGGCAGGGATTGAACTCAGGCTGTCAGGCTTAGCAGCAAGCCACTATACCACAGAGTCATCTCACCAGGTTTTGTTTTTCCCTTCCTCCTATTTCCTTCCTTCCTTCCTTCCTTCCTTCCTTCCTTCCTTCCTTCCTTCCTTCCTTCTGGTACTTGTACCAAGGATATGAAATCCAGGTTTATTTTTTCTCTGTCTCTCTGTCTCTGTCTCTGTGTCTCTCTCTCTTTCTCTCTCTCTCTCTCTCTCTCTCTCTCTCTCTCTCTCTCTCTCTGTCTGTCTAGTTTTTCAAGACAGAGTTTCTCTATCTAGCCCTGGCTGTCCTGAAACACTACGTAGAACAGGCTGGCCTTAAACTCACAGAAATCTGCCTGCCTCTGCCTACTGACTGCTGGGATTAGAAACTAGGTTTCTTACATGTAAACTCTTCCATGTTGTTACACCTCTAAGCCTTTTTATTTATTAACACTTATTTTTAAAGGCAGGATCTTACTACACGACCCTGGGTGGCCTGGAACTCTCTGTGTAGAGTAGGCCGACCCTTGAACTCAGGACTCCACCTGCTTCTGCCTCCCAAGTGCTGGGATAAAAGGTGTGTGCCTTAGTGCTGAAGAGCAACGCTTAAGAGCACTTGCTACTCTTGCAGAGGACCTGGGTTCAGTTCCTAGCACCTACATAGTAGCTCACAACTACCTACAACTCCAGATCCAGAAAAGCTGGTGTCTTCTATTGTCCTCCACGAGTACCTGGCACTCACAACTGTACACATACATACATGCAGGCATTCAATCATAGACAGAAAATTAAAATAAATACTCACACAAAAAAAAGTTGAGGTATGTGCCATATCCAGCCCTGAAACATTTTTTTTTCTGCTTTTTTCTGAGACAGGGTTTCCCTGTGAAGTCCTGGCTATTCTGGAATTTGGTCTGTAGACCAGGCTAGACTCGAACTCATAGAGATCTACCTGCCTGCCTCCACGGTAATGGGATTAAAGGCTTGCGCCATCACTGCTGCCCAGCATGATACATTCTCACCATCTAGTCCAGGTTTGCTTTGAACTAGTTTTGAGGCCTGGACTTGTGCTTCTCCTGCCTCGGAAGGGAGGGATTAGAGGTGTGACAGCATAGGCATGAACAGCCACATCAGGCTCCAAGTTTACTTTCTTTGTGTTGTCTCCTCTGAACATCATATTCCAACTTCCCTTTCTACATTTGTAGTGTTATTGTTTAGAGAAATTAAGTAAATAAAGTACCTGTGATTGTTTGTGTCATATATTTTGAGTCTTATTGTTTTGTCTGTTCTATGTAGCCAAGGCTAACCTCAAATTTACTATGTAGCTAAGGATGACCTTGATTGTCTTTTTTCTTTCATTTTTTTTCTTTTTAAGATTATTTATTTATTTTATGTGTATGAGTACATTGTAGCTGTCTTCAGACACACTAGAAGAGGACATCAGATCTCATTACAGATGGTTGTGAGCCACCATGTGGTTACTGGGAATTGAACTCAGGACCTCTGGAAGAACAGCCAGTGCTCTTAATTGCTGAGCCATCTCTCCAGTCTGACCTTGATTTTTTTTTTTTTAAGATTTATTTATTTAATGTATATGAGTACACTGTAGCTGTCTTCAGACACACCAGAAGAGGGCATCAGATCCCATTACAGATGATTGTGAGCCACCCTGTGGTTGCTGGGAATTGAACTCAGGACCTATAGAAGAGCAGTCATTGTGTGTGGGTTTTTTTTTTTTTTTTTTTTTTTTTGGTTTTTCGAGACAGGGTTTCTCTATGTAGCCCTGGCTGCCCTGGAACTTACTCTGTAGACCAGGCTGGCCTCGAACTCAGAAATCCACCTGCCTCTGCCTCCCAAGTGCTGGGATTAAAGGTGCGCCACCCTGCCTGGCGAACTCAGTTCTTAATCCTGGCGCCATCGCTCCAGCCCCTGACCCTGATTTTTCTAACCCTGCTACTTCCACCTCCTAAGGACTAAGATTCCAGGACAGCCAGGAACTACCATACCTGGTCTATGTAGTGATGGAGACTGAACCAGGGCTTTATGCATACAGAGCAAGTGCTCTATCAACTGAGCCCCATTTCCAGACCCTGAACTTTTGTTTCCTAGATTACTTTTGCCCTAGCAAGTGTGGTTCACCCAGGCACAGGCCTTCAGATGATGCAAGAGCCACACTGTCTGTAACCAGGCTGCAATGTCTACAGCTTCCTCCCAACAGACATCCCAGGTGCCTGACGACTCAAGAGTCCCAGCCCTAACACTGTCCAACCTGACACTGGGCAAGTTAACCTCTTCCTTTATAAGACGAGGACAGTGATAAATGGCTGCCTAACGAGCTTGCAGGGACTCCTTAGGGGAACCCGAGTACCTAAAGCAGTATTTGTAGCATGTGAAATGAGTCCATGTTGTTTTTAATGATCTTATTACTTTTTGGGTATGAGTGTTTTCCTTCCATGTGTGTCTATGTACCACTGTGCTTCTAGTACAAAGTAGGTCAGAGAAGGGTATCAGATCCCCCAGAACTGGAGTCATAGATAGCTGTGAGCTGCCATGTGGATGTTGGGAATTGAACTCTGGTCCTCTATAAAAACAGGTAGTGCTCTTAACCACTGAACCATCTCTCCAGCCCAGAGCACTGGCTGCTTTTCTAGAGAACTTGAATTCAGTGCCCAGAATCCACATCAGGTAAGTCATAACTGTTTGTAGATTCAATGAGTCTGATACCTCTAGCTTCTGAGAGCAACTGCCCTCACGTGCACATATCACAGTCACACACACACACACACACACACACACACACACACACACAATTACAATGATGAAATTTATTTTTAAAATTTTTTTATTTATCTTGTGTATACATGCATTTCTGCGTATATGTAACATACCACGTGTACAGGTTCTTGAGGAGGTCTGAAAAGGGTTTGGATCCCTTAGGGCAGGAGTTATAGGTTGTTGTAAGTCACCTGATGTGGGCCACTGGGAACTGAACCTGAGTCTTCAAATGCAGCAAGCGCTCTTCACCACTCTGAGCCACCTCTCCCACCACCTCTATCTATCTATCTATCTATCTATCTATCTATCTATCTATCTATCTATCTATCTATCTATTTTTTGGTTTAGACAGGGTTTCTCTGTGTAATCCTGGCTGTCCTAGAACTCACCGAGCCATCTCTCCAGCAACCCCCCACCCCCACCCCCACCCCCACCCCTCACTGAATGTCTTTGTTACAGGACTCTTCGGAGCATACCTTCAGCCTTCCATTCTTTTATCTATCTTCTCTTTGCAACTGTATTCTTTGGGCATGTTTCCCTCCCTCCACTCCTCACCCCTTCATCTCTGTGTCTCTGGATCTCCTGGCTCAGCCCCTGCAGTCTCCCCTGGCTGGCTGGACCTTGGTACTACCTCAGCTACAGCCACACCTGTAACCAATCTCTTCATATCTCCGAGAGACCGAGTTTCACTGTTTCCATCTTCTGCACTGCCTCTGCCTAGTGGGCCAGGGTGTGCTAGTCAACCAGTCTGTTTCCCGGACTCCTCTCTCTCTGGCTTTAAGACGGGGCTTCCCTTTGGTAGCCCAAACTGACCTCAAACTCATGATCCTCCAACCTACTCCTCCTGCCTCAGCTGCTGGGATCACAGGCAGGCTCCAACCAGCACACCTGGCTGGCTGTCTTTAAATTTCATCCCGGCAGTGTTTACTGGGCAGCTATTTCACACCAGCGCAGTCTGACTCCCTGAGGTATCATGGTGACCAAGCCAGAGCTTGTGCCAGCTCTCACGGGAACACTCCTGAGGGCAGACAGACACTGGACAAAGAGCAGACCAGGCTGCAGGTGGAACTCAGCGCTGAGGCTCTTAGCGTGTTTAAGGCCCTGAGTTCTGTCCCCAGTACTACAAAAAGAAACAAATGGCCCTTTACCCATGATTCTGGTTGCCTGACTGGGCACAGGAGTCGGCAGACTTGAGGGCAAGCTGCTGAGTATCCATGACAATTCTGTCACTAAATAAGACTTCGTGCACCTCAGGAATTAGATTCAAGTGTTTAACCCATTTGCTGTCTCTGAATAGCATTCCTTATGAACCATTCTGGGAGAGAAATAAATAGACGCAATTAAAACGCAAGACAAACAAACAAAAACTCTATGATGCTGGAGGCAATGTCTGATAGACCCAGTAGGGTGGCTGGAGGCCCTGGTGTCATTTGAGGCAGGGGACCCTTCACCTCCCAGGCTCCTCTCACACTGGCCTATACAGGGTTAAGAAACATAAAGCAGCCGTTGAGCTAGCATTTGAAAAGAGTAATATTTTACATAAAACTCAGGATTCCAGTTTCTCAGATATTTCTCAGAAAAAATATCAGATCTAGCCCCATGGGGCACATTCCACCTGACAGGAATTGGGTATTTCTGTAAGTGGGGGGCTGCAGTCCCCAAGTCTTGGTTTGCCCTTGCGGTGGAGGTCACATCAGAGAAAAAGACTCAAAAAAAAAAAAAAAAAAAAAAAAGTCACCATCTACAGTGGGGCAGGGGGGGGGGGGGGAAGAGGCAGGGCCACCTTCCAAGCTTGCAAGCCTTGTCTCTCACTGTAGCATCTCTGCCTCTGTATCCCTCTGACTGTGCCCTCTCTCCTGAGCTTCAGGCTCTCTCCACCCCAGCAGCAGTGAGAACTAAGGGCAGGGAGTCTGAGTAAGAGTGGTGTGATCCAGGCAGAAAGAGACATAGAAGCCACAGAGGAGTCCTTAGTCATTCTCAGCATACATTTATTAAGTGCTTACTGTGTGCCAAGGAGTAGGCTGGGGGCTAGGAACAGTAAAAGTGACAGGGAAGAACCAAGGTCAACTGCTGAGTTATCAGTGACACTATGTGACTCTGGTGAACAGAAGAACACACCCTCAGGCCTCACTCTAAGGCTTGGTCTGGTCTTTGATATGGCCTGCATTCCGACCTGCCAAGATGCTCCTAGTTAACAGAAAGGGACACCATGGGCCTTTCCTTTGCCTCCCGGTGTTACAGCACACAGGCACACCTATACATCTCTTTCAACACAGACACACCAGAAAGTCGTGCAAACACACACACACACACACACACACACACACACACACACGCCTGGCCAAGCAGTCATTCAAAAAGGTGGTATAGAAATGCCACCCCAGGGCTGGGACTTTTGACACCTAGACTCTTTGGCCAAGCCTCTTACCAAAACGTGAAAGACAAAATAGAAAAGTAGGCAAGGGGCAAACTTAAGGCTTCTCTGTAAGACAAGTTCTGAAGAGACTGAGGTCAGTACCATCTTTATCTGGCCACCAGTCTAACATGGTCAGTCCCCTTGTGTCAGTGTCCTGTCGTTAAGAGGGAGGGGGTGCCTGGCTCCCCGTGCTGTCTGCCTTTTTCCAGGGTCCTAGAGGTTAAGTTTCTGCTGTGTGCTACACACACCGCTGTCCGTGCGATTTACTTACAGGTCCCCTTAGCCACACTGTGAGAGCAGAGCACAGATGTATCCGTTTCATGTGAGAAAATGACACTCAAGCTTTCCCTGAGAATGTGGGGTGGCTGCTAACCCACATGCTTCCCTCAGAGAACAGTCAAGGTTAGGAAGTGACCTGTAGTCCTGTTTTGGATCTATCCGTGTAAGAATGACTCAGTGCAGGAACCAAGGGGCACAGATGGTGGCTGTGCTGGCAGAGCCATGATACCTTCCTCACAGAGGACACACACGGACTCTCAACTCAGGAGGCTCTGTCCACACTCTAGGGCTCAGGGCGAGTTAGAGTATGGGAATTCAGCCTCATCTTGACCCTCAATCCAGGGAAAGGCTACAGCCCAAGGATAAGCCCTCCTATAACCCTTGGATGCTCTTTTCCACACAGCTTTGTGATACGCTTAGGTTGTGCCCTAGTAACTTCATAGATAAGGCACCCTCACTGCCCCAAAGCCCACAACCACCTTACTGCTCTTTCTAGGGAACAGCATTGAGGCTGTAACAACCCCTGTAGCCTGGCTCTATGGGGACAGGAGCTCTGAGCAGGGGAGAGCTGAGGTTAAAGGTATGTACCAGCATCACTGGCTGGCTATGTACAAGTTTTGATCAGAACTTCTGGATGTGGTCACAGGGGAAAGAACACAGGAGGTGGCCCCAAGGGCCTGTACTTTGGCTTTAATGAAGGTTGGAGCCAGCTGTAAATAAGCCCCAGCAAAGAGTCATGAGGGCAAAGGCCCAGGGGAATTCATCCTTGATGAATGCCTAGACCACAAAGGAGGGCCTTCAAGTGAGACTGTCCTTGCTCAGTGAAACCATAAGTTTGGCATCACTTCCTGTTTCACCGATGCCTTTGTGTCTAGCCTGTGCTTCTGTGCCTATCTTGGGGCAACTCCTCTTGAGGTTGAAGGGATCAGGGAATTATTCCTCCAAGGACCCATCTGCCTCCAGAGCTCAAATGACCCTTGTGCAAATAGCTTGCCTCAAACCTGAGAAAGTGTTGGCTCCAAGATACGGAAGCCATCCTGAGCTTGCACCCTTTGGGTTCTTTGCTTCCAGTGGGAGATTCTGGACAAGAGGGTCTTGGCTGCTTCAGTGCCTGAAACCCACAGGAGAGTCCTCTGGGACTGTTTCTCCAAGCATCCACTCCATTCTAGGCTGCCACCATGATTCAAAGACACTAAGAAAACATGGCTGCCAAGTCAGGGAAGAATGGCCCTTGACTAGCAAGATCTCATCTGTCGTGCCACACCTCTGTTCTCTGCTATTGGTGGACATCTCTCATCTTCCAGTACTGTTGGCTCTTTTCCATGGCACATCTAAGTTTCTCAATCCTAGGATATTCCCTTACGGCATCACAATCGAAAGTGTGGCCCCCTCAGTGTTGCTGGGGACTGCACAGGCAGTGTCTGATATGTCCCTAGCAGGAAGGGGCTTTGTCAGTCAGCATGCCCTCAAGCTACTCCCCTCCTCACGGGGCATCTCAACCTCTGGGCGGCACCAGAATCAAGCCAAGAACAGGTGAGACCAGTGGTCTGCCATCTGTTTTTGTTGTCTTTTTTTTTTTAAGAAGATGAGTCTCTTGGATTCCAGGTTGGCTTCGAACTCACTATGTGGCCAAGGATGACTTGAACTTTTGATCCCGCTATCACCACCTCCCAAGTGCTGGGATAACAGGCATGCACCACCATGCCTAGTTTTATTCAGGGCAGTGTATTAAACCCAGGGCTTTGAGTAAGCTAGGCAAACATGCTACCAACTGAGCTACATCCAGACCCAGGCCTGAAGCCAAGCAACATTTCAGTCAAATGGCCACCATGTCACACACACACAAGAGCATGGCTTCTATGATTTGTCACTACTCAGCAGCCACGTCATAACCTTGTGAAGCAAGTTTGCAGCTCAGGCTGAGACATGACATCCTATGCCTCCTGGTGTTGGCGTTACAGGACTGGGCCACATTGCCACAGCTCTACCATGCAGACAGCAATGCTTAAAATTTCTAATTTTTCTCCACATCCTTGCAAACATTTTTTTTTTTTTTAAAGACAGGGTCTCCTTGAATAGTCCTAGCCACCTGGAACTTGCAATGTAGAGGAGGCTGGGCTTGAACTCATAGAGGTCCTCCAGACACCACACCTGGTGCTATACCCAACTCCAATGCTCATGAACATGGGAAAGTGCTGTAGGTCCCTGCTGTGAAAGACAGGTCTGACTTTAACTCAGCGTACCTGACATTTGACTAGACATTTTCACAGTCCACTGTTCTGATGCTTTGGAAAACACAGTTCTTTTGGGAAACAGAACCTAGGGTCTTAGCCATGTTAAGAGTGAGCTCCACCACTGAGCCATGAGAGGCCTCAGAGAAGGGCTTCTACTAGCTCACTGTTGTGGTGGGTCTGTGTTTGAATGTTTGAACAGACTGGAGTCAAGACTTGACAGTCCACTATCACTACGGAACCTGCACTCAGGCTGAGGGCATCTCTTCCGTCTCTATCCTCATCCCACTGGGTGCTATTTAGCCTACAACTCTCCTGGAGTCACCATATAACCACCCTTGGGGTAACAAGGTGACAGCAAACAGTGGAGATAAAGGCTCTGGATTGACCTGTCTAGTCAGAACAGACACCAATGAAGACAGCCCACACTTCTCCACAGTCCCATTTCCCTGGAGCACGGGGTAGTCAGAGCTTTTCTTTGCCCATGCCCCTTCCTGGACATGTCACTCAGGTGGTGAGTACCCAGATGCAGCTGGGTTTGTCACTAGTAGAACATCTATAGGCTCTGACTACGTAGTGTTAAAACTCTTGGCCTGCTTCAGCTTTCCAAGTGCTGGGATTAACATGTGTGCCACTATGTCTGGCTTCTTCCCCCCCCAGCCCCCCCCCCCGAAAAATCTCTTGCCCTGTCTCTCCTCTCAGATATAAAACAGGCACATAGAGTAGTCAACGGGTATGTGAGGAGGGGCATCCATTACCAACAGGAAAATGGATTTATTGCTTCATAAAAAGAATCATGATAAAACTTAAGAGAAAACTATAAACTTAAAAACCAATGCACCCCTCTTGGCACCCCAAGAGGTCTCAGACAGGGTTTGTAGGGGTTGTCAAGGTAAGGTGTCCCACATGAAAAGCTCCAGTGCCCTGATGGAGTCTGCCAGCAGGGGGCACTGTGATCACACGGCCATGCACAGGTCCCCATCATAAAGCAAGGCTGACTCCCATTTTGAGCCTGCTGTAGGACAGGCTGGCTTCTAGTCTGGTCCACTCCGATAAAAGCAGCCCCCAGGGCTAGCCTTCTACCATAGATACACATGCACACACACGTACCACACAAACACACACCCCTCAGTTACTCACTAATCCTCTTTCCTACTTAGGCTTGGCTCTTTATGTCTACCAGTCACAACCTTATTTCCACCCCAGAAAAACAGCTGTGTGTGGGTGGAAGAGTGCCCTTGTGATGTCCCCTTAGTTCCCTTCAGGTTGTAGACTGGAGCAAAGCATGCCAGCAGAGATATACTTCTCCGGCTCCTGAGAAAGAAGCCTTGCCCATGGCTCTTGAGGCTTTGTGTAAATATTCTGCCCTCCACTCCTTCCCCAGCCTGAGACAGGGGAGCTTCTCCTCAGGTCTTCAAGGAAAAGAGGGGCCAGGGACCAGCCACAGGGGGGGCGGGTGGGGATGTTGGGATTACAAAGGGGTTAGCACCAACAACAGGAAGCGGGTCCTTCCTTCCTCAGGCAGCCAGACTGGCCAGGGGAGGTAAGGGGCCAAGCTAGGGAGTGTAGACAGTGCAAGCCTTTGTCCTCAGGTGGGTGTGGTTGGTGGGCATGCAACTCAGGGACAGGTAGTGTGGGTAGAGGATAGCAGGTCCCTCTGCTTTGGCAAGAGGCAGAATCCAGACCAGTGAGGAAAAGAAAAAAAAAAAAAAAGAAAAGAAAAGCTTGCTGGAGAGGTCCCCTTGGCTCCAGGTACAAGCCCCACAGAGATCCAAGACTCCAAAGCCCCTGGGGTGACAGCTAGGCCAGGGCAGCCCAGCTTCTGGCAGTGGGAGGTTCATTTGTCCCAGGCCCTCTCCTGTCCCTCCACACCAGCACTCCATGGCAGGGCCAGGGTTTTTTGAGAAAGTATGGGCTCCAGTGTGGTGAAGGCAGGATCCAGGGAGCGTATGGGATCCTCTGGGGCAGGGAGATGACTGCAGTCAGTCACTGAAGCACAGGCAGGAGGCCACAACTCTGAGGCGGTGGGTGGGCACTACACGAAAGCCTCCCGGTTGGATGAGCCATTGATCTTAAGGAACAGCTTGCTGTCTTCCCTCTTCTGTTGAAGCTGCCTCTCCAGCTGGCGCCGGTAGCAAATCAGGTAAAGTGGCAGGCAGAAGCCCAGCATGCTCATGACAAGTAGACCCACGTTCACCTGGGATGGTGGGGAGTGGGCTGTGAGAAGGAGCTACTTTCATGAAAGGCAGCACCCTCCCACTCACGCAGCTTTGGGGAAGGGAGGGAATCACGTAGAAAAGACTCAAAACTAAAGAGGAGGGGTTCAAGAGGTCTTGATGTCAACCCACATTCCAGCATCTAAATTCCCCAGTGTTCCATGTACCACTTAGCAGTCTCCAAGGAATGGGCTGGGATTGGGACAACCCATGACACCTGGATGAGAATGCTGGTCTTTGGACGAAAAGCCTGGGATTCACCCCAGAATCAGATCGAGAGAGGCCATTATTCTTTTCCTTCCTGGCCACCATCCACAAGGGACCCCTGACTGGGTACTGTCCAACATTCCCACACTACCTGTTGTCCTTGGGCCCCACTTCCCAGGAGCAGAATGGAGAGACACCCTGACCCTTCTTACCCACAGAGGGTCTCCTCCGAGAGGACCCATCATGGCCAGAAACAGTGGCTGCTGCAGGAGAGCAAAGAGCGCACTGACCAGGGACTGCAGTCCTGTGAGGCTACCAAACTGTGTGGAGGGGTACCTGTTGGGGCAATGAGACCCATCACAGCCAGCACCATTCAAAGGCTTCCCAAGTCCCTCACTGGCCTGCCTAAGGTATGCTGGTAACCAGGGCTGCACCACTGGTGCCTGTAGGGAGTGGCAGGATCAGCCTCGGGAGGGTTAGGTGCAGGCCCCTAAGGCTCCAGACTCTGGAGCAAGCCTCTCCCATACTCAGATGTGCCCTCAGCCTGTGGGTAGTGGGGCTGAGCAGAGTGGAAAGCATGGTGCCAGCAGAGTCTGCAGCTTGGGAAACATTCCCGGGGAGCAGGTTGGAGGCTGAGCCTGGCTCTGCTGTACCCCCTCCAGGAGCCTTGCACAATCACGGAAACTCGGCATCACAGCTCTTACCCGACTCCCTCATACCCTGCCAGGGCAGCCGCAACTTCCTCCAGGCCTGGGGGGGGCGGGGGAGAGGCGGGGGCCAGGCAGACCTGGAATGACCCTGTAGGATGCTGCTTAAAGAGGGGAGGAGTTCTGGGCTTAACCTCAGGAACACCAGGCTCTGCCTCAGAGGTACAAGGGAGCCCTGAGCAAGGAGCTATATTCACAGTCACAGATGGTGGATGATGGAACTTGGGTTTCAATTTGTGGGCCAAGCCCTGGGCAAAAGAGGGAAGAACAGCTGTGTAGGTTCTTAGAAAAGATGTAGGTTTCACTGTAGTTGGGGTCCAAGGAGGTTGTGGCCAGCAAATGGCCCTCTGAGGCCCCGGGTGAGGACAGCCCAGGACTTTCTGGGACCTCATGTCACTGCCCCTGTGGAGAACTATTTACACTTTAGTATTTAGCTTCAGGCATCCAGAACCCAACCCTGTCCCAATGAGCAGCCAGAGACAGTGCCAGGACTTGGCTGAACTGCAATGCCTGGGGCTCAAAGGCACTGACCCCAGCTGAGAGGCTGACTTCGTGTGAAATGCCAAGGCTTGTGGGCACCCAGCTGTCTGCCTACTGACTCACCTGCTGCCAGGTGTGGATGATGGCCTTTTCTGACACAGACAGCAGAAACCCTAGTTCATGTCCCCTGATACAACATGACACATGCCAGCAGGGCAAGATAGGCTAGTTCCAGGGTCTCACTGCCACCAGCAGTCCCCTCAGGTTAGGGCCACCACACCACCCAGAGCTTCCAGGACTTACACGGCAGCATATAGGCCCCCTACGGCAGAGTGGATGAATCCTCGCACAATTGTGTGCAGGACGAAGGAGAAGATCTGAGGGAGGGAAGGAGGGAGAGCAGAGCATGAGCATGACCTGACCCTCAGGACCTCTGTCCTTGCCCTCTGGCTCTGGAGACTCGGGCACAGGGATGGCAGCCACCTGGAGTTAGATGTTACCAGCTCTCTAGTGCAGAACGCTCTTTTGTTTTCTTTTGTTCTGGTTTGGTTTTGGTTTTGGAGACAAGACCTCACTGTGTATCCCTGGCTGCCCTAGAACTCTCTATGTAGTCAAGGCTGGCCTTGAACTCACAAAGATCTGCTTGCCTCTGCTTCCACAGTACTGGGGTTAAAGTTATGTGCCACTATGCCTGACCTTTGATAAAACATTTTGTAGCATTAAAAAAAATTTAGTAATCACAGCCTGATAACCACAAGCCCGTATAAATACACATATCTTAATTTTAGTTATGTGTATCAGTGCACCATGTGTGTAACTTGTGCCAGAGTCCAGAAAATTCCTTGAAACCGGAGTTACAGACAGTTCTGAATCACCAAGTGGGTGTTGGGTGTTGGGAACTGAACTCAGGTCCTTGCACAAGAGCATCCACTGAACCATCTCTCCAGATCCTCATTTTATAATTAAAGTAAATTGAAGCTAGAGAGAGAGCCCGGCAGTTGAGAATACTGCCTGCTCTTCCAGAGGATCTCATCCAGTTCCCAACACCAACATGGCAACTGACTACTGTCGCACCTAGGGCATCTGACGCCTTCTGGCCTTTGCAGGCAATTTTCCACACTTGGGACACAGAGTTACACATGGAGGTAAAATGTCCGTATGCGCGAAAAATATATTTTAAGGTCTTTTGGTTTTTGAGACAAGGTTTTTCCTGTGCAGTCCTGGCTTTCCTGGAACTCACTATGTGAACCTCCGTGGCCTTGAAATCACAGAGATTCTCCTGCCTCTGCCTCCTGAATGCTGAGTTAAGCTTTTCTTTTTTTTCTTCTTCTTCTTCTTTTTTTTTTTTTTTTTTTTTTGGTTTTTTTCGAGACTGGGTTTCTCTGTGTATTCCTGGCTGTCCTGGAACTCACTCTGTAGACCAGGCTGGCCTCGAACTCAGAAATCTGCCTGCCTCTGCCTCCCAAGTGCTGGGATTAAAGGCATGAGCCACTGCCTGGCTGAGATAAGCTTTTCAAAGACTTATTTATTTAAATATTTAATGTATATGAGTAACTGTAGCTGTCTTCAGACGCACTAGAAGAGGGCATCGGATCGCATTACAGATGGTTGTGAGTCACTATGTGGTTGCTGGGAATTGAATTCAGGACCTCTAGAAGAGCAGGCAGTGCTCTTAACCTCTGAGGCATCTCTCTGGCTCCAGGATAAGCTTTTCTCTTTAAAGAATTACATTCATTTATTTCACATATGCAAGTATGCTGTGTGGAGGTCCTGGAGGGGCCAGGGCTACTCCTCAG
Organism: Rhabdomys pumilio; assembly: GCA_030674055.1. Lineage (NCBI taxonomy): Eukaryota > Metazoa > Chordata > Mammalia > Rodentia > Muridae > Rhabdomys > Rhabdomys pumilio. Next base: position 44,627,556 of record JANHMN010000002.1, read on the forward strand.
AGGTCATGGCCAGCTTGAAAGGCTATGCAGATGTGGATTTACACAGGCTCTGTCTCTTCCTTCAAATGCTTTGCTGCCTTTTCAGTGAAAACTGAGCTAAACGAAGAGCAGGTGGCTGTCTTCCGCTGTGCATCTTCCCTCCATTAGACAATATGGTCAAGATAAGTGTCTGTGAGGATTTCCCCACCTGGAACTGACGCAAGTCTCCCAGGGCTTACTTGGGTCTGTACACCCAGTACCAGCACGTATGTGTGACAGTGCCTGTGGGTGTGCACACCTGTGTGCTCAACATAGCTCAACACCTGGCACCTTGTAAACAAAGAGCCTCTTCGTCTCCAGAGCTGGCGTGAGACGATGATGTACCTGGGCTACGCCCAATGGAAGCAATGCTATCAGGTGCATCCCTTCACCTTGTAAACCTGGGACCTCGTCCCAGACAGACTGCTAGGACGATTTCACACACCACAGGGTGGGGCCAGGTGCAAAGTCTACTTGGCTTACAAACTTGAACAAATCAGGTTTCAGAAAACTCAGAAATCTAGTGTGTGTGTGGAAGCATGGTGGTGCGTTCTTAGAACCCTAGCCCGCTTCAAAAGACAAAAGAAATCTTGTATAAAGGAATTAAACCTTTGAACCCTGACACCAAGCCAGGCCCAGTCCATTGTCTGTTCTCTCCAGGATCCCAGTCACATGGACATTGCTGTCTCTGCCATTACGAGTGCTGGGATTACAAACGTGCACCACCATACTCTGCCTTGGCCAAAACCTCTTCAGACATCAAATTTCAACTGTCTGAGAAAATGAAAAACCATACAGTTCCAGGAAACAGATGATGGTGGTACCCATGGCATGCAGGGTGCCTAAGGATGGAGAAGAACAAAGAGCCTTCTTGGAGAAGAGTCCTGTGAAAGAAAGCTGGTGTTCACAGCTCACACTCCTCAAGCTCAGAGCTGGGGAGTGGTGGAGGCTAAGCAGACCCCCAGCAAATACTGGCAGATGGCCAAACTGAATGAATCAAGAATGAATGCACGTTTTAGCCTCTAAAAACCCTTCATTTGTGTTCTATCCCCAACATGGTCTTCCCTCTCCCCAAACGTACCTGTAGAGGCAGATTAGGAATGAGGCAGGTCACCCCAAAACCCACAAGCAGCACGTTTGTAAAGGCGAAGGCCCGCATGGCATTAGTGACTTTCTGAATCTGCCTGTCTCGTTTCTGCTTCTTCTCACCTCTGTAGAGAAAGGGCACAGAGGACTTAGGGTGGCGTTGGGGGTGGCTCCCTGGGGGAAGGTGGGCCAACCCCAAAAAGTCAGGCCTCAGGGATCCCACTCAGGGCCACTCAACCACACCTGAGCCCAGCCACGGGGTCACTCTCTGAGCTGCTGTCTCAGTTGAGTAGAGGCTAATTTGAATGGAAGCTCTTACAGCTGAGAAGACAACTTCACCACCTCCATCCCCATCCCTATCCCCCCACCCTTCCACACCCCCCACAACCCTGTTTAGTGAGCTCAGTTGATGGCAGGGAGGAGGAGCAGAGAGTGCCCCTGCGAGGAGGACCAGCAAAGCCCCAGTGCACCATTATCTTGCAGGAAGCTGGTTAATAAGCCAGATAATAAGCCAAATAAGGGAGTGTGTTGGTTTTGCCTTGCGGGACAGGATAGGGTGAAGGGAAACAAATACACAGCAGATGGAACCAGGATGGCAAATAGCCTTTTGGCTCTAGGGCCTAACCTAGATAACAGAGAGTCTCTGTAATTATTTCCTTGTGGATTAACTATTACTGATTCCAGCCACACCACCCACACTGAAACCTCATGGATGATCACAAGAACGAACAGCAAATGTGCAAAGGAGGGCAGCAATTTCCAGGCCTACCACTTTAACTAAACCACCTCTGAAAGAAGACTCAAACCCCTAGCCCTGTCCCTTCATCTGTAAAGTGGGTACAATGCTAACACACGTTGCATCATGGTACTGAAGCTGAGCTGAGACACTGTGTATTAAATGCTTGGCATTGGGCCTGGCACAATAAGTAACAGCCTGTCACATGATGGGGGTTTGTAGACAACAGCATTTAACTCATCCTCTGATCTCAGAGCCCAGCCCTTCCATAAAGCAGGACTCCAGAGTCTTGTTTAATCTTCATAGTCAGCACATCGTTAGTACATTCAGCTAGAGTAGTCTACAACTCAAGTGAGTGGAATGAATCCCATTGGCCAGTGGCTTTAAGATAGGCCCCTTGTGCAGCTTGTGCCAACAATATGAGTGCCAGTCTGCAGTCCTGGGTTTCCCCTGCTTTCATCTACCTCAGCATCTCCCAAACGGCATCATATCAGAAAATGTCCACAGAGGTGGGAACAATAGGTGCTGAGCTTCCAAGTGCCTGCTACTCCTGCCACCAGGCCCTGCCTAATATCTGTCTCAGCTGTCTTTCTCTGGGGGCTGCAAGTGGGCTGTGGCCTACGTACTGAGTGCCGTCTTTCTCCTCAGGCTCTTCAGAAGTATCTTCACACTCTTTCAGCCTCCAGTCCATGATGTAGCCGATGACAGGAGCTGTCAGCAGGCAGAGCAGCTGGAGTGCTCCAAAGATGGAGGTATAGAGGGCAACTGGGGAGGAAAACTCACGTCACAGGAGCTCCAGGCACACGGCCCTGGGGAGCAGCTTGAGTGGACTCTATGGGTCCTCAGAGGTCTGCCTTGGAGCCTCTTGGTCACTGTGAGTTGCAGGGAACCTTAACTGCTCAAATCAAAGCTAGAACAAAGGCCAATTTTCTGCTCCAAGCCTCTGTTGCTTCCCCCAAAACAGCTACTAAAATCCAGCATGTCACAATGACCCACTCTCCAAAGTTTCAGGAAGTCACTCTGACTTGGAAACCACAATATCACCAATGCCCATAACCGGGGCTTTATATGTGACTGACCATCTTTTTATGCCCCCAGGAAGGCACTGTTCCCAGAGACTCAGACATCAGGGCTTCTATCTTCAAAGAAATTTAAAATTATAGAAGTGGGGACAAAAACCAGTTGACCACTGAGTGTTCTACCCTTCTCCCACCAGTTTAGTCAAGAGGGATGTTTGATATTTGAGGCAAGAAGCCTCTGGGCTGAGCAGAGAATGCTTAGGGGTGTTGTAACATTCCCTGACAAAGCCCTGGCTTACCAGTTGCCATCACTTCGAGAGCGCAAAGGTGGAAAAGCAGAAAGGAGAAGGGTTAGTGGCAGAAGGTACAAAGGAAACAGGAAATGGGCTAGCTCACAACACAGACTCCACTTCCTGAGAGACCCTCTTCCCTCAATGAAGGCCTTGCCCACTACAGCTCTGGGGTTGGATGTGAAAGAGCTAACTCCTGGCTGCTGGCTACTCATCATGAGCATGCTGGTGTGTCAGGCCTGTGGCCCTGGTCTGGGCACCATGATGAGGAAGTGGCATGCTGAAGGCAGCAGGCCTGGCAGAATCAGAGTTCTACCATGTGGCCCTGTGGGAGAGCTGCTCTGTCACTGTTACCTCCAGCTGCACTCAGAGAGAAGAAAGGTCAAAGGATCCGTGCCAGGCACACAGTCATCTGACACCACAAATCTCCCTAGACAGCCAGACTTCTTCCTTCAGCTCCCTGACCCCAGGGCAGCCCTTCTGAGCAGAGCCAGGACTGTGGGGTGCTGGACGATGCAGACTAGGGGAGCACAGAGCCTGTCTTTTCTACTCTAGACTTCTTCTCCTGAGCCCCTCTACTTTCTGAAGCTGACAGGATTTTTTGTTTGTTTTATTTTTCTAGATAAGGTTTTATTGTGTAGCCAAACTGGACTCATAATCTCTTCCCGCCTCAGTCTGCTTAGTGCCTGAGATTGTGGGAATATATCAGAATTTTATCTTTTTTTTTTGTTGTTGTTTCTGTTTTGTCTTTTTTAAGACAAGGTTTCTCTGTGTAGCCATGGCTGTCCTAGATAGAACTTGCTCTGTAGACCGGGCTGGCCTTGAACCCACAGAGATTCACCTGTCTCTGCCTTCTGAGTGCTGGGCTTAAGTCCACAGGGGAAGAAGAGAACCAGCTCCTGACCACTGTGCTCTGACTTCCACACGAGCAACAAGCGTTTCTGCCTGTTGAGCTGGTCCCAGTGAAAGACTTTTATTTAAGTGAAATACCAGAAGATTAAGCTTTGTGTGAATGGAATTCCAGTCCCTGGCTGAGACAGGAGGATTACCTACTTTCTGAAGCCAACCTGGTCTACTAAGCAAGTTCCATGTCAGCCTAGCCTACCAAATCTCAAATAACAAAACAAAACATAACATAACACTATTCTACTAGGTAGGGTGGCTCACACTCGTAGTCAGAGCTCCAGGAGACGGAAGCAGGAAGGCGCCCGGAGAGGCTAAGCAGAGCAGCAAGCAAGGCCCATCCAAACATACTCCCCCAGCCCACGCAGGCCTCCAGTGTGCTCTGCTACCTCGGATGACTTTGAACACCTTTCTGCTTCCACCTCTAGAGTGCTGGATTACAGGCCGTCATCACTGTGCCGATTATGTGGTGCAGGTGTCATGACCGCTAAGAAAGCACTCTACCATGTGAGCCACATTCCTGCTCAAGACCCCATAGCTTAAAAAAAAAATATGTTCCAGGGATATAAAGTTAGGAAATTATAGCCAGACAGTGGTGGCGCACACCTTTGATCTCACCAGCTCTCGAGAGGCAGAGGCAGGCAGATCAGTGGGTTGGAGGCCAGCCTGGTCTACAGAGTGAGTTCCAGGACAACCAGGGCTACACAGAGAAATACAGTCTCAAAACAAACAAACAAACAAACAAACAAACAAGTTAGGAAATTATCACTGGATTAAACAAAGTCTTTTTCTCCCATAAGGACCCTGAGGCCATTACTGTCCCCCACGACTTTTTTGCTCACTACATTCAGATTCTTTCCACTTTTTCTCCCCACTGAAAAGCCACTAGGCGCCTGGAGCTTTTTCCTCTGTGAAAGCAGGCCTTCCTGTCCCTTCAGAAAAACTGGTATTTGGCTCCTTGCAAGGACTGCGTTATCTTTCCCTTGGTAAAAACAAGTTAGCCAACAAAAGAAAGCAGCAGGCTGGTGAGAATGCCGACAGAGAGGATTTGCCCAGTGTTTGTCCTGCTTGCTCAGGATGACTAAAGCTGAGTCAGCCAGGCCCTGGGGAAGTACTGACTTTCTCTGCGAAGCAAAACCCCTTGTCAGCTCAAGACCTGCTGCTGTTTTCCTGCGGGTTATCAGTTCTGCTTCCCAGAGTGAACAAGCCTCAACTGGAGCACTTTGCTCCTGGAAGCCTCTGTTTTCCCTGGTTCCCAGGGCAGGACAATCGATCACAGAGTGGGCCCCCACTGACCCCCTGGTTCCCAGGGCAGGACAATCGATCACAGAGTGGGCCCCCGCTGACCCCAAGTTCTCAGTTGGGACAAAGGTCCTCCCTCAACCCCCAAGTTGTCCAAATGCCAAGCCAGTCCCTTCGGATCGGGGTTGTGATGGGCATGGGGCTGGGCTGCTGTCTTTTGCTCTGAGTAGTGTTCTCAGTACAGACGGCCCTCAGCCCTCCCCACTGGCACTGAAAGCATTCACCCTCCACCTTAAACACACAGCGCTATTTCAGTCCTCTCCCTCCTCAGCCAGGAAATCCCTGATGGGGACATAAAAGAACAGTCAAGCTGGCTGTGACAAGACAGCCCCAGAAAGCTAGCAGGGCCTCAGACAACTTCACAGCCCTACTGATCTAGGTCACATAGTACAGTCAGCTGGAGGGGCTGGAGGGCTTTACTGGGCTGGTGAGAATAGCAGTATTGCCCTACCCTGGAGGGATGCATCAATGAAGGCCCGGGGGACACTTACCTGTCTTCTGGTCCCCGCTGACCAGGAACTCAAGGATGCTGTTCATGGCCCCCATGTAGAAGATGAGCCGCAGCTGTGTGACACACATGGTAACCAGGCTGAGCAGCAGGATGGGGCTGAATACACTGTGCATGAACGAGGGGGCCGCTGTGGGAAGAAGGCATGGGGCTCAGGGCCAGGAAACATGGTCCACCCAGCACCCTGCTGTTCTATGGTCTTAATACTCATCAGCAGACTCCCTAAGCTCTGTGGAACTCAGTGTAAAACAGGTAACCCCCCCACCCCCTTAGGACAGAATAAGTACGTACTGAGAGGATACCTACAGAGCCTTATCCAACGATTCCCCATCAAGGGGCCATGGGGAGAGTTGTGTTTTGGGTACCTGCAGCATCAGGCTGGCACTTCACCTCCAGGTCAACGGTGGATAGACACAGCTTGTGGCCCTCCTGCAGGGCGGCTTGCTCCTTGGCAGTCCGCATGGAGCTGCCCACACTCAGGCGGCGCCCCACTGTGGTCACCTGCTTGTAGAACTGCTTCCCTGTGATCTTGTGGTCAAAGCCTAGCCAGCTGAACTTGATCTTCACCCTAGCAGCCACAAGAAGGGTGCTTGTTGGTTGCTGCCTGGGACCCTGGCTGGACTGAGGGCAGGGCAGACAGCATGCCTAACTTACGAGTAGTCCATGTCCTCTGGTCCTGGGAAGGGCTCTAGGGGCCAGTTGAAGAAACAGTTGAAGAAAACCAGGCCAGAGCAGCCAGCCCAGACCACTAGGATGACAATGAAGGAGGCGCCAGCATCGTAGATGAGCTGTCAGGGGAGGGGGCAGTATTATCAATGGGAAGCCAGAATGGACAATGGGCAGGAGACAGTTGGAAGCTCTCACTGTGCTGAGCCGGAGAGAAAGGCACAACCCTGTGAACTGAGCTGTTTGGCTACTTGAAACCCCATGTCTTGATAATCCCAACCTGTCTGAACCTAGAATCCAATTGGAACCAAATGTCAGCATCTTAAAAGGTGACTGAGTTATCACTGTCATGTCTGTCTTGCTGGATCACAGTGAACAGCGCTGGCTAAGATTTTTCTGCTTCTTCTGAGGGTTTTTCCCCTGTTTTGAGACAGGTTCTCATGTAGCCCTGGCTGGCCTCAAACTCTTGATCCTCCTGCCTCCACATCCAGAGTTCTGGGATCACAAGCAGCCTAGCCATTCTGCTTGACTGTCAGTCTAGTTCCCCAAGGACAGGAACCTGACATCCATTGATGTTTCTCTAGCCTCTAAGTATACACATGGCAGGTGCTCCAGACACTCAGGAGACCGATGGACACAGCTCCTTTGGCTCCTCTGTGAAACAGGTGTTGATGTTACATTGAGAGCTTTAGCCAGGATTAGTGATGATCTGGGCAGAGGGTACAGGGCAGAGGACCAAGCACTTTAGCACCAATTGACACCATTTCTTTTTTCCTCTTCCCTACTTTCTTTTCTTAAGTACCAGAAATTGAACTTGGGGCCTCCCGTGTGCTTGTCAACTGTCTACCAGTGAACTCATGGCCCTTAACAACCAACAAGACAAGTAGAGAATAACTTTCCCAGATTGCCCTTGTCCTCTCCATCCTCTCCTGCCTCAGCTTCCTTAGCAGTCCTGATTACAGGCCATGCCCCTAGGCCTGTCTTTATCATCCCCGTTTCTTCCCAGACCCAACATGAGGGTCCACTGAGCACCTCACCATGTCATGTCAAGCTTCCTAGGTGGAGGCCAGCACTTCTGCTTCCTCCACCATCCAGGAGCAGGAGGAAGTGGTGGGACAGATTTCTACCAGCCAGCACACAGACCCCCAGGTTCCCAGCCTACACCTGAGCCCTCCTCTCGTCACCACAGCACCCTGAAGTGGATTTCACCTTGATGCTAGTGCAGGAGGAGAGAAGAGCCCTTGGTGACAATCTGACAGAGCAACAAAAGAGGGGAGGGACCTGAGCCTAGGAGATTCTGAGCCTAGGCTTCTTCCTGATGCCATGTGACTTCCACAGATTCCTGCCTGGGAGGGAAACAGCTGAACCAACTTGGCGGACAGCAGAGTTCTGGCTAATGGGCAGCAACAGCCCCACATCAGCAGGCTGGAGGCTCCCAGAGGCAAGCTTGCTCACCCTACTTTCCCTTCCCCAGGCAGTTGGGGGTCACACACCACAGAACATAGCTCAAGCTCCCCTCTTCCAGGGCCCAGTGGTTTTCTTTTCTTGCTCCTGTGGTGCCAGGTGCATCCTGCCTAGGTGGGAGGGGTAGTTGTGGGGCCACCCCTAGGGTTCACAATTCAGAGAGGCTGCAGTGGCCTTAGGCGAAGGCCTCTGCCCAGATGCTAGGAAAAAGCGTGAGCTGGGAGGTGAAGAGACAAGGGCTGGCCACACCCTCACCTTGATTCCTGGGAAGGTAACCGCTGACGAAGCGTAGGATCCAATCATCAAGGCAATAAATGTGGACCGAAGGTCACCGAACATATTGGGCAGCTGAGGGGATGGATGGAAGAAAGGCAGGCTTAGGTCACAGGAACATCTCACCTTTTGACATTGTGACGCAACACTGTCATCTGCAAAATTCATACCAGAGAACTATGCAATTGGGCTTACAAGAATGCCAGGAAGGTTCTAGGTAAGTTTATGACTTTGTGTTGGGCTGCATTCATAGCTGTCCTGGGCTGAGTTCGACTCGCCTAAGGGAGAAGGGAAGTGAGCAGCTAGCAATGGCCAGGCCTCACATCTCAGCCGCTCTCCCTCTGTGGAATTCACAGCACAGCAGTCTAGGCAATTGCCATGAATTAATGGCAAGCTTTCTTTCCCTTCCCGGACTGAGATGGAGAAAAGATATGACTGCACATTGCCCCACCACTCCTGACACAGGCCAGGGCCCTTACTATACATAGCTGCCATTTTTGAAGGAGGTGTCACAGAGCCTTAAGTCCCCTCAAAGGGAGAAAGCCCGTTAAAAATAAGAATCTATTTGGGGAAATGAGTGTCATTTTATAAATAAAAATATCAGAGTCCCAGAAAAGCCAGATGTCAGCAAAAGCTGCTTTCGGTTTTGAGAGTATGTTTCTGGAAGGTGCCAATCACAGTCCTAACAAGACAGGTGGCTCCCCAACTCCTGCCTGAGTTCCAGTATAAGTAGAGAGTTTGTTCCAACCTGAAACTACCCTGGAAGTCGCCTAGCACCTCCAGAAAGCCCAGATTAGGAAGGCTCTGGCTGTTCAAGGCCAACCCTCAAAGATTCTGCAGAAACAGTCCTGCTGAGACACCACAACCTGGGCTGGAGCCACAGCTCAGGAGTTACAAGCACTTACTGCTCTTGCAGAGGACCTGGGTTTGGTTCTCAGGACTGACAGGGTAGCTCACAGTCATCCTTAACTACACCTTCTGGCCTCTGTGTACTGCACACACTGTATACATACATTTATACAGAGACAAAGCAATCATGTGAATAAAATAGCTTAAATGTGAGGCATGGTGGGGGCACATCTTTAATCCCAGCACAAAGGAGGCAGAGGCAGGTGGATTTCTGGGTTTGAGGCCAGGCTGGTCTACAGAGCAAGTTCTAGGACAGCCAGGGCTACAGAGAAACCCATGGATGGATTCCAACACAGCAGAGCAAGGCATATCCTGCCCACAAGTAACCGTAACTCTTCTAGCTCAGGAGCCTGTACCATGTCATCAACAGTGCTACTGGTGCTGGGGACATTCTCTTGAGGGTTGTGTCCACCTATCTCACTAAATTCATCCAGTGTAAGTGAGCCTAAGCTGCTCCTTGTCTTGCTGTCTGGGGTCCTTTTTGTTTAATTATCGTGATTATAGCCTGAGCATACCCAAAGCTACAGCCACTTGGAAGCAGAGCTGGTTTTTCAGACAGTTAAAACAAAACAACCACATGACCAGGACATTCCACTCCTAGGTACATTCATTCCTAAGAGAAATAAGAGCATTGCTGCACAGGAAGGCTTAGGACAGCATTCTTCATAGTAGCAAAAAATGGGAACAACCTAACGTCCATCAAGATGAACAGATAAAAGGTATAAACAAAATTACAGAAAGGAGAGCTCACATGCTACAACAGGTGTGGACCTGGGAGACAGTGAGCTAAGAGAGAACAGAGCCAGCACGGAAGCACACACCCGCAGTGTACTGCTCCTTCCAGCACCCACATGGTGGCTAACAACCGCCTGTAACTCCAGTAACAGGGGATGATGCCCTCTACTGGACCCCAGGGGCACTGCATGCATGTGCTGTACATACATTCATGCAGGCAAAACACCTTTACACATAAAATGAATAATGTTTTCTTTAAAAGCACATGTTATATGGATCCATTGCAGACAAACCCAAAAAGACAAAGAGCAGATCTGTGACAGGCATAGGCCAGGGATGAAAGGGAGGACTGCGGAGGTGGGGGTGGGGGAACAGGATTTCTGTTGGGGTGATGCAGGTGACTGAAGTGACCACACACCTCTAAATACACTAAAGCTCACTGGATGTGCACGCTTCAGGTGAAATGGATTGTATGTGAATTCTAAGTCAGTAATGCTTTTCAGAATATTAGTAAGAGGCAGGATTGTTGGGGGGGGGCACCACAGGACTAAAAGGGAACATTAGCAAATCTATAAGTCTTATGGTACGAGGCCAGGGTGACCAGCTAAGTATCCTCCCAAATTCTTAGCTTACAAATGTTTTTTTTTTTGTTATCACTTTAGACTTAGAAGGGTGGGAAGGGGACATGTGATGGGCATAGGAGACAGGAAACGTGACATGGTCAGATACGTATGAACACGGCCAGGTAGGCACAAAGGTAGCTGTGTTTGCTGTACACCTGCATGGAAGGAATGCTGTCATTCAAGGACACACTCAGTTCCCAAATGCACATAGTCAGGCAGCAAGGCATACTTGTAGAAAAGGCTCCCACCCCAGGGAGAATCAAAAGATGATACCTGCCTATGTGGAAAAGGGAAACAGACCTGCAGAGGATTCTAGTCCGGTTAAGACAAGTGAAGAAAGGAAGAGATCAGAGGGGTCAAAAGAGCAGTTAAGGCCACACCACACGCCTGTATCTGCAGGCAGGGTCAAGGGGGTGGGGGGTGAGGGGTCACAGAGCATGAACTCATTCGAACACTGCTATCATGCCCTGAGGGAAAATTCTCCACAGAATCAGCGCTGCGCAGAACCTCTTCAAAGGGGCTAAGAAACACCCAGAAAAGCAGATCCTCCCTGTGTTGGTTGGCCCTTTATTCCTCCTTTATCTCAAGCCTGCCTTAACCCTTACCCAGGACAGAGGCCGGTAAAACAGGGCTGGAGGTGCATGGTGGGGCCCTGCTGTGATCTCCTTAGACTAGACTTAGGTGAACCTGTTCGTGATGAAACCATCTGCCCTGGGTGGAATCAATGCCAGCAGTTGAATTATCCTTCTGGTCAACCTGCCTGGAACATTCCTTTTCTGATTTCTTTTGAGACAAGGTCTCCTATGATCTTTCAATCTTGCTACCCCCCCCCCCCCCCCCCCCCACGAACACTTCCCCCACTTCAGTCTCCCAAAATGCTAGTATTACTGGCATGGGCCACCACACCCAACATCCTACCTGGAAGAGTGTTACCAAACCAAAAAAAAGCCTTGTGTTATTTTGGCCAGTGTGCCACTCCAAGGGCAGCATACAGCCTCAGGGCAAACCACATTAGACGGCTTCCCGCCAACATCTACGTCTTGTATTTTAAACTATGAATATTGTTTTCCTAGTTAGAAAAGGAATGCTTATCTATTACAAAACATTTGGAACAAAAAGACAGCTTGTGGGAGTTGGTTCTTTCTTGTAGAGCATGTAGATCCTAGGGATTGAACTTGGGTCATCACGCTTGGCAGCAAGCACCTTTACCCACCGAACCATCTCTGTGTAGCCCTGGCTGTCCTGGAACTCACTCTGTAGACCAGGCTGGCCTTGAACTCAGAAATCTACCTGCCTCTGCCTCCCAAGTGCTGGGATTAAAGGCATGCACCACCACCCCTGGCCTGATATAGTATTATGAAGAGCTTTCTAAACGATTTATTCTTTCTTTCAGACACAATTTGAAATGACTGCCTAGTATTTGCATACCTGGATGGTCTGTAATTTAGGAAGCCATGTCTCTGGTTTTAGACCCTAAGTCTTTTTATTCATTTATTATTCATAAAAAGATTTCAGTCGTGGGCTATGGGGGTGTAGTACTGGAACTATAATGTAAGGCCATGTGCACAGGGCAGGCAAGTGCTCTACCACAGAGCTACACCTCCAGCCTGCCTTTGCCTTTTCCTTTCAACAGGGTCTCACTGATTTGTCTGGGCTGGCCTTGAACTCACTCTGCAGCCTAGGAAGGCTTTTAACTTAGCAACAATCTTTCAACCCCAAGTCACTAGGATTACAGGCGCTGCACTGCCAGACCCAACTGATTTGTTTTAGAGAACAAGGTCTTACAATATTAGCTGTGATGGCCTTGAACTCAAGGTCCTGCCTCAGCCTCCTAAGTCGCTAGACTGCCATCATGAACTCAGCTCAATGACTAGTCTTAAGGATGAAGGAAAGTGTAGGTTCCTTTCATCTCAAGGAGAATCCCCTCAGCAAAGGAAGAATCATCAAGGAAAAAGGAATGCACTTTCTACGGATTTACCATACTCCAACTGCCTTACAGAAGAGATGTGCCGACCGACACCCCATCAACAGTGCCTGTGCCTTTAACTCTAGCCACTCCGCCAGCACTCTGGCTTCAAAGCGCACTTGCATGGCATGTGCTAGAGCCCACATCCAACCCTCAGTACCATGCATCAAAGCACATTTGGCTGCAAAGATGGATAGAGTTAATTACTGAATTAACTCTATCCATTCTATCTAGAATTAGAGTATCTATCTGGAATTAAATAATCTAGATGGTGAAGGGTAGACAAAAAGGATGAATTATGCCTTCTACAAAGTTCCTTTTATATACTAAAGACAGTCGTGGTCTGAGAGGCCAACTCAGCGGTAGAGTCCTCGCCTAGTGTGAGGTCCTAGGTTTAATCTGTAGCACTGAAAGGGGTTTTTGAGGAAGGAAGGAAGGACTGGAGGAAAGTGGGAGGAGCATATCAACATATGCATATGAGCATGTCCTAATGAAACCTACTATTTTGTATACTAACTAAAGACTAGTAAAAGTAAAGCAAAAGTCTGGTATTCCGTATGACCACAGATAAGTATGTTTTTCTTTGTCATCAAATTTCCTTTTAATGTATAATTTTGTTTTTGAGACAGGGTTTCTGTGTAGCCCTGGGTGTCCAGGAAATTGCTCTATAGACCAGGCTAGTCTCAAATTCAGTGATCCCCTTGCCTTTGCCTCTCAAGTCCTGGGACTAAAAGCATGCTCCACCACCATCCTGCTCATAATTTTTTATTTTTTATAAATAGGTGATCAAGCTGGGTATAGTGAAACATTTCTGTAATCCTAGCCCTTAGGAAATGACAGGAGGAGGAGAAGCGTGAGGCCAATCTGGGTCAAATAAATTTAACTGTTTCAAAAACTGGGAAAGAGAGAGGGCAAGACAGTCCAAGCATGTTTGGGGCTACTGAGGGTTTATACTGGCTAACTCAGCAAGGGGCCCGAGGCTGACCTTGACAAATGAAATCCAAAGCAGAAACTTCCCAACAGTCTCAGGCTCAGGAGAGGGTAAGGCTCAGGGAGGCAGAGTTTCCCTGTGGTATTGGTTACTTTGTACCTAAGTGGTAACACTAATTGTGTTCTCTCCTTCAGCCTGGGTACTACTCTTTCCAAAGCAGGCCCGCCCGCCCACCTGCCGAAGACTTCCCTCCCTGGCAGGCTCAGGAGCAGTGTGGTCAGATTTCCTTCCCAGTAAAGAGCATGTATACTAATAGCAACTATTTTTAGTACCTGCTTTCTATATCGTTAAAACCCTGAATGCAACTGTCTAAATGTTCCTTGTCCGTGCTCATTCACCGCTTACAAAACTTTCAGAGTCTAAACCAGGCATGGTGGTATACACCTTTAATCCTAGTCCTCCTGAGGTGGGGGTGGAAGCATCAAATTCATGATCACCCCTGCTAGCCCGAGTTACACAAAACATTTAAGGGTCCAAAGACTCCCTCAAGCTGGTCGGCCTTAGGATTCAAAACTCTTGCTAGACGAAGGCCTGGTATGACACTTCTGTCTGGATCTCAAGTCATTTCTCCTCCAATGTTGTCTTTCCCTTATGTACTCTATTAAGCATCCAGCCTGATTCAGCTCACTGAGGATTCTTATATCCCTTCAGACGCTCCTCTTAAGCCTACCAGCCTCTGCTCAATCCTACCAGCCTCTGCTCAATTCTGCATTCAGCTGACACCTGTGATCCAGGACCATTCCACTCAGGGATGTGTGCTTGTGTATGGACTTGCCCTGTGTCTGTCTTTCTGATCTGGGTCCCCTCTCTCACTAGTCTTGTTTCTTTGCTTATTCTGTCTGTCCTCCTGCCCCTGGCCAGTCCTGACAGACATGATGGTGCGGAGATGGTGGTGATGTAGTTAGTGCTGTCTGAGTGTTAAGCTGACTGCCTTAGTGAGGCCTCTAGGGCCTGCTGGAGGGGAAAACCAGCTCTGCTGCCAAATAGGAAGCTGGAGCCATGCTGCGGCGACAGGTGCCGGGGGAACACTCTGCTCCGCAGAGGCTGCCTCCTGGCTCCCAGACACACTCACGGGTAGAGCAACTTAAACCCCTCTCCCAGCTCCTGGTTTCTTCTCAAAGCCACTTTGCTGCCTCTATTCTGCTAAGCAAAACCTGTCCTCTGTGCCTGAGCTCCTGGGGCTCATGGTAGGCCTTCCCTCACCCTGATGACTCACTCTCCCTCGGTCCCTCAGCTGTACCATAAACAGGCCCAGCTGTGTCACATTCCCAGAGGGGAAAACAGCAGCTGCAGGCAGCCCCTCCCCTGGTGTTCAGGCCACTGGACGAGAATCCCCAGAGGCTATGGTCAAAAACAGTTTAGACAATCTTCCTTAGGGACCTGAAGATGTCCAAAGATGTGTCTTTTCATAGGAACCTCCAGGAGAGGCTATGGGATGAATGACAGTCCTTTTTTATATCTAAGGCCTCCTGAATCCATTAACCCTGATGATACTCCCTGACTATCTAATGAAGTCACAGGCCAAGCAGTAGGTGGGGGCTAACATTCTAGGTTTGTGGACTTTTCAAAGAGATGAGCTTTGTCCTCAGCTGGCTGGTATATACATCCTGAGTTCAGTAAAGTTTGTATAGGCCAGGATCCAGTCTATCTATATTGTCCAGACTATCTACCCAGGAACTAGTCTGGACAAGTGAACTCAGTAAAGCTGGGCTGTTCCCTAACTGAAACAAGCAGGCACCCATCAGCACACATCACACAGGTCCTTGCGGTCACCTTTCCGCTTCACTGGTGCAGGGGTGGGGAGGGGAAACCTGCTCTCTCCCAGCCGCCTCCCATTCCACCTGCCAAGCCCAGATCTGCAGCGACCCGACACTGCCTCCTGTCAATCCCTGCACACCTCATGCAGAGCCAACGCCATCAAGTAGAACCCCTCTGAAAAAATGGCCAATTTTTCCCAGGCCAATGGCCACCCACTGACGGTTTTGGCTTCCCAAAATATGGATGGAAATCAGTGGCTAAGTGGGCTCTGGTACCAGGAGAGTCCTACCTGCCTGGGACCTAGGCTCTCCAGGTAAGGAAGCAAATGAAACTCTGCCTGGCTGTAGAATGGGGCTGAGCAGAAGGCTGCTGAACCCACATCTGCTCACAGGGGGCTATTTGCTTCCATACCTGCCCCTCGGGTCCTTAAAGAGAAGGATATGTATGTACTCATGCCAATATAATCCCCCTGGGGTCATTTATTCCTTGGGTTTAAAGTCAAATTTCAATGAATAAAATGGGAAAAGCCCACAGAGAGATTTTTTCCCCGAGCATTTCGTAACCACTCTTCTGTAAGTGCCTCAGACCAGAACTCCCCATCCCGCCCACGCTGACAAGGTCAGGGTAATGAAATGGAAAAGATATGTTCACAATTTTGGCTGCATCTGCTCCCATCTCTAAGCAACCCAGGCCCTGGATTGTGGGGTGGCGGCCCAAAGACGCCACCTCAGCCGCTGGCCGATGTTTGTGCTTCAGCTGATGGAGCGAACTAAAGGGCTATACAAACTAGACATTGAACAAACAGACCAGAGTGTGCTGACCAGATGTCCAGGGGAGGCCAAGGCTCCACACCACGGGGTGTGTGCTTACACCAGTGGATTGGCGTGCTCCTCCCTCAGGGATGCCCAGGCCTAGTGCTGCAAGAGACCTGCGCTAACCACCCATGACTGTTGGGTAGCCTCAGAACCTCCACACTGGAGGAAAGGACTAGAGTGTGGAGGACAGAGTGTGAACTCCCCAGGCCCTATGAGGGGGAGGGGGGAGGGGAGGGTGGGAGAGTAAGCTATGGGGACACCTCCTTCTGGATTGTGAGGAAAAGGCATCTTGCCAAGTTGGGGCCCCTTCTCCACCAATGAGTGTAACAGCCCACAGTCCATGTCATACAAAGCCCTCGGGCCTGAGAAAGTCCCCAAATGAGAGTTTCCCTGACAACACATTCCCCCACATTCCCAGGTTATCAAGGAGCCATTCTCTGTTTAAAAGTCCTTGTAGATTTGATTTAGGGAGTTCTAAAGGCAACCTTGAAAACTCTTTTGTCCCCAAAATGAAAACATGGACAGGAGACACAAACAGAAAGTGCCATTGTACTGCCAGCACTGTGTCTCCGGGAGCTGGTCCTGACAGTTCTGCTTTTTAAAGGCCTGGGCTGTGTCAGAACCAGATTCAGCTCTGCTCAGCACAAAGCGTCACCACTCCAGGGACATTGCCTAACAGCCTCAGTCTGTCCTCGATGACCCATTTCCTTTTCCCTCTCAGGGTTTATTCTCATGAGCTATCAGGTCCCATGAAAAGGCTCACAGGACAAGGGAATGTCCAAGGAGATCCTCCAGCTGGAGGAAGGGGTGTAAAAAGTGCTTACAAAGCTAATTTGTACAACTTGGGGGCGGGAGTGTCTGTGGGGGTGCTGACGCACAGTCCTCAGGTGGAGAACAGTGTAGTGTCTTGGGGCCTCTAGACACAAAGTTGGCAAATGTTCTTCCATAAAGGGCCAGATGGTAAACATTTCTGTCTTTGTGGGCCATATGGTCTCTGTCATGACAGCCCAAGAGCCCCTGTAGCATGAAAGCATCCACAGACAACACATGAGCAAACTGGCATGAGGGGCTTCAAGCAAAACCTTGTTTATAACAATCAGACAGATGTTTGGAGTTGGCCTGGGGTAGCAGCTCACAGACACCCCCAAAATCCAGGTCCAAGATAAAGACGTCAGAGGACAAGCCCCATACCTCCCTTAGAAGGATGGATCCCCTCCTACCAAATGCTTTCTACAGTGCCCACTCACCAACTAGCCTTGGAATCTATGTGCATAGTTTTTCTGGAGCATATTCATTTCTATATGTAGAAATCTGAAAGCCCTAGGTAGACCCTTTACTCCTACAGAGAGATTATTTGTATTTCACTGAGTGTTTTACAAAGTAGAAGAAGAAAAAAAAACAATATTAAGGAAAAAGAGATAAATGATACAAAGAAGCAATTCGCTGAAAAGAGGCACTGACCACAGTGGCCAGGGACGGGACACATCTGTAATCTGAGCATCTGAGAGGCGAAAGCAGGAGGAACAGGAGTGAAGGCCAGCCTGGGCAACATGGTAAGTTCAAAAGCAGTCAGGGCTACAAGACACTCTGTCTTAAAAATAAATAACAATATAACAGAGGTAAGAGGATGTCTTATTAGTAAAGAAAAAGTTTATGATGTATCATTTTTATGATGTCAATTTGCCTAACCTTTAAAGGATAAAACATTTAAACACCCCTTTAACCTCAGCACCTAGGAAACAGGAACAGACTCTGTGAGTTTGGGGCTAGCTTGGTCCACACAGCAAATGCCAGGCCAGCTATGGCTACATTAGTGAGACTGTCAAAAAAACAAAAAATAAATAAGATGAAAGAGGACCAGCAAGATGGCTCAGTGCATAAGAAGGTATTTGGTAAGAAAGTTCATTCTTCAGAACCCACATTGTTGAAGAAACCAACTCAGAAAGCCGTGCTCAGACCACTCCATGAGCTTCATGTGCACGTACAACAAACATACACAACAAACAAATGGAACGAATGAATGTAAAAAGGTATGTTAAAGTCTAGGAGGGATCATGAAGAAGGCACAGTCAGACGTTTCTGGGACTGTAACTGCAGAGAGTGGACTCCATTCTAGAAGTCTGCTTGCTTAAAAGCATATATTAAAATTTAAAACATGCTAATCCTGGGGCCCAGACATTCTACTTCCTGGAACTTATTTTACAGAAACCAATGTACAGATCGTTCACTTCCACAGTGTCCACAGGGGAAGCACTGGAGACCAACCCGAACGTTCGTGAGGAGAACTAGCTGTGTGATGTACAGTGTCTCTCTACCACAGGGTAGTACCGACCAAACAACAGTGTGGTCTAAAGGTAAAGAATGTGGAGCTTTAGGTACTGGCAGGGAAAAGGGAGGCGAGTTGTATAAATAAAACAAATTGACAGAGCTGAAGCCAGGACAGTGACAGGGATGTGTACAGACTAAACGATACTGACAGATTCTGAAATGCATGACGGTAGACATGTAGGGTTTTTTTGTTTTTGTTTTTTTTGTTTTTTTTTTTTTTAATCTTTTTCTTTTTGGAGACAGGGTTTCTTTGTGTAACATTGACTGTCCTTCCTGGAACTTGCTCTGTAGACCAGGCTGTCCTCAAACTTAGAGATCCGCCTTCTCTGCCTCCCAAGTGCTGGGATTAAAGGTGTGTGCCATCAGTGCCTGGGAAGGATTTCTTAAACAGAACTCCCCACGGGTGTTTTTAATCTATCTGCCTTTTGCTCTTACTGTTTGAGATGGTTTTATAGAGCCCAGGGGAGCCTTGAACTTCCCATGTAACTGAGGATAGATGCTGTCACTGTTTGAGAAGAGGTAACTAACTGCTGGGCGGTGGTGAAACTCCTGTTTCACATTTACACAACACACTGGAATCTGTGTACTCTTCACAGTATGAACATATTTCTCACTCTTTAAACACTTGTTTTCTTCAGGGATTATGAGAGAGGAGAATGTATCTATTTTTATTTTAAATGCATCAGATTTAAAACAAACAAATAAATAAATAAAAGGCCCAAATAGATACAAAGTAAACCTCCCTGGCACCAGCAGAGATAAGGTCACTGAGCCCCCAGATTTCTGTGGGTCACTCACCCTCATACACCACTCAGGCTGCCTATGCTGGGTCTTTTTCACTGAGCAGAGACTGTAGTGAACTTTCCCTGTCCATGGACATAGGCCCACACAGCTAATCCCCCCTGCAGGAGCAAAGCTTAGGAAAAGGGAACAGAACATGTGGGCCTCTTGGCAAGTCACAAAAAAGCCTGCACCTCTCCAGCATCCTTTATCAAAGGACCAAGAAGGTCCTAGGGATTTCTCAACAGCTTGACTCCTGACTTAAGTGTAATGAAAAATCAGACCCAGACTGCACTGCAAACAGTAACAGCAGCTGGTGTACCCCCAGACCTTCACAGGTAAAGTGAGTAGGGGATGTCCCTGTTGACAGAGCCTCTGAGTGATACTCCTGCCCAGCTGGGCAAGTCTGCAGTCTTCTACCTGACAAAGATGTTTCTATATCTTCTTTAACACCTCTCGGCTCCCCCTCCAAATCTCCTCCCTGCTTAAAAAGAAACCCATTTTGTGGCATCCTGGAGGTCCATGAAGAGCATGCTCCAAGTTCTAAGAAACAGTTCCACTTATCTGGCCAGACATCTGTGCCCTAGTCAAGAAGAAAGTGACAATGTTGCCACTCAGTTCTAGGCATCCGCAAAGGTTGGGGCTGGGTAGTTCTGTTTGTCTACAAATGGCACTGTTAGCTGGAGTTCCTGGAGAGCCTCAGGACAGCAGCCATAAAAGATATTGTCTTCTCTGGACACATGGGTTAATAACCAACACCCTCCAGGTCAAAGGCCAGGCCAGAGGCAGCTGCAAGTCACCGGGGGAGGCGCAGCTGGCCACTTTAGAACCCTGGGGACTGGCTTTGCTGTCAGGCTACTGCACCCACAGCCCCTACACTGCTTGGGACATCCAAGTATATATGAGAATGTAAGGAAAGGACCTGGAAACCAACAAATAAGCCCCAAATTCAGTTTACTCAGCTGAAAACGTTCCTTAACAAAGCAGTACTTACTGTTAATGAAGTGAACGTCATGCACATCCCCCCAAAGCCGTTCAGAGCCAAGGCGATAAAGATGAGCACAGAGAGCGCTGTGGGCAGACACAAAGGCATGAGTAGGGGAACCCAGCAGCACAGAGCTCCATGCTGAGAAGGCTACAGATGAGCTAAAAATAAGGGAAAGGCCACCGAGGGTTAGCAACACCTGGAGAGAGTTCTCTTTCTCACCCTCGTCCTTCATCTACCCCATGGAGCCTGAGTTCTAGAAAAGACACCCGTTCTCCTTTCTGTTAGCCTAGCAGCAATCAAAGGTCACAAAAAGCTCCTCATAGACACTAAAATCTCAAGTTCCTGAAAACCAGTAGAGGAGACTGGTGAAGACATTCAGTGAAACTCAAGTGCTAGTTTGGTGTTCTAAAAGCCCTCAGACTCCTTATCTAGGGATGGGGTCCAGAAGGGAGATGTTCCTAAGATGTTTGTCAAGGACTGGCCGAAGCTGCCTTGAGGGCTCAGCTCAGCTGGGTGTGATGTATCATGCCTGTAATCCCAGCCCTCAGGCTGAGCAAGGAGGACTGCAGGCTTGAGATTATCTTGGGCTACCTCAGTCGCAAGTGTCCATGTGCTGGGAATGGTTTACTCCATGATAGAGTGCTTGCCAGGAATTTGCAAGCCCTGGGTTCAACCCCCAGTACTGAAGGAAAAAAAAAAAAAAAGAGGAAGAAGAGGAGATAACTCAGTCTACCATGTCTGCACCATGGAAGACCATGTCCTGTGGCTGGCCTGGTCCAGGACTGGATTTGTGGCTTGGGGATGAGACAGGAGCGTCACACCCTGAGAGCACCTCTCACACTTTTGCTTGGGCCGATTATTCTCTTACTAGCCATTCATCTGAAGGAGCTAAACCCTAAACAACAGACCACCGGTAAGCTGCCACAGCCGCCCATGAAATAAGTGATGACAAGGGCCAACACAGATCCCTTCTGGCTTGAATGGGCACTACCAAGCCTAATATAGCATCCAAGAGCAGGTAGCCAGTGAGCACCTGTGGATGGTGGATCTTCCCTCAAGTTTCTGGCAAAAAGGGAGAAAAGGTGTACTCACAGTCTGGGTTACTTGCTCCATATGCGATCAGCAAGCAGGACACAGCAAAGCAGGCACTAAAACCAAACAGAAAGCGTGCGATTTACACTGTGTTATCAACTGCTACTGTTACACAGTTATGAGGGGTATTTATTATGTGTTACTTCAGAATGTTTTACAATCATTACTTAACAATTCTAGAGAGACTCAGGAGAGATGCCTCGTGAGATAGAAAGATAACCCAGGAGGACGCTGATCTATGAGGACTTGCTCTCAGCGCTAAGATTTGAACCTTGGCTCTTCTGTCTGCTTCACAAGTGCTCTACCACTGAGCTGCATCCTCAGCCTCATCTTATAACTGTTAAAATTTCATTCATTTTTACCAGGCTGTGGTGCCGCTCAGGAGGCAGTTCAAGGCCAGCCTGGGATACAAAGGGAGTTCCAGGACAGCCAGGGCTACTCAGAGAAACCCTGTTTGCAAAACCACAAAAATAAAACAAACAAACAAAAAAAAACTTCATTCATTTTAATTGATTAGCTTTATTTTTTTTTCTTTGCAGCGCTGGGGCTAGAACTCAGGGCCATGCACCTTAGGCAAGTACTCTACTACTGAGTCGAAACCCTAGCCTTTATATTTAAAGCCCATACTATTAAGAATGGCATATGTGGGTTATAATTCATGTGTACATATAATTCACACTAGCCCAGCACATTTGGTAGAATTTCATGTGCAGCAACTGTTCTCTTTCTCCTCTTCCTTCTCCATACACACACACACACACACACACACACACACACACACACACACACACA
>JANHMN010000002.1:44649607-44713131 GCA_030674055.1 Rhabdomys pumilio
CACACACACACACACACACACACACACACACACACACACACACACACCAGACACCACAGGAGGAGGAGGAATGGCACATGATTAATAATTTACATTTGCATATATGTTTTAAAACTTTTTTTTTTTCTGGACAAAGTGTAAGGCCAGAAGCCTTTGAAAACCAATACTCTTTTCTATATTTTACTTAGTGTGTGTAGGTACACACACGTGTTAGTGTGTGCATCCCACGGTACCAGGATAGTGGTCAGAGGGCACCTTGCAGGAGTCAGTTCTCTAGCTTCTACCAAGTAGGTTCCAAGGATAGAACAAAAGTCATCAGGGCTGGTGGTAAGTGTCTTTTCCTGATGAACCATCTTTGATGGCCCCCAAAACTAATGTTAAAGACAAGTTCGGGTCCTGTGTTTTGCATGTGAAAGACAGCAGGGTCACAGTATCTACTAATTCTGTGCCAGACACTGTAGTAACCTTGTCCAAGGTGGGCATTTAGGGAGCCCCACGGTTCACTGTTACCATATCCCAAGATTCCCTACAGCAAAGAATACAGCTCAAGGTATCACCCACCCTGACCCAGCCCTCAAGGAACCCATACTGACCTGCCCAGCAGCCTCAGCTTCCTTGGACCATACTTGTCCATGATGATGCCCAGGGGCAGGGTGATGGCACTGAGCAGGAAGGAGCCCACGGTGAATGCCAAATTCAGAATCTCATCTTGGGCCTTGCAGCTGAGCCAGCCATTCATCAGGCTCACCTCCTCATGCTCTGGCTCTGCGGTGCCCCCGACTGTGCCATTAGTGATATTCTCTGTGTGTATAAAGAAAGGGAACATGGTAGGCTTCCCCAAGGACTGAAGAGACAGACTCACCTTCAGGATTTTACCACTGAGAAAGCTGAAGCTCACTCTGAGTGCCTTAAGGCTCTGGCAACTGATAAGACGTGGCTTATTCACCCAGACCTATGCAGAAGCAGACATTTTCAATATTTGTAGAAACCAGAGACCAGACAAAGAACACAATAAAGAAGCCATTCCTCAGAAAACACAGTCCTGCCTACACTTTCAAGGGCTTCACCCATCCCTTGACACAGCATTAGTCCCAGATTAGGATTCCCACTCTAGCTTGAGGGAAGATGCCTATTATCAAAGCACTTTAGAGCTGGATGCAGTCAGATCAGGGGCCCAAAGTCATCCATAGATAAGGAGTCTGAGAGCAGTCTAGGCTACATGAGACCCTGTGTCAAAAGGGAGAGTAGCCGGAGGGACAAGATGGCCTAGCAGGTAATGGCACCACCACCAAGCCTGATGACCTGGATTGGATCCTCAGGATCCTCATGTTAGAAGGTGAGGACCGATTCCTAAAAGCCGTCCTCTTGGCATTTCCTTGTGTCCTGTGGTATGCATGCCTACACATACACACTAAATAAATGTGATAAAGTAGGGTCGAAACTGCAGATATTGGCACAGGCCTTTAATGTCAGCACTCAGGAGGCAGAGGCCAGGTGTACAGAAGTGAGTTCCAGGACAGCCAGGGCTACAGAGAAACCCTGTCTCAGGAGCAGAGCGGAATGGAGAATCAAAGCATGGTGTTAAGTGGAGGAGACAGAGAAAAATGGGTCCTTGGTGCTCAGTGGTCGGCCAGCCTAACCTTAGTTGGCAAATTCTAGGCTAGTGAAAGACCCTGTCTCAAAAAAAACAGACAGAGAAATCCAAGATGGATGACTTCCAAAGGAACACCACCTAAGGCTGTTTATGTACATGCGTGCACATACATACATGCAGTGGGCGTAAGCATACTCATACACATACACAAGGCCTCCTGGGTTCCAGAGTGAGACCTTGTCTCAAAAGAATGTGATTTCTGCCAGGTGGCGGAGGTGCATGCCTTTAATCCCAGCACTTGGGATGGATCTCACAAGACCAGTGTGATTTCCATTCTATTCTATACTCTGCACTCACTAACAGTAGCTCGGGGTCTAGCATCAGCTGTGGAGCCGCAGGCTGTCTCAAACATTCTCAGTAGTTCTGTCCACAGAAACACATAGGCCAGTGTAAAGAACTTGGAAAGACCAGGTGCTCGTCACTTCCAGAATACCAGGTTCTTCCTCAGCCAGACAAACTTACTGAGCCTGTGCTTCCCAATTACAGCATATACCCTATGTCATTTCCCGCCACCACACACTACTGTAAGTCAGAACCCAAAGGGTTGGAGTCCCATCCTATTTTTGAGGGAATGGGGATTGAACTCAGGTCCGCATATATATAAAGCAAGCTACCTTCCACTCGGATACACTCCCTGCCTGAGTTTTTGTTTTGTTAATGTCAGAGTTATTTTCTTTGATTTACTGACAGGCTACTCTTACTGCTCTTACTGGACACCTCCTCCCATGATGACACCCATTGCCTGCTGTGTCAGCCATACCTTGTACACATAAGTGCCCCCCCACCAAAGTTCAGCCAGGGTCAAAACAATACAAGGAGAAGTCCTGCACTGGCAGGAGGGAGGGTGGGAGACCGCTTAGCTTTGAGGCTCCACCAAAGAGCCAAAGAAACTCTTCCTCACATTGCCTGCCTCCCAGCCTCCCAGTTACAGCTCCCTGGCTGCCAGGGCAGCTCAGCTGAGGTCTACAAAGCCTGCTTGGGGCCTCTCAGAGCCACTCAAGGTAACTGAAAAGGAAAGCTCTTGGGGTGACTAACTGCATGTGCCTATCTCCTCTGAGCTACACTAGGGGCCTACAGAGACCACGATGGTCGTCCTGCCTCTGGATTCTAACTTCCCTTCCCCTGCTTCCTGTTGTATATCCTTAGAAATGTGGCTTGATCATTCTCTGCTGGTTTCCTTCTCTGTGAACTAGACACAATGTGATGACAGCATATACCTCCAGAGCTTTGGGGACGGTTATGAGAAAAAGCAGATAGCATTCTAGAGCTCCCAACAGGCATACAGAGCATGTAGCAAATAACAAATGTGTGCTTTTGCTAGTGTCAGCCTTACTGGGGCTCAGATGGGGGTGGTTTAATAGCATGGCAGCTTCCCAACAGTAGCAAGAGGCACATCCCTGAAGGATGAGCAGGTGATCCTAGTTGCATCCTGGGCTGAGTCTGAGGCTAGGGATTGTCTTGTGGCTACTGTGTAGTGTTATCTCAGTGGGCCCTGGCCACCTTAGCTGTTTACCGAATGAGTGGAAACAACAACCAGATCCCAGTGGCCAAAAGGATCAAGATGGATGGGTATGGAAATAGGACATGCAGAACCAAGCTGAAGACATAAGGATTTAGGGAGATCAGAGCCACGGGCTAACAGCCTGAACCCTCACACAAACAAAACCTTTCAAGCCAAACTCCTGCCCCTGGCACCTCCACTCCCCTTTCCAAGACATCCTCCGTACTGACAGCCAAAACCCATGGCAAACAGGGTTCTCCGAGCCCATTGGTCCCATGTGTTGCTGTGGCTGGCAGGTGTGAGGCAGCTCTGGGAAGGGGAAAAGGCTGGTTTCAGGTGTCAGCCCTGCCAGCAGAACAGGAACTGGACCTGCAGTGGGAGGACAGGGCCTCTACCCACAATGAGCACTCCTCAGCATCATGCAGCTTTGGGGCAGCCAGCACCAAGGAGATACAGTAGGCAGGTGGAGGGGGCACTCTGTCTGCTGAGAGACCTGACTGTGGCCATCAAGGGTCTGCAGTCAGTTACTTCAAGTGCCATGAGCTCCCTGATGACACAGAACAGGGGAGGAAGGAAGGGTTTGGGAGGAGGGTGGCACAGGCCGGTACAGTCTATAGAGAAGTGCTCTCCCATAGAATCCCCCAGAGGCCATCCATGACTTTTCTGGTTTTCTTAACAGAATTTCTCTGTGTAGCCCTGGTTGGCCTAGAACTCGCTCTGTAGACGAGGCTGGCCTCAAACTCAGGGATCTGCCTGCCTCTGCCTTCTGAGTGTTGAGATCAATGGCCAGCACGACCATGTCCGGCTTCCATCGACTCTTGATGGACAGAAGATAAAATCCCAAGGCACTGACTAGCATGTGGCTCAGAGGAACAGTACCAGGTCCTAGGTTCAGTTCTCAGCATTGCAGTGTAATAAAAATAAGACGCTAAGAGCTGGAGAGATGGCTCAGTGGTTAGAGCACTTGCTGCTCTTGGAATGAACTTAGGTTCAGTTCCCAGCACCTACGTGGTGGCTCACAACTACTGAAGTTCTAGCTTCAGAGGATCCAATGCTTTCTTCTGACCCCCAGTGGCACCGGGCACAAATGTGCTGCACATAAAGACATTTGGGCAAACATTTGTACACATAAAATAAAATAAATCTTTAAAAAATGTTTTTTTAATCCTAAAATGGACAAGTGATGTGGGTCAGCAGATTAAGGCCCTTGTCACCAGGCCTGACAGCTTGTCACCAGGCCTGACAGCTTGAGGGTTTTTTTTTTTTTTTTGTGGTTTTTTTTTTGGTGTTTTCGAGACAGGGTTTCTCTGTGTAGCCCTGGCTGTCCTGGAACTCACTCTGTAGACCAGGCTGGCCTCGAACTCAGAAATCCACCTGCCTCTGCCTCCCAAGTGCTGGGATTAAAGGCGTACGCCACCACCGCCCGGCCGACAGCTTGAATTTGTATCCTGGACCCCACGGTGGAAACAAGAACCAACTCCTCCAAGATGGTCACTGACTACCACATGCACACTGTGGGTCATGCTCTTCCTCCCCCTCCCTCTCTCTATCACACACACACACACACACACACACACACACACACACACACGCTCCTGACATGGCAGAAGCAAGCACACCTGAAGTAAGATGACGATCTGTTCAGTCTGCAACTAGACACAGGGCTTCCGCTGAGAGGCGTCTAGCCTTTCATTTATGCTTCAGAGTCACTATCCCCAGGAGCAGGCACCAACACTTGAAGCCACCAGTATCTGTTCTTAAATCTCTGCCAACAGGGCCAGGCCTCTGCTCACTTGCCTTCAGAAAGTGATGTCTAGCAGCAAATGACCTGGGAGTTAGAGGACTAGTTTAGGGTCTCTTCTCTGGGGAGTTTGAGTGTCCCTTACATAGGGAGGAGGCTGAGCCTTCCGGGAGCCTAGACTTCTGTTAGCAATAAACAGCCCACACAAACCACCTCAGTCCCAATAGGTGCCCAGGCCACTTCTGTCTTCTCTCCTCCCACCTGGCCACAGAAAGCCAGGAGAGGGACTAATACTAGGAAGTATGAAGCCCCAAGGTGTCCCCTGCTCAGTCTAGAGTGCAGCCAGCGCCAACCCAGTTCAGGCCAGCCTGTTTGGTCTCCCCTGCATCTGTTTATTAAACAGGTGCCTCCACCATGAAGTGGTAGGAGCAACCCCGGGGCTAGCTAGTCAGGGAGGGCAAACAAGAAGACAGGCAAGAAGCTGGTGTGCCAGTGCACTGAGGACTAGGCCGCCAGAGCCAGGAAAGGAGAACAATGCCCTGTACTGTTTGTTGGCCCCTCACAAACAAAATCTTAACAGAGAAGGCAGAGGAGGCTTGAGGATTCTGTAACCCCACTCAGGGCTCCCCTTGACTTCTCTAGGGTCAGAAAGAGGCCTCCTCTCAACCCAGACAAACAAAGAGAGTGGGGGAACTCCAGAATACCTCTCTGATAGTGCAAAGGAAACAAGTGCACAGATGGAGACACCCCCCAAGTTCCTTAGCAGCCCTTTCTCTGGCTGGTGACTGAGCCCCTCCCTTCCATGGTGCTGACCCCTGGCCAGCCCTCCTGAGGGTACCTGCCCCAGCATCCCCTGCCTCTCTTCCATCCTTAGTCTATCCGGCAACAGGAAGCAGCATGTCAGCCCAGCAGGGGAGATGTGGGTGAGAGGTTGCCTAAGCCACAGAGCAAGCGGGAGGCCGGACTCATAAGAGTACCACTGGGCTGGCTCTTATGGAGGTCCCAGTCTCCCATAGGCAGACTGTGGAGACCGGCCATTGTGTTCTGTAGTAGGCATTCCTCAAGCCACTAAGTGCCCTCTCAGTCTGATTCCCATATTCCACACCACAGCACATGGCACTTCAGGTGTGCATCTTGTGGAAGGTCTTGTGAAACCTGGCTCGAATGGAGACTGTTAGAGCCGGAGACTCTGACTGTGCTGTCCTTGTCCCCATGGGTGAGAGGCAGTCTGAAAGGCCGAGAGAACAAAGGTGGGAAAAGGCTGGGCCACACCAGAGGCTCTTCCTACCACCTAGTGAGAATGGGGCTGTCCCTCCGCTCTCTCACAAAGGCATGGAAAGCCAACCCAAGCAGACAGGACCTTCATGAGACACTAAGACAAAATAGGCCGACAGATGTCAGGGAGGGAAACCAGGTCATGAGAGGGTGAGGGTGGTGGCGACAGCCAAGGGTATGCTTTGTGAAATGTTTTAGAGGCTGTGGGTACATTTTTAGTCCCCTTACTGTTTCTTTTGGTTTTTTTCCGAATTCAAAATAAACTAGGGGTGAACTAAATAAGGTGTAGCTCAGCGGTAGACCCAGCGTGTTTCTGAAGCCCTGCGTTTGATCCCTAGCACTGAAAAAAATAAATAAAAACCAAACGGGGAGGAAGAAGTTAAAACTCGTTCAGGGAGGTGGCTCACAACTGTAATCACCACATTCCGAGTTCCGGAGGCTGAGGCAGTTCCAGGCTAGCCTGGTCTACACAGTGCGTCCTCCAGAGGTGAGGGTTTTGCTTCTTGCTGTCGGGGTGAGAAGTTCTACCAGGTACTGACTGAGGGCCAGGACCACAGAACCAAGGCCAGAGAATAAAGTGCTCTCTGCAAATATCAAGCACTAGCATCTGATCCCCAAAACCCATGGAAAAGCTGTGAGCTCTGGGCTCAGTAAGAGACCCTGCCTCAATAAATAAAAGTGCCCATGGAGCAGGCGCCTTTAACCCCAGCACTCAGAGGCAGAGGCAGGCAGGCAGATCTCTGTGAGTTCGAAGCCAGCCTAGTCTAGTCTACAGAACAAGTAAGTTCCAGGACAGCCAAGAACACACAGAGGAACTCTGGGGGGTGGGGTGGGGGGACTAGAGAGTAACTGAAGAATCCTGGCACGGACTTGCACATGCACATACATATATCCATAGGTGTGAGAACATGCACATGTACACACATGGGGGGCCCACCTTCCTGTTCAGAGCATGGCTGAAATCTAGCAGAGGCCCCAGAGCTTATTCCACCCACATTCACACCCAGCATGTAGCAAGCCCTCAGCCATTCACAAGAGCCTCTGAGAGGTTCACTAGACTCTGGCAGTCCTCTGCCTCCCTGGTTTCTTTCCGACCTTGAGAATAAAATTCAGTTTTCCTTGCCTTCCAGTCCTTCTACCTTGCCCAGTCATTAGCTCCCTTCTGCCCCAGTCCTTTCTGTCTTCCCCTCTGAGGTGTAGGTATATTCTACTCTGGCTCTCCCTGACACCAGCTCACCCTCCATTACCCTCTAGGCTTGTGCCTTAAAAGTTTAGGGAGGCTTCCCACTTGGGCATACAACCAGATCCTCACTGCTGGTCTTAATCCCACCCCCTACTGCCCTCATCTCAGGCTCAAGGAGGCAGAGGCAGGTGGATCAACACACTGAATTCTAGGCCTGCCAGAGTTATAGGATGAAACCTTGTCTCAAAAACAGCAACCCCAAATCCACCAAAGAACAATAACAACAAAAAACAAAACAAAATAAAGCAAAACAAGGGAAGAGGTCATGTCAGGTGAATGGCTACGGTGGTCATCTAGAGGCAAAGGGACTTAGTGTGGGGAAACCCCCTCTTCCCAGACTAGACCTTCAATTGTCCACGCCAGGAGGACAAGACAGATCTCTAGTTGCCATTACACAGAACTCATGAAACGCCCAGGCCCAGCTTCTGAGCCCTTTCCATGAGACAGAAAAAGCAGAGCAAGCTGCTGGGTCACAGGGAGGGAAGGGATTCCTTTCCTTCTTCCACATCACCAAACTAGAACCCAACACCGAGTCTGTAGCCAGATTCTGGCTAGAGTCCCAAACCTTTCAACAGGCTCAGGCAAATTTCCTTTGGGAAACAAATTCATGCTATCAATCTTAAAGACAACAAAAAGCTGAGACATTCGACTCTCAATCAGCTGTATGCAGGTCAGCTCTTTAAAGGCCTAAAGCGATCGACTCAGCCATCTGCAGGGCTGACAATGTTGGGCCACACTGCAAACCTTGACCCTAGCTTTACTAGACACTCCCAGTCAAGGAAGCACAGAGATTTCTGGCCCCAAAAGTCAACAGGTTCCCGGGACTCCACAAAGCAAGGAGGCTGGAGAGATAAGCTTTGTGGAATCAGCAGGCTTTCCCGCTGAGGATGCTATGTCAGCACGTTTGCCAGATAATCAGAAAAACCAAAATCAGACACAGGAGCAAAGGCATGGGATAAGAAGTTGACGTTCAACCCACGGTCCTGACCCTTCCCCTTCACTCTGGTTTGTAGGGGTGTAGAAGTCTCTTGAGGGTTAAATACCAACTCAGCTCTCTGCTGGCACAATCCTGGACTCCCCTCACCCAAAGGAAGGAAGAAGACAGGGTTTCCCCAGGAAAGCAAGTTTCCAGCCCCAGGGTGCCCATATCATCTGAGAAATTGTGTAAAAGTGGACAATCTGATGTCACCAGGGACATGAGTCAGAAAAGAAAAGAAAGGAAAAGAAAAGAAAGAAAAAGAAATAGAAAAAAAAAATCTGACCTCAGAATGAGGTACTAAAAGTTTTGCCTAGGGCTGATCAATTTATTTTTTCCTTTCTGTTTTTTAAATCCCCAGTGTATCCTATGACAAATGGAGAAGAAAGAGTCAACACTCCCACCTGTTCCTTTCAGAGGGGCCTTTAATCTCCTGACATCCCTGAAGCAAAACAGAAAGCTTGGTCAGGGAACAAGGTCTGACTCGGTCTCTCAAGATTTCTTGCTGATGTGGGGAAAGACCTGCCAAGAACCCTTAGGCTATTAGGAAATATTTTTGAGTTCTAAAGGCTAAAGGTTGGTTATAAACGATAGGCCTTCTGCCCTGTCCCAGGTGGCCTTTGGACCCCTCCCTTTCTCCCGCCTTTACCCTCTCCTGCTAAGCTCCGCACACTGCACACTAAGAATCCTCTGGGCAGATCAGAGATGGGAAGGGAAGACTGAGTGACTCAGGTCCAGGCAGTGGGAGGAGTGGGTTCAAAGCTTTCCCTTCCTGCTAAGAATGAGAGGCTGAGTGAGGTAGTACAGGCTTGTCAGCTCATCACTCAGGAGAATGAGATGAAATGATTACAAATTAAAGGCTAGCCTGGGCTATATAGCAAGCTCCTGTGTCAAGAACAAAAGACTAAATAAACTTACAAACAAAAAAATTTTGCCTGGTGGTGGTGGCGCACGCCTTTAATCCCAGCGCTTGGGAGGCAGAGGCAGGCGGATTTCTGAGTTCGAGGCTAGCCTGGTCTACAGAGTGAGTTCCAGGACAGCCAGGGCTATACAGAGAAACCCTGTCTCAAAAAAAAAAAAAAAAAAAAATCTTTTAGAGCCCAGCAATAATGGCGCAAGCCTTTGATCCCAGGACTCTGAGACAGGTCCTTGAGTTTGAGGCCAGCCTGGTCTACAGAGCAAGTTCCAGGACAGACAGGGCTACACAGAGAAACCCTATTTTGAAAATAAAATAAATAGCAAGCCCACTTCTTAGAGATGACACTCAGGGTGTTGAACTACTTGCCACCAAGCCTGTCAACCTGAGTTTGACCTCATGAATTCACATCGTGGAAAAAGTGTCAACAACCAAAAGTTATCCTCTGTCTTCCACAGTCCTGCCTCTCCCCTCACAAATGAAGAAATAAGTGTAAAAAATTTAAAGTAAAAAACAAACTAATAGGACTCTAGAAATGAAAAGGAGGCGTGCCAGTAGTGACCTACTGAGTCAAGCCTGGGCCAGCTCCGTCCAACAAGACTGAAGTATGGGGTGGGGCAGGACGAGACAAAGACAAGAAACAGTTCTTACCAAGGATGCCTGAGAAGGGGAAAGGATGGCAGCTGACTCGGCCCTCCTGATGACCCTACAGCAACCAGGGTGGGAAGACAGGAGTGGAAGAAGGACGGGTGGGGGTAATGCGGGCCAGCCGCAGCCTGCCTTCAGTCGTTACTGAAGCAACTGAGCATCCTTTGACCACTGTCTCCCCTCCTCTTCCTCCCTACTATGTTTTGAAAGCCTCTGAGATGTTCTCACATTCGGGAGAGGAAATGGCCTTTGGAGAATCATAAAGCAGCAAAAATAGACGAGAAATTTTATCTTGGCAAGCCTTTAAGGAGCCTCCATAATGGTCTGACTTAAAAACATGTAGAGCTAGATGAACCTTCCTTCGGGTGGAGGCGAAGCCACTTCCTCTCTCTCGCTGCACCCCGGCCTATGAGAGTTCCTCTTTCTCACACATGTTTACTGCAAGGCAAGCAACGCTGCAGGCCCTGGAAGATCAGGAGGGCAGCAATGTTCCTGACTGGACGCAGGGGTCTATTAGTCGGCAGCTTGGGCAAGTTTGTCCCAGCCTCAGTTTCTCCATCCACAAACAGGGACGATGATAACGATATGCACCCAGAAAGCTGGATGAGGATCAGATGGGCTTTTTTGACACTCAGAGGCGCTGTGCAGCAAGCAGGCATAGCTGGCTTACATCTTCACCACCAACCGCCTTCTCCCAAAGACCCATACCAGAAACCTCCCCCTGACCGAGGCGCCCATCTCACCTGGCTTTGTACACAGGTAGGAGTAAAAGCCCTCCGACTTAAGCATGATGAGCAGCGAGCCCCAGCCCAGGAGGACTGCCGAGAAGAGGAGGTTTTCCAACACGGCGGTGCAGGCCATCCACCAGCGGCGCCGATGGGCAGTGGCCAGGGTGGGCGCCATGGTGCGGTGTGGCGGTGGCCGGGCTCCGGCTCTGCAGACACCTGCACGCAGACCTCAGCTTCAGCGGTGGCTCTAACCAACCCGTGTGACCGCTGGCGCACAGCGACCAGCCTGTCAGCCCCCCGGCAGCCCAGGCTATAGGTGCACGCCGCAAAAGAAGAGAAACCCTAGCCCTGTCAGGGACCTGGGCCACCCCGAACCCGCAGCTGCCTGGTACCGCTACCTTAGGACACAGTGGAGTCCTGCTGGCCAAGAGAAAAGGCTTCTCCCTTAGTTCACTCGGAGGTAAACTGAGGCATGGCAGCTGGAAAAGGGCTAATGTATGCTCAAGGACGTGGAGCTGGTCCTGATCCCAAGTAAGAGTGAACAGCTACTTTGGGGGCCGGAAAGGGAGGCAGTTCGCGGTAAGGTCACCTGAGCAGAGGCACACCTGAGAGCTGCCACTCCCAGGGACCCTGACAGGCTCCCTCCCGCCCGCACTCGAGACCCTTCCTTAGAAGCTTGTTCCTTCAACCACAAAATCAGCACAGGGAGCCCCGGAACGGCCCGCCCACGGCGCATTCATTGGCGGGACCGCACAGGAACTGCCGCGCCATTGGTTAGTGTGTAGGTCGCTAGGCGCTACCGCCACGCGAACCCCGCATGGGAGCGGCGAAGCCGGTTCAAACCGGCGGCGCGAGCCTACCGCGCGACCCCCGTGCCGGGCTGTTACCCCGGCAATTAGCCAGTTTCCATAGGAGCGGATCCTGTCCCTCTGTCCTCCTCCTTGTTCTTTTCGTTACGTCTCCCTCCCGGTGTCGTCCCTCTGACAAGCATGCACCTTCCCGCTAACCCCTGCCTGTGAGCAGCTTTAGGTTCTCGCACCCTCGTCTGAGGCCGGGATCCCCGGAGTCCAGCTCACCCGGCTCCTACCAATGTGTGTCGGGCCCGCCCGGCGCCTTTTCTGTCCCCTTTATTTCCAGCCCTTTTATTCCTATCCTAAGATGAAAAACACTGCTGCCTGTTGATTGGCTGAGTGGGGCTGGAAACAGGCGTTGGCCAATCAGCAGCTACCCGCCCGCCCCCCGGCGAGCAGAAGCCGGTTCCGGCCGGACTTGGAGACAAACAAGAGGAATGGGGGGGCTGGGGGGCGGCTTGGGCAGGCCCAGTTCTACCCAGTTAAACTGGAGTGCCCCTCGACCCGGTGACCCCGCGGGCATCGCCTTATGCCCTTCTCGTTGCCCTCTTCCTTGTCAAGTTCCTGGGTCAGCATTTCACGGAGTCTTGGTCCACAGCGATCTGGGCTCTAGCACCGTACGGGTCGGCCCGCAGTATAGAACACCGTTCTCAGCCGGAGAGAATCAGAGCCGGATACTCCAGCTCCGCAGGCCATTTCTGCCCTTTTGTGCTGTGTTTCTCGGCCTGCTCCTTAGGCTTTGTGTCCGGGTTCCTCGCTGCCTAGCCCCCGTTGTCCTATCCAGGCGCTGTCTATGGGTATCAGAACACCCCGACCCAGGTCCTGGCATCATTACCGCATCCCTGCTAGATCTCCTGACTCACCGGATCCTTGCCCTCAGATGCCTCCTGCCTGGTGTTTAATCGGTGTCCCTTAAGGATCTGTAGTCAGGATTTCGGACCAAGACGACCCTGGTCCTCCATTCAGATGTCACCATCCCCATCCCGTACCCTATTTTCTCGGTGCCTTCAGAAACTGGTCAGTGTTCAGGCCGGTCACCTTGGCATGCCCTGCTCTCCTCCTTTCCCAAACGACTCTTTCATGTGGCTGGCACAATCTCTTTTCCACCTTTCATGTTGTGAGCAATCTCGAGCACCTAGTCTAAGTGTGGCTTTGAAGAGAGCGATAGATCGCTAGGGGTCTAAAGAGCTCCGTCCTTTCTCCTATCATCAGTGGAGCTGCGCTGCTTTGAGGACCTGCCTGGACGGGGGATGGAGCCTCACCTCGAAAGATTTAGCAGTCCTGCTAAGTCTTCCTAACGAGGGATACTAGCTACCCTCAGAAAACACCCAGTATCCCTCAGATTCTCCACACTTCAAGGGCTGGCTTGCTTTAGCGTCCAGCAGCCTGGCTCAGCTTCCCTCAGCTCCAGTGCGCCCCCTGGTGCCCAGAACCTTCGTTAGCGTCCTACCCGTGAATGCTCTCCCAGCCTTAGTCTAGACTTGCTGGTGGGTTTGGGGCCTGATGACCTACTGTGCAGAATCTCATAAGCTCCAAATTGGACCTGTCACCTGCCAATAGATTTAAGCCCTTCAATCCTTTCCCTAAGCAATTTGTTTGAGGACTATCTCCAGACATATATCTAAAATGTTCCCCTCCCCTTTAAAATTTTGGCCCCCTTCTCTCTCAGATGTGTGTGTGTGTGTCTCGGGAAGTGTTGAGACAGGCTCTCACTATGTAGATCAGGCTGGCCTCTGCCTCCTAGTGCTAGGGGGTTCAAAGGCACTCTACTGAGCTAATAACATCTAATGATGTTAGACACTGGGAACTTAACATTTAACAGAATAGCTAGAATAGAATTATCTACTAGAGTCTTCCCCTTCCCCCTGATCCCACTGTACCAATATAACCTGGTGTCCTGTTTATCTTATCTGCCCATTTCTGTCCCTGGGACACAACTACTCATCCAGCAATCTCTGCATCACATATCTACTCTGCAATGAATTGTGGGAAATATAAACCTGACCTTGATAAGCCTGACCTATTGCTAGATCCTGCAGAAACTCTCTACCTTGTTCCTGGAGATAAAGTTCAAGTTCCCCAGCTGACTGGCCCATGCTGCTTCCCGCACAGCGGCCTTTTCCTCCTCCTGGCCTGGATGCTCCGCTCCTGTGGAAGTGTTGTGGTCCTGGCTTTGTGCTGCTCTCACTAGTGGCCCTTTCTTGGGCAGTGCCTTCTCTGGGAAGCCTTCACTAGCCACTCTTGGTTTTGCCTTTTGCTTTCTTTGTCTGCTGACTGTAATGCCTTATAATATGCATCCCCATTTTCCACTGGCCCTGAATTCCTTGGGGGCAGACATGTCTTAGTCCTAGGTGCCCAATATGAGGTGTAGAAGGAAAACATGAGCAAGTGAAAAGGACCAGGTTCAAGGACAGAAGATCACAGGGTGCTGGAAGGATGGCGGAGGGATCAATGATAACTGCCTTTTATTGATCGCTAAACTCATACTAGACACTTGTACCCTGTGTGCTGCTCCATCACAACTGCCCTGAATAGACATATTATCCTTACATTCCAGATGAAAACTGAGGAGTTAGGTGGCTTTTTCAAGTGAAACAAGAAGTCACTGTTGAGATGAAACTACTACTTCTCCTCTGCCTCTTCTTCCATCTTCCTAGTTTTTGGTTTTTTTTCTTTTTTCTTTCTTTTTTCTTTTTTTTTTTTTTTTTTTTTTTTTTTTTTTTTTTTTTTTTTTTTTTTGTTTTTCAAGACAGGGTTTCTCTGTGTAGCCCTGGCTGTCTGGAACTCACTCTGTAGACCAGGCTGGCCTCGAACTCAGAAACCCGCCTGCCTCTGCCTCCCAAATGCTGGGCTTAAAGGCGTGTGCCACCACTGCCCGGCCTTCCTAGTTTTTTAAAAAAGATTTATGTACATGAATACACTGTCACTGTCTTTAGACACCAGAAGGCATTGGATCTCATTACAGATGGTTGTAAGGGCCACTATGTTGTTGTTGGGAATTGAACTCAGGACCTCTAGAAGAGCAGCTCTTAATCTCTAAGCCATCTCTCCAGCCATTATTATTATTCTTTTATACTTATTTTTACTCTTATTCTTCTTTTTAAATTGAGAGTGCCCAGGCTAGACTTCCAGAAGTTTTGGCAAATCTTAAAAGAAATAAGTCAGGAGGAACAGGAGTCCAAGGATATCCTGATACATGAAAACAACACAAGACTCAATAGGCCATCAGAAGAGGGGCCAGGAGAATTGTAAGAGGCACACAGACATGTATATGTATACTGCACACAAAAAGTAAATAAAATTGAGGAGGGCATATCCTTAACATATAAAAGGCACTTAACAAACCAGGAGAACAAGGATGAGTGCTGCCTCATTTGAAACTGTGAGTCCACACCAGCCATGATGGCACATATTTAATCTCAGCACCAGGAAGGTAGCGGCAGGCATGTTTCTTTAAGTTCAAGGCCAGCCTGGTCTATCCAGAGTTTCTGGCCAGTACTGACTAGAGTTACCCTGTAGGATCCTGATCGTTAGTTGGTTAATTTTGTTTTGTTTTGTTTTCAAGGCAGGGTTTCTCTATGTAGCCCTGGCTGTCCTGGAATCACTCTAGAAAAAGCTGGCATCCAACTCAGAGATTGTCTCTGCTTTCCAAGTGCTGGATTAATGATGTGTGCCACTACCACCCAGTTGGTGTTTGTTTGTTTGTTAAAGAAAGAGTATAAGCCTTGTCTGGTGGCTCACACCTATAATCCCAACACTCAGGAACATAACAGGCAGATTGCCTTGTGTTCCAGGGCTAAGATCCAGATCAGCCTAGGCAACAGAACAAAAACAACAAAAATTTAATATAATCAGATAATATGTAGAAAAATGCAACCTCTTTAAAGGCCTGAAAAGAACCTCTACCTTAGAATGAACATAGTAAGAAGATAGCTTTTTTTTAAAGTTTACAAGTGTTTTGACTCAATGCATGTATGTAATATGCACCACAGCCTGCATTATTCACGGACACCAGAAGAGGGCATTAGGTCACCTGGAACTAGTGTTTCTGTGGATAGCCCTGGCTGTCCTGGAACTTGCTCTATAGAACAAGCTGGCTTCAAACTTAATAGATCTGCCTGACTCTGCAGGCAGTGTTAGGATCAAAGATATGTACTACCACAGCCTGACAGAGAAAAAAAATTAAGGAAAAAAAATGTAAAGAGAAGATGGGGTGAATGTGTGGTAAACAGACGAGCAGATGCTGAGTAGGAATGAGAGCCTGAGCCGCGTCTCCAGCACCGAAGGAAACAGCAATGGGTGGCAGGACCTGTACTGTACCACCCCACCCTGTTAGTGACTTTACACTCTCATATACCAAGTTCTTAAATCTTTAATGTATTTCATATGTATGTGTGTTTTGCATGCATGAGTGTTCTGTAAGCAACTTTATGCCTGATGATCCCAAGAGGCCAGGATTGCGGAACCAAACCCATCCCCTCTGGAGGAGCCGTCAGTGTACTTGTCCACCGAGAAGCAGTCAGTGCTCTCACCATCTCTCCAGATCTGCCTAGCAAATACTATTGAATAACGTATCTAGCCACTGTGTAGAAACCAACTGTAAGAAAGAATCTTGTTCAGCTGAGCTAATGTGTAGCCCAGTTGGTAGCATGCTTGCCTAACCATGCATGAAGCCCTATAAAGAACGGACAACTCAGGTTGTACAGACCAGCACTTGGGAAGCAGGAACAAGAATATCATAAACGCAAAGGCATCTCAGCCATGGAGCAAATCTGAGACCAGCTCGGGCTGTAAGAGAGACCCTGTCTCAAAAAAGGGATGGCTAGTGAAATGGCTCAGTGGTTAGAAGCACTTGGGTCACAGGGCCCCAGTTCCATCCCCAGACTCATGAGGCGACAGGAAGGAACCACTGAGAATTGGCCACTGACCTCCACATGCAGGTCGTGGTACATGCCCTCCTCCCAAATAAATAAATTAATAAACTTTCTAAAAGAAATATTTGTTTAATCAATCTTTATCATCAAACATTTAGGTTGTTTTCCATTTCAGAAAAAAAAATGTTTTGAAGTGACAGAAAGAATAGTCTTGGAACAGAATCCAGAACAATGGAGGAAAAGCCCTGTAGCTCTCCTCCTTTGACCCTGTCACACAGGGTCTCTGCTCAGGCCTTCCAGTCCCACCTGGGGACACCCCCAGGGGCAGACCCACAGCCAGCTGGCCTCTAACCCTCTTCCAGGGCAGTTTCTATTTAGTCTGTCAGCTTTGGCATCGTTTCCCGGCACAAAGCCCGATCTGGTCCATGGCAGCTTCAGCATCCTGCTCTCCCTGCATCCCCGTCCATAGTCTTCCACTCACCAAACTTAAGGTCCTCAGTGCTGTGGCGGCACAGACAAGGGCGCAACATTCTCATACACGGGCTCCTCCTGCTCCTCTTCCGCCTGCTTCTGGGAACCCTGTTCCAGGGAAATGCTTCCGGCCATTGGCTCCTGGACTGTCCCTAAACTTTCAACGCCATCTCCCAGACCTCTGGATGCTTCCTCTGGCCTAACTGTGGTGGACTCCATGGCCCCGGAGAGCACGGCACCTGGAGCTGAGCCAGAGCTCTGGGACAGCCCAGAGCTGGCCTGGTTTCGACCCAGAGATCGGCGCAAAGGCTTAGGGATGGCACTCTTTGCCTTGGGTGCTGCCTGATCTTTCTGGTAGTTTCCCAAACGACGAAAGACAGACCAGACAGGGCCCTCAGGTTTCTGGGGTGTCCCTGCCAGCATATAGATAGTGGCCACAGACCCCGAACTCTCCTGGATGCCTCCTCCATCGGTGGTCTTCACACACTCTGCCACTCTCCGGCTATCAGGTGCAAGTTGGCCATGACTAATGGCAGCATCTCCAGAGCTCGTGGCTGTAGGAGCATCCTTCTCTGTGTTTGTTTGCTCTGGGCCTGTAGACTCCTCAGCCTCCTGCCCTTCAGGACGTGGCTGAGCACCCCTGGAGAGTCTCTTGGGTTTTCGTATGGGGCTGGAGAGATCCCCAGAGCTTCGGCTATTCTGTGGTGCAAACTTTGTGCCTTCAGCAAAGGAGACAGATGGTCTCTTGGCCCGAGCCAGGCTGGACGTGCGTGGGATGGGGAATGGTGTGGAGGCGTCCTCAGGGGGAGGGAAGGGGCCTCCAGGAAGGCTGGCCGCTGGTGATTCTTCTTGGGCCATAGGGACCATCTCTAGTAGGGGAGAAA
The DNA here is from genome assembly GCA_030674055.1 of Rhabdomys pumilio. Classification (NCBI taxonomy): domain Eukaryota; kingdom Metazoa; phylum Chordata; class Mammalia; order Rodentia; family Muridae; genus Rhabdomys; species Rhabdomys pumilio. The sequence continues at coordinate 44,667,370 of JANHMN010000002.1, forward strand.
ACAGAAGAGCTTCAGCTGTGTACAGTGCTCTAATCCATCCTGGGGCACAGAATCTTCCCAGAGGCCTGAAGATGTGTCAGGGAAGAGTGAGGCAGGGAGAGGCTGGTGTAGTAGACACCTCTCCTTCACCCTTTACTCTCTACCCTTCCTTGCTTTGAACCACTGCACACTGCATTTTATCCAAAACATCACTGCTGCCTAATTTTCATGTGGCCAGTTCCTACTGATTCGGCAAGACTGGATACAGCTACTACTAACAGGCACACTCCTTAACCCCAGTTACCCCAGGCATGGGTAGCTTTGGAGTCCCTCCTTTTTGTTTGCATGCCCCCACTAAAGCATGACAGTTGCGGCCGTCCTCTGAGCCAAACAACTGCCATGTTGGGAGTGTTCACCTGTGCACCTGGAAAAAGATTATCCCAGCTGGCTTTGCTGAGTGTTTACAACCCCTCGTGGTTGGGTTGAGAGACACTTACCCGAGTCTCCAGTCCTCCCTATCACCTGGTGTAACCAACTCTTATCTTAATTGTATGAGGTCTCTGGGGAGGGGCTAGAACATATAAACTGCAGAATATCAGGAGAGGCGGGCTCCATCATGTGGCTGGATAAGCCCACATCCCTATGGGTAAAGGCTTTCTAGATATGGCCTATTGCGGGGAGGAGCACCTGTACCCTGTAAATGACCCTTCACCTAAGCTCTAGATGAAAACCTAATAAACTCACTGGTTCCCAAAATGTGCTTTAGTGGCATCGTGTCTTGGTTTGTTGTTGGGACCTTCATTTTAGAAGGGGTAGAGGTTGCTTATGTCTCCCCTGGGAAGGAATCTTATGATGACCCATTCTGTCCTCTATTGTCAGGTGACATATCTTTTTATCTATCTATCTATCTATCTATCTATCTATCTATCTATCTATCTATCTATCTATCGACAGGGCCTCTTTACATACTCCTGGCTGTTCTGGAGTTCACTATATAGACCAGGCTGACCTCGAACTCAAACTCACAAAGATCCACCTGCCTCTGCCTCTAAATGCTGGGATTAAAGGCAGGTGCCACCGTACCTAGCATGACATTATCCTTTTTATTGTTCACTACGAGCTTGGTGAGGACAGGATGCTCCTTTGTTCTGAACTTGTTCTCAGAGCCAGAAACAGCAAGGGGTGGAAAACAGACACAGACAGACATCTGCCAAAGGAATAGGGAAGGTGGACCGTGGTGAGCAAGGCTTCCTGGGATGAGCAAGCTGTTTGGGGCTACCTTCTCGAGGAGGTGACATGAAGTAGGCATGAGCTTCGTCCTCTTCTCCAGAGTCGGGATCAGAAGAGAAGGAGTCGTCAGAGGCCCAGCCGGCAGAGGGCGGCTCAATGAAGCTGTGGTTGAAGGGAACTTCCGGATCATGATGAGAAACTGCAGAGGTTCCCGGTCAGGCGCAGGGACTCATGGGAAGCCTTGTCCCACCTCAGCCCTAGACTCCTGACCCTGACTCTCAGTGCCCACTTACCTGTCACCCAGGGTAGCTTGTAGTTACTCAGGGAGCCACAGGGCAGTGTCGAGCCCAGGCTGGTGAGGGCCCCCCACACCTGCTGCTTCATCCTGAAAAAGGCAGCTCCGTTTCTCTCAGGCCTGAGAGGGTGGCAAAGAGAGGGTGATCAGCGGACAAGACCTAAGGAAACCCACGTCAGACTGGCAGGATGTGTCAGGTGACTACGTCTACCTCGACGGCCCTGCACATTGATAACAGAATAAAATCCAAATTGTGGAGTCCAAACTCTAAGTCACAGAAGGCAGCAGGGCTCCAGTACACTGAGCCTGTAGGCTGTGATCCCTTCAGCAAACTTCTGTCTCCAAAAATATTTGCACTATGATTCATAACAGTAGCAAAATTACAGTTGTGAAATGGCAATGAAAATCATTTTATGGTGTGTGTGTGTGTGTGTGTGTGTGTGTGTGTCCACAACAGGAAGAACCATTATCAAAGGGTCACACAGTCTCAGGAAGGTTGAGAGCTGCTGCTCTAGAAGCCAGGCAGGTCTGAGTAACCACATCGGCTCTGATTTCACTTTTCTTGGCCTCAGTTGTAAATCTGACAGAAGGTTTGCACTGCCCAGAACCAAGTACTAATACTAATACCTGCAACGGTCTCTCAAAAATGTAGCTCTTGGGACTATCATTCTAGCTGAAACCCACTCTCCTGCATCTCCAAACTGAAGTGACAGTTTGTCAGAGTTCTCGGATAAACTTTGGACAAGTCCTCATCTTCTTCTGGAGGGTAGAGGAAACAGCTTCCTTACTCCCAGGCTGTATGCTCATCATGAATGCCCCACAGCACAGAGGACAGAATCAAGGATCAGGGCCTAGTGTGGTGGCACATTCCTAGACTCCTAGCACTCGAGTGGCGGAGGCATGAAGATGTCCACTTCATGATGACCTGAGCTACATGGTGAAGTATTTAATCAAAAAGCAAGCAAACAGACAAGGCTGAGAGTGAGCTCAGCAGTAGAGCACTTGCTTAGCATAAGCAAGCCCTGGGTCTCATTCCTAGCATGATGGAGGAGAAAGAACACTCAACAGAGAGTCCAGAAAGCCAGGCAGGACCTCTGTGTAAGCCCAGAGCAGCTGAGACCCTATGAGTCTCAGCATCTTAGTAAACTAAAGAATTGGCCCCTCCATCACCACATTCCCTGTCCCAGACTTCCATGATGTGGTGTGTCCAAGGAACCAAGAGATGTGAAGATAAACACATTCTCCTGGGCCTCACCGGTTCTTCCTCCATAATCTATCCCTCAGGCTGTGCTCTCTGCAAAACCATGGCTCGGACTTCTCTGTCCCTCTCTTTCTTGACGGTTTGAAATCTGGTCTCTTCCCTCCTCTGCTGAGCTGTATGGATTCTCCTCTGTCCCAGCCCTTGCAGCGCTGTCACAAGCTCAGCCTTCTGCTGCAGGTGTGACTCTGAGTCCCCTGCCACCCAGTACTCCTGCTCATGTTCATGTGACTCAGACACTTCCTTGTCAGGAAGACAGGCTTCAGTCTATGTCACTACCCAAAGAGTGACAAGTTCAGCTCTTTCCCATCCCAAAGGAACATGCATAATGGCCAGTGTTTACCTGTCCTTGGGGTCCAGTCGGGTAGCTGAGCAGCAGTAGGCACAGCAGATGATGCCCATGAGGAGGAGCAGCAGAGGTACCAGGATGCCCACAATGAGGGCGTTTTTACCATGACGGCCTAGGAACATGGCAGATGGGCACACATTCAGGGCCTTTGAGGATCCAGTCTTGAAGTATGCCCAATCCTTCCCTGCCGCTGAGACTCCTGCAGCCCATGGAAATGACCAAATGTTCCTTCATGTTCCCTTCACTTACCCTGCTGGCAGGCCCCAGACACAGGGTGGCAGAGCCCCTCTGGGCACTGGCAGGGGATAGAGCAGTTGTTTCCGTGGAAGCCAGATGGGCAGGAACTATTGCAGCTAGGGGGTACATACAGGAAAGTCAGCTAAAGGCACTGCAGAGGGGAAGGTATAGTAGATTTCTGGATACTGTCCCCGGATCCTGCCAGGAGACCCTTCTGACTTCTAAGTCACATCCTAAGTGGCCCTGTAGTGTTGAGAGTGCTTCACTGTAGAGACTTTGAGTGGCAGCCCTTATCCCTCAGCTTTAATGTGGGAGGAACAAGATGCCTTGCATCAGGACCAGCCCTTGCCCCTAACTCCCTGGACCACCATCCCTTTCTTTGTAAAACAGGTCTCCTCCACATGACCCTATGTGTTGTTCTCTAGTTAGACACCTGCCTGGAGTCGCTGACTGCTTGGTCCTGAAGAACTAGAAGAGTGCCAGTGGGATCCAGGTCCTACCCCTAAGCAAATCCTCATCTGAATAAGGCGCCAATTCCTTTTTTCTCCTGATATTTTTCTTTCCCTTTAAAAATTATTTTTAGGGGGCTGGAGAGATGGCTCAGTGGTTAAGAGGACTAACTGCTCTTCTAGAGGTCCTGAGTTCAATTCCCAGCAACCACATGGTGGCTCACAACCATCTGCAATGGGGTCTGATGCCCTCTTCTGGTGTGTCTGAAGAGAGCAATGGTGTACTCATATATATATAAAACAAATGAATAAATCATTAAAAAAATTATTTTTTCTTTGCTTTTAAAAAGTTTCAATTATTTTTAAGTCATTTTAGATTATTAACCTCTGAGTTTCCTCTGAAAATGGACCCCACGCAGGAAAACTAACATCTTCATTATAGGGTGGAAGAGAGGGTTTCTGAGAAGTGGGGAGGCTTAGTGAGGGAAATCTAAGAAACATTACACAGAGGTCTGACCTCATCTCTCATAATCCCATGTCCCCAAAGCCTAGTGCTTACCTGGTCCCCCAGTAGCCAGCACTGCAGACACATTCTCCAGTCACCGCATCACAAGTCCCCTGAACACAGGCAGGGCAGATAGAGCTGCAGCCCTTCCCAAAGGTACCAAGGGGACAAGGGTTCTCACACCTGAGGTTACATAGGGAAGCGAGACTCAGAACTGGGAGGGCAGGAAGGTCCTACAACCTCTCCCATCATCCTGGACATGGGGTCCCAAAAGGGCTGTTGCCTTGCAGCAAAGCTCAAGTATACATGGCCTTGAAGCTGGAGCCAAACCCAAGTGGGTGACAAACTGCAGGTCCCTGAGGAAGAAGGAAACACTAGGGAGGAGGTAGCTAGATGTATACCCTTCTCAGATCCTCCTCTTCCCCTCAGCCCTGCCAGGAGGCAGTCCTTGAGCTGTGTGAATGTGAACTTTGTGGAAGTGGAGATTCTCCCAGAAAGAACAGCTGAGAGGAGGGGTTGAGGAGAAAAATGAGTTCAGAGCAAGGTAGCCCCTCCCTCACCTGTGCCCTAGCCAACCAGGGTCGCAGTGCTGGCAGTGCCCAGTTTCCGCTTGACAGGGCTCTCCATGCCAGCAGCGGGGGCACTGCCCAGTGCACCTCTCACCAAATGTGCCTGGAGGACATGGTTGCTTGCACTGAGTCCCGTTCCAGCCCGGCTTACAGGACTCACAGTTGCCCGTGACTGAAGAGCACGTGGCATTCGGCTCACAGTGGCCACAGCTGCCAAGAGAAAGGGATCATGGGAGCACTGAGAGCCAGACCTTCAGCCTGTGAACTACACACATTGTCAGGACTTGGGGCACTGGAGAAATCTGGGTCCCAGATGAACCACTCAGGCTGAAGCCTCAGTTTCCCTGTGCTGTACACTGGAAAGGTTGGGCAGGTGATCTCTGAGGGATCACAAGCCTCTAGCTCACTCCTGACACCCTGTTCTGTGACTCATCCTCCCCTGGATTCACAAAGGATGCTGGGAGACAACAGCTCAGCCAAAGCAGCCAAGTTACCTCCCACCCCTTACGTCCCTCCCACTTAGCCCTCTTTCCCCCCACCCCTCTTTCTCTGCTCTGTTTCCCATACTATACAATCTCTGAGGTTAGGACTAAGCGGCTGGGGGCAGACACATGTCACATAAGAAACCACTTAGGGCCGGGCGGTGGTGGCACACGCCTTTAATCCCAGTACTTAGGAAGCAGAGGCAGGCGGATTTCTGAGTTCGAGGCCAGCCTGGTCTACAGAGTGAGTTCCAGGACAGCCAAGACTACACAGAGAAACCCTGTCTCGAAAAACCAAAAAACATACAAAAAAAAAAAAAAAAGAAAGGAAGAAACCACTTAGGAGGCTATTGAGAGGAGAGTCACTTGAGCACAGGAGTTTGTGACTAGCCTGGGTAACATACAGAGACTCTTTCCTTTTTTATTTATTTTTTAAGGGTATATTAGTTTAACTATAACCAAAGAAGTCTACAGACTCATTCTTCTTGAACACACACATGGTTACAGCTTTCAAAGCCAGTAGAAACCCTTTCCACTTTTTCCTTTTCTTTCTTTCTTTCTTTCTTTTTTTTTTTTGCTTGCATGTTTGTGTAACATTTGAACGCCTGAAACTGGAGTTCCAGCTGATTTCAAGCCATCATGCATGTGCTGAGAATCAAACCCTGGTTCTCCGTGAGAGCAGCCAGTGAGTGCTCTTTGCTGCTGAGCCATCTTTCCAGCCATCCAAGATTCTATCTTTTTTAAAAAATAATTCTGGTTGTTATGACACAGGCCTTAAATTCCAGCACCAGAAAAAATCATGTAGCAGGGCAGAGGTAGAAGCAGGCAGATCTCTGAGTTTGAACTTAACCTGGAGTATGTAGTGAGATCTTGTCCCAAAAAGAAATACTAGAGAGATGGCTCAATAGTTAGAAGCACTGGTTATCCTTGTAAAGCAACAGCAGCTCTCAGCCTGTGGGTCATGACCCCTCTCAGGACACTGAAAGACCCTTTCCCAAGGGTCACATATCAGATATCCTGCATACCAGATATTTACATCACAATTCATAATGGTAGCAAAATTACAGTTATGAAGTAGCAACGAAGATAATTTTATGGTTGGGGGGGTGTCACCACATCATTAGGAACTGTATTAAAGGGTGGAAGCTTTAGTAGGGTTGAGAACCACTGTTGGAATAGGGTTCAGTTTCCAGCACCCACATGATGACTTACAGCTGTAAATAACTCCAACTCTAGGGGATCCGGTGTCCTCCTCGGGACTCTGCAGGCATTTAGGGCCCAGACATTCATACTGGAAAAACACCCACATATGTAAAATAAAAATAAGGATTTTTTTTAAAAAAAAAAAAAAAAAACAATTAAAAAATAAATAAAGGAAAAGTTAAAGAAAATAGAAATTATTTCATCATGATAGTTTCAGAATTAACTCATCTTAAATTTCCAGTGATGCTAAGAGGAACTTGATTCCTCTCCGCTGATATATCTGGGATCCATTATCAGGGAAAAAGGGTGATCATAAAATCAGTTTAGCTGAGCTGGGTGTGGTGGTCCATGTTCACAATTCTAGCACTCCAGAGGCAGAGGCAGGAAGACCTCTGCAAAGTAAACAGTGGCCTGAGATGCACAAAAAGACCTTGTCTTAAAAAAACAAAACAAAACAAAACAGGGGGCTGGAGAGTTGGCTCAGAGTTAAGAGCACTGACTGCTCTTTCAGAGGTCATGAGTTCAATTCCCAGCAACCACACAACCATCTATAATGTGATCTGGTGCCCTCTTCTGACCTGCAGTTTTACAAGCAGGCAGAACACTAAACATAATAAATAAATAAAACTTAAAAAAATCACTTTGTCTGATTCTAGCATTGGAGGCGTGTGTGTGTGTGTGTGTGTGCGTGCGTGCGTGCGTGCGTGCGTGCGTGCGTGTGTGTGTGTGTGTGTGTGTGTGTGTGTGTGTATGTGTGTGTGTGCATGTGTGTTGTTTATTACAAGCTGGGAGTTGCAGCTTGGACCTGAAGTCCCAGCGCTTAGGAAGCAGAGGAGAGCCGATCACCTGAGTGAGCCCCAGGACTATCTGGGCTACAGAGTGAGACCCTGTCTCAAAAATATCAAAGAAAAGGGGTGGGGAGGAGCTGGCTGCTGCGGTGTGTGGGCTTGGGAGGTAGAGGCAGGAGGGTCAGGAGTTTGAGGTCAGTCTAAGCCACAAGAGACAAGAGATTGGAAGCTACACCAAAACCAAACCAAACCAAACCAAACCAAACCGAAACAAAGGAAGCAAGCAAGAAAACAAAGAAAAAAAGACTGCATTACATTCTTATTCGTTTTTTGGAAAGGCTGAGTTTGTGTTGTCTGCTTACATTTTGACTCAGGTTGTTTCAAATACTTACTATGAATTATGGGATATAATGTCTTACTCTACATTTGCTCCCTTACATTTCTGCTGTTAGAAACCAAGCCTTGAACTTAGTGCATGGCAGGCGCTCTCTCTACTGCCGACCTGTATCCCCAGACCCACTCTTTGTTCTAAATAGAGCTTGTTGCTACTTTGTGGAAGGGGAATCATTGATAGTATCTTCATGTAGCCCAGGCTAGCCTCAGACTTGCTGTGTTGCCAAAGATGATATCAAAGTGATTCTCCTGCCTCCAGCCTGTATTGTTACTACTGATCCTACAGATGGCCTTGTCACTTCAGTGTGTGGCACACGCTGACATCTAATGTGTGATCCTTACGCTTCTTCTGCCTTCCACATGCTGACATTAGAAGAAGAATGTGCTGACACTCCACAGGCTGGATAGCAGTTTTTATTTTTTTGAGAGTCTCACTTATGTAATGCTGGCTGACTTGGACTTGCTATGTAAACCAGGCTAGGAACTTGTAACCTCACATGGAATCCTCTTGCTTCAGCCTCCTGAGTGCTGGGATTACAAGGGAGATATATATAAATACATATACACATACACACACATACATTTTTTGAGATAGTTTCACTATGTAGTTCTGGATGTCATAGAACTATACAAATTAGCTGGCTTCAAACACACAGAGATTTACCTGCCTCTATTTACCAGAGCTGGGATTAAGGGCATATACTATTATGCTCAGAAAAAAAAAAGTGTGTGTGTGTGTGTGTGTGTGTGTGTGTTTGTGGGGATATGTACACACGAGTGCAGTTACTTGTCAGCAGAGGGCAACAGATATGGGTCCTGAGAATAACCGAGAACAACACTCAGGCCTCTGAAAGCAGCACAATGTTTGCTTGGTTTGTTTTGTTTTCCAAGGCAGGGCTTCTCTGTATAGCCCTGGCTGTCCTGGAATTCACTCTGTAGACCAGGCTGGCCTCGAACTCAGAAATCCACCTGCCTCTGCCTCCCCCAAGTGCTGGGATTAAAGGCGTGCGCCAGGACTGCCCTGCCGGCAAGAGCAGCACAATGAAGTCTTAACTACTGTGCTCTCTCTCCAGCTGGTTGTTTGTACTTTTTAGCACTGATGGGCTGAGAGAAGGTATAAGTAGACCTAGATGCATGGATGTGGTTTTTTTTTTCTTTCATCCTTGCTTTTGGAGATTGCCTGAGATAACCCCTTCTGTACACCTGTCTTATTTCTTGCCCAGCCCTTACCCTGTTGCTGGCTTACCTTTCTTTGCACTGTACCCCATAGTAGCCAGGGCTGCAAGGCAGCTCACAGCGGACTCCATGGAAGCCAGGAGGGCAGGAGCAGTGGCCAGAAGTAACGATGCATTGGCCTCGCACACACTGGCACTTACGATTACACTCTGGACCCCACCAGCCCTGCTGGCAGATGCAGCGGCCAGAGTCCTGCATGCACGGCGAGGTGTTACACTTGCAATTGAAGCTGCAGCGGTGGCCCCACAAGCCTGTCGGGCATATGCAGGCTCCAGTGGCCTGGTCGCAGCGTGCAGCTGGGTTGCATTGACATTGGCGACGACACGTGGGTGTCCACCAGCCAGGGTCACAGTGGCACAAGCCTGTCTTTGAGTCACACTTTCCATGGGAGCCACAGGTGCAGGGGAACTCACAGAGCTTGCCCCAGTAGTTGGGCTGGCACTGGCACACACCAGTGGCTGGCTCACACTGCCCACGTGGATGGCAGGGGCAGGTCTCACGACAGTCGTGGCCCCAGTACTGGCCTGGACATCCTATTAGGTTAGGAATGAGAGATAACTGGGTTCAGGGCTGGGCACAGGTCCTTTCCCTGACCCTTCTCAAGGAAGAGGACACAGGCTTGCCCTTTAAGAGCCAAGGACAGACCCTGAGAACATCTGGCAACCTCTCCTCCTGGGACTCAGCTCATTTCCGGCCTCAGATTCAGATGACAAAACCCTTAGTCTTAGCTTAGCTTCCATTTCACATTCCAGTACACAGATCTTGAGTTTGACACTAATGTGCCCAGGCTCCCAGGTGGTTGGGATGTCATTCATGTCCCTTCCTTCTCTCTGCTAAAGTGTCTCTTTGTCCTTGGCATCTGAATTTTAGGTAGAAGATACCTACCAGGCTGGCAGGAAAGGACATATGTCCCCTTCCAACCCAGGGATGCTTGTTGCCTGCCACTCAAGTATGAGGTATAGTTAGTGGAGAATCACAGGTCCACGCCCTTGTCATTTCTTTATTGATCTTTACTGAGAAGTTAAAAGTGAAGGTACCAGATGAGCAGGGTTTTTCTGGCTGTGGGTTAAAACCGAGGGGAATTTCCAGGACCACTTCTCATTTCTGAGCCCATTTTCTAAGCAAAGCTTAGGTAATTCTGATCTTACCATTCTATGTTCACATCTCTACTTGCCTTGCCTACTTCCTGCCCCTTACCCAGTTGTCACCCAGTCGTTAAAACTCACGGGAGCTGCACTGGGCTCCGAAGAATCCAGGTTTACATCGACAGAGACCAGGCTTCACGCACACCTCGTCCTTCCTGCAGGCATCAGGCCCCTCACAGATGGCTGAAAAACACCCCGCCCAGGCTTGAAAGGACTGGGGGACAAACAAGTAAAGGGCACCCCTGGCCCTCTCACCCACTCCTGGGGTTCTGCTCCCTTCAAAGCCATCCTTTGTGCTAGAGAGTGGTAATATGTCACAGGGTGGACACTGCTTCCAGGGTTCAGGAGGGGAGATAGAGTAGAAAGGCTGACTTGGGTCATATCCTTTCTTTTCCTTGGCTAGGGGACTGTCCTGGCTACTCACGGATGGTGCATTCTTGATCTTTCTGCCTCCAGCCGGGACAGCACTGGAGCTCAGAGGGGCTGTGGGGTAGAAATGGGGCAGAGCCCCATAGGGGTGGGTCACTGATGCTGAGATGTGGAAGTCCTCCCCAGCTCCACTTAGGAAATCTAGCCCAGTGTCACAGGCCACGAGTCACAGTATCACATCCCCAACCCTTCTTTTTCCCTTCCCTGACCTTCCCACCATCTGCATTGACCCTCTATCGTCTGCCAGGCTGTCTCTCAAAGACCCCTTCTTGAGGCCCAGACCCTCCCACTCACCTCTTTATTTTCCAAAATGACCCAACATTAGTCAGCCACCATATCAGCCAGACTCCCAAAAGACCCACCTGCTGCCTACACAGACGTGCTGACCAGTAGGGTCTAGCGTGGATCCCTGGGTCCCCCAAGTCCAGAGCAGCAAGAGTGAGAACACCAGCCCTAATCCCATGGCGGCCAGCATAGTAGGAGGGCCTGGTTTGATCTGGTCCCCACAGCTCCCAACCCCCTCCCCGCTTCCTCCCAAGGCTTTTCCTGAGGAAGCCAGGATAGAGGGCGGGCTGCTATGAGGCACCTCCCTGAGAGGGCAGGAAACAAAATGAAAAACGAAACAAAACAGAAAGGAAAGGGAAACAGGGCTGACTGAAAATAGTGAAAACTGAGTGGATTTAGCCAGGAGGAGGCCAGGAGATTGAAGCCGCAGGCTCCCTAAACATTGGAGACAGGCAAAGGAATGGGGTGGGGGTAGGAGCCACACCTCCCAAATAGGAGACGTTCCTTACTTATCCTCAGTGGGGAGCTGAGGACATCTTCTAATGAAACATCACCATGCCTCTGTTCCTGCCACGGTTGGGAGGTAAAATGGACCATCGATAGACAGACCAAGAGCATTTTTAGGGTTTTTATGGGTATTTATTGCACTGGTCACCTGCACAAGACCCAGGGAGGCAGGCTGGCAGCCCTTCGTCTCACAATGGGAAAAAGCAGAGTTCAGAGATACCTTTACCTCTGACTCTGAAGTGTGGTACAGAGATGTCAAGAAGGGGAGACAGGCTGAAGTCCCATCATGCCTAGCACAGGCTAGGTATGGGGGGGGGTGCAGGGGGGTGGAGCCTCATCCTCACATCTGGGGTCACACATCCATGCACAGTTAGCTGGAACCCAGAGTTAAGCCTCCTGCACGGCTGAAGTCCTCAGACCAAGATGTTCATTGAAAGCAGACGACTAGTCAGGAATTGGGGGTTGGAAGGCTGTCCACAGGTTGCAGGTGGGGTTGCTGTGGGGCCTCTTCTCCTTCTTGCAGCCTGCTGGGAGCTGTGTCACTGGTCTCAGCTTCAGGGGCCTCAGTTTCACCTCGATACCATAAGCCAAAGCTAGAAGGAAAGCCAAGAGAGGTACACTGAACCAGGGAGGCAGAGATGTCAAGGATGTGGGCTGAGGGTCGAGAGAGGTGAAAAGGGGGTTTGGAAGAAAGAGGACAGCACAGGGCACAGAGAAATGAAGGCACGTGGGACAGAGAAGCAGGAGGGAAGACAGTTCCTAGAACAGCATGAAAGGCAGTGGAGCAGAAAGGAAGGGTGGAGAAGAGCCAGGCAGGCCCCTCCTCCCCCTCCTCTCTTCCCCTCCTCCAACATACAAATTCTGGATTCTGGACCCAGGAACTAGGGGAACATCTTCCTTGTTGTTGGAGAGCAGGAGCCACGAGCTGTCCTCATCATCACTAGGATAAAGAAATGCAAGGGCTGTATATCAGGGCCTAAGGGATACTATGAGTCCAGCTCATGTGGCGCCTCCTGAAGGACTTTTGGGAACATCACAGGAGGACGGAGCGACTACAGAGGCCTCAGGGCTGGAGAGGGGACACTGAGGGGATCAAGGACACTTTACAGCCTGGACAACAGCTCCTCACAAGGCTGCACAGCTTCCTTTAGTAAAGAGATCCAGCCAAGGAAGGAAACCTGAGTCTGGGAAGTAGCATTGACAGTTTCTTTAGCAGGAGGCACAGCAGCCAGGGCAAGTGGGAGCAGTGGGTTCCAGAGGATAGGACGGCAGCTGGCCAGGCTTAGTGAGGGGCAGGGCACAGCTAAGTTGCACCGCTGGGCATAGCAGAACTGCAGCAGACCAAGGAGCTCGTTAGGTGGGCATGGAGGCGGGATCTCACCTGCTCTCTGCTTCTTCTGGTGTCCCCAACATCTTGGCCTTGATCTTCCTCCTCTGTTTCTTGACTGCCACCTTCATGGCTTCAAGCAGAAGCCCAGGGACCCGGTGATCTGTGAGCAGCTCTCTAGAGAAGAGGGAAGGGAAGAGAGTGGGAACGCCAACAGGACGTGTCAACCAAGTACCTGAGCTCTGCTCACTGTTTCCTCTGGAAACACGTGGAAGCTCTATACTGCCAACACCTCTGAACTGAGCTCAGACGGCCCCGCCTAAGGATAAGGATTGCTGCTTCAGCTTGGTGACCCCTGGTGCTGCCCTGTTTGAATGAGTTTCCAGAAGGGCAAGGACTATGGAAATTTCTTCTTCTTCCGAGTGTCTGAGGAGGACACTGGCAATTGTCACTGCTGATCTATAAATGATCCAAAAAAATCAGGTGGGGTGACCAGGAACAGGCACCCTGGCTTCCCGACCCTCATGGTGGGGTGACCAGGAACAGGCACCCTGGCTTCCCGACCCTCACGGTGGGGTGACCAGGAACAGGCACCCTGGCTCCCGTCCCTCACGGTGGGGTGACCAGGAACAGGCACCCTGGCTTCCCGACCCTCATGGTGGGGTGACCAGGAACAGGCACCCTGGCTTCCGTCCCTCACCGCTGGAAGTATGCCAACTCTTCCTTGAGCAAGAACACGTTCGCTTTGAGCTCATTCCGCTCCTGAAGGACCTGCTCAAGCTCTTCCCTGCTGAATCCACACTGGACAGCCTCTGGAGGGCTCCCTGGCTGCTTCTGAGTATCCACCTGTGTGAGGTCAGGAATCTCTCTTAGTTTTCTCCTAAGTCCCAGCGCTCACAATAATATTAGGGGAAGTGTCTGCTAGGAAAACTTAGAGGACAAGGTTGCTGCTACATAGGTGGCCGACAACTGCTGTTGCTGCCTTCCAACTTCCTGGGTACCTTCTAAACTTCATGGCACACCCATGCCGGGCAAACCTAGGCTGGGTCACCAACTGCTGAATGCTGTGAGGTCTGGGATGTATTTTGACACCGCTCTGGCTCTCACCGGGTCATCTGGGGTTGCAGCAACCGGCTCCAAGCTCTGATCTTTAGCCAGCTGTTGAGAGTTATCCCGAGCTATCAGGCGCTCCCTCTCCCGGTCCTGCGCCGCCCTCAATTGGGTCTGCACTGCAGCCAGCTTGTGCCGCAGCTCAGAGTTGATCAGCAGGAGGCGCTGCAGCTGTTCCTGAAGCTGAGGGTGGAGCGGGGAGCTAGAGGGCGGGGCTCCGAGAACCGCAGCGGCCCCGCCCCACTTCCCGCTCCCGTCTGGCCCCGCCCTCACCGCCTCGGTCTCTTGGCTTCGGCGCAGCAGATCTCGGTTGTGTGCCCGAAGCTCATCTCGCTGTTTGTCTGTGACCTCCTTGAGTTGTCGGAGCAGCGCGCGCTCCTCTAAGGAAGGAGGGTTTTTAGCACCACCGGTCTCTGGGGTACGCAGGCCCCGGCTGCCCCCCAGCTCGCTCTGCTCCGATGGGACCCTCACTCACCCTGCGGCCCGGAGCCTAGCTCCCGGCGGAGGCGCTGGTTCTCCTCGCGCAGCCGCCGCAGCTCCACTTCGGCCTGCTGTGCGGACACCTGCAGCTGGGGGAGCCAGGGGTCTCAGGGTTAGGCTTGTCGGCTTCCAGGGGTAAAAGGAGGAGCCGGTGACTCACCGAGTCCGGAGCCGGCCCCACAGCGGCCTTTTCCAAGAGCTCCAGCGCCCGCACTACTAGTGGCACCAGCCCAGCTGCCGCGTCGGGTCCGAAACGGCGTGCCAGTTCCTGTAGCTCAGTGCCCAGAGCCCCCGCTAGATGGTACACGAGCTCGGCGGCTGACCCCGCGCCCACCGAAGAGGCCTGGCCGGGTAGCCCGGGCGCTGCCCTCCTGGGCTCCATTTTTTTTTTCCTCTCTTAAGGTCAAAAGCCACCCACACCCTCAACAGGGGCAGGAAAACGCTTAACAGTTCCGGCCCAGGAAGTTTAGGGCCATAAGGGGCGGGGTAGAAGCAACAAGGGAGGAACAAAGGGGAAAAGGCCCTGGGGTGGGAGAGTGCTCTGGGCTCCTTGAGCCCTTACAAGGTCACTGGATACAGGTCGGCGAACTTCAGGCAGGTATCCAAGATTTGAGCACTAGGGCTGTAAGTGGTCACTTTAGGCAAGCCCTCCCCATAGCGCCTGATCCAGGCTCCACCCCTGGATTTGGCTGCCAAGCACTCCAGGGAGGTGAAAGACTGAATGTCAGCAAACAGCGTCTACTGGACGACAGGGACAGCCACTTAAGTATGTTACCCCACCTGGAACCACATAAAGTTTACAGATGAACTAGGCTGGGCACTACAGCTATACAAGAACCACATAGTCCTAGAAGTGATGTTGAAAATGGGCAGTTTCCAAGTACTTTTACAGAGAAACCAGCAAATATGCTCAAGGTAATAAGCCAGCCCCAAGTCTAGGGTATATGGAGCCTCAAAGCCTCGAATGGAGAGGGCCTCAAGACCCTGAAGGCAGGCCCAGGACCTTGCTGTGAACTGCCCAAGCTAGTCCCCAATCTTCAAACATCTATACCCAGAATTTGACCTCATAATAGCAAGAGAACAAAAGCACTGCTATTTATAAAATTTATTACATTTTGTTCAGGATTACAATCTCTCAACAACACGAGCACAAAACACAAGGGGCAGGCTGCTGAATGTCAGCAGCGTGTCTGTGGGGAGGGCGTTTAGAGGCTCCAGGTTTTGGGAATCTGAAGCAGAAGGAAGTAACTAGGCATAGAGGTCCTCTCTGTCTGCAGAGTATACCTCACCCTCCTGTAGGAGGGCAAAGTTGAGGAAGTGGGAAGGCCTGTGGACTTCGTGGTAGAATTCCTTGGGGTTTGCCAGCTGCAGCTCGTATTTCATGTTGGGATCATGTCGGACACCTTATGGGAGGGGAAACATCAGATGTTAATAAGGGTCTGCCCGCCTCACCCAGCCTGAAGCCCTGGGCCATTTCCAAGGCAGCCAGACCTCAAGAGCCAAGCATGCTGGTCACCTGTCTCCACCCCCACACTTCCTCGGCTGCTGTCATACACAACCACGTACCCATAAAGTTGTAGTTCCAGGAGGACTGGGCAGGGACCATAAAGAAGCCAAGGAATCGGTCTGACAGGAGCATCTGAACCCTCTCGTAGTGCGAAGGTAGGTAGCCTTTGGGGTTGTTGCCTTTGTCTGTGTTCTGCCGTCCCCACTCATACCCACTGGGGGTCAGCTTGTAGGCTGTCAGTGTGCAGGAGCCTGGTGTGAAGCTGGGAGGGGGGGAATAGGCTAAGCACTCAAGCCACCAATCCAGGTCCTGGCCTGCAATGCCTGCCCTATAATACTTCCACCCAAGGAGGCCCATGCCAACCAACCTGCAGGTGATGATAATAGTCTTCTCCCCATCCCAAGATGGGTTGTCAGCCATGATTTTGGCATGAGTGGTGACATCTTGGGGTGACAGCTGGGGGGATTCATTGGGCTGAGTGTGGATCCAACCTAAGGGTTCCATCTCCTGTAGGCAAAGAGCAATAAAGAGATGTTCAACTCATCTGTAGACAAACATCACCCATTGGGGTAACATCACAGTAAGTGCAATCCCAGACTCCACCAACACCACAAACCTTGAGGTACTCATGCTGGGGCAGCTGGCTGGGCAGGTGCACAGTCTGGTGAGTGCCCCACTGTGGCACCATCACAATACAACGGATCTCCTTCACCTGAGGGTTATCTGGAGGGCTCACCCCGTACAGATATCCTGCAATCTAGAGATGAGAGCAGAGATTATTCTTAGTACCAACCCAGAACGCTCAAAGTTATTAAAACTTAATTGTTGGGGCTGGAGAGATGGCTCACTGGTTGCTCTTCCAGAGGACCTGCCACATGGTGACTTACATCTGTCTGTAACTCTAGTTTTAGGGGACCAGACACCTTCTTTTAACCTTTACAGTTACTGCATGCATATGGCATACAGACATACATACAGACAAAACACCTACATATAAAAAATATTTTTAATGTATTATTCTGTATGTGTCTATAACATATGTGTGGTACTGAGTGCGTGTGAAGGTCAGAGGAAAATTCTATGGAACCTTTTCACCTTCACAGGGGCTCTGGAGCATCAGACTCAGCTTGTCAGGCTTCTGTGAGAAGTGCTTTACCCACTGAGCCATCTCAGCAGCCTCAGGTTTTTTTTCTTCTCAACACAAGAAACTGAACCCAAGTATGGATGCCAGGTAAGCATTCTGCCATTGAGCTTTCTCTGTATCTGTAGCCTTTTTCTTTCTCTTTTAAACACCTCTCTCTCTCTCTCTCTCTCTCTCTCTCTCTCTCTCTCTCTCTCTCTGTGAAACAGGGTCTCACTAAGTAGCTCTGGCAATTCACCTAGTACTGTTACAAAAAAGAGCTTTTCTTTCTTTCAGGACCTCTGGAAGAGCAGGTAGTGCTCTTAACCCCTGACGAATCTCTCTAGCCCCCCCTTTCTTTTTTACTTTACTATTATTATACACACCTGTGGATGAATGCATGCCATGGTGTGCATGTGGAGGTCAGAGGACAACTCTGAAGAGCTGGTTCTCTCCTCCCACAGTGGGATTTGGGGATTTAATTCAGGTTGTCAGCTTTGGGCAGCACACTTTATCTGCTCAGCTATCTGTTGTCCAAGTTTTAACACTTGTAAAACATGTATGTGCATGTGTGTACCCATGTATCATATTGGATATGTGTAGGCCACAGGACAATTTGTAGGAGTCAATTCTCTCTTTCTACTGTGTAGATTCTAAAGCTCAAACTGTGGTTAGCAGAACTATCAAGTGAATTTTAGGCACATACTAAGTGGGTTCACACTGTGGTCCAAGCACCTTTACCTACAGAGCCATTTCACCAGCCTGTCATTTTCATGCAAGTTTTTGTGTATTGTTTTGAGAAAGTTTCTTTGGTACCTGCTGACTAGAACTCAGCATGCCGCCGAAGCTGGCTTTGAACTCTTGACCATCCCACCTCTACTTCTAGAGAATCTGGGTTACAGGTCTGTGTCTCTACATCCAGCTAAGATATAGCATTTCAGTTTATAGTTAAAGTTTGCCTTGAAACTCACAGCAATCCTCTCATCTCAGCTGTCCAAGTACTGAGATTAAGGTGTGTCCCACCAAACTGAGCTGTGTTTAATGTTGTGTTTAAAGTTTTTCCAACACCAGGACATCGTATTTTCTTCTAATACTCTAGTATTTTACACTATATTATACTGTTTAGATTTTACTTTTGTGAGTGGTGCGAAGAAAGTTCCTGTCCTTCCCTATCTCAATATCATAAAGCATGCAGTAATACAAGATTTGATTCAGCATGTCAACTAAATACATATCTGACTCTATTTGTTTCTCTCAGCCAATAAATTCTACCCCAACAATATTTTCTCTTAATTGCCCCAGCTTTATGAAATATTTTGATACCTCTTTGTGCTGTCATCTTCAAGTAATTCATTCATCCATGAATTTTGAAATAAGCACCTCAAAGTTTCTGAACTAACCAGTGAATTTTAGGCACAGACTAAGCGGGCTCACGCTGTGGTCCGGGTGTGTGCCATAGTCACTCACCTGGGCACGAAGATCAGAAATGCAGATGAACTTCTTAAGCACATTTTTGGGAAGAATGTACGTATAACCAGTCTCCTTGATGTCATCAGATGAAACATAAATGTGATTGGTCCGTAGATGCAGGTTGGCAGCAGAGATGGCCCTAAAGGACAGACAGAATGCCAGCATCTCAGACAAGCACACTCAGCAACATCCACAGGCCTGCCACCCCATCTTGGTGCCCTCCACAGTACCTGACTCTCCATTCAGTCTTGGATGAGAAGGTCTGGGTCTCATAGTTGCTGGTGGTTGAGGTGATGATCTCGTCACCATGCTTGTTGACAGTTCGAGTCTGTGTAGCAGTGAGCTGGGACTGTTCCTTGGTCTGCTTTTCAATCTCAGCTATCTGCTGCCGCTGCTGCGATGGTGCTGAGATCTCCATTCCCAGGATGATGTCTCGAATTTCTGATTGTGTCAGTGATGCCACATTCACACTGTGGGGACACTGAGAGTTAAACAGGGCCCCTTCCCACTAGTCACTTTTGTCTTGATGATAAAGTAGACTTGGGTAGACAGGGTATACTCGGTCAAGATAATCCTCAAGTAACATTTCTTTTTAATTTTTAAATGCATTTACTCTGGAGGAGGGGGGCATATCACAGTGCGAGTATAGAGGTCAAAGGACAACTTAGAAAGTTTCTCCTCTACCCTGTGGGGTCGAGGGATTGAACTCAGGTTCTTGGTAGCAAGCACCTTTATCCCTGGACCATCCTTTAATTGGCACTTCTAAGAAAGCATGAAATGGAGATGCTGTGATGCTGTGAACACTCTTTGCCTCCAAGCGGCACGACAATAAAGCACATGCACTTTCAGCTGCTTCACAAAAATTGCCCCAACACAGGACAACTCTCAAAAACAGAAACCCCAAACTGAGTGGAATGAGACATACTGATAATCCAGCAGTTACAAGGTTAAGGCAAGAAGGTTATTGGAAGCTTAAGGCCAGCCTGGGATACAGAATGAAACCCTGTCCCAAACAAGAGAAATGCAGACAGCAGGATCAAAAGAGTGAATCTGTTCAAATTGGCTTCAATGCCTTCACCAAGAACTGTGTTTCTTCCTAAGTATATAAGATGTTATTTTTCTTTTGAGACGTGACTTAGCCCAGATTAACCTCTAACACATGTAGTTGAAGATAACTTTGAATTCCTGAACCTCTTGCCTCTACCTACCAAGTGCCGGGATTACAGGCACACATTACCAAACACAGGTAAAATATCTGAGAAACTTATAAGCCTAAATGTTTCCAAACTCCAGAACCTATGTCCCGAGCCAGCCTTTCCCTTGCTGCACTGTGACACCTGGCCCCTACTCACTTGTTTTTCTTGCCATAGTCAGCCAAGATCAGATCCTTGAGCTGTACCTCCACCTTGATCCACTCCTCGTCAGTCAGCGTGGGCCAGATGTGGTGGGGTTCTGTAACAGTAGTCTTGTCTGGCTTCAGGATCACCTTTGCTCTATCATTGTTCACATGCAAAGCTCGCAGAATCAAAATGAGACGGGAGAAAGCCTGGGGAAAGATGTGCAAAGCATGACTGTCAGCTTCGTGAGGATTTCCTCTGCTATAGCCTATCTTCACAGGAAAGCGAACACTCTCCCCAGTTTCTTAAGGTGCCAACCCTTCAGCAGGAGTTCTTGCTCTTGGTACACATAGGTCAAGAATTTAAAAGTGACCTCATCAGGTGGCTTCTGGCGAGCCCCAAGGCACACAGTCTCTTCTCCGGACTCCAAGTTCACCCTAGAGACCCTCTTCCTACGGTATCAAATTACCGTGTATGATGAGATGGTCTTGAGCCAGTCATCATAGAGGTTGAAGAGAACCATCTGGGGCTCTGTGGCTTTAAGGATGAGATCCCCAAACTTCTCCACCTTGAGACAAGCCTGGAAGGGCAGCTGGAGCTCTGATCCTTTGATCACAATATTGGGGAAGTCCAGTAAGTGTACCTAAAACAAAGTCCGAAGTCAGAGACACAGCCCAGAGAGCTTGGGCCTACCTTCTACTGTGTCCACCTCTCACCTCCAGAGGATCCAGCATGCCCTTCCGAGTGACAATGATCTGTTTAGGCTGTTCTTCCACAGGCAGAGATCGGATCAGGGCAGCCACTTCCTCAGCAGTCTTCCACTTGGCCAACTAATAACCAAGGAAAGAACACAACAAACTGAGTCTACCTTTCTCAATTATCTAGAAAGAAAAATCTTGAAATAAACAGATTCTATAATGGCAAACATGGATACTAAACTTAGCAATTAGAAAAAGGTGCCTACATGTTTACTGATGAATTATAGTTCAGAAACAGTGAACTAAGACAGGTATCAAGCTACTGGCTCTCAGGTTAAGATCATGCTCTCACAGAGGATGTGAGGATGTGGTTCCCAACATCCACACTAGGCAGCTTACAACTGGCTGTAACTCTAGCTCCAGATCTGATGACCCTGGCTTCTGTAGGTGCTTTCTCCCACAAACAATTATAATAAAATATTATTTATTTTTTAGAGATATGATCTCATTATGTAGCCCCGGCTGGCTTAGAACTCAATATGTAGAAGAGACAGGCTTCAAACTTGCAAAGATATACCTACCTCTGCCTTCCAACTACTAGGATTAAAAGGCATATACCACCACGCCCAGATTAATAACATAATTTAAAAAATAATCTAAATAAAAGTTAAGACAACTAGAAGCTGCATACAGAAATGAGCCTTCCTGGGTAGGACTGTGGTGGGCACAGTGAAAACAGGAGCTCTTCTAGAGACAGAAATATGGACAAAACCCTGGACGCGAGATGGGCGCTGGGATCTGGGGCAATTACAAGAGAACTTTAATCCTTACTGGAAGTACAGAGATGAGAAATGTGGCTGGGCAGGGACGAGACGTCTAGGAAGCTAAAGGGTGTGCATTCTCTTTACAAAGATGGGATTTAGTTGCTCATTCAAGACAGAACAGAAGTGAGAGGCTTAGGATGCAGAAAGCCCAGATCAGAAGGCCCTCACATGCTTGGACCTCCTACATGGGAACACTTCCCTGGAAGCCGAGGAACGGATTCACTGAGTCAAGTACTTGTGGCCAGAGTTTGGATTCCCAGCACCCATTTACCGTCAGCCATGGGTAGGGCGGGATGGGGAGGGGAGGGGGGATGGTCACTTGTAATTCTAACTCTCAAAGCAAAGTAAGCTTTTTTGACTGTGTGCAGCCCTGCCTGGCCTCAGACCTATGGCAATCCTCTTCCCTCTGCCTCTTGAGTACTGTCTCTCAATAGAGAAATAGGTATTTTTTGTCATGTCCCTTTGCCCTCTACCAGGAACGAGACAGCGAGGTTCTATGGCCTCACTATCATTTAAACTGCTTACCTGACCTAAACGCTTCTGTCCAGCCCATACAGATGTGTGGATTATCTTGAGGAAGAGCTGTCCTGTGCGTGGATTGAAGATGAAGATGGCCCCATTGATGGGTTTGGTTGTCAAGTTCCCCTCGAAGGTCTAAAGAACAATTACATTGGTTAGCATGGCCTAGACATAATCAGCCGACTTTACCCAATGTGTATACATACTTGTGCCTTACTCTCAGAGGCACCTGAAGCCTGCATGCCCACAGTGCATCCAAGTCTCACCTTGTGGATAGTTACTCTATAGACATTGGTGTCATCCACAAACCAGATAATCTGGTTGGAGAAGAGTTCACCGTAGTTCTGCGAGGACAGGTAGGGCTCAGTGGGCTCAGAAGAGTACAGCTGCAGGCCTTTGCGTATCCGTTCACGTAACACATACAAGGCAGGGTTTGCCTTCATGATCTTGGCCATGGCCTGCTGTATGAGAGGCTTGCTGCCTGGGAACCAGTTTCCATAGGCACTGTGAGGATGAAGGGAATCACAAGAACTTAAGCACAGGCAGAAAGCTCCAAGTACAACAAAGGGGCAAAGACAGTTAGCCAGGCTTATGTCGTGATCTGCTAACACACATAGATATGGAGAGAAGAGTCAGTCAGTGACCCAGAAAACAAAAACCTCATCTTAGCCACACTAACTAAAACTGGTGTAAAGACTCGTGTAGAGTGTGGTGGCTCACACCTTTAGTGCCAGCACTTGAAAGGTGGAAGCAGGTGGATCTCTGTGAGTATGAGGCCAAGCTGGTCTATATAGTGAGTTCTAGGCCAGCTAAGGCTATATAGTGAGACTCTACTTTAAATAAATGAACAAAACAGAGTGAGAACAGAGCTAATGGAAAACCCATGCTTCCGAGCCCTCCCTCACTCACCTGTGCAGATTATAGGCCAGGTCAATGGCAATGAGCACGCCTGTGGGCGAAGGGTAGATGCTCATGTTGTCTGTGGTGTAATCCAGGAACTTAGCCCGGGCATAGCGCTCAATATCATGGGAATCATAGTCCCCCCAGCGCAACTGGATGTCAATCCAATACTTCTGTGTGGTGGTGCTGTCCATCACATCCCTAAGGGTGGGCAAAGTTCACGTTCTCAGAAAACCACAGCATAGCCAATGTCTCAGAGTCACAAGAACTCCCAACACTGCACCCAAATCTCAAAATCATTCCCTTCCTCATTGTAGATCAGCAAGACCCTTAGCCATGCAGTAGTGGTGCTTGACTTTAATCCCAGCACTTGTGAGACAGAGTCCGAGGATTTCTGAGTTCAAGGCCAACCTGGTCTATAGGGCAAGTTCCAGGACAGGCAGGGCTACATGGAGAAACCACGTCTCAAACAAAAGCAAACAATAAACAAATAGATCATCAAGCCCCCCAGGAAATGGGCAGGTCTGACTGCTGATGGGTCACAGGGGTTAACACTGCCTCCAAGTTTGAAAGAATGTCGTCAGCAAAAAGCTGGGAATGGTGCCCAGGCTTGTACAGCAAGCATTTGGAGGGGCCGAAGCAATAGGATTATAAGGTTAAAGCCAGAATAACAAAACAAAAGAGGCAGGCAGGGCTAATCTCTTCAGTAACATGCCTATCATAGTAACACCAAGGTCCCTCATACCTAAAGCAGGGTCACAAAATACTTACTTGGAGTCGGCCAGCAGCGAGGGCCGGGAAACATTCCACTTATAGGAAGCAAAGAGTAGTATATCTGCACAGGAAGAGTTCATCTTATAGGATTTTCGGGGATGGATTGTCTCCTTTTGTACTGTCTCAATTTCCAGTGCATCCAGTTCCTGGTCAAAAACCTGGAAGTAAAAATGAGAAGGTTTACCTCGTTACAGAAATCCACTTACACTGAGAGCCGAGAGAACTTAGATGAAGCAATAGGAGTCTAATCGTTGAATGTCCAAGATAAATCTCCCATTCTCAAAAGTGCATGCTTTTAATCCAAGCCCTTGGGAGGCAGATAGGTAGCTGTCTATGAGTTCAAGGCTAGCCTAAGGAGCTCTAGGCCAAGGCCACATAGACTTTGTCTCAAAATATAGAAAACAGCTGATGTGACTCTGTGATGTCACCCTTCAACTGCAGCCCACCTGACACAAGTCCATCACAATGCTCTCATGGATCTTCTGCCACAAGTGAGCTCGGAATATCTGGATGAGAGAGATCTTCAGCGTGGGGATCTTGCCATGCATGAAGATTCCTGTCAAGTCCAGCTGCACCTGGAAGCCTACATATACCTGACAGGAAAGACAAACAGCTTTAGAGATTCGAGACCACAAGAGGACAGTTCATAGGATAAAGATGAAGGCAAAAGAAACACCTTTCCTTATCTCCCCTAGTGAAGAATCACACTCACATTGGCTCGATTGATTGTTGGGGACCACCAGAGGGTGAATCTACGATTGGGAATCTGATTTAATCCTGATCGCTGAGCATTGGTCAGCTTCTTCCACTTCATGGATTCCTCAAAGCCACTGGCTTTCTCCCTGATGAACAGAGGAACCAAATGAGATGCTGCCCATCCACCTCCCGGAGGTGCCTAACCCTCACTGGAGTAAGAAGCAGCAGGCCAATAAAGCACAGAACTGATGAGCTCAGGTAGTTGTGACAGGTCCCTGTAAACGGGCAGAGTCCTCACCAGAATAGACCTTCCCAGGTGGGGAAGTAAGTGCCCTTGAAGAGAGTGTGCTCCAGAATGCCTTCCACACCACCCAGAGCCTGAATCATGTCTGTGCGGTAGTTGTTGAGGTTCCAGAGCTTGCCATCATGCCGCTGATGTGTCCACCAAAAGGGGTTCTGCTTCAAAACCTAGACAGCAACAGAAGCACAGTGAAGCATCTGGGTGTCTACCACTCTAAGCGACAGGGAAGCCAAAAGCTCTCCTGATTGGGAGAAACTTGCTCTACTCTCCACTCCATATACCTGGTACTGCTTAAAGTCAGTTCGGACACGCCAGCCTTTATCATAAGCCAGCGTGTGCCGGTCTTTCTGGAAGAGGGTATTGATCCGGGGAATGCCTCGATCCCACGAATCTTCTAAATCTTCTAAAGTCAAGCGTCTGCCAGAAAAAAAAAAAAAAGAGTCAACATTCTTTCTCACAAAGAGGAAGCATTCAACAGTCTTTGGCCAAGGATAAACAGAATCAGTCTTAACTCCTCAAGACTCAGTCTGCCATGGCCCCCACATAAGATTCAAAGTTTTGTGACATAACCCCCAGCTCTGTGATTGGCACACCCTCTGCATACCCACCTGTTCTGAGCAATAGCCTCTTGTCTCTTGAGTGCATACTCAGCCCAGACCCGTTGGGAGTCAATGAACTCACTCTCCCATGGCTGTATGTAGCGGTATAAGTTGGGAATCAGTTGGTCTTCTTCATGACTCATTCCTGAACGGAAGTGTGTGATACCCACATCTGTCTGCTTGGACCACCTGTTTTGGAAAATTGAGACAAAAGATAAAAGTAAAATCAAACTTAACCAAACACCTGTTTCCCTCAGAGCTGACACAATGAAGCTAACACTGAAGGTTAATCACGCCATACCTGAGGTCAGACTGGGGGATAAGCACATGGCCCATGGAGAGCATGCCAAGCCCACCCAGCTCCTTAGGGGTGTAGAAGACAACAGGGGGGAACCGACTTGGCATCTTGGAGTTCAATCCAATCTTGATACGTGTCTGGATCTTGTTTTCACACTTCACCAATAAGTCTAGGAGTTCCTGTGTATTCACCACAGCCTCTCGAAAATATGTCATAAGGCCAATGAGAGCTGTATTCCACTTATTCACAATCTAAAATCAGTGGAAAGAGTGAAGTCCACATGATCAGCGCAGATCTTGTAGTTACTAGTTAGTTACTTACACCCCTACTTTAACAATTAATCTTAAAATTATTAGTAATTACAGAAAAAAACAAAACGTAAGATACTACTTCATACCCACTAGGATAGACACAATCAAGAGATGAATGACGGGGTCACTCTGATAGTTCACTGGGTAAGACTGTCCCAAGCCTAAAGACTCAAGTTTAATCCCCAGAATCCACATAGTGAAGGAAAAACCAACTTCTACAAGTTTCTTCTCTAACCTTCACAAGCACTCTGTGGTCTACACACATCCACCCACCCAACCACCCAAATAAATGCAATACAAAGTATTGCTGGAAGTGGTGGTGCAGGTCTTTAATATCTATGCATTTCAGGCTAGTCAGTGATACATGATAAGACCCTGTATAGTGATTTTAAATACAATATTCCTTTCAGAATAACAGAAACTTAGGAGGATGATCAGATCAAAGACGGAACACAGCATTGCTGACTGCAGGAAGGGGAAGACCTAATTAGGAAGGCGGCCTTCGGCCCTTACACAGCAGAGCAGAGCTGTCAGTCAGACTACCTAACTAGGTGCACTGCTCTATTTTCCTGGAACTCATGAAGGTCTGTGTATGTGAGTTAGGACCACGACTGAAGAGAGGGGTCACATTCACACTTGACCTAAATGTGCCATACATACCTAAAGCAGAAGGTGACCTGGGTGGGAGTGACAGCATGACTCTAACAAAACTGGAGGGAAAGGAAAACTGAGGACAGAGAAGGCCACAGTAGTGAAGGACATCTATAGTTTCAACTATTTGGGAGGCTGAGGTCAATGGGTCACTTGAGCCCAGAAGCTCAAGACCAGTCTGGGCAACACAGAAAAACTTTAATCTCAAAGTACGGATCAGCGGTAGAACAGTTGCCTAGCACTGAGTTCAATCCCCAACACAGCAAAAATAAACAACTGAGAAGACAAATCGGTTCAACGGAGTTAAGGGTTCTTGCTGACAAACCAGAAGGACCAACCTTACTTTAACCCTGCAACCTTGCATGGTAGGAGAAAACTGACTCCTGCAAGCTGTCCTCTGATGCCCACACATGGGTTGTGGCATGTGTGTGCTTGTGAGCACACAAGACACAATAT
Source organism: Rhabdomys pumilio (assembly GCA_030674055.1). NCBI lineage: Eukaryota > Metazoa > Chordata > Mammalia > Rodentia > Muridae > Rhabdomys > Rhabdomys pumilio. The sequence goes on from JANHMN010000002.1 coordinate 44,694,087, forward strand.
AAATAAGAAGGAGGAAGAAAAGGAGCTTTAAGGTCAATCCACCTCCAGCCTCCTGGAGATTTTCCGCCTATCAGCCAGGATGGAGCCAGGGAGGTATTTGGGGTTTTTCTGGTGTGGCCATATATGATGCGTACACCTGTCAGTATAAGTGTGTATACATACATACACACATATGTGTGGGAACGTGCATGCTGAGGCCTGACATCAGTGTCGGGCTTATGCCTGTAATCCCAGTACTTTGGAGGCTGAGTCAGAAGGATCAAGAGTTCAGTGTCAGCCTGGATTATATACAAAGCTTGTCTTAAGCAAACAAATGAACAAAACAAACAAGAAGAAAAAGTAAACAAGTTCAAATCCAAAATTATGCTCTTATCATAATCGCTATCTAATTAATAAAAGTCCTTTACAAAATATGGCTTACTGGGCTACTATATGCATTATTTAATTTTCACAAGAGCCCTCTGAGCTAGGAACTACGGTTACACTCATTTATAGACAATGAAGTGGAGGGTAGAGGACCTCGAAAAGTCTGAACTAGTAACAGACCCAGCAATCCAATCTGACTCAAGATCATCTATTTCTAACCATGACTGTGAAGCACTTCCTTCATCTCAACTCTCATCACTCCTCCATAAGGCTCTGTGCAGGGCTGAGACAGGAGAACTGCTGGAGCTCACAGGCTTCTAGAGCTGCAGGCTCCAGAAGAAACCCTCCAGAAGGAATAGGGAGAGTAGGAAAAGGGTGATGGAGCACACCCACACCCACCAACCCACCCACCCTGTCTGTCTCTGTCTCCGTCTCTGTCTCTTTCTCTCTCTCTCTCTCTCTCTCTCTCTCACACACACACACACACACACTTTTTTAAAGGTGTGTGTGGGGGGGGGGCCAGCAAGAAGGGGGATTAAAGAGGGTAACGGAAAAAAAGTGAATAAAAGTAAAAACTCCCAAAACAAAAGGCCCTGTCCTGATGTGCAGCTCCCACTATAAAAGGAAGATTCTAACACATCTACTCCAGCTCTGGCAAACTCACTGTCTCCACTCACCTCTAATCAAGTTTCATCCACACCATCTGACTTCCATCTCAACACTGAAATAGCTCTAAGGTCACCAACGACATCCTAACTGCCAATCCCACTGGCTCTCACTCAGTCTTATCTACCAAACTGTTCTCAGGCAACTGAGGCTGTAAACACCTGCTTCGCTCTGGGCCTTAGTCCTGGTCAGTGCACCTTAGAGCTTCCCATCACCCTCATCTGTCTCTCCTCTTTTTACTCTCCCAGTGTCACTCATCCTTGAGCTTTCAACCTTTACATCAGAATAAAAAAACTGCCTGGTGGTGGTGACACACACATGCAATCCTAGCACTTGGTTGGCAGAGACAGGTGGAGCTGTGAGTTTGAGGGCAGCCTGTTCTACAGAGCAAGTTCCTGGACAGCCAGTGCTGCATGAAGAGAAACCATGTCTTGGGAAGAAAAATTACAAAATTAAAGAGAATCCCTTATATTTTTATATTTACTGAAAACTCTTTTCCCAGAGATCTAAAAATATCCAACTCCACAATCTACTGCAGTAAACCATACTTCGTACAGCTACACAAGCACCGTGCTAATTTAAGTACATCTCTACTCCTCTGCTAAAGCTCAACACCTTCACCTGGTTTCTTGTAGCAGCCTTTCTTCTTCCACACTCAGACAGGACCAGAACTCACAAACTCTAACATTCTCAGCTTCCCAGAAGATGCAATGGCTCCATGAACATCACATACTAGTGCTTCTTTGATCACGTACCTGTCTCTCAAAGGGCTCTACTTTGTAGCTAGCATCTAGTTTGTGCAAAATACCTACAGCACAGAAGTTACCAAACACGAGGAGATCAATTAGGACAAGCTAATTCCTCAGAGCCACATTTTAAAAACTACATCATGGGAGATCTGGCCTTGCAAGACCCTAAATATACACAACTAACAAATCCCCAGCTTCCCTCAGCTCTGTTAAGTGGGCCCCATAAACAAGGAAAAATACAAACAAAAGACCCTGCATTTTAATGGTATGCTGTGCTACTCCCTAAAATATAAGCTGTTTGACTCAGATAATGAGCCTAAGGGAACATGCAAAATAGATACTTCTGTTCAAATCGTAGACTCCACTTTTGCTTTGATTTAAAAATCATCAAAATAGCCGGGCGGTGGTGGCGTACACCTTTAATCCCAGCACTTGGGAGGCAGAGGCAGGTGGATTTCTGAGTTGGAGACCAGCCTGGTCTACAGAGTGAGTTCCAGGACAGCCAGGGCTACACAGAGAAACCCTGTCTTGAAAAACCAAAAAAAAAAAAAAAAAAAAAAAAAAAAAAAATCATCAAAATAGATGCAGCCTGTTAAATTCTTGCAGGAAATCCTCAGAAATAAATCCCAATAGGTCTAACATTCTAAGATGCCATCCCCAAATAATACATGGATACTAGAATACTAGGCAAAGTTGAGAAAGAAGGAACTCAAACCAGGGAGGATCGGAAGGGATGTCAAGACAGAGGCTGGCAGGAAAACTAAGGCTTGCGGCCCTACAGACCTTGGTGAAAGTGGTGGAGCCAGAGGCCATCAGGATCTGCCGCACTCGGTTATGGAAGCGTTGCATTGACTCATCATCCACACGCAGGAAACACTGAGCCGTCCGCTCCTTGGTGACCTAAACCACAAAGTCAGGGTTAACGTGTCTCAGAAACTTCCAGAGGGGCTGGTGAAATGGCTCAGAGCAGGCAAAGGTGCTTGATACCAAGCATTAGTTCCTTACTTCAGTCACAGAACCTACATAGTAGAACAGACTACAAGTTGTCCTCTGACCTCCACACAAATGCCATGGCATAAATGAAAGTGAAAAGCAGACATGGTAGCGTGTGAATTCATCTCAGTACTCAGGAAACAGCAGAGGTGGGGGTGGATCTTGGAGAATTCAAGGCTAAGCTGGCTTGCCAGAGCTACACAGTGAGATCCTGTCTCAATCAACCAACCAATCAATCAATCAATAATAAATAAGACATGATAGCACATGCCTTACTTATTAATCCTTACAATTCTTGGGAGGTAGAGACAGAGGCAGGCTGATCTCTGAGACAATGAGGGCCAGTCTTGTCTACAAAATGAACTCCAGGCCAGCCAGTGTTACAGAGAGATACTGTTTAAACAAGCAAGGATTAACCGTGACTAAGCCCAACCCACTGGGATGATAATGCAAAGCTATGTCTGTTCTTCACCCCACTGACTCCAGAGTTACAGGGGTGGTAAAGTAATGTCCTTCCTAGACTGTACCTCATTCTGTAGGTTCCAGACCCCGTCCTTGTGGGTGAACTCTTCATAGCTGGTACGGCACTTAGGCAGAATGCGGCACTCAAAGCCACACATGTTGAAAAGCAGGTTGGGGTTGTCTTTACTGTATACAGACACAAAGCTATTCTCCCACTGTACTGTAGTCACTGATCGTGGCAGCCGGTTTTTGATGTCCCAGAATACTGCCCGACCCCTATCGACAGAGAACATAGAGGCACTTCAGTCTGTTGAAGACCCCTGCATTCAAAACCAGGTCGATGATATCCCAACAGACCTATATTCCTCCTAGCAAAGACACAACCTCCTCAGTCTTAATTGATTTTTGGGCCCTAGGACTACCATCCTTGTAATTCCCACAAACCCAACTGAGACTCACAAGTTGACATCATGCTTCATGAGACGCATACGGGCATCTCGGGGCCAGCATTTCTTGTTATTGTAGCCAACAATGTTTTCATTGTTGGGGTCTGGATGTTCCGTCAGGTAACGCTGGATCAGATCCCGAGCCTCATCTGCTGTGAACCTACGTGAAGACAAGGTACGTGGCTGAAGTCCAAATATACTAAAACCCTTTGAGAACTCCAGCTCCACAGTGGAGACCCTATGCCCCACTAGGCTTCATTTCACTGTATAGTCCAAAAGCAATTAGTCAACTAAGCCACAAGAGCCCCGCACAGACAGAACATGGCTCCCTGCCCTGGTAGCTAAAGGAGCTGTGTCATTACCTGAAGAAAATATGGATGCGATCAATGTATCTACAGAAGAGTCGGATTGGGTGTGCAGCCTCAGTGGCTATGTCCTGAAAGCTGAGAAAGTCATTTGGCATCTGAGGAGGCCCAGCCATCTCACTGGCCCGGTGCAATCCCAGGACAAGCAAGTCCATCACCAAGCCATAGTACTGGACAATGAACGAGGCAAACTGCAGGCCTCTGATGATTCCGTAAGAATTTGTATGGTTCATGTCCTAGAAAGGAAAAAAGGAAAAAAGAGGACCGCAACTCTTAGCTGTGTGTGGCTGGCTGTGCCCCAGGCACTTCAGGGTCCAATCTCCTCCATTAAACTCAATGGGTCAGACAAGCCCTTAACACACTTCTTTGCTCCTTGCTCCAAGACAGACCTTATAGTTGATGACTACATTGTTCTTGGCGGTCATGTAGTCAGCTATGTTGTGGTCCACAATGAGTCGCAGCAGCCTGTTAAGCAGGGTCAGATCAATCTTCTCATACATCTTCTCAAACCGAGACTCCAGCATAACGTTGCACTCGCCTTCACTCGTCTCCCACACATCCTGCAGGTTATTGATGCCTAGAAAAGCAAAATGACGGAGCTATGGCACATTACAATCTTTTCAGAACTAGTAACCTCAGCAGCTCTCAGCACATTCCAAATCCCTCTATCATCCATCCATCCATACCAGTTGCTGTAAATGTCAGCTTTCTCAACATAAGTAGTATTCACTCTTTCTTTTTATTTTTCTTTTTGTTTATTAGACAGAGTTCTTCTGTGTGTAGTCCTGACTGTCCTGGAACTCACTCTGTAGACCAGGCTGACCTCAAACTCAGAAATACTCCTGCCTCTGCCTCCTGAGAGCTGGGATTAAAGGCTTGCACCACACCTGGCTGTACCATTCACTCTTATCATGTAATAAAATGAACCATGCAGCCTAGGCCTGAGTTTTATACAGAACTCAGTTCATCTCCTTTCTCTGTGGAGGGTAACTCCAACAAAGTTGTACCTTGGCACCACTTGTAAACAAGGAGTGGAGGTGGCTCTGTGTCAGCAGGCTTGATCCAGGGCGGGAAAAGACGGCGTTTATCTGCTTCATACCACAGGTACTGGTCCAGGTAAGCATCAGTTATCTTCTCCAGTGGCTCCACATCATACACTGGCACAAGGTGGCTATAGAGATCCATAAACTCAATGCCTACCTGTGAGAGGAGGGACCAGGCTCACATCAGCTCACCTGAGCCAAGCTGCCACCCACTAGATGTCACGAATAAATAGCACAGACCAAAAGACATCTCAGGGAGCATTTCACTCACTTCCTTAAAGGCTCTCTGTGTGAGGAGGTGACGCTTGATGCGGGACAAAGCCTCATGGGGGTTGTCATAGGCTTGTTCAATCAGACCCAGCTCTTCCCTCTGAGACTGGTTTAACCTAGACTTCACACTGACAAAGCAAACAGAAAGGTGAATGAGTTGTTAAACCAGAAGGGACTAGACCTTTCTTTGCACTCTTTCATGATGCCAATCTGTCACCCACCCAACAGGAACCCTCCAGCCACTCCTTACCTATAAGCTTCCTTGAGACGCTCCAGAGCCAAGATGAGCAACTTGGTATCATGCTTGTAGGAGAGCGGGGGGAACGGGATAGGAGAGAATCTACGGCTTTCCAACCAGTGCACCGTGGTAGTGTACACTGCCACTGCTTCCTCTGCTGTGATGTAAGGCCCATCCTGGAAGGTAAATACCAAGTTAGTTGTCTCCCACTATTGTCCAAGCCAGGACCAAGCCTGATCCTCACCATGTAGCCCACCTTGCCGCCCAGCCCACACCCAGTCTAGCTGGCCCAACCTTCAGGTAATTGTGCTGCCGTTCCTGTTCTGCCTTCAGATACAGGCGAGTGAGGCGGCCCAGGTTCTTTTTACAAACAGTCTTGTCTACAGTAGCCCCACGACGGATCCGTTCACGGTTGTAGTGGGCAGTATTGGTCCACCAATCAGCCTTGGCCTTAACGTACCGAAGAATCATATTCTCTATAGGTGTTGGCAGTCCTGGGACCTGCAGGTACAAACACAATGAAAAAGTACTAAAAACCAGGCATAGCGCTTCACACCTGCCCCTCGGCACAAAGGTGGAGGCAGATCGATTGGTCTCTCTAAGACCAGCCTGGCCTGCACAGACTTACAGGTTAGCCAGGACAACACAGTGAGACTGTCTCAAGAAGGAGGGGTAACAGAAGGTCAACAGCCCTCTGAAGATGTGGTAATCTTAACCTCAGAAGGATAAATGGTTCTGCCTCCTTGGAGGTGGAGGAAAGCCTACCTTCCAAGGAATGTTGGCCTTCCAGCAGCGCCAGGCTTCACTGAGGTGCTGCAGGATTGTTCGGGCCTTGTTCTGTTTGATGCCTTCAGGCATCATGTCCAGAATATCGTGCATCACGGCTGCCCTAAGTTCCAGGTCAAAATGGGACTCTACACGTTGCTTTGTCACTGTCTTTGCCACCCCCTTTGAGTGACGGCCTAGAAGTAAAGGGACAGCCCAGAAAATAAATCAATACACAGTAACAAGTGTCCATATGATCTACACATGCAAAAAGACAAGCTACTTCAGACAGTCAGAAACATACAAACACATGACAGCTCCAAATCCTAGAGAGCAGCCCAAGAACCAGAGTAGTAGGTCAGACTCATTTAAAACAGACTCAGGACAGATGAGCAGCGCAAACAGAGACGAACACCAGGCACACAAGCCTGGGTAAAGAAAGCCACTTACCTTCAAACTGTCGGGCCAGAAGGTTGCCCAGCCATCGCTCTAGCAGAGGGGTGATTCCACGCATAAAGAACAGCCAGACCCGCCAACCAGCAGCCCAGAAACCACAGCCAGGGCCTTTCCCTACAGGACCCTACAGTCAAGCAAACATCAGGAACATAAATGAACGATTCCTTTAGGAAAATGACAGAAAGAAAACTGGGCAGAGGTAGAAGGAAGAACATGTGTCAGGCTGCTGTGAGACAGGGTAAATGCTGTTTGAGTCCTCACAGTCTAGAATAGGGACGCATATGAGAACTTCAGGGCAGAGAGTGAGGCTTCTGCATGGATTCAGTGGTAGGTTTGAGGAGAAGTGTTGAGATTCACTAAGTATAGTAATGACACAGTCAAGAGGTTCTCTACAAATAGGTCCTGGGAAAGAAAGAACTCTAACTGCAAAGAAAAAGCGAGTGTGTGTGTGTGTGTGTGTGTGTGTGTGTGTGTGTGTGCAGGCTGGCGGTGAGGGCGGGGTCTCACCGTGTTGAAGCGGTAGTAGATGAGGTGTTTCAAGTCCTTGCACATGCGGATCTGCCGCATCAGCTTGTATTTGTATCGATACATGCCTGTCAACTGTCCCACGTGGGCAAATATGTACTGCAATCCATCTGCCAGCTGCAATAAAATCACCCATTAGACTTAGAGCCAGAGCCAGCTCCAAAGCCAGCACAGGCTTCACCCTGTCTCTCCATGCAGGCAGGGTCCAGGCACCATGGCCTCACCTGGAAGGCATCTACATTGCCCAAACGATACTGCACATGACTGTCCACAACCAGCTTAGTTAAACGCAGTACCTCCCGACACAGATGGAAAGCATTCCCAAAACGAGATTTCTTTCTTTCCTGGAAAGGCCAAAACCACAAAAAACGTTGGTAACAGTGGCCGCAGAAGGAGGTATGCCACCATGCCATCCACCCCTAAGCCACCCGAGTCCAGCAGAGCCGCTGGATCCCAGACAGCACCTTGGTGGTGAGCGTCTTGACAGGCTTCAGGTTGAAGTTGTAGTCCAAGTGCAGGTAGTTGAGGTTCTTCCGGTGAATGAGAAGGTTGAGCATGTTGTAGCCCTGGCGGCAAACCTGCAGCCCCACTTCCACCCAGTCCAGCTTGGTGGACTGAAAGAACTTGGTAGCTTTGAAAGAGCGAAACAGATACCTGGGTAAAAACAAAGAAGAGAGTTAAAGTGACATACTGACACTTTTGGAACACAAGGTTTAGCAGGGGCCTCCAGCACTTACCTCTTCTTCTGGGCTTTGGGAGGCCGGTGCTTGAGAGCATTCAGCACATAATACTTAAGCAGCTTCTGATAGGAGACTCGAACCTTCACAGGCTGCCCAGCAGGACAATGCTCCCGATACCTGGTTAAATAAGCCCATCAGAGCCTTGCCCTCCTCTCCTTCCAGACACTCTGGAAAGGATGCATGGCCATCCAGACAGTCTTTTCTCCTGCACTGTACATCTACTACCCCTTAGGGAGAAACCTCACCAGTTCTTGACAAGGGGTATGTCCAGGGCCCGGCGGGTACGACCAGAGCGTAGGTTGAAGGGCCGTGGTGCCCAGAGCAGGGCGATGCCATTGGCTGTATTGTCTGTATAGAGAGGTGTATCCTTCAGGAAGGGCTCTACAAACTCTGGGAGTTCAAACTCCTCATCATCATCAGGCAGTGGCTCTTGGCTCTGAAAAAGAAATCACCGGGGGTTCATTTCCCACTCGCTAAGTGCAGAACTAACACGAGCAGGAAACTGTCTAGGATCAAGCACAGTGGCTACACACGCCACGAAAACAGAGGCCTGACAAGAGACGCCTAAAGAGCTAGACAAAGGAGCCAAAGGAATAGAGAAGAGCTAAGCAGGAAATCAACTCACCCACTTACCACTAAAAGCTTCCCAAAGGAGCTCCAGCACCTTACCATAGGAAGAACCCACTGCAATTAGTTCCTGACCAAAACTCCTGAGCTCAAGGAAAGAAGCCTGAAACCCCAGTATGTGGGAGGAGGCTAAGACAAAGGGACTGAATGAGTAAGACCAACCTGAAACTACACAGTAAATTTAGGCTAACCTACATTATATGTCCAAAACGAAGAAGGTGGGGCATAGGCTACTGAGTGGCAGAAAACTTGCCTATCATGCATAAGACCCCAAGCTCAATCCTCGAGACTCTCATTCCCCACCCTCCTCCAAAGCATGTGATTCCCTCTTACCTTGACTGAGTGTCTATGGGAGATTGGGTTGATCAGAGGGTCAAAGTAGAAAGCTGGCAAATCAGGATCCTCAGTCTTGATGAACACAACGTTAGGAGTGTGGTACCTGTAACAAAAGAAGAGTGAGCCAACGCTCCTGTGCTCCTGCCTTCTCCATTCTAACGATGTTCCGAGCGCCGTACCAGGTCAGGTGGACGTGGTGTGGAAGGTTGTTATACAGGTAAGGAAAAGCAATCTTGTACTCGGTACGAATAGGCTGACGGATAATGATCTTATTAATATCATTGAATTCATTCCAGTCTTCATCCCTACAACAGAAAGTCAAGTGAGAAGTCTAGTTCCATTGCTAGACAGAATCTTAAGATAAATATTAAAATTTATCTTAAAATTGCCTAAAATTGATATTCTCCCTCCCAACTTACTGTAGGTTGATGTCTCGAACAAGAGGTTCAAATTTGGGTCCCCCAGGAATGGCCATGTTGAGTGCCTTAGAGGTAAAGAAGGCCTTCAGATCAAAGAGATAGAAGTAGTTGTCATCTACGAGGTCAGTCAGGAGCTGATTGGCCAGTCGGTAGAGAGTGGACATCATAGGCAATGTGAACTGCCAGCGTTGGTAGGTGGAGCCATTAACATACCTAGGGAAAAGATGGAGGTCTCATATCAAGTACGCATTGAGCCAAGCTACTTAGCTATTGCCTTCCACAAGCTCCTGTTCCCAGAACTCTCACAGAAATTAGTTCCACTCACTTCCTACTGTCTCTCAATGGCTGGTGGTCATAGAACCAGTCCAACACAGGGGCATCCTCTTCAGGGTCCAGCTCTAGCTGAATGGCTTCCAGTGGCTCAACATCTAAGATGTTGTCAGCATAATCCAGGGGCGGTTCCTCATCATCGAAAGGGGGGAAACGCATCCTCTTGAAATGCCTCCTGTCTCTTTTTTCTCTACGCATCATGATCCACATTGACCTAGAAGGCAAGAGCATCATGTCCACTGATCTCAGGTGCCAACACCCCCACGCCCACGACAAATCACCAGCCCCCAACTCTGTCCCACCATACTTCAGCCCTTCTTACCCCCACTGGGAGATGTAAACCGGCTCAATAACCCAAGGAATCTCGTTGACAAAGGAAATGGCCCCAGTGATGTGGTACAGCACAGGCACATCTCGGATCTGCTCCCAAGGCATGGGCATGTTCTCCAGGAGCTTGAGAACTGCGTGAGGCATGTACTTGAGAGCTCTGAATGTGAGGAGGAGAATTACAAACAACTAAGTGTTCTGTTACTTGTCCCCTGCCGACAAGCCATAAAGTTATCACATGCTCCATACAAAATGCTGTCTTATACTCCAAAGCCCCAAATTAGGACTCAGGTACTACATGACTACGAGTCCTGCCTCCTCATCTCCACCTTCATTTAATACCACTCTCCCTTTTAAATGTCTTAGTTCCACAATAGTGGGACTCAGCCTGTATAAATCAACACCCATCCCTTTGAAAGCAACTTCCTTCTGTCCTTCCTGTAAATACCAACACATTCACTGTTCTATGCAGTAGCCATTTGTCTCTCATCCATCATGCCACTAAACTTAAAAAAGGAAAGGACCAATACCGTCTATTCACCAAGGATCAAAAGCAAGTTTCAATAATAATAATAATGATGTCTGTTGTTTGAGACAGGGCCTCACCGTATAGCCCTGGTTGGCCTGAAACTCACAGTGTAAGAACAGAAGATACACCTATCGCTGTCTCCCATGCCCAGAGACTAAATGCCTGTGCCACCACATCTGGCTCTGGTTGTTTTTAATGGAGCATCTCACTGAGTAGTTTAAACTGGCCTCAAGCCTGTGATGCTCCTGCTTCCTCAGCTCAAGTGCTGAGCTTATACATGCAAACACTACGTTGGCTGCTTAAGAGTTATTTTTTTCTTTTGTTTTGTTTTGTTTTTTTTTAGGACAGGGTTTCTCTGTGCCGCCTCATCTGTTATAGAACTCACTCTGCAGATCAGGCTGTCCTCAAACTCAAAGTAATCTGACTCCCAAGTGCTGGAATTAAAGGCATGTGCTACTACCTTGCCCAGCAAGAAATTATTTTTGAAATAAAACTTCCAAAGCTTTCCCACACCAATTAATTAACAGGCCAAATTTTTGTATCCAAATGAAATGTTAAGAATCTCTGCAGCTTAAAGTTGAAGAATTAATAGTAAAAGAGAGACCCCAGGAATTAAACATCCTAAACCCCCAAATGCTAGTGACCAAAAAGGCATCCAGAGTGCCTAGTGTCTTAATTTGAGCTTCAAACAGTTCCAACAATACCAGGCATTTTACAATGACACCAGCAGGGCAAAGCAAAGCAATCAATGGCATAGGTAGGCGATCTGGAAACTGTCACGAAGGCCCAGTGGTCCTGGCCTTCCTCTTACAATCATCTCATGTATAGTAGAGCCATGTTCCAAGCTGGACATGGTGGCATCTGCCTTTAATCCCAAGGCAGAGCCATAGGGATCCCTGTAGGTTCAAGGGCAGCCTGGTTTCAGAGCTAAATCCAGAGCAGAAAGGCCCACAGAGGGAATCTGTGTCTCAGTTACAAAGTCATGTTCCAAATGATAGTCCTTCTGTATCCAGCACTGCCAATGAAGGGGGAAGAAAAAGGAAAGAAGCCAAACTCCATATGAAATTACCCTGGGACGTTACTTACCCCAAATAGACCCTTTTGTCATGACGGAATTTCCTGTTGGTCATGTCTCCATGGTCTCGAATGATCTTCCTGACATGTTCTGGGGGCATGTCTTCTTTCTGAGCATCCACAAACCCAAATTTCCGCTTCTCCGCATAGCGCTTGGCCTGCAACTGCTGCCATTTTCGAGCTATAAAAGCATCTCAGTTTAAAGGGCTGCACAAATTTATCCTAATTATCCCTTGCCCCTGGGGTAACCCTCGGCATGCTGTGAACAAGAGAAATACTGCCAAGTATCCTGCCATTTTACAACCCCAAACCACCTGACATTTTTGCTATAGATGTTTAGGGGAGGGTTGCTGTCTAATTCCTTCATAGTAATGCAAACCCTATAAAGGAACAGGTTTTATCACCACGGATGCATTACACACACACACACAGGCGCTTCCAAATTTTCAATGATCTGACTAAATTTTTAAAAATGTAAAAATACTGCTAATAAGTACACCCCTGATGACCTGCCCTGCCTATAAAGGGAAGAAATGAAACCCGCCTGCCTACACGTTCGGACCCGCGCGCGCGCTGTTCCCGTTCGCTTCTCACCTTTCTCCTGCAGCTTCTCCTCTGACATGTAATCCGGCAGCGGGGCTAGAGGACCGGGCACCGGGTTACCCGGCCCTCGGTAAGGAAACACTCCGGCCATGCCGGGAGAATCTGGGATGGAGAGGCAGGCCAAAACTAATCAGCTAGGCCAGGGCCCACAAGGGGCAGATGAAACACGTCCGGAACCCTCTGGCCTGCACGCTAGCCGGGCTGAGCGTTCGCGACCCGGGCCTGGCGCAGCTCCTCAGGCCGCTCGGTCCACTCGACCGTCTTGCAGCTCAGCCTCAGATGCCCACCATCCACCTATTGCCCCTCACTCAGGTAGCCGCTGGGCTCGCAGAGCAATGGCGGAAAGACGACGTCCGCTCCGCGTTCCCAACTCCAGGAAGTGCGCAACCGGGTTCAGAAGCTCACCCAATAGACGCCGAGATGCTCTGATGGATTAGCGACAGTCCCAATTGACGTTGCAGCCTGAGCCGGGGAGGCGGGCCTAAAAGCGGATTTCGCCGCGAGGGGTGTGGTCTGGGTAGGCTCACGTCCCGCCTTCTGCCAGTCGGTTTAGGAGTCCTCTCTAATAGAACTGACATTTAATTGGCTATTAGCATTGCTCCTAAAAGCCAAAGCCATAACAATTTTAATAAGTTTGCCTATGTTGCACATTTCCTCTATATTTATTCTCATGAATTCAGAGCTGATATGTAGTACTAGCTCCTACTCAATGAATCCTTTGTTCTTTTATTCCTTCATTACATTATTGTTCTCTATGTACCAAAGAGTCAAATGACTTTTGGAACGTCGGAGGCAGAAGGAAGGCTGGCAAAAATGTCTGACGATCTGGGATGGGAGTATACCTGAGAGTGCCTGCCTAATGCACAGGAGGCCTTTGGTTCATTCCATTTCTGGCAATGCATAGACCTGTAGGATCTCAGCACTCCAGGGGTGAGGAGAGGGGGAAAGTGTTGAAGGCAGAATGACCATAAATTCAAAAAGGTCCGGCCCTGGAAAGATGACTGAACGATTAAGAGCATTGACTGTTCTTCCAAAAAAGCTGGTTTGATTCCCAGCACTCACATGGTGCCTCATAACTGCCTGTAATTCTTATTCTAGGGGATCTGATACCCTCTTCTGCCCTCTGTAGATACAGAACACACATGGTGCACATACATACATGGAACCCAAAAACCCATATACATAGAAACAATTTTTTTCAAAAAGAAATTCAAATTCTTCCTCAGCTCTGTAGAGTTTAAGATCAGACTTTGCTACATGAGACCATACCTCAAAATCAAAACAAAACGTACCACAGAATAATTTTTAAAAATTAATTAATTTTTAAAATATGTATTAATGTTTTGCCTTCATGTATGTCTGTGGACCACAAACATGCCTGGTACCCAGAGAGATTAAAAGAAGACATTAGATTCCCTTGGAATAGAGATAGGTATGATCTACCACTTGGGTGCTAGGAACCTAGGTCCCCTGCAAAAGCAGTAAATCTTTTTAAGCCCTAAGCTATCTCTCCCAACGCCTAAAGATTCTTGTAAAGCGTGTAATGCAGCATGATGGGCACTGGCAAGCAGAGCTAACTTGACTTCAGGGTGAGGGTTTTTGAGTTTAATGCTTGCTTATTATAAGTAAGGTACTAGATTTAATGCCTGGCACTGCAAACAGTGAAATAAACTAAAGAATAAAAATAAAACCCCTGCAGGGCAGTGGTGGCACACGCCTTTAAGCCCAGCACTTGGGAGGCAGAGGCAGGCAGATTTCTGAGTTTGAGGCCAGCTCTGATCTACAGAGTGAGTTCCAGGACAGCCAGGGCTGTACTGAGAAACCCTGTCTCAAAAAAACAAAAATAAATAAATAAATAAATAAATAACCCCTGCCAGCCATGATGGTAATCCCAGAACTTGGGAGGCAGAGGCAGGTGATCTCTGTGATTTAGAGGCCAGCCTATTCTATATAACAAGTTACAGTACAGCCAAGGACACATAGAGAGACTGTATCAAAACTAAAATAAAATAACAGTTCTTCCTTGGGAGATGGGAGAAGATAACCTAGACAAATTTAAAATGTCGCCAGGGGATTTCATGGGTAATGACTTTCTTCTCTCCTTTCTCTTTCCTCTCTCTGGCAATGATCACTCTAACGCATGCTATAGACAAAAACTGTTCAGTGTAAATTGTAGTCTATAAAAGGTCTTAGAAGGAAGCTTAGAAAAAAAAATATAGGACCAAGACTGAGGATGTAGCTGGGGATAGAGCATTTCCAGGTATTGCAAGCAGGGTCTGTGTTATAGCCTGGTGAAGAAAGGTGGATGAGAAGGAGTTGACCTGAGCCAAAGATCAGAAACAAAGTAATTCCAGGAGGCCAAAATGGCTACAATAGAACTCTTGTGTTTAATTTTCTCTCCACAGTGTTAAGAATTGAGCCCAAGACTTGACCCAGGGTCTCTCTCCTAAGAGAATTTTCCAATACTGGGGAGGCTGAGGCAGGAAGGTGGCATCTGGGCTACATAGCACAACCCTGTTAAAAGAGGAGAGGAGAGGGGAGAGCAAAGTGGAAGATGGTAAGAAGAAATGGCAAAGGGAGGGAGGAAAGGGAGGAAACAAACTTAGGATGAGAAACTAACATTACTCTTAGAAACAGCCGGCAGACATGCCTGGCAGTGGTAGCAAGTCTAGCTTCAATGTTATCATGGTCACTATTGTAAAGTCCTTTCAGTAATTGTCACTATGTATTAGACACTGCTCCATGTTCTAGTAATGTTTCAGGAGCGTCTGTAGTTTCATTAATAGAATTGTAGGAACGTTGGGTTTCCAGTTTGCTGTCATACTATGGGTATTTTCTGAAGATGGGGAGATGGCAGGGTGGTGAACAGCACTTGTTGATCTTGCAGGGAGCCTGGCTTCCCTTCCTAGCACCTACACGCATTTCAGAACCACTTGTAACTCCAGCTCCAGACAACCCAACACCCGCTTCTGGTCTCCATGGCCACCTGCCTGGTTGTGGTGCACATACATACACACAGACACACAAATACATAAGACAAAAACAAATCGCTGGGCAGTGGTGGCGTATGCCTTTAATCCCAGCACTTGGGAGGCAGAGGCAGGCGGATTTCTGAGTTCGAGGCCAGCCTGGTCTACAGAGTGAGTTCCAGGACAGCCCGGGCTACACAGAGAAACCCTGTCTCGGAAAAAAAAAAAAAAAAAAAAAAGAAGCCAGTCGCACAAGATCTATCTGCTCAAGAATATATGTTTCTGTATGAAACATTGAGCATGTGAACTCTAAGACAGAGATCTGGGGCTGAGGAAGACATGGGGAGTTCTAGTGGCTACAGCATTTCTTTCTGGAGTGACGGACATGTTCTAGAACTAAATAATGGTGATAACGAAGCAGATATACTAAAACTCATCGAACTGGACACTTTAAATGAATGTAATAAAGCTTGTCTCAGTAATGTGGTTTCGAAGATGTTCAGGTGTGTGTGTGTGTCTGTGTGTGTGTGTCTGTGTGTGTGTGTGTGTGTTAAAACATTTCTTGACATGGCAATAAAAAACCAGTTTTCCCTGGGTGGTGGTGGTCCATGCCTTTAACCCCCGGACTTGGGAGGCAGAAGCAGGCAGGTCTTTGTGAATTAGAGGACAGGCTGTTCTAAAGAGTGAGTTCCGGGACAGTGAGGAATGTTACAGAGAGAAACCCTTTCTCAAAAAAACCCAATAATAACAATAATGAAAACAGTAGGACAAGTTTCTCTACATTCTAAAAAAATAACAGTGATAATGATGATGATGATGATGATGATGATGATGATGATGATAACAACAGAAATGATAATGAAAACAATATGACAGATTTCTCTACACTCTTGGCTTAGTTTGAAAAGTTTAACACTTTTGCTGGGCGGAGGTGGCCCATACCTTTAATCCTAGCTCTCAGGAGGCAGAGGCAGTAAATCTCTTCTGAGTTCAAGGCCAGTCTGCTCTACATAGCAAGTTCCAGGACAGCTACACAGAGAAACCCTTTTTCAAAAAGACAAAATAAAAACAAAAAGTTTAAACATTTTAAAAAGATTGATTTTTTTTTTTTTTTTTTTTTTTTTGTTTTTTGAGACAGGGTTTCTCTGTGTAGCCCTGGCTGTCCTGGAACTCACTCTGTAGACCAGGCTGGCCTCGAACTCAGAAATCCTCCTGCCTCTGCCTCCCAGGTTCTGGGCTTAAAGGCATGCGCCACCACTGCCTGGCATTTTTCTCTCTTTTATTTATTGAGACAGAATTTCAAATAGACCAGCAGACCAGACTGGCCTCAAAAGTTGGCTCTGTGGTTAAGAACACTCATTCTCACAGAGGACTTCAGTTTGATTCCCAGAATCTTCACGGTGGTTTACCACTATCTGCAATTCCAAGGTCCTGTCTTCTATGGAGACCAGACATATATGTGGTATACATACATACATGCATACACTCGTGTACATAAGATAAATATGTGCCCAAGGATGTCACTGAACTTTAGATCATCCCGCCTTTACTTCCCACGTACTGTGCTTACAGGTGTGCACCACCACAGTCAATTCATCTGTGCCTGTGCATGCCGGGCAAGCACTGCAGCAGCTCAGTTACATTCCCGGGCTGTGATTCACAGGGTCTGGATTTTTGGTTTCAAGATCTTTTGGAAAGTGAACCCAGAGTCTTACAGTGCATACTAGCAAGCATTCTATCTCTGAGCTACAGACCGAGCCTCCTTTTAAAAACCTTTTAGTTTATGTATATGAGTGTATACATGTATGTATGTATGTATGCATGTATGTATGTATGTATACCACATATATGCCTGGTGTCCACAGAAGACAGAATCTTGGATCCCTGCAACTGGAATTACAGATAATGGTAAACTACTGTGCAGATTCTGAGGATCAAACCGAAGTCCTCTGTAAGAACAAGTGTTCTTAACCACAGAGCCAACTTTCCAGCCTTCTCCTTTTAAGATTTATCTGCTTACTATTTTATGTGAATATGTTTTTCTTGTGTATGTACGCATGTATAATATGTGTGTGCATTGTGTACATGCCTGGAACTGTAGAGACCAGAAAAGGGCATTGGATGATTGCCAAAAAGTTACGAGTGATTGTGAGTGCCCACATGAGTGCTGGGAATGGAACTCAGGTCCTTTGCAAGAGGAGTAACGCTCTTAACCACTGAGCCATCTCTCCTGCGCACTGGCCTTGGCAGAGTCTCATTAAACTACCCAAGCTGCCCTTTGATTAACTCTGGAGTCCAGGCGGGCCTTGAACTAGCTGTGCTCCTCCCTCAGTGTACCCAGTAGCTTAGATTTCAGGCCTGTGCCACCAGACCCGGCTCCTCTGCACTTTCTCCATGGTATTTAACGACACAGCACTTTCATTCCGATAAAGTCCAACTTGATCTCTTTTTATCACGTGCGATTTTGGTGTCTCAAGGATCAGCGCTTGTTACCTGACTCAAATCACCATGGCCTCATTCTCCACTGTTCTCTTTCTATATTGGTGGTGCTACAGACCGAACCTTGAACCTTGCGCAGGCCAGGCAAGCGTTTTTCCATTAAGTTACACCCCGACCCCTATTCCTGATTTCTTGTAAGAATTTTTTATAGTTTTGACTCTTACTTTCATGGCTTATGATTCACATTGAGTTAATTTCTGGGTATGGTATGATGCAGGAATCAAAATGTCTTCTTATTCATGAGAATATCTATAATCCCAATATGCTGGCTACTTTTTATGTCAGCACAATACAAGCTAAAGTTCTTTTAGAAGAATGAACCTCAATTAAGAAAATGCCCACCCCCAGATTGGCCTGTGAGCAAACCTGTGGTGCATTTTCTGAATTTATGATTGCTGTGGGAGGGCCTAGCTCATTGTGGGCAATACTACCCCTGGGCTGGTACTCCTGTGTGCTAGGAGCAAGCCAGTAAGCAGTTCCATGGCTCCTGTATCAGCTCCTACCTCCAGGTTCCTGACCTGTTTGGGGAATGGATCATGCTGCAGATATATAAGCTGAAGTAAATAGTTTCCTTCCTAAGGTGATTTTGGTCAGGGCATTTTTATCACAGCATAGAAACCTTAACTAAGACTCCCAGCACAGTTTACAGGAAATGCATTTATTTTTTCCTTCAATGCTGTTCACTGAGGGTACATGCTTGCCTTTCTACTCTTTGTGTTATTGTTGCACATGCATGTTAAAATTGCTTTCAACATAAAAGTTACTAATCTAGCTTTAGTTTTATTTATTCTTAATGTGTGTACGGGAGGGCTCTTCATTCCATAGCACACGTGTGGAGGGCAGAGGACAGCATCATAGAGTTAGCTCTCCCCTTCCCCCTTTACATGGGTTCCATACAGTGTACTCTGGTCCTCAGGCTTACAACGCAAACTTCTTTACCTGCTGAGCCATCTTGCAGGTTCTTGTCTGTGCGTTTGGTTTTGTGATGCTGAGAATTGAACTCGAAGGCTGGGTGGTGGTGGCAGTGGTGGTGGTGGTGGCAGTGGTGGTGGTGGTGGCAGTGGTGGCACTGCATGCCTTTAATCCCAAGCATCACAGGACAGCTCACAACCCCTGTAACCCAGACACTCTCCTCTGGCCTTCTCAGGTTCTGTATACCCATGGCATGCTGATACATACACATAAGCACATACACATACACATACACATACACATACACATACACATACACATACACATACACATACA
>JANHMN010000002.1:44720738-44740465 GCA_030674055.1 Rhabdomys pumilio
ACACACACACACACACACACACACACACACACACACACACACACACATGAAAAATGTAGGCTATCAGGCTTGAAAGCAAGTGTTTTTACCTACTGAGACATTTCCCTGGCCCCTGGGTTTGTTTTCTGATCATAGATGATCTAATAACATCTAACATCTGTAGGCCACAGAGAATGTTCCAGCCTGTCCTGGTGCGGTGGCACACTTCCAGACTCACAGTATCTAAGAGGCTGAGGCAGGAGGATCCGGAGAAATCTAATGCCAGTCTTCACTACATCCATACCAACTTCCAACACATAATTACACACACATCCCAGAGAACTCCACAAGACAAAAGCAGGGAGGAGAGGGAAAGAGACATAGAAATCTTAACAGGAAACCCTCCATATCACATGGAAGACCAGGATACTATTGGAGCCAAGAAAGATGACTCAAAGCAAACACATTCACAATAGACTGAAGACATTATTTGCATAGCAATTTATTCATATACAATAGGGATAGTGTTCTGAGACCTTAAGGCTCAACGTTCTCTCCACAGTGAAGCTCCTCCCTTTTGCTGGAAGACAGACTCTATCAGCAAGTTGCTGGGCAAGATGGTCAGTTAGCCATGGTATTACCAGAGTGACCAGACCCTTATCAAACAAAGCACTGCCAACCTGGCATTGAACCTAGGACCTCATGAATGCCAAGATAATGTTCTGGCTGCCACATGCAGTTTTTTCTCTTTTTCTTCCTTGGTTTGTTTGTTTGCTTGTTTGTTGAGACAGGGTCTTATGTAGCCCAGGCTGGCCTTGAACTCCTGATCCTTCTGTTTGTCATTCCCAAGTGTTAGCATTTTTCAGCCTGTGCCACCTTGACAGCTCTATCTAGTCTCTGTTATTTGTCCCTCTTTGCTCCTGTTTTTCTGACTGTAATGGAGATCTCATGCAATGTTCTCTCTCTCCGTCTCCCTTCCTCTCTTTCTCTCTCCTTCTCCCTCCCTTTCTTTCTCCTTCTGTCCCTTTGTTCCTCGTCCTTGTCTTTGCTTCCTTTGGATGTTACCTAATTATCACGTCCCCATCCTGTCACCCATCCCCACCCCCCCATAGTTTGCCTCTTCCCTGGCTTATCCTTCTGTCCCACTGCACATCCCTGATTCCTACTCCACCTCCTCTTCCCACTGGTCTCTGTCTGTCAGCCTGTCCGTGTGTCTCACCTCTTGCTTTGTCCTGCCCATCATGCTTCCTGTTTCTATACAGCAAACCTTCCTCTTGCCTGCCTCTCCCATCTCAGTCCCCTCTCTAATCCCCCTCATCTCCATTTCCATCTCTCCTCACTGTTAATCTTTCCATCTGCCACTGTCACCATCTCTCCTGAATCTGCTTTTAGTATTTTGATGTCTACGTGAGCTAGTCCTTTCTTGGGGTCCCTTTCTGCCTATATTCCTATTTCTCTTGCCTTTTTGTCTGTAATCATTTCAACAATGGTTTGATTTGGGTTCCTCTCAGCCTCTATAACAACTTTTTTCAATATGTCTGCTGAAGCTTTGTTCTTCCTTACTCTCGAGATCTCTTTGCCTGGATTCTCTATGGGTTTAATCTTTTTCTCTTTCTTCCAGACCTCTATCTGTGTACATCTGCCTTCCTTATCCTCTTTGTCTTTCTCTCCTTTTACTTTTATTTCTTTTTCACGACAGAGTTTCTCTGTCTTTGGCTGTCCTGGAACTCACTCTGTAGATCAGGCTGGACTTAAAGATCCTCCTGCCTCTGCCTCCCAAGTGCTGGGATTAAAGGTTTGCACCACCACTGCCCGGCTTGGCAGCACATTTTAAAAGTCCTTCCTGCTTTTTTCTTTTTGCTCCTATATTTTTTCTTTTCTTTTTAAAAGATTATTTATTTTATATATATGAATACATTGTAGCTATCTTTGAACACACCAGAAGAGGGCATTGGATCCCATTACAGATGGTTGTGAGCCACCATGTGGTTGCCGGGAATTGAACTTAGGACCTCTGGAAGAGCAGCCAGTGCTCTTAACCACTGAGCCATCTCTCTAGCTCTCCTGTGCCTTTTCTATTGATGATGAAGAGTTATCACTTTCTGCCTGGCCATTCAGTACAATAATAACCTTAATCTGCTCTACAGTTCTGTATTCTAGGCATTCAGAATAGAAAGAGAGAAGATGTGCAGAGACAGAGAGGAGAGAGCCTTCAAAAGACTCCAGAAGAGGGTCAGCCAGCTACCCTGCCTCTCTAGAGGTGGGTGGGGGGTTCCTCTGCCCTGCTGTGCCTCTGCCTCAATGCTCAAAACACCACAAAGCCATGAAAAGTTTTGCACTAGGTGATCACTCTGGATACGTGAGTCCTTTCTGTGGTTCGGGGCTCCTGTGCTGGCCCAGGAGGCCTACCATGTTTGTCTGAGAGTTTACATTTCTTTAAAAAGCTCAGAAGATACATAAGAATTAGAAAGCCTATACACAATACAGTAAGTTGAGTATAATCTGGGGACTTGCAATCTGACTAGGGGACTGGAAGGATCAGTAGCAGCTGCAGTGGCCTGGCTTCTGTCTGTCACTAGCAACTGCCATGCCCCTCCCTCCTGGCAACAGATAATGTTTCTTGTGCTCTTATCTCATTTCCAGGATTCGATCATAAATGAAGTCTCTCTGATTCTGGCTCTGCCCCCTCCATGCCAGGTCTTGCTGGATCTAGAAGGACCTCCTCTCTTGTTGTCTGTTCTTACACAGGAGCAAAGAAATTCAGTGAGCAGTAGCCTAGGTGCCACGTAGCCACTAAGATCCACATTTCTTCTTGGATCTTGGGAAGGGGAGAGAAGTGAGTTAGCTGAAAAAGGTCCCGAGATGCTGATGATATGGTTTAGTCCTTGCTACACAGTAGATATGCAGTGGGTTACCATCTCCTCTTCCCAGGCCCACCTCCCTGAGGGCTGACTGAAGAGAAAACCTCCATGCCTTTCAGACTGAGAGTGGGCTCACATGTCTTGGTTTGCTTAATCTCCTTGTGCGCAAGGATAAATGGGTAGGGCCGAGACTGCAAGACATCCTTGATCAGAATCCGGATTCCCAGGGAGATGCTTATGCTACCCACTGTGACCAGCCCAGTTCCACAAAGAATGACCAGACCAAGAGACACCTGGGAGTGCTGCCGAAACAACCACAGACTCATCCATCCTAGAGGCAGAAGGCGAAAGAGGGCCAGGGTGGTCAGGGTGGCCCAGCTGCTTACTCTGAAGGCCAGGGATGAGGCCTTTCGGGAGAGCAGCAGTAGCTTCCGTAGATGCAAACAGACGGAGTTCAGCTCTAGAAGCAGAGATACCATAGAGAAGCCCACAAAGCGGCCAGACACAACAGCGATGCTAAGGCAGCTCACTACCTGCAAGCAAAGTTCAAGTCAGAGGGCTCTGCATGACCTGTACCCAACAAGTTCCGCGTCCTAATCCTTATATTGGGGACACTCAAGCACTTTCCCCCCACTTTCTGCCTCATCCTTCCAGGTATCAGGGTTTTAAACATTATTATTCACTTATTTTTATTTATTCATTTTATATCATTTTTTAATTACTCTAATCCTGACCTTTCTGCTGACCCTTATCTAGGGGGCATGAACAGCCCTGGACCAGAGGCTCTCTCACCCCAAAGCCACACTATTCACATAGCACACCCTAGTTTTCATTCCTGGCCTTTTCTGTCTCATTCTCACACCCTAAACCACAACTCTGTGGGCGTTCCAAACTCCTTGGGCAGTGCCCAGGAGTGGCTAGCAGTCAAAACTTCCCTCCAATTCAGTCTGAGACCAGGAGGATAGGTTTTCAGAGGGCTGTGGGAAAGTCGGAGGACAGAACACTGAAGAGAGAGGTTGGGCTCTCGAGTTGGGCATGCTCCCTTTCTGTCTGGCCTCCCTTCAGAGTCTTACCGCCAAATGGTGACAGAGAAGGTCCCAGGCCTGAGCCAATGTCTGATTCCACAGCATGTCCGCTCCATCTGCCATGAAATATCCTGTGGGCACCAGAGACGATTATGAGGCTCCTTACTCAGAGCTGATGCACAGCCTAGAGAGATGTCTCGGGCCCCATTTTTCTCAGGGACTTAATTCCTCACAGCAAACCTCCAGCAACAACTGCTCCATTCCGAAGACAGGGAGGGACCTTACTTTCTTACTTTTTTTTCCCCCCCTGGCTGTCCTGGAACTCACTCTGTAGACCAGGCTGGCCTCGAACTCAGAAATCTGCCTACCGCTGCCTCCCAGTGCTGGGGTTAAAGGCGTGCACCACCACTGCCTGGCTACAACAAGGCCTTTGATTCAGCCTTTTCTGTACACTCACCCACTGACACTGCTACTAGGACCCGTGCCCACGATGGGTGATCATGAATCGGGTCGGTGACCATCTGAGGAAATAGCCACAGCCTGGAGAAGATGAAGAGTTAAGGTCAATTTCTCCAAGACCTAGATCCATTCTCCCACTGGGTACTCCCACCCATCTACAATCCAAACCAGTTCCAGACTTTGAAGATTTCTCATCCATACCCAGCCGGTGTTCAACTTCAGTCTTCCAGGCCCTCTTCTCCACCCCCTGACCCTCAGTGCTTTGTCAGTCCCCAAGTCCCGCACCCGACCAGCGCCCCTGTTCCAGAGAGTAGGCTGTGTATCAGCGAAACGAAAATGTTCCGCCACATCCAGTGGTCCCGAACAGATTCTGGGGTGGGCAGCAACTGCAGCCCCCAATGCAGTCCCCGAAACGCCGCGAAGGAGGCGCCAGCCACAAGGAGTCCCCCGGATGCCATGGTCTGACGGGTCAGCTAGGTTCCAGTCTGTTTCTTTGATCCTGGTGCCCGATACCCGGGGCCCCGGCGGGAGTCGGGATCTGGCTTTTCCACCCGGCTGCGCGGGGGCTTCCTGGCCTGCATTATCTTTTCAGCGTGTTGTAACTTTCCCTGGCTTGTCCACGCCCCTATCTCTCGGCTGCACAGTGATTGGCGCAGCCGTGGGGCCACCGCCTGTGGAGCCAAGGAACTGATGGCGTCCTGCCCCTGCCTGGGGGATAGCAGTTTGGGGGCTTCCTGGCATCAAGTTCAGCCACTGATTTCAGAGGCTTTCTAACACAACACTGGAGTCTTCTCCAAAGCCACTAGTCGCCAAATCCTTTGGAGTTCCAGAAAGCCATCTACTTTACCCCCACCTGACAAGTCTGGGGCTCCGCCCTGCTAACTTTCACCTTCTGTTCTAGTTCCCTCATCTCTCACCTACTGGTCATCCTTACCTACAGACCAGAAGGTACAAGGCCAACGGAGCCAACCCCTGAGGGCCCAAATCTTGCACCATCTCACCTTTACCTCAGAGCACCACAGTCAGGAAGAGCTGCACTCTGCCCACTCATAACTTTCTTACATAGTACTCCCCAAATGGAGCAAGCCCCCCTCCCCTTTGGGAGCAGTCTACTGGGGAATCCCTTCTTGAGTTCCACTCCTACCCATCCCCCCACATCACCACTAAGGATCTTTATTAGGTAGAGGAGGCAAAAGGAAGACACTACTACTCCATACCCCTCCCCTCCCCAGGCCTCGAGAAAAAGGCCCACTCAAAGAAAAACAAATAGGATAACAACAATAAGACTGTTCAGTCTAGACCCCTTTGGCCTTAAGAGGAACATCCTTTCCAACCGCAAATCATTTCCCTTCTTTCTTACTCTAAGCCACACCTCCTTAGCTGGCTAACAGCCAGAAAGTCAGAGGCATGCTTCCTGTGTGTAGAGAGTAGGTGGATTCAATTAATGAAGCTCATAAAATTGACTTTAGTCGGGTGGAGCTTGAAAAGGCCCTGGATATCTCTCTCTCTCTCTCTCTCTCTCTCTCTCTCTCTCTCTCTCTCTCTCACACACACACACACACACACACTCTAGAAGCAATTGGTACCCCAAGCAAACATTTTCACCTGGCACTTCGTGCAGCCCATCCTCCTACAGCAAATTCTCCAAAATTACAATGAGGACTGGTGTGAGAGATGGCTTTAGTGGCTAGGAGTATCTGTTGCTCTTCTAGAGGACCTGAGTTCAGTCCCCGGCATCCCTATCAGAAGGTCCAAAAAGCATGTAGCTCCCACTCCAGGGAATCTGATGCCCTCTTCTGGCCTCTGCAGACACCCACACGCAGGTGCCCATACCCACACAAAGACACATAATATAAAATACAAAGATTTTTTTAAAAATTACATAGAGGGGGTGAAGAGAAGGCTCAGAAGTGAGTGCTAGCTGCTCTTGGCAGAGGGTAATGTTGCATTCCCACCACCCACAGGCAAAACATTCATACACATAAAAAAGTAAACATTTGTCTTTTGTATTTTATTTGACATATGAAAGCAATATACAATTAATATTAAAAACTTAGAAAGACAGAGAAAAACAAGGAGAAAATTCACAATTTCCTATCCCACTATACAAAAACAACCACTCTGAACATTTTGAATCTAACAGTGGTTTTTTAAAATGTATTACAAGTATGTACTCATATTTTAAAAAGTCACAAACATATTTTAAAAATCTTTTTAGTATTCAATATTTAATATTTCCATTCAATTTTTCTTCTATAAGACTTTGGATGGCCGCCTAGTTCACAGCCACCAGATGAATATAACTAACTTAAGCAACCCCCAGCTATACATTTTCATGACAGCAGAAAAGAAATGGATTTCCAAACAAACAGTTGCTTTGGATTTTTCTCTATTACAACCCTGAGATGAACATTTTATAACCAAATCCTTATTTTAAGATATATTTCTCAGACAAACAATTATAGGTCAAAGGCACCTCTTACAATGGCTGATCCTGCCACACACAAAGCACAGGAGTCTTCTTCTGGCTTCCATTCACTTGTGTTATGATCAGGGAACATGATTTCAGTGACATCTGCACTCTTTGAATTACTAACCGATGCTTTTTTTTTTTTTTTTTTTTTTTTTTTGAGACAGTCTCATGTAGTCCAGGGTGGCTCAGAACTCACTGTGTAAAAGAGGATGACCTTAAATGTAGCCTCCTTCGCCACTACCTCCAGAGTGCCAGGATTGTAGGCCTGGGCCATCATGTCCAGTTTTATGCAATGCTGAAGACAGAACCAAGGCTTGGTGCATGTTAAGCAAACATTCTACCAACTGACCCAGACATAAATATGTTTTTCCATAGTGTTATATATTTGAATTTCCTTTTGATTTGTTGTGTATTTCCTTTCAGAGGTGGCTCATGTTCCTTGAGATTGCTTACACAGAAACTGTGGGGTAGAGAAGAGATGGGACCATACTTCCTTGAGGTCCTTCATCTCCCAGGGAGGTAGGTGGCTGGAAGTGTGTCTTTCACTGAAGCTGGCTGGCTGTTCTCTTTCCTGGTGTTCTCCAGGCTTCTATATGCCTCCTGACCAATGTCCGGATAGGCCCTTGTGGCTCCAGGCCAGGTCCTCCACTGTCTTCTGCCTGCCTCTGTTGTTTCCAGGCTGCCCTTCCTCACCTCTGAGGCTCCGTGTTGGATAAAGACAGCAGAGCCATGCTGCCATGCTGGGGGGACACACTGTGGCCATTGAAGTGAGGAGGAAAGAAAGCGAGCGAGATCGAAGGACAGGGCAATCTTTGTTGCAGTGTGTGAGCAGACTCAGCCTCCCCACCCTGTCTGCTACAGTCCCTTACACATCCTATCCCTCATCTTAAACTTCAGTGGGGCTGGATTAGATATCTAGTCGTCTCCCCTATGACTTTCAGTTTCTCATAAATGGGGAATAGGCTAGAACTCCTCCTCCTCCTGCCAAATAGAACAAACAGCTTCCTGTACCCCCTGAACCCATCTTCTGTTAGGAAGACTGGGTCAAAGGTGAACCACAGAGACCAAGCCCATACATGAGAATGAATCAGGAGCTAGAAGCAGCAGAAAGGACTCATATCATACAACCCATCTCCCCTGATGGCTGCAGGAGACAATTTCTTGCCTGCACAGTATTGAGCAGAGTCTCACTATCCTGGAAAGCAAAGGCAGAAAATAAATGGCAGTGGTTGCTAGAATCCAACCCAGAGCTACAGTTTTGCTTTAGGTGGAGGGAAAGCCTTGGGCCACCCATGCATGGTGAGAGGTCAAGGAGAGGACTAGCCTCCCACTAGCTTGCCTGGGTCTTAACCATAGCCTTTCCTTCCATCCCAATCCCACGGAGCTGGGTGAGTAGTCAAGGGTGGGGGAGGGACAATTCATATGAAGCGCTGTTTTGTTTCCATCCACACAAAGAGAAGAACCCAGGCTCTGAGTCACCACTGGTGGACTTCTGACACCCTCCTGCCTACTTATCTATGGGATTCCCCACTGTACCAGTGGAGAAATCAACAGGTGTAAGGGTAAGTACCCCTAAACCCAAAATCTGGACCAATCTAAAAATAAAATAGAAAAATGTAAATGAACAAATGACTCCTTAGATTGGAGTTTCTCAGTGTCCCCTTTTCTTAAGTACATTTACTTTTGGACCTCATGGAAAGTGTGTGTGTGTGTGTGTGTGCGTGTGTGCATGCACACACACGTGCACGCACACACGTGCACGCACACACACACACACACACACACACACACACAGTCGAGTGCATATGCTGGGGTGGTGGTGGAAAGATAAGAAAGGCAGGCCTGTAAGAAAGTCTCAGTAAACAGACAGACTTTCCTTCTACTTCTTCCCATTGCCACACAGAGATCAACTAACCTTGGGGAGGTAGAGTCACCTATTCCCCAATTTAGACAGTGCCTTTAACCTAAATCTTTTACTGGGTCAGTGTGGGTAAGGGCTCCCCAGAGGACCAGGATTTCCCTCCCATAAAGCCATCACCCCAGCTGTCCAGACCTTCCCAACCCCAGTTCTGTCACCTTCCAGATGATAGGCAAAGAAGCTGTTCCTCCTCTTCCTCCTCGAAGCCAGGGGCAGAGGGCAACAGTTCTTCAACTGGCAGCTTTAGCTGGGTCAGGACATAAAGCTTGCCACTGAAGAACTACTGCGGCTCAGCCAGGTGAGGGTGTGGGAGGCACAGGTTCCTAAAGGGAAGGGGAGGAAAAACAGGAAAGCTGGGTGACAGGGACAGCGACCCAATGGCCATCCAAACCTAACTCTAAGTTGACTTTCAGTACCTTCTAATGAGGAGTTCTTGAGTAAGAAGCAAGAGGCTTCTAAATGCACTTGTCTTGTGCCCCTTTACAGACCAGGAACTAGCAATTCTTGGCAACCTGTTAAGGAGTTCAGCACCTTCAGCATTCAAAGGGCAGGGTCTAGAACCCAAGTCTTAAGGAAAAAAAATGACTTGTTCAGCTCAAATGACTTGTTCTTAGGGAATTCAGTTGCAAGGAGGGTTTGTGGAGGGTTAGAAAGGGGAGGGGGACTAGAGTTTGGACGGTCAGCAGGGGCTCTCAGGAGTATGAGGGAGAGGACAGCTGACCAAAGGCAGGAGGGGAGGGAGGTATGGGTAGGGTAGCTGGGCAGCTTCCTCAGGACTCTGAGATGCCAGGCATTCCGCTTGCACATTCCGGGTACATCTGGTATGAATTCCAGGCTGTCTGCCGGCCCCTCCACGTCTGAACTTTGTTCCAAGTTCCAAGCCCCGCCCCCACAGTTCCAACGCATGAATCAGCAGGAAAAGCCAGGACTCTGCAGCATGGCCCAGGGAGGGGGCTGGGGGCGTGGCAGGCTAGAGGGCTGGGAGCTGGAGAGGGTGGTTCTGCTCAGTCAGTCCAAGGGCATGGCCACTGCCAGATGGAAGGGCCAAGGAGATTCTGTCTTGGGATTTCTATTTTCAGAGAGTGGAAAGATTATGGTAGGGTGGGCAACTTTCAAATTCCAAAAGCCTCTTGGGAAGCATAAACTTTGTGGTATCTTCCTTCTCCTAGGTGATCAGTCTCTGTCCACTTCTCTCTGCCCAGGATGGCTCTGTTCAGGCCACAAGGTTCACTGGCTGCTGAGAGTTTGTGCCAAGCAGGTGCCCTTGGCTGCTGGGCAAGGGTGGGCCCAGGGCACTGACCCTCTGACCAGCTGCTCCATCAACCCTCTGGCACCATGACAGCTTCTAGCCTACTTTGACAGCCAGGATGACAGGCCAAATGAGTTGGAGGCTGAAACTAGGGCCAGAGGGAGGTGGGGACGTTAGCCTAACCGGAGGCCGTGGGGAGGGGCCAAGAGTTGGCCAGGAGGTGGGGAGAGAGGGAGCCCAGCGATGACTAACCCAGGCGCCCCACCCAGCCAGCCGGCTTCCCAGGCGGTCAGGCCAAGCCGGGGCTAGGGGCCTCTCTACCGGACATACTGGGGGGAGGTGCAAAGGTGACCTTCTCTCTGTCCAAGACGGCCAGTTAGGCTGGGAGGGGGGATGCGGGTAGAGTTTCCAGGCACTCCTCCTGTCCGCCCCCCCAACCTCCGCCCAACCGCGGTGAAACCCTAACCTTTGGGTTGCATAAGGCCTCCGCACCGCCGCCCCCTACTCCTTTCCCCTCCCCCCTTACATAACATCCCCGGGAGGGAACGAGAGGAGGGGCTGGACCGCCCAGCGACCCCTTCCCTGCCAGGGACTTGAACTGGCCCTGACCCAGTCAGCGCCGGTAGAGGCAGTGCACCTCCGCACCACTCACTCGTCCAGATCCTCCCTAGGCTAAATGGTCAGCTCCGGCATCCTTAAACCACAGGGCGTTGGGGTTAGACGCCCCCGGCCCTCTGGCCTCTCATATTCCTCCCCAGTTACTTCTCCAGACCTTCTGCCACGACTCCTGTCCCGGACTTTCTCTTTAAACATCCAGGCACTCTACTTGGGCGAGTCCAGGCTCCTCTCCCAAGAGCGCCCCTGTCCCCGCCGCCCCCTCTCCCCTCCCCCAGAAGGGCAGGGTGTGGTCGTCAGGACCCTACTTTCCCCCATCACCGGGTTACCGAGATTCCTCGCGGAATAACTGAGTCCCCAGATCACACCCACCTGATGCTGGGTGCGGGGCTTGCTGAGGACAGAGGACCAAAATCACTGCGACCTCTCCGCACGGCCGACCGCTCTGTCTCTTCCCAGCGCCCAGCACACACCGGCTCCAGTCTCCGATCAGCTGGCGGCGTCGTGACGCACGAGTTGCGAATGCACCATCCAGGGCCAATCACCGCCCACTGCTGGGCAACGTGACCACACCCACTCGGGGGTGCCAGCTACTCTGCTTACTCCCGCCCATTCAGGCGTCTGGGCTCTGATTGGCAAGAAGGCCACCCCCTTGCTTGGAGGAGCTGCGTTAAACCACGCCCACCAACTAACCAGCTGGCCAATAGCTGAAAAGGTGTGGCTAGCCCCCGGCCTATGCAACTTGCTTAGACCAGTTCTACGTCAAACTACAGTTTAAAGAGTAGAAGGAAGTGAAGGCGTGTGTTTTTGCAGTGCATCCTGGTCAATGAAGTTCTTACGGTGACACTCGGCTTCCCAGAATGCAGCGCGCTCTGTGAGTTGGCATTTTTAAACTGATCTCTGAATCGGTCGCGGGGAAGTCCTTAAAGGGCTACAGCGCCTCCTTCTTGGAGCTTCTTTTAGACCTCAAAACTGATTCACCCTCCTTCACAGGAGGCCTAAGCTAAGCGAAGGTGGAGCACGCGAAGCAACAGGAGTTGGTAGAACTGAAGATGGAAGCCAGCCACCGATGCTGCAGAACTCTCGAGGTCTTCGGGGTATAGGGACCACTGTCACTCGCACAGCCCCAGTCTTCACTGGAGAGCTAGCCCGAGGTCTTTGGGTTATGGGGACAACTGTCACCCTCACAGGCCCAGTCTTCCGTGGAGATCTAGTCCATCCCTCGTGGGTTTTGTGAAATCTTTTCTAGTAAATGTCTCGTCCTAGTCGCCGAAGAGCCCACGGCCTCGCAGGGGGCGCTTTCCTAACAAAGGATTCATATCACAGTCCTCACTTTTAGAGAGAAAGAGTTTTCTTTTTTTTTTTCGAAATTAGGGAATGAGCTTTACCAAAGTAGTATCAGCCAGAAACCCCATTTTAAGATTAACACCCATTCAGTCCCGCCCTCCGAAGCGCTTCTCTGACTCAGGCCTACTTAGGGAAGTGATTTCAAAGGTGGGGACCAATGAAGAGGCGGCTCCTTCCCTGGGGGCCAATCAGAGTCTGAAAGGTGGGGGATGGGCAAAAACCGAAATGAACCCAATGACTTGGCAAAAGCTGCTGAATTGCTTATTTAAAGGGACAAGCCTGGGACCACCTCATCACTCCCTCCCCACCCCCAAAGAGAAACTTGCGGCCTGGGGTTCATGATTTTTTCATCATATCTAAGTTGAGGGTGAGAGCAACTGAGCCTAAGGAATGAGAGGAGAGCCTGAGATAGCTCCTTCTGTGTTAATTAAGTATGGGCTCCACTAAGGTGACTTCAAATCCTGAGTTCAATTTTGAGAATGTTGTGTCTTTAAGGAGACTTCCTGCCTTCCGCCCCAGTAACAGCTGGTTATTCGACCCCAGGAGACGAATCAGTCTTAACCACATCCTCCTTATTGCATGTCCTTCTCCATCTCCTGATTTCTGCTCTGCCCCCCTCAACCAGGCCATGGGTAATAGAAGGTAATGGAACCCCAAGCATAGGAGGATAAAATTTATCTTTTTCATGATCTTTACTCCATCACTCCAAGAGTGCTGCCTCCCCCCAACAGCTGCCCCTTACTTATTCAGAGTTCTGAGGAGATTGGAACAGAAGATATTTCCTGTCACCATGGTCAATTTAGTGGGGAGGCCACTACTGGGGAGCCTATTATGGTGGCCAGCTGAATGTGGGTGCTCCAGAGGCTCCTGGAGAAGATACAGGGAAACTGAGCTCAAGCCTTAAAAGGAAAGGCTGTGGAAAAGCCTAGTGGGTCAGAATCTTGTTTCCTAGACCAGCTCCCCGGCTTCACTGCTTCAGTTGCCCTTCCTTCCTAGGTCAGGTGACTGACTGATGGGGTCCTCCTGCCTTTACCCACTCACCCCACTTCTAGCTTCTCACATGCCACTTATCTTTGACTTTTAGCCCACTCCTGAATCAAGCATGCCAACATGTTAGTTCAGGTACTATAGGTAGAACACACTGGTCCTAGAAGCCAGGAATTCCTACAGGAAGACCCAGGTAAATGTGTTGTCCCAGCTCTGAGCTGGAGTCAGGGTCACTCCAGGACAAACTTAGTGTGAAGTCCTAGGACTGACTTGGCAGGGTTGGGGGAAATTGAGCAGGGCTCTGGCCAAGCTTGGAAGAAAGAAAAGTCTCAACAAGCTGCCCTATTCTCCATTATCCCTGGCATAGGAGCCCCATGCCCTCTTTACTCAGGCCTCTGTGGTGGCCCTTCTGATTTTATTCCACTCTCTAACCTCCTCCCACCTACCTCAAGGCCAAAAGCACAGGCTGACATTTCTCAACCTTAGCACTGTTGATGTTTTGAGCACGAGAAGTTCTTCTGTACATGGCTGCCCTGTGCAGAGCAGGAAGGTCAGTACCACCCTGGGCCCTACCCTAGGTGCCAGTAGCACATGATCCCAATTATAACTACCAGAAGTGTCCCCAAATATCCTCTGGGGAGTCCAAATCCACCCTAGTTGAGAACCACTGAGTTAGCCAAACAGATGCCAATCCCAGTGCTGACAGGCAGTGAGTTTAGGAATGATATTTTCTTCATCTACAAAACAGTGTAGATAATACATTTGTGGCTTCTTGTAGGGGTTAAGAAGAAACTTCTTGAAACTACTTAGCACAGTACAAATCTAGCAGACCCACAGCTGGCACACAGGATGTCAGCTTCTTTCTTGCTGACCTCACTTGGCATGGGCTGGTGGCCCACAGGCAGCTGCAGTTTTCCTCAGTGACTAGCCAAAGTGGGTACTTCTGGAAACACAATATTGAAGTAGGCGAAGGGAAGTGACTAACGTTCCGCCCCAGATTCTGTGGATGCTCAAGCAGGGATTCTGTAGACACCAGCTAGGGTGAGGCAGAGGGAAATAGGGAGAGCAGTCACAGAGCATGATTTTAATTATCATCATTATTAATGGGAAACACGTGCTTTGTCACTGAGTTATAGCCATGTGCACCCAAAGCCTTCCTTTTTCTAGATGGGTTTTGAATAATTGTTCATCAGAGTTCTACTATGACTACGACTACGACTACTACCACCACCACCAGGGCACTCAACACAAGTGTAGGCTCCAAGGTCTCATTCCCTACTAAGTCAGAAGTGCATCTTTAAAGTTTGAAAAGCCTTTCTTGGAGCTGGGGAAGCTAGTTCAGTGGTAGAATCCTTGCTCGGCTAGCACACACAAAGTCCTGAGCCCTCAAGATAACAAAGCCAAGAAGTTTTCTAAAGTTCACATGGAGGCAGGTGCAGTGCCCTAGAAATTTCTGAGCCAGGTCCTAGCCTTGAAAAGACATCCGAAGAGTAGACAGAGAGAGAACAAGAGGTAAATTGAAATACATTCAAGATCACTACTGTAGTATACAGCCAGCACCACTAGAGGGCAGGGAATACAGACTTAGAGGGAAAAATTAGTTTTTGATCAGGTAATAATCTAAATTTTAGATAACTGAGATCAGAACAAAGAGCAGGCCGATCTAATTCTGTTGGTGGCAAGATCATCCTAGTGGGTCTTCATGGAGGATGGTGATAAGACACACCTGGAACCACAGCACTTGAGAGAGGCAGACCAGAGCATCTTGAATTCAAGACACACCTTGGATACATATTATGATTCTAATTTTTTTTTTTTTTTTGGTTTTTCGAGACAGAATTTCTCTGTGTAGCCCTGGCTATCCTGGAACTCACTCAGTAGACCAGGCTGGCCTTGAACTCAGAAATCCGCCTGCTTCTGCCTCCCAAGTGCTGGGATTAAAGGCGTGAGCCACCACCGCCCTACGATTCTAATTTTTAAAAAACGGTTCCTGGGTTCCACCTCTTACTTCCCAGGTGTGTGTGGGAATAAGCAAAAAACAAGCAGAATCTCTGTGTCCTTCGGTTTCAGGCTCTCTTATCTAACACAAAGATGGAGAATTGTCCTGCACCATCTTGTTTCTCAGTTGAAAGACAATAATGTCCAAGTACAGGAATACTTTAATTAGTTAATTAAAATGTTTTAGCTAATTAATTAATTCAAGGAGAATATAAGCTTGCTTCCATGTATTCTTTCTCTTTCCCTCTCACTCTGAAACAAGGTCTCACTGTATTACCCTGGCTAGCCTGGAACTTTCTAGGTAGACCAGGCTGACCTGGGACTCACAAAGATTCTCATGCCTCTGCCTCTCTAGTGTTGGGATTAAAGGCAAGCGCCACCACACCTGATTCTCTCTTTAAAAAGAATTGTTGCTGGGCGTTGGTGGCACACACCTTTAATCCCAGCACTTGGGAGGCAGAGGCAGGTGGATTTCTGACTTCAAGGCCAGCCTGGTCTACAGAGTGAGTTCCAGGACAGCCAGGGCTACACAGAGAAACCCTGTCTCGAAAAACCAAAAAAAAAAAAAAAAAAAATTGTGTGCATGAATATTTTGACTACATCTGTGAATTGCACCATGTGGGTGCCTGGGACCCATAGAGGCCAGAAGAAGGTACCAGGTTCCCTGAAACTAGAGTTACAGATGATTGTGAGCCACCCAGTATAGTGCTTCGAGCCAAAGCCAGTCTCTCTATAAGAGCATCCAGTGCTCTTAACCACTGGGTCATCTCTCTAGCACCTGCCTTATTTATTTATTTATTTATTTATTTATTTATTTATTTAATTGAAGTGAAACAATAAGTATTCCCATTAACTTCACTTATTTATTTTTATTTTATGAGTAGGGGTGTTTTGCCTGCATGTGTGTCTGTGTACCATGTGTGTGCAGTGCCTGTGGAGGCCAGAAGAGGGGTTACCAGATCACCTGGAAACTGGAGTTATAGTATCTATCATGTAGTGCTGGTAATTGAACAGTGCTCCCCTGAAGCCCCCTCAGTGCTCTTAATCACTGAGTCAAACTTCATAGCTACATGACAATATGCTTAGAAGTGACTTCAGTAGATGTAGACAGTGACTCAAGGAGAGTTCCAAGGCTTTTCCCACTGCAGTGATTTATGGGTGGTCTCCTGTGGCTAGTGTGGCTTTCCCTGAGTGTCTATGCAGTTGCACTAGAGCCCTCAAGAGTTGGGAGAGGTGTAGGCAGATACAACCAGAGCAGTTCTGCCTTTGTGTGATGTTTGAAAATCCACTTACTAGGTCCTTCTTCAGCCGACTGTGTAACGAATACCAACTAATCTCTGGATAGTTCAATTCGGGGCACATTTAGAATGAGAGTCATTATCATTTGCATATAGCTTGAAACCCTCACAATCCACTCTGAGGTCATAGGGATGGTTGACCAAGCAAACCGAGTTAAGTATTCCAAGTATTCCCTTTTCTTTTCTTTTCTTTTCTTTTCTTTTCTTTTCTTTTCTTTTCTTTTTTTTTGGTTTTTCGAGACAGGGTTTCTCTGTGTATCCCTGGCTGTCCGGGAACTCACTCTGTAGACCAGGCTGGCCTCGAACTCAGAAATCCACCTGCCTCTGCCTCTCAAGTGCTGGGCTTAAAGGCGTGTGCCACCACCGCCCGGCTGATTTTCTTTGTCTCATCTCATCGTTGAGGATACCCAGTCTGTAATAGTTACTTTTCTGTTGATGCCTTGTTGTAATAAAACATCATGACCAAAGGCAGTTTAAGAAAGAGAGTTTAGCCAGGTATGGAGTCCCACACCTTTGATCCTGCACTTGAGAGGCAGAAACAGACAGGTATCTGTAAGTTTGAGGCCAGCTTGGTCTACATAGTATGTTCCAGGAAGCCAGGGCTACATAGAGAGACTGTCTCTCAGAAGAAGAAAGAGGAGAAGGAGGAGAAAGAGGAGGAGGAGGAAGAAGAAGAAGAAGAAGAAGAAGAAGAAGAAGAAGAAGAAGAAGAAGAAGAACAACAACAACAACAACAACAACAACAACAACAACAACAATAACAACAACAACAACAGAAGGAGGAGGAAGAAGAGGAGGGGGAGGAGTATTTTTGTTTTTTGTTTTTAGAGAGATAAGAGTTCATCCTGCCAGGGAGACAACATAATAACAATCAGGAAGCATGAGCAGAATCAGGAAGCCAAGAAATCAATCAGATCTTTAACCACAAGCACAAAGCAGAGAGAACAAACTGATCTGTAGTGAGGCTAAGCTTTAAACCCTCAAAGCCCATCTCCACAGGAAGGCTACACCTCCCTATCACCTCTCCAAACAATACCCCAACTGGGACCAAGTGTTCAAATGCCTGAGCTTATGGGGGACTTTTCCCACTCAAACAACCAAATCATCTCTGGGTATAGGACTGCTCACAGACCTTGTGGGTACACTTGGGTTTCAGAGCTGGGTAAGCAGAGTTGAAAGGAGACTTAAGAAAAACACCAGACCCTGTCTGACGTTACTGTTGGAGTTCACACTTTTGTTAAAGTCATTGAGAAGTCACATGTCATGATGCTCAACCTATGAATAACTGTAATTCCAGCACTTGAGGGAAGAAGACAGAAGAATCTAAAGTTCAGGGTTATCTTCATCTATATAGCAGTTTCAAGCTAACCTGGAATAGATAACACAATTCAACATGGCAGGGAAGCCCTGGCAGCAGGACCTTAAAGCAATCAGTCCCACTATCTGCAGTCAGGAAGCAAAAGATGATACATTTATTATTTTTTTTTAAGATAGGGTATCATGTAGCCCAGGTTGGTCCTCAAACTCACCACATAGTCAAGGATGACTTTGAATTTCTGATCATCCTACCCCCACCTCCCAAGTGGGTTTACATCATCCCAGCAGGATGCAGAAGCAAGTTCAAGGCCAGCCTGATTTACACATTGCGTTCTAGAACAGTCAACACTACATCATACCATGTCACAAAACATCAAGCAAAACAAAGTTAGGAGCTATAATTCCAAGTGGATTACAGATGTGCATCAGTAGACTGGATTGAAGCACTAGTTTTAAAAATTGGCCTGGATTTGAATTTGAATCCAGTCTCAGGTCTTCTTCTTCTTCTTCTCCTTCTTCTTCTTTTCTTCTTCTTCCTTTCTCCTCCTCCTCTTCCTTCTCCACCTCCTCTTTCTCCTTTTCCTTCTCTCTTCTCCTTTCTTCCTTCCTTCCTCCCTTCCTTCTTCCTCCTTTTCTTCTTCCTTCTCCTTTTTCTTCTTTGGTTTTCTGAGATAGGTTTCTCTGTGTAGCCTTGGCTATCCTGGAACTAGGTCTGTACACCAAGCTGGCACTGAAACCCAAGAAAGAGATCTGTCTGCCTTTGCCTCCAGAGTGTTGAGCTAAAGGCATGTTCCACTGTTGCCTGGCATTCAAGTTTCTTATGAGATCTTTAACAAGTTTACCAAAGGTGTTTGAATAGCTTCATCATTCTAAAATAGGTGTGAAAATAGCTCCTAACTTTGTTTTGCTTTGATGTTTTGTGACATGGTATAATGTAGTCTTGGCTGTCCTAGAACTCAATGTGTAAATCAGGCTGGCCTTGAACTTGCTTCTGCCTCCTGCTGGGGTCACAGGTTTGAGCCACCATAGCGATAGGTTTAATACAAGTTTAGCCATAGCTTTGTAAAGCCAACAGTGTCAAGCTGGATATGATGGCACATACTTGCAATATTAACCTCAAAAAATTCTCTGAACTTGAGTTGGTGAAATGGTCCATCAGGTACTTGCTGCTCAAGTCTGAGTTTGATTCCCTGGTCCCATGGTATAAGGAAAGAATCAACTTTCCAAAGTTGTCCTCTGAGTGCCATGTACTAATGCACACTTGCACCCTCCCTCCCCCCACACACAAATGCACTCTCACACAGTGAGAACAGCATGCAAACAGACAAACCAGAGAGGGCAATTGAGACACAAAGAGAATGAAATGAAACAAGATATGTAAAGCTCTTGGCAGGTGGCTGGCTTCTGGTAAACACTTCATAAATGGGGAAGTTACCACATGCAAGGTCACGTGATCAAGTACATCTTGGGATCCAGTAGTCTCTGAAGAAGAAACAGATGGAATCTGTCATATCTAAACCATAGTTGTCTTATCTTTGGGCAGTTTTTCTTCTCTCCTTCCTTTTTCTCTCCCCTTTCTCTTTTGAGTTAGGTCTTGTGTAGCCCTGGGTGGCATTACCTTAACTACACTGGCTTGGAAGTTGCAGTGATTCTGTGCTGATCTCTCTTATTCATTTTGATTGGTTGTTTTGTTTTGTTTTTCGAGACAGGATTTCTCTGTGTAGTCCTGGCTGTTCTGGAACTCACTCTGTAGACCAGGCTGGCCTTGAACTCAGAAATCCGCCAGCCTCTGCCTCCCAAGTGCTGGGATTAAAGGCGTGCTCCACCACCGCCCGGCTCTTATTCATTTTGAGATAAGGACTCACTACGTCATAGCCTTTGCTGGTCTGGAACTAACAGAGATATGCCTGATTCTGCCTTGCAAATGTTGGGAATAAAGTTGTGTATCACCACACCTGGATTTTAAGTTTTAAAACTGATTTATTTTTATATATGTGTATGTGTATGGGTGTGTGGGTGCTTGTGAGAAACCAGGCATCAGATCCCCTGGAGAGGAAGTGTTCTTAACCACTGAACCATATCTCTTCCCTCTTCCCTAACCCTGCTTTTAAAGGCCTGAACCTCAGCACCAAACTCTTAGGTAGAAGACTCAAAACACACACACACACACACACACACACACACACACACACACACACACA